>CANJKZ010000211.1:2725000-3471496 GCA_947471745.1 Closterium sp. Naga37s-1
TGTACATATTCAAGCGTAAACCAACGATAACCTAACATAAATATATTGCCAGTTCAAATTTGCGTAAAATGTACTATCCTATACAACTTATTGCTACAGTCAATGCGTTTTATCGGGCTACTTGTTCGCGCGTGTCGCAATTTTTGGCCAATTGGATCGATTCTGAAACACCTGGTAGTCCAATGATTGAAGTCGCCAAAGAAATTGAACCACACAATTGGCCAATCGTGGAAGTCCCCGAACCGAACATGCGGTACCTGACGATTGGTTCCGAAAACTTTGGGAAGAAAAACCTGCGCGGTCTGCTCGAAGAGTAGAATGAGGCGTAACCTCAAACATACATTCGAAACTGTTCCCCCAAGTAACTTCAAATGTTACTTCGAACATACTCTCCCCCCTTCGGATTTTTGGGATGGTCTCAGATGGGTAACTTTTTTCGCAACGGTGTTCGTATCAGCTGGGTAAGTCTTTCGCGACTGAGTTGTTCGTGTCAGCTGTGTGACTCTTGTGCGACGGTTCAGCACGATGCTGTGGTACAGCCGATACAGGCACTATACTAGTCACTTGTGGTTTAGCTGGATGTATTGTTTAGTACTAGGGTGGTTGTTTACTTGGCAAGAATTTATCTGCCTATGTCTTTGACCTTGGGGTGGTAGAGCAATGCTAGGAGCTGTGGGAAATGTCGACATAATGTGGGGAACCTACAGTTATAAGGGTGGGGCTGGGAAGTAAGGAGATGGCTCTGTTCTGTAGGCCCTGGCGGTGGGGGTGCGAGGGGAAATAGGTAGCTTCCCCCCACTGCGTTTTTTGGTTCGGAAGGCGGTCAGCCCGCAAAACGTTGCCGAGCCAGCCATTTACCCTCGAGGAGTTTGGCCCATCGGAAGCTACCAACTTCCCCTCCCCACCTTCCTTCTCTGGCAAAAGTCAAGTCGCTCGCCCCGCCCTACGAAACCCGCTTTTTCAGGGCGGGGCGAGTGACATGGGAGGGATGTACAAGGGGTGGGGACACCCACCTCCTACCCCAGAAAGACAACCACAACGGCTGCGCCACCCACCCAGAGAAGTACAACCCGCTCGATAAAAAAAAAAACCCAACCATCTTGCTCGAACAGAAAACCCTAGCCTGCCTTTTCGTTTTTCCAGCGCTGAACCCCCTGGTGCAAAATTTTACCCTCTTCTTTAGGTTTGCGCGATTCGATGTACCCCTGCCTATGGGGCGCGAAATTGAGCAGGTAAATGCGTCATTTACCGTCGGCACCTTCCGCCCCTGCTCCCGAAGTTTCCCCCTTTCGGTTGTAGCGGGGTGGGGGTGATTTCGAGAGGGAAACTGCTGAGGAACCCTCGTCATTTACTCTCGCCCCCCCTCCTCCCCCCCAAGGCATGTGCCTGCAGAACAGAGCCGATGTGCGAGGAATGCGTGAGGAAAGTGGGAATAGTAGAATAGTAGGGTTAGGAAAATGTCGAGAAGACATTTCAACCGCAACCGAACCATGTTCGGTGCGGATGGGAAGTGAGTTTCGGTTCCGATGACGGTTACCAAATTTGGTTCCGCGTGCGACGCGATGTGAAACGCGGATGACGCGTTACAAGAGCCGCACGCGTTAACTGCTTAGATTGTGCTGTTTTGAACCAGATTGTGTACTTCTATTTATTTAGTGAAATACGTGCTGAAAAAACAAGAACTTGTCCTGCCATACATTCACTCCAACGTCAGGGCTTAGCTATAGTCACGTCGAGCCTCTTTTTAAAAGTGTTGGAGGCGTTAGATTTTTTTTAGAATCATTGGAATGAGCGGAGGTTCGAAGTCATTGTGAATGATAATGGAGAGACTAGCTCATTGTCTTTTGTGAACCCTGGAAGTGCGCAGTTGCAGAGGTCTCTGGATGCCCTTGCTAAAGGACAGATTGTGGCCAAATCAAAACTCAACGCTTCAATTGAGAGAGCTATAGCATATCGCGGCTGAAAATCATGAGGCGCGCCCGGGAGGTAGATTTATGACAACTCTACAACCCAGAGGAGCGACGGAGGACGATGGACCTCCACCTGAAACTGCACAAGAGAAAAAAAAGGCATTTCAGAAGAGGAATCATCAGGCTTTCTTTTAACTCTGCCATTCGGTCTCTCATGCAATCGCGTCGCGGCAATACCAATTTTCTAAGGAGTACGACGGATCAGAGAAGTCGTGGTCGTACATGGATAGGGTGTACCACACGCGACGCGAAGAAAATTTGACAGCAATGGGGATGAAACTCCTATTGCTGGCCATGGAACCTTCAAAGACAGTGGTGGACCGTTGACGAGAAAAAGGCTTCGCCCTCGCTTGGGCGAAGTCGACTTCGTTGTCTGACGTGCAAGGTGTACAGCCGATTAGGCTTCGTAGACGGCGTCGACTTGGAGGAGCAAGTCGGCGGGCTTGGGTAGCCGACTTTGGTGAAGCCAACCACAATCAAGCATATTTCGGCGAAGCCGACTTCGGTGAGGCTGACCACGGCGAAGCCGGCTGCGACACTGGCCGACGAAGTGAAGTCAGCGGACGGTGCTCAGCCTTGGCGGTCGACGATGGTGGTCGTCGACATGACGCCGACTTGCGGAAACCGACTTGTGGACGCCGACTTATCGGCCTTCGATCAACCTGGTAACTGGTCGGCGAAGTTCTGCAGGGGTGCGAAAACTTTGCCCCATGTAGTTTTGACGAAGTCGACCTGCGGGTCGAGCATCACGTGCTCGACAACCTAGCACATGCGCAATGTGCGTTGCGTGAACGGCGTGCACGCAACTGTTTACTTGCACCTACTTGGTAGGTGTGCACATGTGCACGCCTCTCCCTCTCCTCTCCCTCTCCACCTCTCCTCTCCCTCTCCTCTCCCCCTCCTCCTCCTCTCCTCTCCCTTTCCTCTCCCTTGCACCACATGAGGACGTATCGTCGTCGGCAAGCCAGGTGGCAGCGGTGGCAGCGGTGGCAGCGGAGGCAGCGGTGGCAGCGGCGGCAGCGGCGGCAGCATGTTGAGCAGGCAGAGCTCCTAACACCACTGCCCTCACGTCTTCCTTATTTTGTCCCCCTCCTCCTCTCTTCCACTCATTCCCTCTCCTCTTGGTCATACCTTATCAGGACTATGGTCGCCGTGTCAAACATATATTTGTATGTTATAGTTTGGGTAGGCTTAGTGGGGTACTCACTGTGGGGTACAACCCCTTAGGTTTCACTTTTGTACCAAACTTCTCGATAGTTCAATCACTCCTTGCCTAAGATTCTAACATGGCATCTAGAGCATAGGTATTTAGGACCTAGGATTAGGGCCCACCGGTTACCATATTACCTCACGTGCCTACCTGCCTTGCCTACTGCCCGCGCGCGCCTCGGCTGCACGCGCGCGGCCCTTTTTTTTTCCCGCGCGCGCCTCTTAAGCAGCCCGCGCGGCCCGTTTAGGCCCCGCCCGCGCAGCCCGTTTAGGCTCCGCCCGCGCGCAGCCTGCTTAGGCCACGCCCGCGCAGCCTGCCGCCGCACGCAGCCCGCAGCCACGCGCGCAGCCCGTCGCCACGCGCAGCCAGGAGCCGCGCGCAGCCCGTCGCCACGCGCAGCCAGGAGCCGCGCGCAGCTCGTCGCCACGCGCAGCCAGCAGCCGCGCGCAGCCCTCAGCCGCACGCAGCCAGCAGCCGCGCGTGCCCTGCCCGTGTGCCTGCCTGCGCGGCCCGCTGCTGCCGAGCCCGCTGCCTTAGAAAGCGCGCGGCCTGCTGCTGCCTAGCGCGCCGCCTTAGGAGCTCGAGTGCGGCGAGCTACTGCCCTGCAAGTTGCCTGTGTTGCCTGCTGCCTGCTGCCTCTGTCTTGGCCTGCGGTCTACTGCTTGCTGCCTCCTGTCTGCCGCCTGCTGTCTCTGTCTTTGCCGGCGGCCTGCTGCCTACTGCCTCCTGTCTGCTGCCTGCTGCCTACTGCCTTTGCCTGCTACCGTTATGACGACGCCTAATGTTCTCGCGTTCGAGCCTGACGGTCGCCCCATAGAGTTCGCTGTGTGGCTCGACGACCTGCAACTGTTCCTTCTGACCGATGCCAAAGAGGGCGTTTCACTGTTCGATTACGTGTCTGGCACTGCCGTTGCTCCTGCTGCCGATGCTCCTGCTGCCGATGCTCCTGCTCTCGAACGCTCACAGTGGCAGACTCGCGATGCTGCTGCACGCCTAGCTATTAGGAACCATCTGCCGATTACTGAGCGCGCGCATTTCAGCCAGCACAAAACTGCTAAGACACTGTACGACGACTGTACGACGTTGTAGTTGCGCGCTACTCCTCCCCGGCCACTGCAGCCATAGGTCGGCTCATGCTACCCTACCTGTTCCCCGACCTTTCCTCGTTCACCACTGCTGAGGACCTCATTTCCCACCTGCGCGCTACTGACACTCGCTTTCGTGCCGCCCTTTCAGCCGAGTTCTGCGTCGCAAACCCCCCCCCGATGTACTTCACTCTCTATTTCCTCGTCACCCGCCTCCCTGACACTCTTAGCTCTGTCAGGGACCACTTCCTAGCGCTAGACCCCACCACTCTCACTGTCGACGACTTCGAGAAGCACCTCCTCGCAGCAGAGAAGAACATCCTCGCTGTAGGTGCTGCTCGTGGCACTCCTTGCTCTCCCCTCTTTGAGGGGTGCTCCCCCTCCCCTCTCACCCCCTCCTACGCCTCCGCAGCTGCTGCTCACGACTACCTTGGTGCTGAGGAGGTCGGGGCTGCTTCCGCTCCTAGTGGGAAGCGTCGCAGCGGCAGGGGCGGCAAGGGTGGCAGGGGAGGTGGGGGTGGCGGTGGAGGTGGCGGTGGTGCAGGCGGCGGGGGAGGTGGAGGTGGTGGGGGTGGCCGTGGGGGTGGAGGCGGTGGAGGTGGTGGTGGGGGCGGCGGAGGCACTGGGAGCGGTGGAGGTGGCAGCAGCGGCGGTGGGGGAGGAGGGAGCGGTGGTGGCAGTGGTGGTCAGGGCCAGCAGCAGTCGCAGCAGCAGCAGCAGCGTCAGCGCCAGACCCCCACTTCCCAGCAGCTTCTTGACTGGTATGTCGGGCGTGGGGCTTCTGGGGGTCCTGGTCGCTGCCCCTATATCATTCGCACAGGTCCCCGCGCTGGTCGCCAGTGCACAGGGTTTCACACTGAGCAGCGCTGCTTCGCTCGGCTTAGCGACGCCTGGCGCGCCAAGTTTCCTTATGCTGCTGAGTTCCCCAACTGGGCAGACCTGCTTAGGCGTGATGTACCTATCTTTGATCTTGACTATGAGGCAATTCTTGCTGCTATGTATGCATTGACTGTTAGTGCTGAGGGTGACTGCTACTTGTGTGTGCCGCCGGATCCTGGTATAGCCCCTGGTATAGCCCCTGCAGCACTAGGTGCTTGTGATTCTGCTCCCCTTGGTACTGCGCCTGCACAGGCCTTGCACACCTTTACACTTGACTCTGGTGCTTCCCGCTGTTTCTTTCGCGACAGTACCACAGTCACTCCCCTCTGCACCTGTTCCTGTCTCACTGGCTGACCCCTCTGGGGGCCCAGTGCTTGCACGGTCTTCCACTGTGCTTCCGTGTCCGGCGGTCCCGTCTGGTGAGCTGTCTGGTCTCCACCTCCCCTCGTTCTCTACGAACTTGGTGAGTAACGCTGTCCTCCAGGATGCGGGGGTTGACACCTTCACCCCTGGCCGGCAGCGTGTGGTGATTTGCACGTGCTCCCGGACCGGCCGCCACCTGGCCACGTTCACTCGTGCGCCAGGGTCCAGTCTGTACACCCTCACCACTGCGTCGCGCTCCGCCCCTTTGTCTCCCCAGTTACACACGTCTGCTCATGTAGCTACACAGTGTGAGTGTCGCCGGCTGTCGCACGACACTCTCCTGTGGCACCACCGCCTTGGTCACCCCTCCCTGCCTCACCTTCGTAGCATGCACTCTCGCTTCCTGGTCTCTGGTCTTCCCAGGTCTCTGCCTCCCCTCCCTCCCTCGCCTGCGCCGCCCTGCATTCCTTGCGTCGAGGGGCGGCAGCGCGCCGCTCCTCACTCCTCCTCGTTCCCTCCCACAGAGGCTCCGCTGCAGACTCTCCACCTGGACGTGTGGGGCCCAGCCCGCGTCCGTGGACAGGGCCACGAGCGGTACTTCCTGCTGGTTGTCGACGACTACACGCGTTACACCACGGTCTTGCCCTTGCAGCGCAAGGGGGATGTCCCTGATGTTCTGATCCCCTAGATCCGCGCTGCTCGTCTCCAGCTCCGCGAGCGGTTCCAGTCGGACTTTCCTGTCCTGCGTCTGCACTCTGACAGACCTCTTGGCAGCCTTCTGTGCGGAGCACGGCATCCGCCAGACTTTCACGCTTCCGGCCTCTCCGCAGCAGAATGGGGTTGCTGAGCGCCGCATTGGCTTAGTCATGGAGGTCGCTCGTACCTCCATGATCCATGCGGCTGCCCCCCATTTTCTGTGGCCGTTTGCGGTCCGGTACGCCGCGCATCAGCTCAACCTTTGGCCCCGTGTCTCCTTGCCGGAGACCTCGCCCACACTGCTGTGGACGGGGAAGGTTGGCGACGCGTCACGTTTCCGGGTCTGGGGTGCTCGTGCCTTTGTCCGCGATACCACCGCAGACAAACTCTCCCCTCGCGCCATTCCTTGCGTCTTCCTTGGCTTTGACCCTGACGCGCCTGGCTGGCAGTTTTACGACCCCGCCTCGCGCCGTGTCTTTGCGTCTCAGGACGTCACCTTTGACGAGTCGGTCCCCTTTTACCGCCTCTTCCCCTACCGCACTGCTCCTCGCCCCCTCCCGCCGCTCTTTCTCGCCCCAGGTCCTCCCCAGGTAGACCCCCTCCCCGCGCCAGGTCCTGCTCCTTCAGGTGTTTCTCAGGTAGACCCTCCCGTCCCTGCGCCTGTTGAGGTCACTGGTGACTCCGGTCCTGCTGGGAGTGGTGCTGTCCCTGGGGGTGCGGAGCTTGGGGGTGCACAGCGTGGGGGCGCTGAGCGTGAGGAGCTTGAGGGTGCGGAGCCTGGAGGTGCTGAGCCTGCGCGTGAGGAGCCTGGAGGTCCTGCGTCTGGGGGTGCTGCGTCTGGGGGTGCTGAGCCTGCGTGTGCGGAGCCTGGGGGTGCTGAGTCTGGGGGTGAGTCGCCCGAGGGTTCTGAGACTGCTGTTACGCGGTCTCCTTGGAGTAGCCGTCTTCGTCCGCGTGTGCCTCTCACCTCCCAGCAGCTGCACGACTGGTACGGTCGCCGTCAGCGTCGCGCTTCTGCACCTCAGGGCTCTACTGCTGGGGGTTCTTCTGCTGGCGTCACTGGAGCTGGGAGTGGTGCAAGTCCTTTGCCTACTGGAGGTGCTGGTGTCGCTGGTCCCGGAGGTGCTAGTACTGGGGGTACTGGAGCTGCTGGGGCTGGCGATGTTGTGTCTGGGGGTGCTGCTGCTGGTGGCACTGCGGCTGGAGACCCTGGGACTGGAGGTGCCGGTTCTGGAAGTACTGCAGCAGGTGGAGCTGGTGCTGAGGGTACTGGAGCTGCTGGAGGTGCTGGAGCTGCTGAGGGTACTGGAGCTGCTGGAGGTGCTGGAGCTGCTGAGGGTACTGGAGCTGCTGGAGGTACTGGAGATGCTGAGGGTACTGGAGCTGCTGAGGGTACTGGAGCTGCTGGAGGTACAGGAGCTGCTGGAGGTGCTGGAGCTGCTGGGGGTACTGGAGCTGCTGGAGGTGCTGGAGCTGCTGGTGCTGGTGGCGCTGCACAGCCGCGGCTGTTCTTCGCTCCGCCGTCTCCGTCGTCTCAGCCACCGCCTGACTCTGCGCTTCGCCAGGTTCTCAGTCTCCCCTCGTCTACTGGTCTTTCGTTACAGCCTGGCTTACCACTGCCTGCTCCTTCTCCGTACACAGAGCAGACTGGGGGCCTTGCTGAGCGTCGTGAGCCTGCGTCGCGTCCTGTCTCCCCTGTCCGTTCCGGTCGTTCCAGTCGTCGTGTTCCTCGTCAGCGTCAGCCGGCAGTCCCCGGCCCTCCCCTTGTAGTCCGTCGTCCTTCCTCTCCGCCGCCGCGTGTTCGCCTGCCGTCTCCCCCTGCGTCCTCTCTGCCGGTCGTTGCTGACCCTGCGTCTGACCAGTTTCGTGCTGAGCACCCTACTGTCACGCATCTGCTAGCCACTGTTGTCACCGACCCGTCGTTTGAGTCTGCTGTTGCGTCTGCCTTAGTCGCTGAGCTTGTTGACTTTGCTGCTGCCTGTCGTCTAGACTACGCCGCTAGTCTTGTTGCTGAGTCTAAGTCTGTCTGTCCTCCGTCCGTCGGGGGTGAGTGTGCTCTAGGCACGGACGTCCTTGAGGACAGGCAGGAGGACCTTGAGTGTCTTGCAGCCGCTGCGCCTCATCTCGTGGCCATGCTGCTTGCCCCTGAGGGAGACCCGGATGCACCACACATCCCGACCCCGCGCTCTTACGCTGAGGCGATCGCGGGTGAGTACTCCTCTCTGTGGCAGACAGCCATGGACGCAGAGATGGCATCCTGGAAGTCCACAGGCACGTACGTCGACGATGTTCCCCCTCCTGGGGCGAACATCGTCAGTGGCATGTCGATTTTCAGGGTGAAGCGGCCGCCAGGTTCTTCGCCTGTCTTTAAGGCTCGTTACGTTGCTCGAGGTTTCAGTCAGCGAGAGGGAGTTGACTTCTTCCAGACCTTCTCCCCCACCCCGAAGATGACCACTCTTCGGGTACTGCTGCACGTTGCCGCTCAGCGTGACTACGAGCTTCACTCTCTTGACTTCAGCACAGCTTTCTTACAGGGCAGCCTGCACGAGGAGATCTGGCTGCGCCGCCCACCTGGCTTCACTGGGTCGTTCCCTCCTGGTACCCAGTGGAGTCTCCGGCGGCCAGTCTACGGTCTCCGCCAGGCGCCACGTGAGTGGCACGACACACTGAGGACGACTCTTGCGGCTCTTGAGTTTGCCCCGTCGACTGCTGACCCGTCGCTGTTTCTGCGCACCGACACTTCGCTGCCGCAGTTCTACATCCTCTTGTACGTCGACGACTTGGTCTTTGCCACTGCTGACACTGAGGCTCTCGCCCTGGTGAAGTCGGAGCTGCAGAAGAGACACACGTGCACTGACCTAGGTGAACTGCGCAGCTACCTTGGCTTGCAGATCACCCGGGACAGAGCACGCCGCACCATCACACTGACTCAGTCACACATGGTGCAGCAGGTCCTTCAGCGCTTCGGCTTCACCTGGTCCTCAGCACAGGCCACTCCTCTGGCTACAGGTCACTCGCTCTCAGCTCCACCTTCGGACGAGTCCGTAGAGCCGAGTGGTCCGTACCCAGAGCTAGTGGGCTGCCTCATGTACCTGATGACCTGCACTCGTCCTGACCTTGCGTACCCTCTTGGCCTTCTGGCTCGCTACGTGGCTCCTGGTCGACACCGAAAGGTGCACATGGATGCTGCTAAGAGGGTACTACGCTACTTGTGCAGTACATCGGGCATGGGGCTCGTGCTTGGAGGACGGGGTGACGTTGTCCTCACTGGTCACTCGGACGCCTCTTGGGTTGACGACCAGGCTACGCAGCGGTCGTCACAGGGTTACACCTTCAGCCTTGGTTCTGGTTCAGTTTCCTAGCGTTCTACACGCTCGTCTTCAGTTCTCGGCTCCAGATGTGAGGCCGAGATCTACGCCACGGCCATGGCTGCACAGGAGCTACGCTGGCTCACCTACCTGCTGACCGACTTGGGAGAGCGGCCTCGTTCTCCTCCAGTGCTGTACGTCGACAACAAGGCCGCCATTGCCTTGTGTCAGGAGCACAGACTGGAGCACAGAACGAAGCACATCGCTCTGCGTTACTTCCTTGCTCGAGAGCTGCAGCAGCGTGGCCAGCTTCGTCTTGCTTACGTGGCCACTCGGGCAGCGGCGGCAGTGGCGGCAGCATGTTGAGCAGGCAGAGCTCCTAACACCACTGCCCTCACGTCTTCCTTATTTTGTCCCCCTCCTCCTCTCTTCCACTCATTCCCTCTCCTCTTGGTCATACCTTATCAGGACTATGGTCGCCGGCAAGCCAGGCGGCAGCGGCGGTAGCAGATGGAACAGGCGAAGCTGGAGTGATGCTCCCTGCTAACATTGCTGTTCTCAATTCCGTTTCCATTCTTTTCCCCCTCTCCTCCTTTATCCCCCCCCTTCTACTCCCCTCTCTTCTCCCTCATGCACACTATCAGGACGTACCGTCGCCGGCAAGCCAGGCGGCAGCGGCGGCAGCAGATGGAGCAGGCAGAGGTGTGTTACTCCTGGCTAGCACCGCTGCTCTCACTTCCTTCTCATTTCTCCCTATCTCCTCCCCCTCACCTTCCCCTCATCTTGGACCATCAGGGGGTATTGTCGACGGCAATCCAAGCGGCAGAGGCGGCAGCAGTTGAAGCAAGCAGATTCAGAACGATGGATGGCGATTCTCCTGGAGAGACAGCATCAGACAGCAGTCGCAAAAGCAGCAGCCGGAGTTGGAACAGGGGCAGGAGCAGGAGTAGCAACAAGAACAGGAACAGGAACACGAGTGGGCCGGTGCACACCTCAAATGGCGGGGCAATAGCAGCTTCGCCCTCGGAGCTACAGATGAGTTTGGAGAATGTGATTCTCGGTGGGGATGCAGATGAGAAGGAGGTGGCGGGAGAAGAGGTGCAGAGGAGGGAGCTCAGTGTAGTGTGTCTGCATCGCAAGCGCAAGGCGGTGTTCATCCCGTGTGGCCACCGCGTGTGTTGTGTGTTCCAGGGTGGTGAGAGAGGAGCAGTCGCTGTGCCCCATTTGCCGCGGGCAGGTCTTGACCGCGTTTCTTGTGTATGATGTTTGAAATAGGTAGAGCTGTATGCATTCTGTTATGCGTGTTGTGTTGGGATTGTGTTATGGGAGGAGGTGGTGGGAGATGAGGTGCAGTGCAGGGTGGGGAGGGGAGGGGAGCTCTTGTCAGAATGTGATATTTGTCTAGCCTGCAGTGGGGTACTCTATAGCGAGTATAGCCCAAATTAGGGTTAGCTATATGCACTCAACTGCCTGCTAGTGCAAACCCCTCTTTTCTTGTTTCTCATTCCTGCCTAGACTTGCTGACATGCTACCAGAGCAGGTCGACCCTCCTGGGTCGATCCTGTGGGTGGTCCCACCCGATGCTTCCGCTGCTGTCCTGCCTATCGCACGCCCTGGGCGCGCTATGTTTCCTGCCTGCCGCGCGCTCCGGGCGCGCGGCGTTTTTTCAACCCGCCGCGCGCTCGGGGCGCGCGGCGGTTTTCTGCCCCGTCGACCCGCGTGTCGCCCCCCGTCGACGGTCGCGTCGCCCCCCGGGAGCCCGTCGCGTCGCCCCGCAACCCGCGCGCGGCCCTCGCTCCCACGTCGCGACGCCCTGGGGAGCCGCTCGCGGCCCCCCGCTGCCCCGTCGCGGCGCCCTGGGGAGCCGCGCGCGGCCCCCGCTGCCCCGTCGCGACGCCCTGGGGAGCCGCGCGCCGCCCCCCCGCTGCCCCGTCGCGGCGCCCTGGGGAGCCGCGCGCGGCCCCCGCTGCCCCGTCGCGGCGCCCTTGGGAGCCGCGCGCCGTCCCCCGAGCTGCTGCCCGCGCACCACCCCCCGCTGCTGCCCGCGCTCCTGCCCCGTGCTGCCTGTGTTAGGGTTTGGGGGTGGCGAGTGTGGGGGTGGCGAGTATGGGGGTGCGTCGTCCCCTGCTCCTCCTCCTCCTCCGTCTCCCACTGCTGCAGCTGCCGCTGAGGGGGGTGGATGTGTTGGAGCCGTCGGAGTGGTACGAGGGGGGTGGCGTGTGAGCAGTGCTAGAGGTACAGCAGGGGGTGTGTGAAAGGGGTGTGGGACAGCTGGGGGAAGTTGAGTGGAGGCAGCCGTCTTGTCGTCCGCAGCGCCTGTAGTCCAGAGAGCCAGCTGCGTCTGTGGCCGTGTAGTCCGGGGCTCTGCGCCTGGTAGCCACAGTGTGAGCACTCCTGGTAGTCCAGAGAGCCAGCTGCGTCTGTGGCCGTGTAGTCCGGGGCTCTGCGCTTGGTAGCCACAGTGTGAGCACTCCTGGTAGCGCAGAGAGCCAGCTGCGCCTGTCTCCGTGTAGTCCGGGGCTCTGCGCCTGGTAGCGACAGTGCTGCGCGCTCTTGTTGCCCGTGTGTCTGCAGCTTCAGCCGTCGCCTCCCATCCTCTCGCCCCCACAGTTTCTCCTCCTCCTCACTTGCCCTCTGCGATAGCCTCTAGCTTTGCTTATCATTGTGAACTATTGCTCTGCCTGCTTGTTGTGCTGATTATACCCCACTTTGACTATGGGGGTGTGTCAGAATGTGATATTTGTCTAGCCTGCAGTGGGGTACTCTATAGCGAGTATAGCCCAAATTAGGGTTAGCTATATGTACTCAACTGCCTGCTAGTGCAAACCCCTCTTTTCTTGTTTCTCATTCCTGCCTAGCCTTTCTGACAGCTCTGTGTCTGCATCGCAAGCGCAAGGCAGTGTTCATCGTGTGTGGCCACTACATGTGCTGCCTGCTGTGTTCGCGGGTTGTTGTGAGTGTGGAGCAGTCGCTGTGTCCCATACGCCGCGGGGAGGTGTTGGCTGTGTTTCGTGTGTATGCTGCTTGATTGAAATGAAACACTATGTGAGTACCGTATGTAATGGTACCGTAACATGGATTGAGAAGTTCACGTGTTGAGTATGTTTTTAGTCGTTAATGTTTTGTATGGGTTGTAGCCTGCCTGCATGCTAAAACAACAGTAATATATGCTGCGCAAGATAAAGAAGAAGATGGCACCGAGGAGGAAGAGGAGGAGGACCTTGATGAGGACGTGGTTGCACCGGTGAGGATGTCGACTGATGTCTCGGAGAACATGTCCTTGCGAGGGACCACTGGTGACAACAATGGATTTGTGGGGAGAGATGGCATGGCACCGAGGGGGAAGAGGAGGAGGAGGACACTGATGAGGACGTGGTGTCAGAATGTTATAATTGTCTAGTCTGCAGTGGGGTACTCTATAGTGAGTACAACCCTGTTGGGTTTGCTATATGTACTGCCCTGCTTACTAGTGCAACCCTCTTTCCTGTCATAACTTTCTGCTCGCTATTTTGACATGCTATCAGAGCAGGTCGACCCTCCTGGGTCGATCCTGTGGGTGGGCCCACCTGATGCTTCCGCTGCTGTTCTGCTTCTCGCGCGCCTCGGGCGCGCGACGTTTTCTGCCTCCCGCGCGCTCGGAAGGCGCGGCGTTTTTAGGGTTTCTAGGGTTTTCTGCCCGTCGCGCCGCCCTGCTCACCGCGCGACGCCCTGCCCTGCCCGTCGCGGCGCCCTTGGGGCCCGCGCGCAGCCCCCCCCCTCCCGTCGCCCGTCGCGGCGCCCTGGGGGCCCGCGCGCGGCCCTCTCCCGTCGCCCGTCGCGGCGCCCTGGGGGCCCGCGCGCGGCCCTCCCTCCCGTCGCCCATCGCGGCGCCCTGGGGGCCCGCGCGCGGCCCTCTCCCGTCGCCCGTCGCGGCGCCCCGGGGGCCCGCGCGCGCCCCCCTCCTCCCGTCGCCCGTCGTGGCGCCCCGGGGGATCGCGCGCCTGCCCTATCCGCGCCCGTTGCGCCTGCCCTCTCGCGCCCGTTGCGCTTGCCCTTCCGTCGCGACGCCGCCCGCCCTCCCCCCCCCCCACCCCCCCCCCCCCCCCCCCTCCTCCTTTGACTTCCAGTTGCGCGTGCAGCCGGGTGGCGGGTATGGGGGTGGTTGGTGTGCATCATCCGCTGCTCCTCCTCCTCCTTCGTCTCCCACTGCTGCACCTGCCGTTGAGGGGGGTGGATGTGTTGGAGCCGTCGGAGTGGTACGAGGGGGGTGGCGTGTGAGCAGTGCTAGAGGTACAGCAAGGGGTGTGTGAAAGGGGTGTGGGACAACTGGGGGAAATTGAGTGGAGGCAGCCGTCTTGTCGTCCGCAGCGCCTGTAGTCCAGAGAGCCAGCTGCGTGTGTGGCCGTGTAGTCCGGGGCTCTGCGCCTGGTAGCCACAGTGTGAGCACTCCTGGTATTCCGGAGAGCCAGCTGCGTCTGTGGCCGTGTAGTCCGGGGCTCTGCGCCTGGTAGCCACAGTGTGAGCACTCCTGATAGAACAGAGAGCCAGCTGCGCCTGTCGCCGTGTAGTCCGAGGTTTAGCCTGGTAGCGACAGTGCTGCGCGCTCCTGTTGCCCGTGTGTTTGCAGCTTCAGCCGTCGCCTCCCATCTTCTCGCCCGCACAGTTTCTCCTCCTCCTCACTTGTCCTCTGTGATAGCCTCTAGCTTTGCTTGTCAGTGTGAACTATTTCTCTGCCTCCTTGTTGTGCTGATTATACCCCACTTTGACTATGGGGGTGTGTCAGAATGTCATATTTGTCTAGTCTGCAGTGGGGTTCTCTATAGTGAGTACAACCCTGTTAGGGTTTGCTATATGTACTGCCCTGCTTACTAGTGCAACCCTCTTTCCTGTCATAACTTTCTGCTCGCTATTTTGACACGTGGTTGCATCGATGAGGATGTCGACTAATGTCTCGGAGGACATGTCCTTGCGAGGGACCACTGGTGACAACAATGGATTTGTGGGGAGAGATGGCATGGCACCGAGGGGGAAGAGGAGGAGGAGGATATTGATGAGGACGTGGTTGCATCGATGAGGATGTCGACTAATGTCTCGGAAGACATGTCCTTGCGAGGGACCACTGGTGACAACAATGGGTTTGTGGGGAGAGATGGCATGGCACCGAGGGGGAAGAGGAGGACCTTCATGAGGACGTGGTGGCAGCTGCAGACGCTGTGACTCCACCCCTGATGACCCCTACCCCAATACCAAGCACTACAGAGGAGCAACAGCAGAAGACAAGCTCGTGGGGCCAGCAGAGACTGCCGTGCCGCACATGCATGGACTGTAAGGTAGCAGGAGTAGGTAGCATTTGATGGCCCCGAATCAGGTGTTAGAGTGACAGAGGCAGAAGGTTTGACTGCTGTTTGAACTTGTGTAGACTGAATGCGGTAGTGCGTCTTAGAAATACTTGATTTCGCTAGGTCTTAGATAGTTTTATGCTAGAAAAAGCCCCTGTATTCTGTTTATAAGATACTCAGGTGGGTGCCTTATCTGTACACGCAGAGGGTTCTCTTACAAACAGAAATTCTTTCTATAGAGAAACACCCATATTAAAGACATCTATGTCGTCAATTCAACACTGTCTTCTATCCGGGTACTGCTACCGCACCAAAAAGAGCGATAAGAAAAGGGAGATCCAAACCTGCTTGATGATAAGAGAAAGAAAAGGAAAGCACATAGGACACAACAGAGGAAACAATTATCAAGATAGATGGACTTGGGCAGAGGGTGAAATGCATAGTCAAATGAGTCATTGCGATGGCCGTTTGATGAAATGTAAAGTGCATCACTGACATGGTATAATGAAATGTGAAGTGCGTCTGATCTACATACTTGATCTACAAAATGCATGATACAGATTGATTTACATGATTGACCAACCACTCACGTATATGCGAATGCAGCAGCATTTGCATCCGTAGGAGCTTCGAACTCCGTATCGGTGGCCGGCGTGCAGTCATCCGACTCATACCATCTGAACGAGGCACAGCTTGGACCACCATCGATGTTAAACGTTTGGTATATCGCCCTGAAATTCCCAGCCAACCCCTCGGGAAGCGGATTGCAGCCATATGTTGCGCGGAAAGTGTAGGGCTTGGACGCATTGTCTTTGGCGCTGATATCCCGCACGAGTGTGATGCTGGTGGCAAGCACTTGGTCAGGTGCACCTGAGAATGGATGGCACAAGCACAAGGGGAAACACGGAGCAAGGACAGGAGGGAACAAGAAGAAAATGTGGTGGATTGGATGGCACAACCAGAAGGAAACGTGGATCAAGGACGGGAGAGAAACGTGATGTTATGAATCGGGAGGGGAAAACAAAAGCTGACACGCGCACAGATTGTCTGCCGCATGTTGAAGCTACTGCCACCTCGTCCGCCCTCATCAACCGCAGGGGCGCATGCAGCATGTAATCAATGGAGAGGATAAAACAGGGTGTGATTGAATCTTACCCTGGATGCATTCTGTTGGAGTCATCCCATAGCCTGTAGGGCACTCGCAGTGTGGCACATCCACATCATAGTACGGAGGTATATGGATGGTTTTGCAGGTGGCACCAGTAGGGCATGTGCCACAGGGTGAGTCTGAGCAACACAGCAGCACGCAAGGCAGACACAGCACGCAAGGCAGACACAGCACGCAAGGCAGACACACGGTACGGGTAGAGCAGAGGGACGGGGAAATGAGCACGGAAAATGGGCCAGCTTCACACAAATGAGGAGAAAAGTGCGCCAAATGGTATAGAGACAGTGGTGAGATTTTAGGCGCCTAAATAAGCCTCACACAAATGTGGAGTGAAGTGTGTAACGATAGAGGTGGTGGAGATAGAGGCTGAGTGCGGTGCGGATGGGCTGGGCTGGGTGTAGAGAAAGCTGGAGCCATGCTTACTCCATTTGCACGAGCGAACTCCATTGGTGTTCACACAAACCCCATCCGGTTCGCAACCCAACTCGCTGCAAGCTTTGTCTGATGTGAGAGTGCGGAAGGATGGGGTGGAAGAGAGGGTTTGTAAAAATCGGAGCGGGGGGGAAGGGGGGGGAGGGGGGGGGGAGTGGGGGTGATGCTCGAAGGAAGAAAGAAATACAGGTGGCACATGCATACTCAACTATGGAGATGCAACGAAAGGCATAGACGCACAGAGCGCAGGAGAGGGAAGGAGAGAGAAAATCAAGAAGAAGGCGCAGGAGAGCGCATGAGAGAGAGGGAGGTACCAAAAGCAACGTACCTACGCAAGCGCCATTGATTTGAGAAAAGCCCTCGTCGCATGCACAGGTGACGCCCTTGCCGCCACTCGTTAGGGTGCATGTGGAGTTGCTCGGACACTTGGTGTTCTCACAGGTGACGTCTGGCATGGGGGGGGGGGAGAGGAGAGGGAGAGGGGAAGGGGTGGGGAGGGTGGTGACGCCCTTGCTGTCATTCGATAGGGTGCATGTGGAATTGCTCGGACACATGCAGTTGCTCGCAGGTGACGTCTGCCCGGGCACAGTAAGTGAAAGCACATCCACGAGTTGATGGAGGTATGCAAGAAGCTCGTTTTCAGAGAGGAGATGCAACAGATTTGTGTAAGGTGGCAATGAGGAAGGCAGGCAGGTTGGCATGATGGTAAGGTGGCATGGTGATAAGGTGGAATGATGGTAAAGTGACATGAGAATAAGGTGACATAAGAATAAGGTGACATGAGAATAAGGTGGCATGAGAATAAGGTGGCATGAGAATAAGGTGACATGAGAATAAGGTGGCATGAGAATAAGGTGACATGAGAATAAGGTGGCATGAGAATAAGGTGGCATGAGAATAAGGTGGCATGAGAATAAGGTGGCATGAGAATAAGGTGACATGAGAATAAGGTGGCGTGAGAATAAGGTGACATGAGAATAAGGTGGCATGAGAATAAGGTGGCATGAGAATAAGGTGGCATGAGAATAAGGTGGCATGAGAATAAGGTGGCATGAGAATAAGGTGGCATGAGAATAAGGTGGCATGAGAATAAGGTGACATGAGAATAAGGTGGCATGAGAATAAGGTGGCATGAGAATAAGGTGGCATGAGAATAAGGTGGCATGAGAATAAGGTGGCATGAGAATAAGGTGACATGAGAATAAGTGCTGAATAAGGTGACATGAGAATAAGGTGGCATGAGAATAAGGTGACATGAGAATAAGGTGGCATGAGAAAAAGGTGACATGAGAATAAGGTGGCATGAGAATAAGGTGGCATGAGAATAAGGTGGCATGAGAATAAGGTGGCATGAGAATAAGGTGACATGAGAATAAGGTGGCATGAGAATAAGGTGGCATGAGAATAAGGTGGCATGAGAATAAGGTGGCATGAGAATAAGGTGGCATGAGAAAAAGGTGACATGAGAATAAGGTGGCATGAGAATAAGGTGGCATGAGAATAAGGTGGCATGAGAATAAGGTGGCATGAGAATAAGGTGGCATGAGAATAAGGTGGCATGAGAATAAGGTGGCATGAGAATAAGGTGGCATGAGAATAAGGTGGCATGAGAATAAGGTGGCATGAGAATAAGGTGGCATGAGAATAAGGTGGCATGAGAATAAGGTGGCATGAGAATAAGGTGGCATGAGAATAAGGTGGCATGAGAATAAGGTGGCATGAGAATAAGGTGGCATGAGAATAAGGTGACATGAGATAGTAAGGTGCATGAGAATAGGGGCATGAGAATAAGGTGGCATGAGAATAAGGTGGCATGAGAATAAGGTGGCATGAGAATAAGGTGGCATGAGAATAAGGTGGCATGAGAATAAGGTGACATGAGAATAAGGTGACATGAGAATAAGGTGGCATGAGAATAAGGTGGCATGAGAATAAGGTGGCATGAGAATAAGGTGGCATGAGAATAAGGTGGCATGAGAATAAGGTGGCATGAGAATAAGGTGGCATGAGAATAAGGTGGCATGAGAATAAGGTGGCATGAGAATAAGGTGGCATGAGAATAAGGTGGCATGAGAATAAGGTGGCATGAGAATAAGGTGGCATGAGAATAAGGTGGCATGAGAATAAGGTGGCATGAGAATAAGGTGGCATGAGAATAAGGTGGCATGAGAATAAGGTGGCATGAGAATAAGGTGGCATGAGAATAAGGTGGCATGAGAATAAGGTGGCATGAGAATAAGGTGGCATGAGAATAAGGTGGCATGAGAATAAGGTGGCATGAGAATAAGGTGGCATGAGAATAAGGTGGCATGAGAATAAGGTGGCATGAGAATAAGGTGACATGAGAATAAGGTGGCATGAGAATAAGGTGGCATGAGAATAAGGTGGCATGAGAATAAGGTGACATGAGAATAAGGTGGCATGAGAATAAGGTGACATGAGAATAAGGTGGCATGAGAATAAGGTGGCATGAGAATAAGGTGGCATGAGAATAAGGTGGCATGAGAATAAGGTGGCATGAGAATAAGGTGGCATGAGAATAAGGTGGCATGAGAATAAGGTGGCATGAGAATAAGGTGGCATGAGAATAAGGTGGCATGAGAATAAGGTGGCATGAGAATAAGGTGGCATGAGAATAAGGTGGCATGAGAATAAGGTGGCATGAGAATAAGGTGGCATGAGAATAAGGTGGCATGAGAATAAGGTGACATGAGAATAAGGTGGCATGAGAATAAGGTGGCATGAGAATAAGGTGGCATGAGAATAAGGTGACATGAGAATAAGGTGGCATGAGAATAAGGTGACATGAGAATAAGGTGCATGAGAATAAGGTGGCATGAGAATAAGGTGGCATGAGAATAAGGTGGCATGAGAATAAGGTGGCATGAGAATAAGGTGGCATGAGAATAAGGTGGCATGAGAATAAGGTGGCATGAGAATAAGGTGGCATGAGAATAAGGTGGCATGAGAATAAGGTGGCATGAGAATAAGGTGGCATGAGAATAAGGTGGCATGAGAATAAGGTGGCATGAGAATAAGGTGACATGAGAATAAGGTGACATGAGAATAAGGTGGCATGAGAATAAGGTGACATGAGAATAAGGTGACATGAGAATAAGGTGGCATGAGAAGGTGGCATGAGAATAAGGTGGCATGAGAATAAGGTGGCATGAGAATAAGGTGGCATGAGAATAAGGTGGCATGAGAATAAGGTGGCATGAGAATAAGGTGGCATGAGAATAAGGTGGCAAGAGAATAAGGTGGCATGAGAATAAGGTGGCATGAGAATAAGGTGGCATGAGAATAAGGTGGCATGAGAATAAGGTGGCATGAGAATAAGGTGGCATGAGAATAAGGTGGCATGAGAATAAGGTGGCATGAGAATAAGGTGGCATGAGAATAAGGTGACATGAGAATAAGGTGGCATGAGAATAAGGTGGCATGAGAATAAGGTGGCATGAGAATAAGGTGGCATGAGAATAAGGTGGCATGAGAATAAGGTGGCATGAGAATAAGGTGGCATGAGCAAAAGGTGACATGAGAATAAGGTGGCATGAGAATAAGGTGGCATGAGAATAAGGTGGCATGAGAATAAGGTGGCATGAGAATAAGGTGGCATGAGAATAAGGTGGCATGAGAATAAGGTGGCATGAGAATAAGGTGACATGAGAATAAGGTGGCATGAGAATAAGGTGGCATGAGAATAAGGTGGCATGAGAATAAGGTGGCATGAGAATAAGGTGGCATGAGAATAAGGTGACATGAGAATAAGGTGGCATGAGAATAAGGTGGCATGAGAATAAGGTGGCATGAGAATAAGGTGGCATGAGAATAAGGTGGCATGAGAATAAGGTGGCATGAGAATAAGGTGGCATGAGAATAAGGTGGCATGAGAATAAGGTGACATGAGAATAAGGTGACATGAGAATAAGGTGACATGAGAATAAGGTGGCATGAGAATAAGGTGGCAAGAGAATAAGGTGGCATGAGAATAAGATGGCATGAGAATAAGGTGGCATGAGAATAAGGTGGCATGAGAATATGGTGGCATGAGAATAAGGTGGCATGAGAATAAGGTGGCAAGAGAATAAGGTGGCATGAGAATAAGGTGGCATGAGAATAAGGTGGCATGAGAATAAGGTGGCATGAGAATAAGGTGGCATGAGAATAAGGTGGCATGAGAATAAGGTGGCATGAGAATAAGGTGGCATGAGAATAAGGTGGCATGAGAATAAGGTGGCATGAGAATAAGGTGGCATGAGAATAAGGTGGCATGAGAATAAGGTGGCATGAGAATAAGGTGGCATGAGAATAAGGTGGCATGAGAATAAGGTGGCATGAGAATAAGGTGGCATGAGAATAAGGTGGCATGAGAATAAGGTGGCATGAGAATAAGGTGGCATGAGAATAAGGTGGCATGAGAATAAGGTGGCATGAGAATAAGGTGGCATGAGAATAAGGTGGCATGAGAATAAGGTGGCATGAGAATAAGGTGGCATGAGAATAAGGTGGCATGAGAATAAGGTGGCATGAGAATAAGGTGGCATGAGAATAAGGTGGCATGAGAATAAGGTGGCATGAGAATAAGGTGGCATGAGAATAAGGTGGCATGAGAATAAGGTGGCATGAGAATAAGGTGGCATGAGAATAAGGTGGCATGAGAATAAGGTGGCATGAGAATAAGGTGACATGAGAATAAGGTGCCATGAGAATAAGGTGGCATGAGAATAAGGTGGCATGAGAATAAGGTGGCATGAGAATAAGGTGGCATGAGAATAAGGTGGCATGAGAATAAGGTGAGGTGGCATGAGAATAAGGTGGCATGAGAATAAGGTGGCATGAGAATAAGGTGGCATGAGAATAAGGTGGCATGAGAATAAGGTGGCATGAGAATAAGGTGACATGAGAATAAGGTGGCATGAGAATAAGGTGGCATGAGAATAAGGTGGCATGAGAATAAGGTGGCATGAGAATAAGGTGGCATGAGAATAAGGTGACATGAGAATAAGGTGACATGAGAATAAGGTGGCATGAGAATAAGGTGGCATGAGAATAAGGTGACATGAGAATAAGGTGGCATGAGAATAAGGTGGCATGAGAATAAGGTGGCATGAGAATAAGGTGGCATGAGAATAAGGTGGCATGAGAATAAGGTGGCATGAGAATAAGGTGGCATGAGAATAAGGTGACATGAGAATAAGGTGACATGAGAATAAGGTGGCATGAGAATAAGGTGGCATGAGAATAAGGTGACATGAGAATAAGGTGGCATGAGAATAAGGTGGCATGAGAATAAGGTGACATGAGAATAAGGTGGCATGAGAATAAGGTGGCATGAGAATAAGGTGGCATGAGAATAAGGTGGCATGAGAATAAGGTGGCATGAGAATAAGGTGGCATGAGAATAAGGTGGCATGAGAATAAGGTGGCATGAGAATAAGGTGGCATGAGAATAAGGTGACATGAGAATAAGGTGGCATGAGAATAAGGTGGCATGAGAATAAGGTGACATGAGAATAAGGTGGCATGAGAATAAGGTGGCATGAGAATAAGGTGGCATGAGAATAAGGTGGCATGAGAATAAGGTGACATGAGAATAAGGTGGCATGAGAATAAGGTGGCATGAGAATAAGGTGGCATGAGAATAAGGTGGCATGAGAATAAGGTGGCATGAGAATAAGGTGGCATGAGAATAAGGTGGCATGAGAATAAGGTGGCATGAGAATAAGGTGGCATGAGAATAAGGTGGCATGAGAATAAGGTGGCATGAGAATAAGGTGGCATGAGAATAAGGTGACATGAGAATAAGGTGACATGAGAATAAGGTGACATGAGAATAAGGTGGCATGAGAATAAGGTGGCATGAGAATAAGGTGGCATGAGAATAAGGTGGCATGAGAATAAGGTGGCATGAGAATAAGGTGGCATGAGAATAAGGTGGCATGAGAATAAGGTGGCATGAGAATAAGGTGGCATGAGAATAAGGTGACATGAGAATAAGGTGACATGAGAATAAGGTGGCATGAGAATAAGGTGGCATGAGAATAAGGTGACATGAGAATAAGGTGGCATGAGAATAAGGTGGCATGAGAATAAGGTGACATGAGAATAAGGTGGCATGAGAATAAGGTGGCATGAGAATAAGGTGGCATGAGAATAAGGTGGCATGAGAATAAGGTGGCATGAGAATAAGGTGGCATGAGAATAAGGTGGCATGAGAATAAGGTGGCATGAGAATAAGGTGGCATGAGAATAAGGTGACATGAGAATAAGGTGGCATGAGAATAAGGTGGCATGAGAATAAGGTGACATGAGAATAAGGTGGCATGAGAATAAGGTGGCATGAGAATAAGGTGGCATGAGAATAAGGTGGCATGAGAATAAGGTGACATGAGAATAAGGTGGCATGAGAATAAGGTGGCATGAGAATAAGGTGGCATGAGAATAAGGTGGCATGAGAATAAGGTGGCATGAGAATAAGGTGGCATGAGAATAAGGTGGCATGAGAATAAGGTGGCATGAGAATAAGGTGGCATGAGAATAAGGTGGCATGAGAATAAGGTGGCATGAGAATAAGGTGGCATGAGAATAAGGTGACATGAGAATAAGGTGACATGAGAATAAGGTGGCATGAGAATAAGGTGGCATGAGAATAAGGTGGCATGAGAATAAGGTGGCATGAGAATAAGGTGGCATGAGAATAAGGTGGCATGAGAATAAGGTGGCATGAGAATAAGGTGGCATGAGAATAAGGTGGCATGAGAATAAGGTGGCATGAGAATAAGGTGGCATGAGAATAAGGTGGCATGAGAATAAGGTGGCATGAGAATAAGGTGGCATGAGAATAAGGTGGCATGAGAATAAGGTGGCATGAGAATAAGGTGGCATGAGAATAAGGTGGCATGAGAATAAGGTGGCATGAGAATAAGGTGACATGAGAATAAGGTGGCATGAGAATAAGGTGGCATGAGAATAAGGTGGCATGAGAATAAGGTGGCATGAGAATAAGGTGGCATGAGAATAAGGTGACATGAGAATAAGGTGACATGAGAATAAGGTGGCATGAGAATAAGGTGGCATGAGAATAAGGTGGCATGAGAATAAGGTGGCATGAGAATAAGGTGGCATGAGAATAAGGTGGCATGAGAATAAGGTGGCATGAGAATAAGGTGGCATGAGAATAAGGTGGCATGAGAATAAGGTGGCATGAGAATAAGGTGACATGAGAATAAGGTGACATGAGAATAAGGTGGCATGAGAATAAGGTGGCATGAGAATAAGGTGGCATGAGAATAAGGTGGCATGAGAATAAGGTGGCATGAGAATAAGGTGGCATGAGAATAAGGTGGCATGAGAATAAGGTGGCATGAGAATAAGGTGACATGAGAATAAGGTGGCATGAGAATAAGGTGGCATGAGAATAAGGTGACATGAGAATAAGGTGGCATGAGAATAAGGTGGCATGAGAATAAGGTGGCATGAGAATAAGGTGACATGAGAATAAGGTGGCATGAGAATAAGGTGACATGAGAATAAGGTGGCATGAGAATAAGGTGGCATGAGAATAAGGTGGCATGAGAATAAGGTGGCATGAGAATAAGGTGGCATGAGAATAAGGTGGCATGAGAATAAGGTGGCATGAGAATAAGGTGGCATGAGAATAAGGTGGCATGAGAATAAGGTGGCATGAGAATAAGGTGGCATGAGAATAAGGTGGCATGAGAATAAGGTGGCATGAGAATAAGGTGGCATGAGAATAAGGTGGCATGAGAATAAGGTGACATGAGAATAAGGTGACATGAGAATATGGTGGCATGAGAATAAGGTGACATGAGAATAAGGTGACATGAGAATAAGGTGGCATGAGAATAAGGTGGCATGAGAATAAGGTGACATGAGAATAAGGTGGCATGAGAATAAGGTGGCATGAGAATAAGGTGGCATGAGAATAAGGTGACATGAGAATAAGGTGACATGAGAATAAGGTGGCATGAGAATAAGGTGGCATGAGAATAAGGTGGCATGAGAATAAGGTGGCATGAGAATAAGGTGACATGAGAATAAGGTGACATGAGAATATGGTGGCATGAGAATAAGGTGACATGAGAATAAGGTGACATGAGAATAAGGTGGCATGAGAATAAGGTGGCATGAGAATAAGGTGACATGAGAATAAGGTGGCATGAGAATAAGGTGGCATGAGAATAAGGTGACATGAGAATAAGGTGACATGAGAATATGGTGGCATGAGAATAAGGTGACATGAGAATAAGGTGACATGAGAATAAGGTGGCATGAGAATAAGGTGGCATGAGAATAAGGTGACATGAGAATAAGGTGGCATGAGAATAAGGTGGCATGAGAATAAGGTGGCATGAGAATAAGGTGACATGAGAATAAGGTGACATGAGAATAAGGTGGCATGAGAAGGTGGCATGAGAATAAGGTGGCATGAGAATAAGGTGGCATGAGAATAAGGTGACATGAGAATAAGGTGACATGAGAATAAGGTGACATGAGAATAAGGTGGCATGAGAATAAGGTGGCAAGAGAATAAGGTGGCATGAGAATAAGGTGGCATGAGAATAAGGTGGCATGAGAATAAGGTGGCATGAGAATAAGGTGGCATGAGAATAAGGTGGCATGAGAATAAGGTGGCATAGAGGCATGAGAATAAGGTGGCATGAGAATAAGGTGGCATGAGAATAAGGTGGCATGAGAATAAGGTGGCATGAGAATAAGGTGGCATGAGAATAAGGTGGCATGAGAATAAGGTGGCATGAGAATAAGGTGGCATGAGAATAAGGTGGCATGAGAATAAGGTGGCATGAGAATAAGGTGGCATGAGAATAAGGTGGCATGAGAATAAGGTGGCATGAGAATAAGGTGGCATGAGAATAAGGTGGCATGAGAATAAGGTGGCATGAGAATAAGGTGGCATGAGAATAAGGTGGCATGAGAATAAGGTGGCATGAGAATAAGGTGGCATGAGAATAAGGTGGCATGAGAATAAGGTGGCATGAGAATAAGGTGGCATGAGAATAAGGTGGCATGAGAATAAGGTGGCATGAGAATAAGGTGGCATGAGAATAAGGTGGCATGAGAATAAGGTGGCATGAGAATAAGGTGGCATGAGAATAAGGTGGCATGAGAATAAGGTGGCATGAGAATAAGGTGGCATGAGAATAAGGTGGCATGAGAATAAGGTGGCATGAGAATAAGGTGGCATGAGAATAAGGTGGCATGAGAATAAGGTGGCATGAGAATAAGGTGGCATGAGAATAAGGTGGCATGAGAATAAGGTGGCATGAGAATAAGGTGGCATGAGAATAAGGTGGCATGAGAATAAGGTGACATGAGAATAAGGTGGCATGAGAATAAGGTGGCATGAGAATAAGGTGACATGAGAATAAGGTGGCATGAGAATAAGGTGGCATGAGAATAAGGTGGCATGAGAATAAGGTGGCATGAGAATAAGGTGGCATGAGAATAAGGTGGCATGAGAATAAGGTGGCATGAGAATAAGGTGGCATGAGAATAAGGTGGCATGAGAATAAGGTGGCATGAGAATAAGGTGGCATGAGAATAAGGTGGCATGAGAATAAGGTGGCATGAGAATAAGGTGGCATGAGAATAAGGTGGCATGAGAATAAGGTGGCATGAGAATAAGGTGGCATGAGAATAAGGTGGCATGAGAATAAGGTGGCATGAGAATAAGGTGGCAAGAGAATAAGGTGGCATGGTAAGGTGGTAAGGCACGCACCAGCATGGCAGGAAACAGAAGTCCATCGGGCGACCTTCTTTATGCTGCAAGGACGTGAGAAGCACGTTCAGATGAGAAGCACGTTCAGATGAGAAGCACGTTCAGATGAGAAGCACGTTCAGATGAGAAGCACGTTCAGATGAGACG
Source organism: Closterium sp. Naga37s-1 (assembly GCA_947471745.1). Classification (NCBI taxonomy): domain Eukaryota; kingdom Viridiplantae; phylum Streptophyta; class Zygnematophyceae; order Desmidiales; family Closteriaceae; genus Closterium; species Closterium sp. Naga37s-1. The sequence goes on from CANJKZ010000211.1 coordinate 2,751,340, forward strand.
TTAGGAACACGTTCAGACGAGACACGCGAGAAACACGTTCAGATGAGACATCAGGCACACGTTCAGATGAGAAGTTAGAACACGTTCAGATGAAAAGCTAGGAACACGTTCAATGAGACACTGAATGAGGCGTTAGGATCACGATACGAACACGAGAACGCACACTCATCATCGGCTGCTGCTCCCATGACCCACCTGCCCCCATCACCCACGTGCTCCCATGACCCACCTGCCCCCATCACCCACGTGGCCCCACGACCCACCTGGGCACGTGGGATTGGTATATGGCTCTCACGCACGCACCTAGGCACGTCACCCATCTGCCCCCACGACCCACCTGGGAACATTGAAGAATTTGCGCAGAAGGGAGTAATGCGGCTTGAGCACCTCACCCAGCGCCTTGCCCTTGCAGGCGGATTGGGCAAAGAACCGCACATGCTTGCACACTGCACCTGCCAACTGCTTCCCACTGCCGCCCTTGCGCCCGTGCCACCACACCTGCACGCTCTGCTGCGCCACGTGCGCTGCTCGCGGAAGGGTGAAGCAGCGGAGCGCCCCTGCACCGCCGAAGCTGACGGGTGGGATGGGAGCAGAGGGGTGGGAGGGAGCAGAGGGGTGGGAGGGAGCAGAGGAGTGAGAAGAACTGTCGACATTGTGAGGAGGTCAGGAGTTGTGAGAAATGCAGCCGAATATAAAACGAGAAAGAAACGACTCACCGCAGATGACGGCAAGAACGAGGAGCGGAAGCAGCGCGGCAGGAGATGTGGCCATAATGCCTGCCGTTCAGGTCGGTGATTCTTTCGTGTGTCAGCTGGGTAACTCTTTCGCGACGGCGTTTGTTCGTGTCAGCTGGGTAACTCTTTCGCGAAGGTGTCGCTCTTGTCCGCTGGGTAACTATTTCGCGACGGTGCTGGGTGATTCTTGCGCGACGGTGCAGCACGATGCTGTGGTACAGCCGATACAGGCACTATAGTGCACTGCTGGTTTACTAGCTGGAGGTATCGTAGTTGTAAGGGTGGTTAGCCGCTGTTCAAGTATCTATCTGCCTATGTCTTCGACCAAGGAGTAGTAGTGAAAAGAGAGGAGCTGTGAATGACGACCTCATGTGGGGAACCTACAGTTATATAATGGTGGGGCTGGAAACTAAGGAGCTGTGGGAGGAATGCGTGAGGAAAGCGGGAAAAACGGCCCTGAATTTGTACAACCGCAACCGAACCGTATTCGGTGCGGATGTGAAAGTGAGTTTCGCTTCAGGTGACAGTTACCGAATTTGGTTCCGCGTGCGGCTCGAGATGAAACGCGGACGACGCGTTACAAGAGCCGCACACCACATTTTCGAAATGCTTAGATTGAGCTGGTTTGAATTAGAATGTACTTCTCTGTTTTTACCGAAAACTGTCTTTGAATAATCAGCAAGTTCTCCTGTCGTACATTCATTCCAACGTCAGCCGGAGGCTATACGGATATTAAGAGCTGGTAACAGAGCTTGGTTGTCGTCACGTCAAGCCTCTTACTGGTGTAAAAGGTGATGTAAATTAGCCTTCGAGGGGTTGGATGCTGGAGGAGGTGGTATGCAATGGGTGTTCATTCTTTAGGGGCTGTACTAACCATTCTGTTTGTTGTGCGCTCGCTTTGACCATCGTCCTGTGAACGTTTAATTACGCCTTTTAACACCCTTAACGTTCTAAAAAAATCTCAATCCCACTGGGAATCAAATCGCCCCAGCTGCCCAGCTGCCAACTCTCTATTACTCTCCCTTGCCTCCCTCATGCGCAGGCCCCCCTGCCAACAGCAGCCACTCCTCCGTCTGTTCCAACCCCATGAAGATAGCAGCCCATTCCTCCCTCCCTGCCTCCAGCACCTCCTCCCCAATCGGACCCAACCTAGCCGAACCATTCCGACATGAGAAAATTCTACAAGCCACGCACGTTGCGCGGATCAAGCAAATCACACCAAGCTTCTTTCTCCTAGCAGCTTTCGCCTCCCTCACTGCCTCCTGCACCCTCTGCCTCCCGCATCTGCCCCAGCCCGCGCCTCCCCACCAGCTTCACCCCGAACCTGCTCGTCAAGATCGCCAACACTCCTATTTCAAGCATCATACACACGAAAAGCATCCAGAACGTGCCCGCGGCAAATCGGGCACTGCGGCTGCTCCACTCTCACAACCCTCGAACAAGTCATGCAGCACACCCTGTGGCCACACGGAATAAACACGGCCTTGCGCTTGCGATGCAGACACACCACACAGAGATCCTCAATCTGCACCTCCTCCCCCACCACCTCCTCCTCATCCGCATCCCCATTCAGATTCTCCAAGCTCCTTTCTATCTCTGACGGCAAAGTTGCTCCCCCTCCTCCTACTCTTGCTCCTACTCCTCCTGCTGCTCCTGCTCCTGCTCCTGCTCCTGCTCCTGCTCCTGCTCCTATTCTTCCTCCTGCTCTTGCTCCTGCTCCTGCTACTGCTGTTGCTGCTCCTGGTATTGTTGTTGCTGCTGCTCTTGCTGCTACCGCTGCTCGTTCTGCTCCTGCTCTAGCCGATTGCTGCAGAATCCTCATCCATCGCTCCAGCTCTGCCTGCTCCGCCTGCTGCTGCGCCTGCTGCCACCTGTCTCGCCGGCAACAATATTTCCTGGTTGGGCACGAGGGAGAGGAGCAAGGGTGGGAAGTGGAAGAGAGGAAACGAGAAGACATGAGATGACATGAGAGAAGATGAGATGAGACGATGAGAGGTGACGGGAGTGAGGTAGACGTGAAAGAACAATGAGCAGCAGTGGTAGCAAGAAGCAACACAATCCGTCACAGCAGAGTATCAACCCTGCCCAACTTGTTTGTAAAACACTCCTTTAGCAATGGGCAACAACAGCACACCTTCATACATAACCACCAGAGCAGCAGTGCTTATAGAACTTTTCTAATGAATGGGCAAATGACCTGTACTTCTCGCTTGCAATATGTCTGAAACCCTAAACCCAATGGCGGATGTAGCAGCGGCCAACAGCAGCATACCCCATCGCAATAACAGCACATATGAGCCTTACATTGCATTTCACCGCACTTGGCCTGGTCACACCCACCCGTACTCATGCACGTACCTCCACACCTCCACACAACTAGTCCAACGATGCCTGGCAGCAGCACAGCCCATCGCAACTGCAGCACATATGCGTATTACACTGCATGAGTCCAGCTTGACATGGACACACTCACCCATCCTCACGCACGTACCTCCACACAGCTAGTCCGATGGCGCCTGCAGCAGCGGCAGATAGCAGCAGAGCCCATGCCAACAGCACTCTCCATCGCAACAGAGGCACATATGAGGCTTATACTACGTGACTTTGAATTGGTCTGGAACACTCACACGTACGTACTCGTGCACTTACCTCACACAGCTAGTCCAATGGCGCCTGCTGCAGCGGCTGACAGCAGCAGAGCCCATGCGAATAGCACTCTCCATCGCTGGCTCAGCTTCTGAACCATGCCCGCCTTGGTTTCAGAGAAGCTGAAAGGACGCAGGGGGAACGGGGACAGGGGGAGGGTGGGGCAGGGGAGGAAGGCAAGCTGTACAATACAATGGGTGGGGGTGGGGGAGGGTACAGTACAATGGATGATACATAATACAAGCCCCTAAGAGAAAGGGATGCTACGCCACGGAAGCCACTCACAGGAAGTAGGGGAACTTTGGGGAAGCGAAGATGGCGGGGCGACCGTCGGATCCGCGCCTCACATGGCCGACAGCTGTCAGCTCGTGATTGATCAGCAGCACCCTCTCGTCCGTGCGCAGGCCCACCTGTCGAGAGAATGTATTTATCGAAAAGGTACAACCTGTTAGGTAGTCACTCATATACGAAATGCGCACATGGGAAAGGAAGTCTTGTCACAGGAAGTGGTTCATCCCACAACTTCAAGTAAAGAAGAAAGCACTTCCTACTGGAGGGGTGCTTTTACAGGAAGTGAAGAAACTCCTCTCCTCCAAGTAAAAGCAGCCCAGTTTGCACGTGAAGGAAAGGGTTGCTGCAAGGGCAGGACACATGTGCTTATTAGAGCTACGGGACGTCTCAAAACTTGGAGCTATAACACATGCATGGATGCATACTTTACTTTACGAAGCAAATTTCAGGGCCGAGCCACTAGAGGCTCGCAAGCCGGGCGGCTCTAGACAGGCTGGCTTTGCTCCCGCCCTTGCTCAGGCTTGATAGTGAGTGTACTCACCGGCAGGCGCTTCCCTTTAAGCACATGCATGATACGAAACAGTACACTCACCTGGAGGCGCTTCATTGTAAGAACATACCGGGCTTATCGAGAGTAACTTACTGGCAAGCGCTTCCCTATAAGCACGTGTAGGGCAGTGTCGGCCCATGAAGGGTCGGCCTTGTGCGTGTGACTGTACACGGTGTGCAGAGGCAGAGGCTGTGTGGCACCAACCAATGAGATGTCGACACGTGGCGCTGATGGATGGGAGGTCTCTACTAGAGAAAAAGGGACCTGTGGAGAGGCAAGGAGGGAGAGCCAGATGTGGGGGAGAGGATAAGAGCGAGGTGATATTGAGGGAAGAAGATTGGAAAAGATGTTGACAGAATTGAGCAAGAGTTGAGCAACTGCCCTTGTATATGAGTCAAGCACATCGTCGACGACAGAATCGTCAAGACAAGCGGGGCAGTGTTTTAGGCACCTCAAAATCTGAGCAAGAGCCATGGTGTAAGCATATCGATGACAGAATCGTGAAGAGAAGCGCGGTGGGGAGGAGAGAAGTAGCTTCGAGACGTGTCGTGTCCAGTCCAGACTAGAGAGGGATAGATTGGGGCAGAGACTGGGGCGTACAGATTGACGTACAGATTGCCGGACGGGGCTGAACTGATCTGACTTGATGATCCATCCTCTCAGCGGATGCAGCTCGGAATAGAGCATCTGATGCAAGAAGAAGCAGGAGGGAAATTTGCCCAAATGACAAAGATGTAAGGAAATGGATGAGAACGGATGAGAATGGGGAAGGGACGGGACGGGGCTTCACGATGGCTGCCTAGCAGCCGATGCAGCGCGGTCGGAAGGAACACAGCTTGGACGGTGGCATCACATTAGCAGCTTGGAAGAGAGCACCTAATGCCAAGAGGATCACAACAAGGTTGGAGGCAAAGGGAAAGGCTTTAAGAAAAATAGGATCGGACAAAAAAGCATGTGGAGTGGAAGGACCAAAACACACACACACACACGCACACACGCACGCACGCACGCACGCACGCACGCACGCACGCACGCACACACATACGAGATGCAGGGGAGCATAGGTGCAGGGAAAACTGTGGGAGAGAAAACCCCAATTTGAATGCACTGAAGGCTGAACTGGGCAATGAGGGACCTACTTTTGAAGCGCCAAAGTTAGGAGCCTGTTAAGATTAGGCTGTCATTTGTGCAAACGTATACCAACTAGACCCCCAATAGGCTAGGTATGGATTCGTTATCCCAGTGCTCTCCTGATTCCTCACCATGACAGATTGCTCCATGACAGCGCATGGCTGCTTGGCGCCATGCATCGGCAGAAGTGGGTTGCACGGCATGTGACCCACTTCTGCCGATGCATGGCGCCAAGCAACCCACTACCACTGATGTGCCTCAAAACTAGACTCACCACAGCAGATCTCTCCACCACAGCGCATGGGAGCTTGGCGCCTTGCACCGGCAGAAGGGGGTTGCACGGCCCGTATAATTTCGCCAAAGGGGAACTAAACCCGGACCTTGACTCCCCCACTACCACCAGGTACCCTTTGAAGGCCGCTGATTGGGAATCTTGGACTGAAAGGGAGGAGGAAGAGGAGGAGGTAGAAGGGGAGGAGAGCTGCACGGATCCCCTGACCAGCACCAGCTCCTGCGGGTTGGTGTAATCCGCTAGCTCACTCGCATCTGACGGCCCCTGCCCCAGCTCCCGTTGCCCCTGCCACTTCCCCTGCCCCTGCCCCTGCCCCTGCCACTGTCCCTGCTGCTGCTGCTGCTGCTGCTGCTGCTGCGGCGGCTGCTGCGGTTGTTGCTGTTGTAGCATCAGCTCGTGGGGGTTGGTATAGTCCGCGAGCTCACTCGCATCTGACGGCCCCTGCTCTGGTTGTTGTTGTTGGTGGTGGTGGCGTTGTTGTTGCGGTGGGCTTTGCTGCTGGCCCCATCCTACAGGTGACAGTCCCTTGGTAGAAGAGGAGGAGTCTACTGTTCCTGACAGAACCTCACACGGAGAGTCTACTGTTCCTGACAGAACCTCACACGGAGAGTCTACTGTTCCTGACAGAACCTCACACGGAGAGTCTACTGTTCCTGACAGAACCTCAGACGGAGAGTCTACTGTTCCTGACAGAACCTCAGACGGAGAGTCTACTGTTCCTGACAGAACCTCACACGGAGAGTCTACTGTTCCTGACAGAACCTCACACGGAGAGTCTACTGTTCCTGACAGAACCTCAGACGGAGAGTCTACTGTTCCTGACAGAACCTCAGACGGAGAGTCTACTGTTCCTGACAGAACCTCACACGGAGAGTCTACTGTTCCTGACAGAACCTCAGACGGAGAGTCTACTATTTTTGACAGAACCTCAGACGGAGAGTCTACTGTTCCTGACAGAACCTCGGACGAAGAGTCTACTGTTCCTGACAGAACCTCACACGGAGAGTCTACTGTTCCTGACAGAACCTCACACGGAGAGTCTACTGTTCCTGACAGAACCTCAGACGGAGAGTCTACTGTTCCTGACAGAACCTCAGACGGAGAGTCTACTGTTCCTGACAGATCCTCACACGGAGAGTCTACTGTTCCTGACAGAACCTCAGACGGAGAGTCTACTGTTTTTGACAGAACCTCAGACGGAGAGTCTACTGTTCCTGACAGAACCTCGGACGAAGAGTCTACTGTTCCTGACAGAACCTCGGACGAAGAGTCTACTGTTCCTGACAGAACCTCGGACGAAGAGTCTACTGTTCCTGACAGAACTTCAGACGAAGGGTCTACTGTTCCTGACAGAACCTCGGACGAAGAGTCTACTGCTGCTGACAGAATATTCAAAGAAGTCTTTATTCTTGGTGACAGGACCTTGGAAGCAAAATCTACTACTACTGACAGGAACTTGGAAAAGGAATCTACTGCTGCTGACAGGAACGAAGAAGACTGTACTACTGCTGATAGGAACTTGTAATAATAATCTACTGCTGCTGACAGGAACTTGGAAGAAGGCTCTATTATTGCTGAGAGGAACTTGGAAGAAAAATCTACTACTGCTGACAGGAACTTGGAAAAAGAATCTACCGCCACTGACAAGAACGAAGAAGACTGTACTACTGCTGATAGGAACTTGGAAAAATAACTTACTGCTGCTGACAGGAAGTTGGAAGAAGACTCTATTATTGCTGAGAGAAACTTGGAAAAATAATCTACTGCTGCTGACAGGAACTTGGAATAAGAATTTATTGCTGCTGACAAGAACTTGGACGAAGGCTCTATTACTGCTGAGAGGAACTTGGAAGACGAACCTACTGCTGCTGATAGGAGCTTGGAAGAGAAATTTACTGCTGACTTGCTTAACCAACCCTCGTTGCTCTTGCTTCCACCCCCACTACCTTGCGTCGCGCTGCCCCGCGCACGCCCTGCCTTGCCCCGCGTCGCGCTGCCTCGCGCACGCCCTGCCCTGCGCTAGCGCCCTGCCCTGCGCCGGCGCCCTGCCCTGCGCCGGCGCCCTGCCCTGCGCCAGCGCCCTGCCCTGCGCCGGCGCCCTGCCCTGCGCCGGCGCCTTGCCCTGCGCCGGCGCCCTGCCCTGCGCCGGCGCCCTTGAGAAAAGTAGAACGAGGATGAATGAACTATGAATGAAGTGAGTACATATGGGAAACCCTAATTGGGTTGTACCCCCTATGGGATACCCCACTATAGCCTACACAACAGCATAAGCTATATATATGTTCTGACACACCCCCATAGGCAAAGTGGGGGAGAACAAGGGGTCACAAGACCAGTCAAGCAAAGCAGAACAAGCTCAGGGTGGATCACAAAGTCACCACACAGTCCGAGCACAACGACAGGGCAACAGGGCCAGTCCACATGCAGGAGTACACATATATGTATAGAGCTAGACAAGCAAGAGCAGGTATATATATGTGACAGTACAAGCAAGGTCAAGAAGAGAGCAAGTGAGGCAAGACAGGTACAAGACCCAGCTGGGTGCAGAAGCGCTGATGGTCACAAGGCGCAAGTGCCTTGGTGAACACATCAGCAGTGTTGGCCTCAGAGGCCACGTACGCAAGTCGCAACTGACCACGCTGCTGCAGCTCACGAGCAAGAAAGTAACGGAGAGCAATGTGCTTCGTTCTGTGCTCCAAGCGCTGCTCTCGACACAAGGCCAGCATGGCCTTGTTGTCTACGTACAACACTGGAGGAGAACGAGGCGGCTCTCCAAGGTCAGTCAGCAGGTAGGTGAGCCAGCGAAGCTCCTGTGCAGCCATGGCCCCGGCGTAGATCTCAGCCTCACAACTGGAGCTGAGAACAGAGGACGAGCGAGTAGCCCGCCACGAGACAGAGCCGGAACCAAGACTGAAGGTGTAACCCTGCGACGACCGCTGTGTAGCCTGGTCGTCTGCCCAAGAAGCGTCCGCGTGCCCAGTGAGGACCACTGGACTCCGCCCTCCAAGCACTAGCCCCATGCCCGACGTACTGCACAAGTAGCGCAACACCCTCTTCGCTGCAGCCATGTGCTCTGGTCGGTGTCTCCCAGGAGCAACATAGCGTGAAAGAATGCTAAGAGGGTATGCAAGGTCAGGTCGTGTGCAGGTCATCAGGTACATGAGGCAGCCAACAAGCTCTGGGTACGGGCCACTCGACTCTACGGACTCATCCGAAGGCAGAGCTGAGAGCGAGTGGCGAGTAGACAGAGGAGTGGCCTGAGGCGAGGAGTACGTGAAGCCGAAGCGCTGAAGGACCTGCTGCACCATGTGTGACTGAGTCAAGGTAATGGTGCGGCGTGCTCTGTCCCGAGTGATCTGCAAGCCAAGGTAGCTGCGCAGTTCACCCAGGTCTGTGCACGTGTGTCTCTTCTGCAGCTCGGACTTCACGTAGGCTAGTCCAGCAGTGTCAGCTGTGGCAAAGACCAAGTCGTCGACGTACACGAGGACGTAGAACGGCGGCAAAGAAGTGTCGGTGCGCAGAAACAACGACGGGTCAGCAGTAGAGGGAGCAAACCCAAGAGCCGCAAGCGTAGTCCTCAGTGTGTCGTGCCACTCACGCGGTGCCTGGCGGAGACCGTAGACTGGCCGTCGGAGGCTCCACTGGGTGCCAGGAGGAAAAGTCCCAGTGAAGCCAGGTGGACGGCGCAGCCAGATCTCCTCGTGCAGGCTACCCTGCAAGAAAGCAGTACTGAAGTCAAGAGAGTGGAGCTCGTAGTCGCGCTGAGCGGCTATGTGCAGCAGCACCCGAAGAGTGGTCATCTTCGGGGTGGGAGAGAAGGTCTGAAAGTAGTCAACTCCCTGCCGCTGACTGAAGCCACGAGCGACGTACCGCGCCTTGAAGACAGGTGGAGAGCCCGGCGGCCGCTTCACCCTGAAGATCCACATGCCACTGACGATGTTCGCCCCAGGAGGGGGAACCGCGTCAACGTAGGTGCCTGTGGACTTCCAGGACGCCATCTCTGCATCCATAGCTGCCTGCCACTGAGAGGAGTAGGGACCCTCTACGGCCTCCGCGTAAGAGCGCGGAGTCGGGATGTCTAGTGCATCCGGGTCTCCCTCAGGGGCAAGCAGTACGGACGCGAGATGAGGTGAAGCAGCAGCCAGACACCTGAACTCCTCCTGCCTGTCCTCAAGGACGTCCGTGCCAAGAGCACACTCACCCCCGACGGACGGAGGACAGACAGAAGCAGACTCAGCAACAAGACCGGCAGCGTAGTCTAGACGACAGCGAGCAGCAAAGTCGACGAGCTCAGCAACAAGCGCAGACGCAGCAGTGGACACAAAAGAGGGGTCAGTGACGACAGTAGCAAGGAGACGTGTGACAGCAGGACTGGCAGCACGAAGAGAGTCCGACTCCGGGTCAGGAAGAGCAGGAAGAGAGGACTCAGGAGGAGAAGGCAAAGGGGCACGCAGAGGAGCAGTGGACGGACGCAGAGACATCCGGTGCGTGCCAGGGACAGGAGGAGGACGCTGACGCGAACCACGACCACTAGTGCGAGCAGCACGGACAGGCGACGCAGGGCGAGACGCAGGCTCACGACGCTCAGCAAGACCTCCAGTAGGACCAGTGTAGGGAGAAGGAGCGGGCAGTGGGGAGGCCGGCTGTAACTGTAACTGTGACAGGACAGGCTGTGGACACTCTAAGGGAGGAGGAGGACCAGTAGAAGGCGGGAGACCAAGAACCTGCTGAAGGAGCGGAACGAAGTACGGTCTAGGCCGCGCGGCGACTCCAGACACAGCAGGGACAGCACCAGTACCCCCAGCGGCAGCACCAGCGCCAGTAGCACCTCCAGCTCCAGGACCTCCAGCAGCACCAGTAGCACCCCCAGCAGGACCGCCTCCAGGACCGACAGCAGTAGCCTCAGCGCCAACGCCCTCAGCAGCTCCAGCTCCAGCACCTCCGGGACCCGCGGCACCAGCACCCTCAGCAGCCGAAGAACCTCCAGCTCCAGCAGCACGCCTCCAGCGCCGGGCAAACCACTCGCGCAGCTCCTGTGGAGAGAGGGGCTCCCGCCGAGGCGAAGCACCCGGAGAACCGCCAGGTCCCGCACCGCCAGACGCCACAAGGGGAGGTCCAGTGGCCGCAGGCTCCGCAGCTCCAGGCTCAGCACCTCCAGACGCAGCACCCCCTGGCTCAGCACCCCCAGTAGCAGCACCCCACGGCTCAGCACCCCCAGACTCCGCACCCCCAGGCTCAGCACCCCCAGTCGCAGCACCCCCAGGCTCAGCACTCCCAGACTCCGCACCCCCAGGCTCAGCACCCCCAGTCGCAGTACCCCCAGGCTCAGCACCCCCAGACTCAGCACCCCCAGGCTCAGCACCCGCAGCAGGACCAGAGTCACCAGCAACCTCGACCGGCTCGACTGCGTCTACCTGGGACACACCTGAAGGGGCAGGACCCTGAGGGGGAAGGGGGTCTACCGGGGGGGGACCTGGCACAAGGAAGTGCGGTGGCGGGGGGAGGGAAGGAGTGCGGTAGGGGAAGAGGCGGTAGAAGGGGACTGACTCGTCGAACGTGACGTCCTGGGAGGACAGAACACGACGAGAGGAGGGGTGGTAGAACTGCCACCCTGGAGCGTCAGGGGGGAAGCCGAGGAAGACACAGGGAGCAGCACGAGGGGACAGCTTGTCCGCAGACAAGTCGCGGACAAACGCCCGAGATCCCCAGACACGGAACGCAGACGCATCGCCGACCTTCCCCGTCCACAGCAGAGCTGGGGAGGGCTCCGGCCGGGAGACCCTGGGGTGAAGGTTGATCTGATGCGCCGCGTACCGAACCGCAAACGGCCACAGAAAATGGGGGGCAGCCGCATGCATCATGGACGTACGAGCGACGTCCATGACCATGCCAATGCGGCGCTCAGCAATCCCATTTTGCTGTGGAGAGTCCGGAAGCGTAAAGGTCTGGCGGATGCCTCGTGCACGACAGTAGGCTCGCAGAAGGCCAGAGGAGAACTCTCCACCTCGGTCAGAGTGCAGACGCAGAACAGGAAAGTCCGAGCCGAAGCTCCTCCTGAGCTGGAGACGAGTTGCGCGGATCCAGTCGATCAACACCTCAGTGACATCACCCTTGCTGCGCAAGGGGAAGACTGTGGTGTAACGCGAGTAGTCGTCAACCACTAGCAGGAAGTAGCGCTCGTGACCCTGCCCACGGACGCGGGCGGGGCCCCACACGTCCATGTGAAGCGTCTGCAGAGGAGCCTCTGTCGGGGGAAACTGAGAGGAGTGAGGGGCAGCCCGGAGCCGCCCCTCGACACAGGGGACACAAGAAGGTCCGGGTCCCGAAGGGAGGGGAGGGAGAGACCGGGGAAGACCAGAGACAAGGACACGGGAAGCCATGCCCCGAAGACGAAGCAAGGAGGGGTGGCCAAGACGGTGGTGCCACAGGAGAGTCTCGTGAGACAGGCGGCGACACGAGCAGGGGGCAGACTCAGGACCAGACCTGGACGCAGCAGCAAACACCTGACCCGACGCAGCTACCTGGTCTGACGCAGGGACAGGAGGAGACGCAGTGGTCAGTGTGTAGAGACTCGACCCTGGCCGACGCGAGAACGTGGCCAGGTGTCGGCCTGTGCGGGCATCCGAGCAGTGGGTCACCCGCTGACTCGCAGGAGTAAACTGGTGAACCCCCGCATCCTGCAAGTCAGCACCACTCACCAAGTTCGTCGAGAACGAGGGGAGGTACAGACCAGACAAGGTGCCCGAGGGGGCAGCCGGACACGGGAGGACAGTGGAGAAGTGAGAGAGGACAGGACCCCCAGAGGGGTCAGCCAGGGAGACTGCAACCGGCCGGCCAAGCGGCGTGAGTGTGGTGCGGTCTCGAAAGAAGGAGCGAGAAGCCCCTGAGTCAAGTGTGAAGGTGAGGGAGGCCGAAGCCGACGCAGTACCTGAGAGCACAGCCTCACCAGTACCTGAGAGTGCAGACGCACTGGCACCTAGAGCAGCAGCCGCAGAAGTACCTGGCGCAGCAGTACCAATGCCCGGGTCGGGCGGGAAACACTGGTAACAGTCACCCTCCTCACTAATAGTCACAGCATACATGGCAGCAAGGATAGCATCAAAGTCAAGATCAAAGACAGCTACGCCAGCCCTAGACAGCTCTCCCCAACGGGGAATCTCACTGGCCTCGGGGAACTGCTGACGCCAAGCGTCCGTCAGGCGGGCAAAGCAGCGCTGAGTGGGGTGCGCACCCCCACACTGCTCACCCGCCCGGTCACCGGAACGAAGGACGTAGGTGCATGGACCAAAACCCCCACCCCGCTGACGCTGCGTGTACCACTCACGGAGCTGCTGGGGCGGGGGGATGTCCCGCGAACGCTGCTGCTGCTGCTGCTGCTGCTGCTGACGCTGGCCACCACCAGGGCCGCTACGCTGCGGGGCACCACCCCGACCAGCTCCACCCCCTCCGCCACCGCTGCCTCCACCTCCACCACCACCGCTGCCTCCGCTCCCACCGCTGCCGCCACCGACGCCTCCTCCTCCGCTGCTGCCACCTCCACCACCGCCCCCGCCACCACTCCCACCGCCACCCCCACTCCCTCCTCCGCCTCCACCGCCTCCTCCACCGCCCCCGCCAGCTCCACCCGCGCCCTTGCCCCCCTTGCCCCTGCCATGGCGGCGTCTCCCGCTAGGGGCAGACGCCGCGCAGACCGACTCAAGACCAAGCAGGTCGGCAGCAGCAGCAGAGGCAACAGAGGGCAGCAGGGGGGAAGGAGAACACCCCTCAAAGATGGGGGTGCGAGGGTCACCACGAGAGGCTCCTACAGCGACGATGCTCTTCTCCGCCGCCAGGAGGGACTTCTCGAGGAGGTCGACAGTGAGAGTGGTGGGACAGACCGAGAGGTAGTGGTCCCTGACTACGCGAAGGGAGTCAGGGAGGCGTGTGACGATGTAATAGAGAGTGATGTACATGGGGGGGGGGTTCTTGGCGCAGAACTCAGCAGGAAGGGCGGCGCGGTAGCGAGTGTCACTAGTGCGGAGGTGCGTAATGAGGTCAGCGACAGTGGGAAAGGCAGCAAGGTCAGGAAAGAGGTACGGTAGCATGAGGCGGCTCAGGGCAGCAGTGGCAGGGGAAGAGTAGCGCGCAACTACAGCGTCGTACAAGGTCTGAGCACTCTTGTACTGACTAAAGTGCGCGCGCTCAGTGGTAGGCAGGTGGCGACGCACAGCAAGACGTGCAGCAGCATCGCGGGTGGCCCACTGAGAGCGAACAGTGGGGTCAGCATCAGTAGCAGGGGCAGGAGAGGCGCCAGAGGTGAGGTCAAAGAGGGAAAGACCGTCCGCCCTATCGCACTGTAAGAACAGCTGCAGGTCGTCGACCCAGACCTCAAAGTCAATGGCTCGACCCTCAGCGTCAAAAGCGAGGACGCTAGGGGTAGCCATGACGACGACAGACGAGCAGTGCAAGCAGTAGGGGAAGGGCACGCAGTGACAGTGGGGCTGTGCTCACCGGACAGGGCAGGTCGGGCGGCCCGGCAGTAGGGCGGCTCGGCTGCTCAGCGGCTCGGCGGCAGTGCGGCTCGGCGCCCGGGCGGCTCGGCGGCAGGGCGGCTCGGCTCCCGGGCAGCTCGGCGGCAGGGCGGCTCGGCTCCCGGGCGACTCGGCGGCAGGGCGGCTCGGCTCCCGGGCGGCTCGGCGGCAGGGCGGCTCGGCTTCCGGCGGTTCAGCTGCTAGGCGGCTCCCGCAGGTAGGGCGGCGGTTGGGCCGCAGGTAGGGCGGCGGTCGGGCCGTAGGTAGGGGGGCGGTAGGGCCGCAAGTAGGGCGGCGGGCAGGCCGCAGTTAGGGCGGCGGGCGAGCCGTAGGTAGGGCGGCGAGTAGGCCGCAGGTAGGGCGGCGTGGGGCCGGGACGGGCGGCGCGCGGGCGTCGAGGGGCCGGGACGGGCGGCGCGCGGGCGTCGAGGGGCCGGGACGGGCGGCGCGCGGGCGTCTAGGGGCCGGGACGGGCGGCGCGTGGGCGTCGAGGGGCCGGGACGGGCGGCGCGCGGGCGTCTAGAGGCCGGGACGGGCGGCGCGCGGGCGTCTAGGGGCCGGGACGGGCGGCTCACGGGCGGCGAGGGGCCGGGACGGGCGGCGCGCGGGCGTCGAGGGGCCGGGACGGGCGGCGCGCGGGCGTCGAGGGGCCGGGACTGGCGGCGCGCGGGCGTCTAGGGGCCGGGACGGGCGGCGCGCGGGCGTCTAGGGGCCGGGACGGGCGGCGCGCGGGCGTCTAGGGGCCGGGCCGGGCGGCGCACTGGCGTCTAGGGGCCGGGACGGGCGGTACGCGGGCGTCTAAGGGGCCGGGACGGGCGGCTAAAGGGGCCACTAGGGGCCAAGAGAGAGGGGAGCGCGACTCGGGTAGGGGCAGAGTGCGCTCCGGGCAGGAAAAAAAACGGTGGGCCCTAAGAACAGTTCCCACGAGGGAACCTGCTCGATACCATGAGAAAAGTAGAACGAGGATGAATGAACTATGAATGAAGTGAGTACATATGGGAAACCCTAATTGGGTTGTACCCCCTATGGGATACCCCACTATAGCCTACACAACAGCATAAGCTATATATATGTTCTGACAGCCCTGCCCTGCGCCAGCGCCCTGCCCTGCACCCGCGCCCTGCCCTGCGCCAGCGCCCTGCCCTGCGCCGGCGCCCTGCCCTGCGCCAGCGCTCTGCCCTGCGCCTACGCCCTGCCCTGCGCCGGCGCCCTGCCCTGCGCCGGCGCCCTGCCCTGCGCCAGCGCCCTGCCCTGCGCCAGCGCCCTGCCCTGCGCCAGCGCCCTTCCCTGCGCCAGCGCCCTGCCCTGCGCCAGCGCCCTGCCCTGCGCCAGCGCCCTGCCCTGCACCAGCGCCCTGCCCTGCGCCAGCGTCCTGCCCTGCGCAAGCGCCCTGCCCTACGCACGCGCTGATGCCCTGCGCGTCGCGCACAACGGCAGCCCGCGCGTCGCGCGCTGCTGCCCCGCGCGTCGCGCCCTACGGTAGCCCACGAATCGCGCGTTGCTGCCCCGCGCGTCGCGCTCTGCTGCAGCCCGCGCGTCGCGCCCTACGGCAGCCCACGAGTCGCGCGCTGCTGCCCCGCGCGTCGCGCTCTGCTGCAGCCCGCGCGCCGCGCCCTAAGGCAGCCCGTCGCGTCGCGCTCTGCTGCAGCCCGCGCGTCGCGCTATGCTGCAGCCCGCGCGCCAGCGCCCTGCCCTGCGCCAGCGCCCTGCCCTGCGCGCGCTGGCGCCCTGCCCTGCGCCAGCGCCCTGCCCTGCGCCCGCGCCCTGCCCTGCGCCAGCGCCCTGCCCTGCGCCGGCGTCCTGCTAAACCCTAAATAAAATTAAAATAATCACAAAAAAAAAAGGCCCTAGGTGCTTTTGCCCTAGGAGCTACTGCCTGCTACTGCCCTGCTCTGGCCGCGCGCCGCCCTGCTCTGGCCGCGCGCCGCCCTGCTCTGGCTGCACGCCACCTTGCTCTGGCCGCGCGCCGCCCTGCTGCTCTTATTGCTGCTGCTGCTACTCGTGCCACTGCCTTCACTCCGTACTACCCTAGAGGTCGCGCTCCTCCTAGCTTGCCCGCCATGACTTCACTTTGTCGTACCGGTGGGAGTGGTGACGGCGGTGGTGGCAGCAGTGGGAGTGGTGGCGGCCGTAGTAGCAGCCATTGTGACGCTGTTTGGTGCGGAGTGTCTGGCGGTGGCCAGATGCAGCTATGGCGGCGTCCGACCCTTACGCCCCGGCAGCTTCGTGAGTGGCTTTACCAGCGTGGGCCGTCTCCGAGTCCGGGTCGCTGCCCGTACGTCATTCGCACAGGTCGTCGAGCTGGTGAGACCTGTGGGACACCTGGTCACGCACAGTCCCACTACTTCGCCTATTTGACTGACGCCTGGCGCACAGAGTTTGGCGACGAGGCTGAGATCCCCCCCTGGCTTGAGCTGCTTAGGTCGGGCGTTGCTGTCTTTACTTTGGACTATGACGCCATCCTTACTGCCATGTCTGCTTTGCCTGGTGGTGCTGAGAGTGCCTGTCACCTGTGTGTGCAGTACGACCCCGGTATAGAGGTTGCTGCTCTAGGTGCTAGTGAGGCTGCTGCCTTAGGTGCTAGTGGCCGGCTTCCTCAGGTACTGCGCCTGCTGAGGCCTTGCACACCTTCACGCTTGACTCAGGTGCTTCCCGCTGCTTCTTCCGTGACAGTACTGCACTCACACCACTCCCTGCAGCTGTTGCAGTCTCTCTGGCTGACCCCTCAGGGGGCCCAGTTCTTGCAGGGTCCACCACTGTGCTTCCGTGCCCAGCGGTTCCGTCTGGCTCACTGACAGGCTTCCACCTCCCCTCGTTCTCTACGAACTTGGTGAGCAACGTCTCCGTGGCATGCACCGTCGCCTCCTTGTGTCTGGTCTTCCCAGGTCTCTCCCTACCCTCCCTGCCTCGCCTGCGCCGCCCTGCCTTCCTTGCGTCGAGGGGCGGCAGCGCGCCGCTCCTCACTCCTCCTCGTTTCCCCCGACAGAGGCTCCTCTGCAGACCCTCCACCTGGACGTGTGGGGCCCAGCCCGCGTTCGTGGACAGGGTGGTGAGCGGTACTTTCTGCTGGTTGTCGACGACTACTCGCGGTACACCACGGTCTTCCCCTTGCGCACCAAGGGTGAGGTCCCTGCTGTCCTGATCCCTTGGATCCGAGCAGTTCGTCTCCGGCTCCGCCGCAGGTTCCGCCAGGACCTTCCTGTCCTGCGTCTGCACTCTGACAGAGGTGGTGAGTTCACCTCCGACCTCTTGCTGGCCTTCTGTCAGGGGGAGGGCATCGAGCAGTCGTTCACGCTTCCGGGCTCACCACAGCAAAATGGGGTTGCTGAGCGCCGACTCCCCATGGGGTTGCTGGCGCTGGCTTAGTCATGGAGGTCGCTCGTACCTCCTTGATTCATGCGGCGACTCCCCATTTTCTGTGGCCGTTTGCGGTCCGGTACGCCGCGCGGCAGCTCAACCTCTGGCCCCGTGTCTCCTTGCCGGAGACCTCGCCCACACTGCGTTGGACGGGGAGGTTGGCGATGCGTCGCGTTTCCGGGTCTGGGGTGCTCGTGCCCTTGTCCGCGATACGTCCGCGGACAAGCTCTCCTCCCGCACCATTCCCTGTGTCTTCCTTGGCTTTGTCCCTGACACGCCTGGCTGGCAGTTTTACCACCCCACCTCGCGCCGTGTCTTCCTCTCTCAGGACGTCACCTTTGACGAGTCGGTTCCTTTCTACCGTCTCTTCCCCTACCGCACTGCCCCTCTCCCTCCCCCGCCGCTTTTCCTCGCTCCAGGTCCCCCTCCGGTAGACCCGCTCCCCCCTCAGGGTCCTGCTCCTTCAGGTGTGTCTCAGGTAGACCCGCCCCCCTTGGCTGAGCCTGTAGAGGTCACTAGCGACTCAGGTGCTGCTGCGGGAGGTGCTGCTGGGGGTGCTGCTTCTGGGGGTGCTGGGCCTGCGCGTGAGGTGCTGGGGAGTGCGGAGCCTGGGGGTGCTGAGCCTGCGGCTGCGGAGTCTGGGGGTGCTGAGCCTGCGGCTGCGGAGTCTGGGGGTGCTGAGCCCTTCCGTGAGGTGCCGGGGGGTGCGGAGCCTGGGGGTGCTGAGTCTGCTGGCGTTCCTCTAGGTCTTGTTTCACGACGTGGGCCTGTCTCACCACAGCAGGCACGAGAGTGGCTTGCGTCGCGTACCCGCCTGAGGAGTCGTGCTGCTGGAGCTGCTTGTCGTGGAGGCGCTGGGAGTGCTGGTGTCTCTGGTCCTGGAGGTGCTCGTACTGGAGGTACTGGAGCTGCCGGGAATGGTACTGCTCCTGGAGCTGGAGGTGCCAGTTCTGGGGTTGCTGATGCTGGAGGTACTGGGGCTGGAGGCCCTGGAGCTGGTGCTGTCGACCCCGGCGTTAGACCCTGGAGCTGGAGGTGCCGGTTCTGGGGGTGCTGCTGCTGGAGGCCCTGACGCTGATCCTGTCGACCCTGGAGTTGGGGACCTTGAGGCTGGAGGTGCCGGTTCTGGGGGTGCTGCTACTGGTGGCGCTGGAGCTGGAGGTTCTGGAGCTGCTGGAGGCGCTGGAGCTGGAGGTACTGCTGCTGGAGTCACTGGAGCTGGAGGTGCTGCTGCTGGAGGCGCTAGAGCTGGAGTTTTTGGGGCTGCTGGAGGCGCTGGAGCTGGAGGTTTTGGAGCTGCTCGAGGCGCTGGAGCTACTGGTACTGGTGGCACTGCACCGTCGCGACTGTTTTTCACTCCGCCGTCACCGTCGTCTCTGCCACCGCCTGACTCCATGCTTCGCCAGGTTCTTAGCCTCCCGTCTTCTACTGGCCTCCCGTTACAGCTCGGCGCACCACTGCCTGCTCCTTCTCCTTACACTGAGCAGACAGACTCGCTTACAGAGCGTCGTGAGCCTGCGTCTCGTCCTGCCTCGCTTGTTCGCGCGCGTCGCACTGGTCGTCGTGTTCCTCGTGAGCGTCCGCCTCTTGTCCCTGGCACGCACGCTATGGCACTTCGTCCTTCCTCTGTTCCGCATCGTGTTCCCCTACCGTCTCCTCCTGCGTCTTCTCTGCCTGGCGTTCAGGACCCTGAGTCTGACCTGGTTCGTGCTGTTCACCCTACTGTCACGCGTCTGCTCGCCACTGTTGTCACTGACCCGTCGTTTGAGTCTGCTGCTACGTCTGCCTTAGTCTCTGAGCTTGTTGACTTTGCTGCTGCCTGTCGTCTAGACTACGCTGCTAGTCTTGTTGCTGAGTCTGAGTCTGTCTGTCCTCCGTCCGTCGGGGGTGACTGTGCTCTTGGCACGGACGTCCTTGAGGACAGGCAGGAGGACTTTGAGTGTCTTGCAGCCGCTGCGCCTCATCTCGTGGCCATGCTGCTTGCCCCTTAGGGAGACCCGGATGCACCAGACATCCCGACTCCGCGCTCTTACGCTGAGGCGATCGTGGGTCCCTACTCCTCTCAATGGCAGACAGCCATGGACGCAGAGATGACATCCTGGAAGTCCACAGGCACTTACGTCGATGAGGTTCCCCCTCCTGGGGCGAACATCGTCGATGGCATGTGGATTTTCAGGGTGAAGCGGCCGCCGGGTTCTCCGCCTGTCTTCAAGGCTCGTTACGTTGCACGAGGCTTCAGTCAGCAACAGGGAGTTGCCTTTTTCCAGACCTTCTCCCCCACCCCGAAGATTACCACTCTTCGGGTGCTGCTGCACGTTGCCGCTCAGCGTGACTACGAGCTTCACTCTCTAAACTTCTGCACAACGTTCTTACAGGGCAGTCTGCACGAGGAGATCTGGCTGCGACGCCCACCTGGCTTCACTGGGTCGTTCCCTCCTGGTACCCAGTGGAGCCTCCGTCGGCCAGTCTACAGTCTCCGTCAGGCGCCTCGTGAGTGGCACGACACACTGAGGACGACACTTGCGGCTCTTGGGTTTGCCCTTTCCACTGCTAACCCGTCGTTGTTTCTACGCACCGACACTTCACTGCCGCCGTTCTACATCCTCGTGTACGTCGACGACTTGGTCTTTGCCACTGCTGACACGGAGGCTCTCGCCCTTGTGAAGTCGGAGTTGCAGAAGAGACACACGTGCACAGACCTGGGTGAGCTGCGCAGTTACCTTGGCTTGCAGATCACCCGGGACAGAGCACGCCGCACCATCACCCTGACTCAGTCACACATGGTGCAGCAGGTCCTTCAGCGCTTCGGCTTCACTTGGTCCTCGCCACAGTCCACTCCTCTGGCTACAGGTCTCTCGCTCTCAGCTCCACCTTCGGACGAGTCCGTAGAGCCGAGTGGCCCGTACCCAGAGCTAGTGTGTTGCCTCATGTACCTGATGACCTGCACTCGTCCTGACCTTGCGTACCCTCTTGGCCTTCTGGCATGCTACGTGGCTCCTGGTAAGCACCGAAAGGTGCACATGGATGCTGCGAAGAGGGTACTGCGCTACTTGTGCAGTACATCGGGCATGGGGCTCGTGCTTGGAGGGTGGAGCTCAGTTGTCCTCACTGGACACTCAGACGCTTCTTGGGTTGACGATCTAGCTACGCAGCGGTCGTCACAGGGTTACACTTTCAGCCTTGGCTGCGGCTCTGTTTCTTGGCGGTCTACCCGCTCGTCTTCTGTTCTCAGCTCCAGTTGTGAGGCTGAGATCTACGCCACAGCCATGGCTGCACAGGAGTTACGCTGGCTCACCTACCTGCTGACCGACTTGGGAGAGTGTCAGAGGTCCACTGGTGATCCCCGATTGATCCTAGGGAAGGGTTACAGGCATGTTGGCCTGGGGGGTTATGGGCGCACTGACCCGCTACTTAACAAGCCCTTTTATCCCAATGGTCTAGTGGTTGGGATTCTGACATGGTATCAGAGCGAAGGTCTCGGGTTCGAATCCCGGTGTGTGCACTTCGGGCATCCCAGTGCGGGGGGGTGTCAGAGGTCCACTGGTGATCCCCGATTGATCCTAGGGAAGGGTTACAGGCTCGTTGTCCTGGGGGGTTATGGGCGCACTGACCCGCTACTTAACAAGCCATTTTATCCCAGTGGTTAGTGACTGGGATTCTGGCAGAGAACGGCCTCGTTCTCCAGTTCTGTACGTATACAACAAGGCCGCCATTGCCTTGTGTCAGGAGCACAGACTGGAGCACAGAACGAAGCACATCGCTCTGCGTTACTTCCTGGCTCGAGAGTTGCAGCAGCGTGGTCAGCTTCGTCTTGCTCACGTGGCCACTCGGGCCAACACTGCTGATATATTCACCAAGGCACTTCCGTCTGGTGATCATCAGCGCTTCTGTACTATGTTAGGCCTTGTGCCTGTTTCGTCTCACTTGCTCACTTCGTGACTTTGCTTGTACTGTGATCTATACATATACCTGCATGCTTGCTCTTGCTAGGTAGTGATCACTGTACTGTTGTTGTTGCATATATACCTCTGCATGTGAATTGGCCTTGTGGCCCTTTGCTTGTGCTCGAGTATGTGGTGACGTTGTGATCCACCCCGAGCTTGCTTTGCTTTTCTTGACTGGTCTTGTGACCCCTTGTTCTCCCCCACTTTGCCTATGGGGGTGTGTCAAACTATATATGTGTTAGTTCTGTGTCGGCTATAGTGGGGTAGCCCATATGAGGTACAACCCAAAGTTAGGGTTAGTACTTGCACCCACATTTTATTCAATGCCATCATTCCTGCTTGCTATCTTGACAGTAACTACGTGGGGCCTTGCAACCAGTCCAACGAACCCCTGTAAGGAAAAGGGTTTTTGGTGATGGGTGATGGCACCCTAAACCCCTATAAGGAAAAGGGTTTTTCCTTACAGCCTGCCTAAAGGCAAAACCAACAGTGATGGGTGTTATGCAAGATAGCGTATTAAATACTAAAGTACGGTAGGTTGTAGTATCGTCAATAAAGTATTAAATAGTACAAGCACATCTTGGATTACATGCCCTCAGGTGTACAAACAACACTGCTGGGTCTACTATCTGGGGGCTTTGGCAGGAGAAAACTCGTTCTGGGGACTAATGCAGGAGGACGAGTCAATTCTCGGGACTAAATGGGTAACATGCCAAGCTGTCGGGCACTGATTTCCATGGTTGAGTGGATCAGGCGCGGGCAAGAGAGAAAATCAGGCACCACCGCACCAAATAGAGCGGTAGTTAAAGGGATTTGGGAACCTGGTTGATAATGCAAGAAAGAAAAGAAAAGCGCATACCAGTACAAGAAAAGAAACAATTACTAAGACGGTTTTGGGTAAAGGTCGAAAAGTGCAACGCATAGTACAGTGGAATGCATAGTACAGTAAAATGCATAGTAAAGTGCAATGCATAGTACAGTGCAGTGCATAGTGCTTAGTAAAGCACACCATTGAGATCATAGTATGATGAAATATATAGAGCAACTTTTTCTATGGTACGATGAAATGTAAAGTGCACATTGATTGACATACTTGATGGCAAAATGCAGACTGCTGACTGACTTACGGTATAAATAACCACTCACGTATGTACAAATGCAGCATTTGGGGTCCGAAGATGTGTACGCTCAACTTCACTGCTCGAGACGCAGTTATCCGTATTATACCATTTGAACCGTTCGCAACTCGGACCACCACCGATGTTCAACAGCTCGTATGCCGTTGAGATTCCCAGCCACCCCCTCCGGCAACTGAGTGCAGCCATATTTGAGGCGGAGGGTGTAGGGCTTGGACGCCTTGCCTCTGGCACTACGATCCTGGACGAACGTCACACTACTGGCAAGCACTTCGTTGGGTGAACCTGAAAAAGGATGGCACAAGAAGAAGGGGAAACGGGGAGCAAGGACGCGGGCAAACGTGATGTTATGAATCGGGATGGAAAAGGATGGTGAATGCAAAATCTGACACGCCGTCCAAGTTGACTGCTGCTTGTTGGGGCTGCTGGTCATCCAAAATCTGATCCCATGTAGGGGCCACTGATACACTCCAAGTTGAAGAACTTTCGAGTGAGATGCTCTCAGCTTGGGGTGAGATGCTATCAATGGAGAAAGTAAAACAGGGCGGTATGTATCTTACTCTGGATGCATTCTGTTGGGGTCATCCCATAGCCCTCAGGGCACTCGCAGTACGGCACATCCGCCTCTTCTTCATCGGTTGTATGGACGGTTTTGCACGTGGCGCCAGTGGGACACGTGCCACAGGGTGAGTCTGAGCAACACAGCAGCACGCAAGGCAGACGCACGGTGCGGCAGAGAGATGGGAAAATGAGCTTGGCAAATGCGCTAGCTTCACTCAAATGTGGAGTAGACTGCACCAAATGAAAGAGATAGTGGAGATGGTAGAGAATGAGCGCGGTGCAGATGGGCTGGGTTGGGTGTAGAGAAAGCTTAAAGCCATGCTTACTCCATTTGCACGAGCGAACTCCATCGATGTTCACACAATCCCCATCCGGTTCGCAACCCAACTCGGAGCAAGCCGTGTCTGATGTGAGTGCAAAGAAGGATGGGGTCAAGGGTCAAAGAGAGGGGAAAAGGGTAAAAGGAGGAGGAAAAAAACAAAAAAAACAAAAAAAAAACATTAAAAAAAAAGGGAGGGGGGAAGGGGGGATGGAGGTGGTGGGAGGAGGGGGGGTGGTCGGGGGTGATCGAAAGGGAAAGAGAAATACAGGTGGAGTATGCATGCTTAACTATGGAGTTGCAGCAAATATATCCATCCTGCATGCGCGATGACTTTGAAGTCTACTCAAAAGTCACCTCGTTACAATGGCATATCCATCCTGCAGGCGAGACCACAGCAACTCACCGACGCAACGCAGTTGGTCGGAAGGCATCCCAAAACCTGAGTCGCACTCGCATGTTGCGTCCCCGTTCTCCTTCTTCACACACTTGCCATTGGGCCCACAATCCACTGCAGCACATGTGTCTGCGAAAAAGAGAGCCAGGCAAGTCAAAGGATCATCATCATAAAAAAAAAAAAAAACAATTAAGCCGGGATCTTGAAAATCAAGTGTCACAAACACTATTCATCAACTCTTGCAACAAGTTTCAGGTGAGAGGAGACCGAGTTTCACGAATTGGGTCTGAAACGTAAGGCATGCTCTCTGAATTGCACCCCTCACCAATGCAAGAGAGCTTGTCAGAAGACGGGGTGAAGCCAGCGCTGCAACTACAGGATGGATCTCCGTTTGCATCCCTCGTGCAGTTGCCGCCAGGCCCACATTTTACTGAAGCACACAAATCTGCAAGGGAATGAAAGTCCGAGCATGATTTTAGCTTTCAAAGCAACACACCTCACCCGCACAAGTGCCATCGGCAATCCTTTCAAAACGCTCGTTACAGGAACGGAGCACATCCTGTTCCTATGATGCAGGTGACAAAAGAAAAAGGTGTATTGGATTGAGGTTGGTCATAAATCTATGCCGGTAACTTGATAACTTGCAATACAGCACCTTCTCATTGATGCCTTTCATCCAATTCATAAAAAGCAAAAAATAAGAAAAAAAAAATGGAGAACATATATATTTATGTATATATATATGTATACATATTTGTATATATATATGTATATAAGGTTGGAAAACATCCTCAAGAACAAAATGGGCAAAGCTCAGGTGACATGGAGGCAAAAAGCGCAAGAGAGCAAGAGAGAGCAAGAGAGAGCAAGAGAGAGCGAGAGAGCAAGAGAGAGATTAGTCTAGCTTAGCAGCCGTCAGGAATGATGCTTTGCCTTGTTTGTCCCTTGATGCTATTAATACGATGGGGAACAGCAGAGATGCGTGCGACACAGCCGGTGAAACCACATACATGGTTTGATGGAGGAATGCAAGGAGCTCGTTTTTATAGAGGAGGTGTAAGAGATGAGTGCAGCAAGGTAGCATGGAGGAAGGGAGGCAAGGTGGCATGATGGCAAGGTGGCATGATGGCAAGGTGGCATGATGGCAAGGTGGCATGATGGCAAGGTGGCATGATGGCAAGGTGGCATGATGGCAAGGTGGCATGATGGCAAGGTGGCATGATGGCAAGGTGGCATGATGGCAAGGTGGCATGATGGCAAGGTGGCATGATGGCAAGGTGGCATGATGGCAAGGTGGCATGATGGCAAGGTGGCATGGAGGCATGGATGCAAGGCACGCACCAGGCTGGCAGGAAACAGAAATCCATCGGGCGACCTTCTTCTTGCTGCAAGGACGTCAAAAGCACGTTAATATTAGAAGTTTAGAACAAGATCAGATCAGACGTTAGAAACACTTTACAGAGGCACGACCCGATAGCACCCACCTAACCGCATGACCCCACCTGCCAGGCTGCCCCCAACCCCATGACCCCACCTGGGCACGTTGAAGAATCTGCGCCCATCACCTACCCTGACCAACCTTCCCCATCTCCCACCCACGTGCCCTCATCATCCACTTGACCCCACCACCCACCTGGGGACGTTGAAGAATTTGCGCAGGCCGGCGTATTGCGGCTTGAGCACCTCATCCAGCGCCTTGCCCTTGCAGGCGGGGTTGGCAAAGAACCGCAGCTGCTTGCACACCGCACCCTTGCTGCTGCCCTTGCTGTTTCCCGTGATCCCATGCCACCACACCTGCACATCCCGCCCCGCCTTGGCCGCCGCCCGGGGAAGGGTGAAGCAGCGGAGGGCGTCGAAGCTGACGGGGAGGCTGAGGCCCGGCACCGTGATCTGCGTCGCCACCTGCACGCTCGCACCCACCGCTCCGCCTGTGCCGCCACTGCCCGCCACCCCCACCCCCACCCCCAAACCCACTCCCATGCTCAAGGTCTTGCTTCCTGTCGTGCCATCGTTTTTTATGCTCCTCCTCGCAGCCACAGTGTAGCTTGCGCCGCTGACTTGCACATGCGCGTTCAAGCGATCCGTGCCTTCGCCTGCCGCCACGTGAGCCATTGCGGCCACTGGAGGTAGAAGGAGCAGAGGGGGTGAGAGGGAGTGCAGAGGGTTGAGAGGGAAACAAGCGTGCGCGCTTCTCAACCCAGAAACCCCAAGAGAAGCAGAGGAGGATTGAACCCAAGGACTCGCCTCCTATGATGACGGTAAGGATGAGGAGCGGAAGCAGCGCGGAAGAAAAGGCGGCCATTGCGGTCGAACTGCCACGTCAGCTGCTTGACCTGAGCACGCACAACCGAGACTTGTGCCTCCGTCAGCCAATCGACCGGCTCTGGGGTCGCACGCGTGACGGGTGTGCACTGAATAGCGCAAGCCGAGGTGGTTTTGAACTGATGAGGTTGGTGCAACACGAGGCTAGTGGTATGTAAAGCTGTTCGTGGTACAGCTGCTGGCGCATCCGTTCGTGCTGTAAAATGCAGCAGGATATGGCACAGAAACGTCGACAGAGATGTTTCCATGGCTGCTCTAGCGGGCGGGTGGTTTAGATGTCATCCGCTGAGCGTCTGCGTCACTTATTGATGCTTCACTAATTGATGCGTCACTTATTGATGCGTCACTTATTGATGCGTCACTTATTGATGCGTCACTTATTGATGCGTCACTTATTGATGCGTCACTTATTGATGCGTCACTTATTGATGCGTCACTTATTGATGTGTCACTTATTGATGCGTCACTTATTGATGCGTCACTTATTGATGTGTCACTTATTGATGCGTCACTTTGGCGAGGAATGCGGCGACTGATCTGGGTGAGAAGTCAGCAGCAGCAGAGCCTATCACAACACCTGAATTATCACAGCAGAAGCCCTGCTCGAACAGATTTCGCTGCTCGCACAGTTTCGTCGCTCTCGCATCGTCTCTCATCGCATGATCGCACAGACCACGACGAACGCGTTCCAAGAGCAGAACCTGCGCGACCCGAAACAAATCTAATACACGCGCCAGAAGGGAATGAGCCAAGGCGAAACAATCACTACAAGTATTAATATGTTTCATATATTCATCCATGCACTAAATTAATATCTTACTGTACTTCACTTCAAATTCCCAAACTACCGTACAAGCATCAGCCTATGAGAGAACCCCCAGGTTGGCTGGCTCCCATCCCAGATCATATCTGCAAATTCTGTAAACATCAGCCAGCCCTTTCACTAGTCATCAACCAATTCAA
Source organism: Closterium sp. Naga37s-1 (assembly GCA_947471745.1). NCBI lineage: Eukaryota > Viridiplantae > Streptophyta > Zygnematophyceae > Desmidiales > Closteriaceae > Closterium > Closterium sp. Naga37s-1. Next base: position 2,778,493 of record CANJKZ010000211.1, read on the forward strand.
CCTTTCATTGCACATTCTTGCTGCAGACGCCTATCGCACATGTACCGTATATAATCAGGATAATGTAAAATGGCAAGGCTTACAGTAGTTCAGTTTAAGTCTTAGAGCAACCTTGTCATAGCGAATGTATTTTATTTTTTACAATGGTGCATACGAACACTTCCTCCTCCCCCCATCTGACCCATCCCAGTTCCCAACCAGACCATACCTCCCATATGAGCCCATACCACAAGCCAACCTCCTCAAACGAGGTCAAATCACACCAAGCTTCCTCCTGTTAGCAGGTCTCGCCTCCCTCACAGCTTCCAGCACATCCTCCCCCATCTGCCCCACCCCAGCCCATTTCAACTACCGTATGAGCCTATACCAAAGCACCTTGTCAAATCACACCAAGCTTCCTCCTGCTAGCAGCTCTCACCTCCCTCACTGCCTCCATTACCTCCTCCCCCATCTGCCCCAGCCCGATCCAACTACCGTATGAGCCTATACCAACTGTGAAGAACCCTGTCAGATGTAATCAAATCACACAAAGTTTCCTCCTGCTAGCAGCCCTCGCCTCCCTCACTGCCTCCACCACCTCCTCCCCCATCTGCCCCAGCCCGCGCCTCCCCACCAGCTTCACTCCGAACCTGCTTGTCAGGATCGCCAACCGAGCCGCATCGCTGCCCCGAACCTCCCGGAGTAGCAAGGCCTGGTGGCGGGTGACAACTGTGTGCAGGGTCAACTGGGGGAGGGGCCATGCGAAGTCAGCTGCAGTAGCAGATGGTGAAGGAGGAGCACTGCTAGATGGCTTCTTTTTGGCTTCCTGTGGTGTTAGCTGTTGCTGCTGATGCTGCTCTTTCGATGCATGAGGTGCTTGGCTTTCATCCTTCACCACATGGGTGTGCGACAAGGGGGTATTCACCACAGAACCCCATTCTCTCGCAGCTTCTGCCTTTCGCCTCTCTGCTGCTTCCTTTGCTGCGGCTGCTGCTGCTGCATCTTCACTCACTCCTGCTGGAGAGGCGACAGCAGCAACAGGGACAGAAGCAGCAGCAGCCGCAGCAGGGGCAGCAGGTAGCCGCGGCAAGAAGGCATCTTTTCTGAGTGTGACCCGCAGCACAGCAGCACGGTCAGGCTGGCAGCCGCGGGGATCAAAGAGCACGGCAAAGGCACCAAACTCGAGGTCAGGGTCGCTGAAGAGAGCATCCAGTAGGCACACTGCCACCTGCATGCCCATGCCTACCGCTGCTGGTGCTGCTGCTGCTCCCACATCTGTTGACAAGCCAGCAGCAGGTGTGGTCATGGGAGTGCTTTGCTCTGTGGTGTTGCCGCCGGCACTGCTGGCAGCAGCTGCACTTTGTGCCGCCCGGGCTGCTTCGGCTGCCCGAGATGCTTCGGCTGTCCGCGCTGCTTCAGCTGCTGTGGCGACTTGGTTGATCTTGGCTGCTTCTCTGAGGCCGCTGAAGCAGGCTCCGTGCATGGTGGCGGGGTAGTGACGACTTGTGGCCTGAAGGAGAGAGGAAGAGAGAGAGTAAGAAAGAGGGAGCTTGAGGCTGTGGCAACTTGGTTGACCTTGGCTGCTTCCCTCAGGCCGCTGAAGCAGGCACCGTGCATGGTGGCAGGGTAGTGACGACCCGTGGCCTGAAGGGGAGAGGAGAGGATGGAACGAAGGGAGAGGAATAAACAAGGAGAGAGAAGGACCGTGTGTGCATGTGAACGGGAAAAACGATCCGTGCATGGTAGTGGGGTAGTGGCGGCTAGTGGCCTGAAGAGGAGAGGAAGATAGAGTAAGGCAGAGGGAGGGTGAGGGCGTCTGCATGTGTGGATGAGTGCTAAGCAGGTGATGCCACAAGGTGGCACAGAAGCGCTCACTCAGCGCACCTAGTTTTGAGCCGACACGGAACACAACTCCTTTGTGGGGCACTCAACTGCCATCTCACCGTACTCTCACAGCAATCACACTGCGATCTCACCATATCTCACTGCAACCCCCGTCATACGCTCACCTCGCCAGCGAGAGAGAAAGAGCAGCTCGTCCACGCTCTCTGCCAGTGTATGTATCGTGGTCGGTCGTCCCTCAATGCCGCCACATTCAGGAAAGGGACACATGTGAAGCTCCCTCACACGTGTATCCAGTCCTTTTGAGGCGCCTCAAAAGTCGTGCACGCTCTCTGCCAGCGTACGCATCGTGGTCGGTCGTCCCTCAATGCCGCCACATTCAGTGACACATGTGAAGCTCCCTCACACGTGTATCCAGTCCTCTCAAATGTGTGGTACGCACCTCGCCAGCAAAGAAGAGCCGCTCGTCCACGCTCTCTGCCAGTGTATCGTAATCGTCCCCCGATGCCGCCACACGCACATACGAGTACGAGCCACCTGCATACGGGTCGCTGCGCCACCGCGTGCACACACACTGCAGGGGGTGCGGCACAGCTATGCCCTTGGGCTCGTGGATTTCTGTGGGAAGGATGGGCGGGAGAGGGGTTGAAGGGAGACAAGCATGGTTGAAGTGCGTACGGGTTGCCACACGCACGTACGAGTACGAGGCCCCTGCATACGGGTTGCTGCGCCACCGCATGCACACACACTGCAGAGGATGCGGCACAGCTATGCCTTTGGGCTCGTGGATTTCTGGTTGGAAGGGGCGGGGAGGGATGCGAGAAGTGAGGGGGGGAAAGGGTGGGGTGTGAGGGAGGAGGGAATCAAGGGGTAAGGGAGAAGAAGGTTGGGATAATAAGATGAGTCAAGTAGTGCCCTGATGCCGCAAAACATGGGTGCATCTGACCCTTTTCAATGAGTCGACTCAAAACACGACTCTTAACATGGGCGCATCTGACCCTTTTCAAGACTTTGCTCCAATGAAGGTGAACGAGCAACTTAGCTTGTCCTGCGAACTCTTGAGGAGCGCGTGTCTGATTACCCCCCTTCGAAGCGATTGATTCAACTCTCAATGGCAGGAGAAAACACGTGAGCAAGGGGCAATCCACTCACTCTTGAGCACTGTCAGCACCCTCCACATGAGCGCATCTGACTTTTCTCCTTCAAACTTCTCTGCTGCCTCCCCTGCAACAAGAGCCATGAGCAGTGCGCCGCCCGAGACAGCAGCGTAGGAGTAGAAGAGGAAGAACTCGCCGCGCTGCGAGGGGTGCGATGTGAGGCGACCAAAGGTGTCGATGGTGGTGTCCCAGAAGACATACGGGAAGAGCATTGCTACCTGCATGGTTGGGAGGGGGGAGTGCGCGTGTGTGTGTGAGTGTGTGCAACAGAGAGAGAAGAGAGAAAGGGTGGTAATAAAGTGGAGGAGTGGTGAAGAGCAGTCAGCAAGTGTGGGTGGTGCAACAGGAGCGATGGGCCATGAGCAGAGCGCCGCCCGAGACAGCAGCGTAGGAGTACAAGAGGAAGAACTCGCCGCGCTGTGAGGGGTGCGATGTGAGGCGACCAAAGGTGTCTATGGTGGTGTCCCAGAAGACATAGGGGAAGAGCATTGCTACCTGAGACGGGAGGAGGGAATAGGAGAGGAGTTGGGAGAGAAGTTGGGAGAGGAGTGGGGCTTGTGATGTGCTGAAGCGGTGAGGCGACCAAAGGTGTCGATGGTGGTGTCCCAAAAGACATACGGGAAGAGCATTGGCACCTGCATGGGGAGGAAAGAGGAGACGGGAGAGAAGAGGGATGTGGAGAGGGTAACCAAAGGTGTCATGAGCTGAAGAGTTGAGGCAACCAAAGGTGTCATGAGCTGAAGAGTTGAGGCAACCAAAGGTGTCATGAGCTGAAGAGTTGAGGCAACCAAAGGTGTCATGAGCTGACGAGTTGAGGCAACCAAAGGTGTCATGAGCTGAAGAGTTGAGGCAACCAAAGGTGTCATGAGCTGAAGAGTTGAGGCAACCAAAGGTGTCATGAGCTGAAGAGTTGAGGCAACCAAAGGTGTCGATGGTGGTGTCCCAGAAAACATAGGGGAAGAGCAAGGGAAAGAGAAAGAAAGGGGAGGGATGCGGGTGAGAGTGTGCAGGCACAAGGAGGGTACTAGAAAGAATAAGTTATTCCTGTTAGGCAGGGGCGGGAGGAAAGGCATGGAAGTTCTCTTAAGCCCTCCAAGAGCTCTGAGGCGACTTGTGATGAGAAGTGCGGTGTGGCGACATCCACCAAGCCTGACACCATGCAACCACACCACACCACACCACACCACACCACACCACACACCACCCCACCCCACCCCACACCACACCACACCACACCACACCACACCACACTCACAGGAACCTAACCTTATTCAAGAGCCCGAAGCCCAGCCTATGGATGGCACGTGTCTTCCTGAGAGGCAGCGGTGGGTGGAAAGACACAGACCCCCTCTGCAGCACTCCCAGCGGCAGCGTGCAGAGCACATGCTGCCCCTCATACTCCACCTCCTCCCCACTCCTCGTGTCCCGACACACCACCCTCACTCCCCCCGCCGCCGCTCTCCCCTCCCCTCCCACTTCCTCTTCCTTTCCCCCCTCTCCCCCGCCTCCTCCTCTTCCTGCTCCACCTCCTGCTCCTCCCCCTCCTGCCTCTGCTGAAACCGGCTCGTCCCCTTCTCGACCCCTCCCTATCCCATACTCAACCCTCTCCACCGCACAGTTATACACCACGGGCAGCCCGTCCGCCAGGGCATCCACAAGCTGCCCGTTGCCACCCGCCACGAAGCAGTGGTGCCCCAGCAGCTCGTGGGGGTCGTCCTGGTCCCAGAAGGCCAGCGAGAGGTCCGCTACACGGGCTGCATTGGCAAACTCGAGGTTCGCGTAGTGCCACTGCACCAGCTGCTGTTCTTCCTCTGTCTCTTGGAGTGTGGCTGGTTGTGCTGCTGCTGCTGATCCTGTCACTGCTCCTGCTGCTGCGGCTGCTGCTGCTGCTGCTGTTGCTCCTGCTGCTGCTGCTGTTGCTCCTGCTGCGGCTGCTGCGGCTGCGGCTGCTGCTGCTGCTGCTGCTGCTGCTGCTGCTGCTCCTGCGGCTGAGTCACCTTCCTCAGATACAGCCTGCACCGCTTGCTGCCGAACAAACTCCATGGTGTTCCCAAGGGAGATCTGATCTGCCACCCCTTCCATCTCAGCCCTCCTCTCTGAAGCTAAGTCCAGCATCACGTTGAATCTTGCCTCTGCCACCCGGTCAGATTTTTCGTCCACGGGCAGCCCGTCCGGGCGGTAGAGCGGGCAGGCGTCGCGAATGCGGTGCAGAGGGATGGCGAGCTGGCGGGCCAAGACTCCCAGAGGGTTGCCGAGGATGCCTGTGACGATCGACCCGCCTAGCTCCGCTGCTACTGCCACCTGGTGGGAGGCACAGGAGGGGACAGAGGGCAGGCGCAATGGATGCAGAGCGGTGCAGAGGGATGGCGAGCTGGTGAGCTAGGACGCCCAGAGGGTTGCTGAGAATGCCTGTTACGATAGAACCGCCTAGCTCTGCTGCCACTGCCACTTGGGAGGGGAAGGGAAGGGCGTAGGGGGAACAGGGTGTTGGGAAAGGAAGGGAGGTTGGGGGGTAGTGAATGTAGTGCAGAGGGTTTGCGAGCTGGCAGGCCAAGGCGCCCAGAGGGTTGCCGAGGATGCCTGTGACGATCGATCCGCACAGCTCTGCTGCCACTGCTACCTGGGGGGAGAGCAGGGAGAGGGAAGAGGAGAGACATGGTGAAAATGGGAGAGCAGGGTTGGGAGGGTAATGAAAGTGGTGCAGAGGGATGGGGAGTTGACGAGCTAGGACGCTCAAAGGGTTGCTGAGGATGCCGGTGACGATCGAATCGAACCACCCACTTCCGCTGCCACTGCTACCTGGGAGAGGGGAAAGCGCGAAGAAGAGGATGGGGCGGGGATAATGAGTGTGGTGCAAAGGTACCATGTCTCTGCGCTCACTCCAATCGAAAAAACACAGTTCCGTGGTCCACCTGCTTGCCACCCACCCACTTTACGCCCGCATCCCACACATGTCACCTGCACCGCATGCCATCTGCACCACCTACTGCCCCACCTGGTTGGGGCCTGGAGGCGAGGAGAGCAGCTTGGAATGTTCCAAGGTACCTCAGAAATCGAATGTCACCACATGTCACCACATGTTGACCCACCTGGTTGGGGCCTGGAGGCGAGGAGAGCAGCTTGGAATGTTCCAAGGTACCTCAGAAATCGAATGTCACCACATGTCACCACATGTTGACCCACCTGGTTGGGGCCTGGAGGCGAGGAGAGCAGCTTGGAATGTTCCAAGGTACCTCAGAAATCGAATGTCACCACATGTCACCACATGTTGACCCACCTGGTTGGGGCCTGGAGGCGAGGAGAGCAGCTTGGAATGTTCCAAGGTACCTCAGAAATCGAATGTCACCACTATGTCACCACATGTTGACCCACCTGGTTGGGGCCTGGAGGCGAGGAGAGCAGCTTGGAGTGCATTCGCCCTCCGGGGCGGTTGCGAGCCTCTATCACTGTCACCCTGATGGGAATAGATCAGAAAAAGACGATAAGAGAGACAGAAATGTTAGACATGAGGGTTGGTTTCTTGTGCGCCTCTATCACTGTCACTTTTATGGGAACAGATCAGGCGGTAGACAGGGCAAGAAGGCAGGGGAGAAAGAGAGCATCCAAGATAGGAGTGCCAGTTGCGAGCTTTTACAGTGGCCGAGGAATGGCCGCAGTGGCTGACGACCGTGCGAGAGAGGCCCGAATTATTGTTAGTTTAAGCGCCTCAAAACCGTACTCAGCCGGCCGCAGCACTCACCGGTTATGTTGATGTTACTTTTGAGAATTCTCAAAAAGCAGCACTCACCGATTATGTTGATGTTACTTTTGAAAATTCTCAACATACTTTTGATGTTACATCAACATAGCTGGCCTCAAAACCGCACTCAGCCGGCCGCAGCACTCGCCGGTGGCCCAGGGCTAGTAGTTGGCGCGCTGCTGCAAGGCCTGCAAGGCCAGCGCCGAGCACGATGACGTGGGGCAGGGAGGGGCGGCTCGAAATACCCACTCAACCACAGCACTCACCGATGCCCGAGAACCATCAACTGCCGCGCTGCTGCAAGGCCTGCGAGGCCAGCACCGAGGACAATGACGTGGGGCAGGGAGGGGCGGCGAGGGATGGCGGATGTGGCGGTACGCGACAGGCCCCAGTTGATGAAACCACGCAGATGGAGAAAGCTGAAGGCTGCTCTTGTGGCCTCTCGCTCGTGTGCCGGTGTGCTGCTTACTAACTGCACAGGAAGAAAGAAAGAGGGGGCGGAGTGCGAGAGAGGCCCCGATTAATGAATTTGAGAATTGTTGAACAACCATTTGTGTCACGGCTCAATTGGCTTGTTGCGACCTGAAACAGACCACTGACCCACTCGACTCAGCACGAGTCACGAGTCTCCTGACTCGTTACGAGCCACGTGTCGAGTTGAGTAGCTTGACTCGACATGAGTCAATGACTCGCCGATGCAGGGCTGACTCGACTAGAAACCGTCAAGTCACTCGATGCATCGTAAAAACTGGTGAGGTGATTCGACTCGACTGGACTCATCACAGTCGAGTCGAGTCGAGTAAGAACTTGGCTCGCTGCTCATGTCTACCCTGGAGGCATGCAAAAGAGATAAAGAGTTTCCTGTTGATGGTGCCCAAACACGCCCTCTTCCCCATGCTCCCCGTGCCTGCGCACTACACGCGCCTCCTCGTCCTCCCTCAGATCGTCCAGGGACCAGAGGGGAACCCCACCCCACCGCCCCATTCATGCGCACATACACATGCGCTCTTCCCCATCCCACACCTCACCTCACCCCCCACTTTCTCTCACTCTCCTCCTTCCCTACCTTGTCTTCGTGTATTCACCCATCCTCATTCCGTCTCCACAGCGCCAGGACACGGTTCCGCATGCGCACATACACGCTCTCTTCCCCGCTCGTGCCACTGCGCACCACACCAGCCTCCTCCTCGTCCTCCCTCAGACCATCCGGGGGTCAGGGGGGAACCCCACCGCCCCATTCATGCGCACATACATACATACACACGCTCTCTTCCGCACTCCCTCTTCCCAATCCCTACTGCGTCCCCCTCACCCTACCCACCTTGTCCTCATGTATCCACCCGTTCACATTCCGCCTCCAAAGCGCCAAAATCCGATTCCGCATGCGCACATACACGCCCTCCTCCCCACTCGTGCCACTGCGAACCACACCCGCCTCCTCCTCGTCCTCCCTCAGCCCATCCGGAGGGAACCCTACCGCCCGTGCCACCTCTGCATCGTGCTCCTCCTGCCTCTCCGCCTCCCGCTTTGCCTTCGCTGCTGCTGCTCGCCCTGCCTTTGCTTTCGCCGCTGCTGCCTGCTTCGCTTTACCCGTCTGCTTCTTCCCCTGCCGCCTCTGCTGCTTCTGTGGCTGCTGCTGTTGCTGCTGCTGCTGCCGTTGCGTGCTCTGCTGGGTTCGTTTCGGTTGCTCTCTCCTTCTCAGCGTCCTCTGCCCCTCGCCTTTCTCCTCCTCCACGATTGGCTGTGCCTTCCCTTCCCTCTCTCGCCTTTTCTCCTCCCTCTTCCCCACCACGGATTTCAGAGAGCCTCTAAGCTTATCCGCTCCACTCCCTGCTGTTTCCAAACCCTTAACAGCTACCTCAACCATCCCGTCCCTCTCTTCCTCCACCCGGCCTTCCTCGTCCCCTTCCTCTTTCCTCTCCCCCTCTAGAGCTCCGCTTTCTTTCATCTCCTCCTCCTTCTCCTCCTCCTCCCCCTCGCCCTCCTCTCCCTCCTCCTCCTGCTCTACCTCCTCCACCCCATCACTTTCACTCCCCCCGTCCCCATCCCCTTCATCCTCCCCCACAACAACACCAACATCATCCTCCTCCCCTTCCACTTCCTTCCCTCCATCCCCCTCCCCATCTTCCACTAACTCTCCAACCCCCTTTCCCCCACCCAACCCCTCCGCATTCCCCCTCTCCCCCTCTTCTCCACCGTCCCTCTCCCCCTCCCCCTCCCCCTCCCCCTCCCCCTCCCCCTCCCCCTCGCCACCCGCCAGGAAGAACTCTTGGAAGCTCCTCTGCTCCAGCCGCCGCCTGCGCTTGCTCTTGAGCGCGGAGTAGTGCTGAAATCGCCCTGCCATCACAGACCGCAGCCCCCGCTTCACTCCGCTGCCACCGCCGCCGTCCCTGTCGCCCTTCCTACTGCTCTCCCTAGCGCCCACTAGCTGCTGCTTTTCTTTCTCTTCCTCCTCATCCTCATCCTCCTCCTGCTCCCGCCCCTCCTGCTGCTCCTGCTCCTCCTGCTCCTCCTTCTCCTCCTCCTCTTGGACCTGCTTTTTGTCTTTCTCCTGCTGCTCTCCTTCCACCTGCTGCTCTCCGTCCTGCTGCTGCTTCCCTTCCTCTTGTCCTTCAACCCCAGCGTTACTTCTAAGAGTGCCTTCGCCCTGCATCTCCTCACTCCCCTCCTCTTCCCCATCTTCCCTCTCTTCTCCCCTTCTTCCCGCTGATTTCCTCTCACCTCGTTCTGCTTCCGCTCCTGCCTCGATCCTCCCGTCGTCCCTAGTTTCGTCACCCCCCTTCGTTTCAGCCTCGCGCGCCGTCCTGACGCTTTCGTCAACTGTTTTCAGCACTGCAATGCTACCCGGGTCAGGTTCGCCGGTGTTACTAGGGTCCATTTCGCCAGCGTTAATAGGACCCGTTTCGCCAGTATCACCTGGGTCAATTTCGCCAGCGCCTCCACGAGCAGGTTCTATCTCCTCTTTCCTTGTCTCAGCTGCATCTAAACCGTTGACGTCAGCCATACGTTCATCCTGACCGTTCATCTCAACTCCCCCGTTACCGTTCATTTCAGCATCATCCATTTAATTCCCCCCGCTAATGTCGCACTAAGCAACAGAATGACCACACAGCCAACCGTCGCAGTGTCAGCGAGGTGCTTACTAACGCATAAAGTGGTACTTGTTGGAAAGTTTATGTGCCATTTTATGATAAGTGTATCACAAAGGCATGGGCAGAAAGAATGACATAGTACTGAATGGAAGAATAACGAGGATAAAATTAGGCATAATCGAGGCGAGAACCTCGGGGTAACGAGGCTCGGAAAGGTGGTGAAATGTGCGGTGGCGACTCGGAAGTGGTTCGGAACGAAAATGTACGCCGAATTGACGCGAGAACCTCCGCAACGTACTCGCTAGAGTAAGGCCTACATTAAAACCGGGGTGCACATTCAGCTGAATGTGCATCAAAGGTTATCCCTTGACTGAGTGGGTTACGAGGTGTGCTTTCAACCCCTTCAAGTCGAAATTCGTTTCCCCCCTCCCCCGCAATTTCGTTTCCCCACGCCCCCGCAATTTCATTTCCCCCTCCCCGTCGAAATTCGTTTCCCCCCTCCCCCGCAATTTTGTTTCCCCCCTCCCCCGCAATTTTGTTTCCCCCCCCTCCCGCCAATCTGTTTCATCCCTCCCGCCATTCGGTTTCACCCACTCCCGCCATTTCACCCCCTCCCGCCACCTACGAAATGCCCGAAGCTCTAGCGGAATCATTTTTTTGTCGCCCCTCGTGAGCCAATCACTGTTTTTCTCCAAACCCCCTTCCCAACATCTCAAGCCGAACCGCGTTGAATGTGCACCCTGGTTTTAAGGAACGCTAGTAGAAGGTAAAAGAACTACAATATTACCGTACCTCTCTTAAGGCTTGATGTGTAAATATCACAGAGCGGTTTAACTTTATCATCCGCTCTGCCTACCGTTATTACTAATTCGCTGTGCCCAACGCCTGCTGATCAAACAGAATCAATGTTCGAACATATGAGTGTTTGAGCCATTCTGATTACCGTGAGGCTCAGATTTTGCCTTCACACAAATCACCAGATTGTCTACCAGAATCCAGGCACTGCTGTCTTGAATAGGCAAGTCGTAATTCTTGTGAGAGCGGGGGCAGAGGGGTCAACAAGATATGCCCCTTCAGCAATGAATCAGGAGAGCAGAGGAGCGCCCCTGGGCCGCAGCTGTGTTGCTGGCGTGTCTGGCTTCCGCTCAAGCCTGTGAGGCAGGGAGGGAGGAAGTGAACGCAAGGCAGAATGAGAAGAAATCAGCTCGGAGGAGTGTGCTGTGCACACATGGCTGGGGCGCCCCTTAGGTGCAGCTGCGTTTTGAGACGTCTCAAAGCACGTCTCAAAACTCTTTTGAGACGTTCAAAAAAAAAAAAAGGATCAACTTGGAGGAGTGCGCACACATGGCTCGGGCGACCTTTAGGTGCAGCTGCGTTGCTGGTGTGTCTGGCTTGTGCTCCAGGGAGGGAGGGAGCGGGTGAGTGAAATTGCAAGTGGAGGGTAATGAACTCAGCGGGGCGTGCAGTCACATACAGGTACAGCTGCGTTGGTGATGTGTAAAACAGAAACACACACGCACAAGTACTGAGCACCTGTTCAAGCCCTCGCGACTTTTGGATCACTCGGAAAGTAACAAAACAAACCACCAGCACACATGTACGGTGTACCGAGCATCCCTTCAATGTGTACCGAGCATCCCTTCAATGGGTACCGAGCATCCCTTCAATGGGTACCGAGCATCCCTTCAATGTGTACCGAGCATCCTTTCAATGTGTACCGAGCATCCCTTCAATGTGTACCGAGCATCCTTTCAATGTGTACCGAGCATCCCTTCGATTTGTACCGAGCATCCCTTCAATGGGTACCGAGCATCCCTTCAATGTGTACCGAGCATCCCTTCGATTTGTACCAAGCATCCCTTCAATGTGTACCGAGCATCCCTTCAATGTGTACCGAGCATCCTTTCAATGTGTACCGAGCATCCCTTCAATGTGTACCGAGCATCCTTTCAATGTGTACCGAGCATCCTTTCAATGTGTACCAAGCATCCCTTCAATGTGTACCGAGCATCCCTTCGATTTGTACCGAGCATCCCTTCAATGTGTACCGAGCATCCCTTCAATGTGTACCGAGCATCCCTTCGATTTGTACCGAGCATCCCTTCAATGTGTACCGAGCATCCCTTCAATGTGTACCGAGCATCCCTTCAATGTGTACCGAGCATCCTTTCAATGTGTACCGAGCATCCTTTCAATGTGTACCAAGCATCCCTTCAATGTGTACCGAGCATCCCTTCGATTTGTACCGAGCATCCCTTCAATGTGTACCGAGCATCCCTTCAATGTGTACCGAGCATCCCTTCGATTTGTACCGAGCATCCCTTCAATGTGTACCGAGCATCCCTTCAATGTGTACCGAGCATCCCTTCGATTTGTACTGAGCATCCCTTCAATGTGTACCGAGCATCCTTTCAATGTGTACCGAGCATCCCTTCAATGTGTACCGAGCATCCTTTCAATGTGTACCGAGCATCCCTTCAATCCTTCTCCAAAGCCAACCAGCCCGTGTTCCTCTTGCACTTTCTCTTGTGAGTGTTGAGAACCAGTCGCTCACTCCCTTGCTCTCCCGCTCTCCCCCTCACCTCTCTATCTCCTGCACTTCATCCACTGTCACCTCTAGCATTCATGTGACGCCTGGCACTCCCCGTTTTCCCTACCTACACACCCTATACCCACCCCTTACACTCACCTCTCTATCTCCTGCACCGCTCGACGCACCTCATCCACCGTCACCTCTAGCACCTGCCCTCTAATCACAATCACCTCTTGTCAGCACCACTTCCTTCCTCTCCCCTCCACCCCCCTCACCCACCTCTCTACCTCCTGCACCGCTCGATACACTTCATCCACTGTCACCCCTAGCACCTATGCCGTGCCTTAAAATCCCCGTAGTCCACCACCTTAGACACTCCATATCCCCCTAACCCCTGCTCTCAATCTCCCCTTCATCTCATTCTCACCTTTCTATCTCCTGCACGGCTCGATGCACTTCATCTACTGTCACCTCTAGCACCTGCCCTCCGATCACAATCTCGTTCAGAATCTGATGCACCTGCATGCACACAATCCGCATGGAACGGGGCCAGGGGGACAGGGGGATAGGGAGGTAGGGCGTCAGAGAGACAGGGAGGCAGAAAGGAGGTGTGGCGTTCATTCCATGAACCAATTGAGCATGGAATGCAGCTGCGCACACAAGGGAACACGTAAGAAATGGTGCTCCAGCCTTGGTACCCTAATAGAAAACTAAAAGGATAAATGTCCCTTGACAACAGCTTAAACACGTTCTTTTAGCAACAGCGGATAAAGCCCCTTGACAGTGGATGAAGAATACCTTGGTGAAGTTGAAAACAATGTCCAGCTCACACACGTTCTTATAGCAGCGATCCAACGACTCGACAAAAACTGCATACACGCACAGAAGCAGGGAAGCAGGGAAGAAGTGCAAGGAGGTCAGAGGAGCTGAAAAACTCGGGTGATTGGTGTTGAGCCTGGGTGGTGTAGTGTTGAGCCTGGGTGGTGTAGTGTTGAGCCTGGGTGGTTGGTGTTGAGCCTGGGTGGTGTAGTGTTGAGCCTGGGTGGTGTAGTGTTGAGCCTGGGTGGTGTAGTGTTGAGCCTGGGTGGTGTAGTGTTGAGCCTGGGTGGTGTAGTGTTGAGCCTGGGTGGTGTAGTGTTGAGCCTGGGTGGTGTAGTGTTGAGCCTGGGTGGTGTAGTGTTGAGCCTGGGTGGTGTAGTGTTGAGCCTTGCTGTGAACGTAACCAAGAGCTTTAACCCCGAATGGAGTCGGGCTGGAACAGAGAGCTCGTTCTCGGCTCTGTTTGGGTGGTGACTCAATAGAGGAGCCTGGGTGGTCAAGAGCCTTCCACGAAGAGCCATACGTACCATGAATGAGGTCCAGCACAGCGAGCTCGTTCTCCGCTCTGTCGATGAGGAAGATGAAGTAGAGCGTGGCGAATGTGCGGTACACCAGCTTGATGTTCTGCGGCATGGGTGGGATGGGGACGGATGGGGAGAGCACGACTGAGAGAGCAGTTGCGCAAGCACTCTCATCTCAGCAGCAAGCTCGTTTTCCACACGGCCGACGAGGAAGATGAAGTAGAGTGTGGAGAATGTGCGGTCACCAGCTTGATGTTCTGCGATACAGATTGATGGGGGGATAAAAAGGGGATTCCGAGAGCACAACTTGCGAGGCGTCTAGACAAGGGAGATGAGGTAGAGCGTGGCGAACGTGCGATACACCAGCTTGATGTTCTGCGATATGGGTGGGATGGATGGGGACGGATGGGGAGAGCACGACTGAGAGAGCAGTGGCGCAAGCACTCGCATCTCAGCAGCAAGCTCGTTTTCCACACGGCCGATGAGGAAGATGAAGTAGAGCGTGGCGAACGTGCGATACACCAGCTTGATGTTCTGCACCGCATGGACGGCACGGGGTGGGGGGGCGGAGAGGACGATGAGAGCACGACTGAGAGAGCAGTGGCACAAGCACTCTCAGCAGAGAGCCCGTTCTCAGCTCTGTCAATGAGGCAGTAAGTAACCATGCACGCGCACGCTCATTACACCAACCGCTCATGATGCAAATCTTTTGCGAATCCTTTGCGGATCTTTTGCAACAAAAGAGGTGCCGACATGACCTCATCATCACATAATCTGACAATTCTCACGCTGCCGGACCTACTTCAGCCACTCCTACCTTGCCGAACCTGTTTCCAGACGCTCTCACCTTGCCGAACCTGCTTCAGCCACTCTCACCTTGTCGAACCTGCTTCAGCCACTCTCACCTTGCCGAACCTGCTTCAGCCACTCTCACCTTGTCGAACCTGCTTCAGCCACTCTCACCTTGTCGAACCTGCTTCAGCCACTCTCACCTTGTCGAACCTGCTTCAGCCACTCTCACCTTGCCGAACCTGCTTCAGCCACTCTCACCTTGCCGAACCTGCTGGGGTCCTCAACGATATTAGACCACGTGGGCGGGCGAGAGGCCACAGCTGGAGTACAAATAAGAGGAGGGAGAATCAGACGAGTGAGAACAGAAGAACGAGTGAGAACTTAAAAAGGGGTAAGGGAGAAAGATTAAGACCGCTTTGTATAGAAAGCGGCACGTCTGCAGAGCTCGAGTATCACTACAGAACGTCAAGAATCGCGAAATCAGTCACACAAGCAATGAAAGACTTGCCCTGATGCTATTGAGGGCCTAACAACGGTTTCTGTTACAAGAAAGGAGTCGCAACTGACCTTCAAACGAGTGCCGGATTATATGTTGCTGCCTCTCTCCGCTCTGCAAGGTAACGCACGAATCCAGTCACAGGCTGGATCGAGATTTGACTATGAATAAAAATAAAAAATTATGTTTGTGGTTCATGAAAACAGCACGACAACACGCTGATGACGGCGATCGCGACAGCCCTACGACGATCGCCAGAGGCTTACGATGTTCGCGTAGAAGCGTGCGAAACGAGCCTTCCCTTGATTGTTGATGATCAGCACGGCCTTGATCATGTCGCCTCGCGTTTCTGACGCTGAAAATTGAGGGAACAAAAAGTGCGATCCCAATAAAGAGCGCCGTGAGTGAAACAACACGGTTTTCCTCCGTTTCCCGGTCTACTCGTCGTCAGATTCAGCGAGGCATATGGTTTTCCCAAGAAGAAGGGATGCGCTACTGCGTGTTGAAGCATTCTCGAATGGTGAAGGCCAGACTTACAGATTCACTTCGGTATCTTGCGTTCTGAATCAGGCGGCTAAAGCATCAGGGCTACGGATTGGGTACTCGTGAGCTCGGACCTAATCTTCGTAGCGAAATTTGGAACGCTGCGTAGATAAACTGGCAACCATAAATGCGAGCGAACTGACAAATACTAATCTGGTAGTGCTCGGCTCATATATCGGCAGCGAATAGCCGCTGAACTGAACATGCAGCTGCAAGTGGCGGTTCTGCAGAATTCGTATGAGCCATCAATGGCGATTTCTGCGACATGGCGAAACTCGAGATGCTTTCTAGCCTTGTTGAAACAGGATTTGCACGTAGCAACAACTCTTGAACAATACCCTGTTGTAAGTTTTAGGAGCCACCTTCTCAATAATCAGCCATCAGCACAGAGATAAGTGTTTCAATACAGCGATATAATAGTGTTTAATTATAATTTCGGAATAACTGGAAATACAAAAGCACAGGGGCGCTCAGCAGCATGAGCACAAAGGAAATTCAATACAACCGACCACCATGGTCGCATGAATGACATTACTGACATATTGCCATTGTGGGCTGCCAGCCTGCCAGCCTTTCCCTGCCACGGCGCCACCCCAAACCCTATTTCACATTATGTCCAATTCCACCCTATCCCTTACAGCCAGCAGCAGCAAGCTCCAAGGAGAGTAACCTATCAAGTCCCAAGCCAGGGACTCTCCAGATCTCAGATGGTATAATCCAGAATGAACGAGGTGTGGTCCATAGTCTCACTAGGGTTCACCGTAGACATGGCAGGTTTCTCTTTCCCGCCAACCAGCCTCCCTGGAATCCCCACAACCGTCGCACGCGGCGGCACATCCAGCAGCACCACTGACCCTGCTCCTACTTTCGCTCCCTCCCCAATCCTGATTGGTCCAAGCAGCGTCGCCCCAGCGCCAATCAGAACGCCGTCGCCGACCTTGGGATGCCTGTCGCCCGTGCTCTTCCCCGTCCCTCCCAGCGTCACATGATGCAGAATGGAAACATTGTTACCAATCGTCGCCGTTTCGCCAACCACCAGCCCCGTCGCGTGATCAAATAGCACTCCATTCCCGATTCTCGCAGCCGGATGAATATCCACGTGGAACACCTCCGACACGCGACTTTGAAGCGCCATGGCCAATCCCTGACGGCCCTCCAGCCACAGCCGATGCGCGATCCGATGCGCCTGCAGCGCCTGATAACCCTTGAAATTCAGCATCGCGTGAGAGTAACTCCGGCACGCGGGGTCACGGGTGTAGATGGCACGCAGATCGGCGCGCAGCGCCTCCTGAACTTCAGGCGATCGAAGCATCACGTCGGTGAAGAGCGAGCAGAGCTGCGTGCTTAACAGAGTCGGCGATTGGAGCTTATTCGCCAGGTGAAACGCCATGGATCGCTCCAGGGAACGGTGCGCTAGCACCGTGGAGTAGAGGTACGAGGCCAACGCAGGCTCAGCCTCGGAATCCTGCCGAGCCTCTTCCCGGATGGTATACCAAAGCTCGTCCTGGACGTTCGGAACGGTCTCGAACGAATCCGGGACCATCATCGGACGGGTGGAGATGTCCGATTGGAAAACGTGCTGGAAGAAGGGCGCGAACGGGCTGGACTCGTCCATCGACCCCGCGCGGCGGGCGGCGCCATTGGTGAGAGACGAGCGGATGGCTGGAGAGGGGTGTTGTTGTGACCGTCGCAAGGTGGCAGGAGCTAAGGATTTGGAGCTGAACGGGGGAAGGAAGGAGGAGGAGAGAGGGGGGGTAGTGATCGACGATGTTCGGCGGTGCGCAATTTTAGCGACGGCTTCCGACG
Source organism: Closterium sp. Naga37s-1 (assembly GCA_947471745.1). NCBI lineage: Eukaryota > Viridiplantae > Streptophyta > Zygnematophyceae > Desmidiales > Closteriaceae > Closterium > Closterium sp. Naga37s-1. The sequence continues at coordinate 2,795,812 of CANJKZ010000211.1, forward strand.
TGAGCGCGGTGTGGTTCGTACTCAACGCGTGCGCCATGGCCGCGGAAATAATTGCGTGAGAAACAAAAACGGCAGAATGAAGGCAACCCTAAGGAAGCGAGATATGGGGTCTGTGAAGGAGTAGTAATTGCTGGGTATGAGTGCGAAGTGGGGATGATGGAATGGCAGGTCGATGAGCAGCTATATAATGACAAACAACGCCGATGTAAGATGTTCTACGTTCGATGATTATACTCCCGGCTGGTCTAGGTTCCGACAATTAGAGCTATATCTGGCATTCGTGCCCGCCACGCGATAGAGTACGAGGGCGGTTGCACAGTTCGGCAGCTTGTGAAACGGAAGCTGTCGCGTTGTCAGGCTTTACCCTACAATTGAAACCACCGGATCTCCGACAAGCACCGCTGGAAGCTGAGCATGTCTAGGAGGAGTAGGGTACATGCGAGAACGAAGACGTGACGCTGGGGGAAGGCAAGTGGCCTGTGGAACCAGCTCGAGCTGGCGAAGTGAATGGTGGAAAGCAATGCAGACACGAACCGCGAAGCAGCAATAGCGGTCTCGGCTCGGATCAGATGATGCTGAGATAAGGAGGACCAGTGTCCACAAAACCTAAATTCAGCGTATAAAGACGATCAAGACGATGTAGCAGAAGGAAGGTGACGTCACAGGGGGTAGGAGGGAGTGGGGGGGTTCGAGGGTGAGGGAGCATGCAAAATCAGGCAGGCCATGAGCGGCTGCGATTCAATCGTCTAAACGCACGCGTTACGAGCCCCCTTAGGGGAACTGCACTCGAACGGGCAGGTAGGGAATGAAAACAGCTAAAAAAGAATCGCGTGCCCGTGGACGAATGCTCCGCGTGGGACGGCTGGAAGGGAGAACATCGAACCACTTGAAGCATGAAGTGAGTGAAAATATCGATTTTGGGCAATGGAAAATGCACCAGCTCCGCCGCGCTGTGTTCGGGAAGTTCCCTTCCGCAAACACCCTACGAAACCGTTGTGGATAACTAGCATACCGATTTACAACGCAACCAAATTCTCCAAACCGTGAACAAAAGAACGTTTGGTCGACCATACTCGTGACGGCACATGATCCAGCCTCACCCGCTCCCAAGATTTTCGCATATTGGACCAAAGAGAGGCGTTTCCTTCGCTGACCTGGCCTTTCCCCCGTGCGAAGAAAGCTGTCTGACGGCTGGCGCTTGGTTCACGGTATCAAGACTTGAGCAATCCTCCAACATAATAGCGAGGATAAGGTGCAAGAATCTTCACTCGGTATGGAGTTTTGTTATCATGCAACAATAGGACAGCCTAAACTTTAAGGGAAAATATGCCACACGTAATCAACAAGGGTCTCGATAATTTGTTTGGTAAAAAAAAACGGGTACGGTCAACGGAAAGGGTGTTTTCACGTGTTTGATAAAGCGTTTCACGGAATCAGTCACAGTCAACTGGGAAAAAAAAACGCGAATGGTCACACATGAAACTCCCGCCCAAAAAAGATAATGCCCAAAACGAACCTGGATGCATTTTCGAATGAATCAACCCTAAACACAATTCGCCAGGTGTTTAGGGTTGATCCGTTCCCAAACCGCATCCAGTTCCGATTGGGTTTTAGTTTTTTTTTAGAAGTTAGATGATTGGTTGGAGGCGAGCGGGAATATTGTAGAGTTTCAAGAATTTTGGCGGGAGTTACAAGTATGACCATTCGCGTGATTTTTCACCTGTTGTTAGTGACTGAATCCGTGACCCCACTTACCAAACCCGTCAGGAAACCCGATACAGTGACCGTACGCGTTTTTTTTGTACCACTCACGTTATCGGGTCCCATGTTCGTTACGTGTGGCATATTTTCCCAAACTTTAAACCGTATGTAACGCGCAGTGAGTTGAAACACAATCAGAAACCAACTGCAAGTAAAACGACCGAACGATATTGAAATGCCAATATAGCGTACAACCGACAAATTACGATACTTCCAGATCAGTCAATTGATCCGCCGTGATTCTCTGAATTTCTTCCCTGCGCACGTCGTCGCTCTCAATTGATTCATGTCCTTAGACCGCACGATAACTCCATGGCGGAAACGGCAGAACGTGGCGGAGATCCATGGCGAAAAGGCCAAGACTCTCTCAATTCGCCGAGCGTCGCCTTCTCCGTCGCGATCGCCCAAGTCGTCGTGCGACGAGTGATCGCAGGTGCGACTGCCTGCGAGGCTGGAACGAGCTTCGAAAGAGTTAACACGATGGCTTCTCATCCTGTCTTCTACCCACAATCCGCACACTCCCTATAACGCATACTCCAAGTCCCGAATCTCATTTCTGAGATTTCCCGTTGTCCCATGGTTTCTGAGATCGCCTAGCTCTGGTTCTCGTGTATTCCAACAACTACTCAAAACACTACTTCAAACTCGCGTACTTCAACAACTTTTTTCAGCAACTTGTTCCAAGCGAGTTATCATGCTCTCCCTCCACCCGTCCTCGTGTCCCCACGCAACAGTATTCAGTCCCCCTGCATGCCGGCCTCTCCTTTCAGTCCTCGTGTCGTCCCTTGGCCCCATCAGTGCCTCCCTGCACTACTCCGTTACGGTCCCCTCCCCCCTTCCCCTTCTGCTCCCCTTCCCCCCCACCGGTTCCCCTTTCCTCCCCTTTTTTCTCTTATCCTCTTCGCGGCGTCTGGGGTGGCTCGGAAGCCGTCTCATCTCTTTCCCTATACTACCTTCGCCTCCCCGCCCTGCGCGTCCCCTCCCTCCCCTGCGCCTACCTCCCATGCCCACCCTCCCCTACTCCTCTATGCCACCCTTCCTCCATCCTCCCAGGTCGCATCTTATTGGGAGATAGGGTTGAAGTTGAATTAAGCCCATGTCACTTGACCAAAGGATTTATTCTGCAGCTCTTCAATATTCGTGTCACCCCTCTTGGCGCTCCCAGGTTCCGGATGGCAAGGCGAGGGAGGAGGAGCTGGTGTTTGACACCGTGCAGGCTGCTCTGGTGAGGCACGGGCCCGGGTGGAATGGCAGTACATCACATGGCTTTAAGTGATTCAAGCTGTACCCTGCCTGCGCAAACAAACCCTGCAGATCCGGAAGGAAGGAGTAGCGAGGGAGGAGGAGCTGGTGTTTGACACCGTGCAGGCTGCTCTGGTGAGGCATGGGCCCGGGTGCAATGGCAGTTGATTGACTCAAGCTGCTGCACCTTGCGCAAATAACCCACCCCTGCAGGTCCGGATGGAGCAGTGAGGGAGGAGGAGCTGGTCTTTAGCGCCGTTTGCAGCCCTCAGGGTGCTTCTGCCATTATCCCTTTCTCGGAATAACCCTCCCTAATCCACCCCACCAGGTCTGGATGGAGAAGCTGCTCCTCCCACTCCCCTACTACTCCATGACCAACCCTCCCTGACCCGCCTCTGCAGGTCCGGACGGAGCAGCGAGGGAGGAAGAGCTGGTGTTTGACTGCGTGCATGCTGCTCTCGTGGCACACAGCCCTGGTGCTGTGGTGGTGACGCATGGCTTTAAGAGACGGAACCTGCCTTGCTCTTCCCTGAATGGTTAACCCACCAGGTCCGGACGGAGCAGCGAGGGAGGAAGAGCTGGTGTTTGACTGCGTGCATGCTGCTCTCGTGGCACACGGCACGGGTCAGCTGCAACGGCTGGAGCTGCGCTGTGTGGCGGATGGGCGAGTGCTGCTGCATGCTGCCATCGCCACCCCCTTCTGGTGCCAGGTAAGTGGAAGAGCCCTTCTCATCGCGTCTGGTAGTGGCACACGGCCCGCACGGGTCAGCTGCAGCGGCTGGAGCTGCGCTGTGTGGCGGATGGGCGGGTGTTGCTGCATGCTGCCATCGCCACTTCCTTCTGGTGCCAGGTAAGTGAAAGCGTTTCCTTCATACCCTATACGTCCCCAGCTTCCAAGTCGACTCAAAAGTCACCTAGTGGCACACCCTTCCCTCATTCCTTGCTTATTCTTCTCTTCCCCCTTATCCCCGTCAAACCCCCTCCCGCCCCACTCCTTCCCGCAGCCCCAGACGGATGTGCGCGTGCACATGGTCACACCAGACGGCACTCGCTGGATCCTCATGTTCGCAAGGTAATGGCTGCCTAGCTGGTTTGGTGTGCGGGGAGTTCCGAGACGTTTCTAAATCCCTCATGTTCGCAATGTATCGGCTGGCTGGTTTTTTAGACCCAAATTCATGTCGGGAGTAGCAGCAAACCTGTAAACACGCTTAAGCAAGAAGGATCAAGACTGTAAAATTCTTTCCTGGCTGTTTTTTTAGACGTGGTAGAACAGAATTGAATGCCTCATGCTCGCAAGGTACACGCTGGTTGGTTGGCAGTGCGGAGAGTAGTTTATTCAGTTCAACCACACTGCCTACTGTGGTGTTTTTCGCCCACCGCGGCATCATTTCCATCAAATGTTTTGTTTTTGTCTCTAGTTCCCTTCCACACCTATCCGACTATCCCCTCACCGCGGCATCATTCTTATCCCATGTCCTGCCCTCAAGCCTCACCCAGTTCCCCCCCTGCCTTCCTTCCTCCTCAGTCCCACAGACTCTTCAGCATTCCTTCTCGCCATCGGCTTTGCTCGTGCGCTCGCCACGTCCCTCTCGGCGCACCTTGCTTCTGCGGCAGCACAGACCTACCCCCCGCATGCCTATGTGCCGGTCCCTCCCACGCTGCAAGTAAGCCTGACTAACCTTCAGGTCGAGAGAGAAATGGCAAGAGGGTATGTTATTTCCCTTGCCATCGCCACCTCCCTCTCGGCGCACCTTGCATCTGCGGCAGCACAGACCTACCCCCCGCATGCCTATGTGCCGGTCCCTCCGACACTGCAAGTAAGCCTAACTGACTTTATGTCTCTTGAGAGTAAGGGATCACTCGTGTGCACTCTCGCACGAACTCTTGCCACCTTTTGAGTTGACTTTTGTGTCGACTCAAAAGTCAGCTGTCGAAAGTCAGCTCGCTTGAGAGTAAGGGATCACTCGTGCGCACTCTCGCACGAACTCTTGCCACCTTTTGAGTTGACTTTTGTGTCGACTCAAAAGTCATCTGTCGAAAGTCAGCTCGCTTAAGAGTAAGGGATCACTCGTGTGTACTTTTGCACGAACTCTTGCCGTCCCCCTCGTGCGTCTTGCTGCACCAGTAACGCAGCAGACCTGAACTGGCAGCACTCATGTGTGTGCGCTCAGCATTACATCCCGCACAATCATGTTTCTGCTGTTAGAAATATGCTGTCAACACATTTGTGTACTCTATTTTATATCGTGTAGGTTATTTGTAGGTTGGGTGTAGATTTGTTATCCCAACCTAATCTGGTTGGGATTTCCCCGTAATCCAACAAATCTGCCAACTCATCATTGGAGATTTGCTTGGGTTCCCATCCCATCCTTTCCCTAGCTTTGTCCATCCCAACCTTGGTTGTACTTATTATCGTGTGTGGCGTGTGCGTGTGTGCTTCTGTGCAGGATGTATTGTTAAGCACAGGCGGACACAGGTCGCAGGCAGAGGGGGGAGACACTGTAAGTCGATGAGAGGGTACAGGGGGGGTGTGGGGGGAAAGGGGTTTGAATGAAAAGGAGGATAGTGCGAGCGAGGGGATTAACAGAAGTGAGATTGAGGGCCAGGGGAGGGAGCTTGGTGAAAGAAAAGGAAAGAAAAGGAGTGTTTCACCCACAGCATCTCATGTGCATGTCTGGGTCTCATCTCATCAGCACCTCACGTGCTTATACAGCTATTGTGTCTGGGTCAAGATTTTAGGTAGAGGAAAACAGAACAGGAAGAAGCCCCCTTGTTTTTTCCCCTGTGCTGGCTAACATGCTAGTCTGGTAGTACCTGTGCGTTTTCAACCTTGGTCTCTACTGCCATATGAAACTAATATCCCCCTTCGTCACAGGTGCAAGTGGCACTGACAGCATGGGCGGCTGACCCCTTCACATCACCACACCTGCCCCCTCCCAAGCCATTTCTCGTCACTCAAGGTTCGTTTGCATGTCTGCACAGCACAGCACTGCACCACACAGCACACACACAGCCTGTGCTCTTAAAGCCTTGTGTATCTGCTGGATTGAATTCCGCACTTTCAGCAATGCTTGAACCATGTTTACCTTTGAGAAATGTTTGCTTGGAATGCCGGGGATCACAGCACAGCTGCTTTGAAACGTCCTGTATGCAATACTTGTGTCTTGCGCATTTTCTTCCCCCACTAAGTATTCTATTCCTGCCTCTATCTCTTTCCACGCGTTATTCCTGCTGCCTCCCCTGCCCACACATTCGTCCTATTCCAGGGAAGGGAGTGAAGCTGCTACTGGGCTCGCACAAGGCCTTAGAAGGTACAATCGTTTCTGCGTGTATATCACTCTTTATCATGCACCACTTGACCCGTCACCTTTTGCATACTATTGTGCTATCGCCGCGCTTCACCTACCAGTCGTTTCCCCTACACGTGCTCTTCTTTCCCAAAGTTGCCAACGCGCTTTCTCGTGCAGATTGATTGAAGAAGAGTTTTGAGACGTGCTCAAAATTCTCGCGCTTTCTCGCGCTTTCTCAAAATTCTCCTACACGTGCTCTTGTTTCCCAAAGTTGCCGACGCGCTTTCTCGTGCAGATTTGACAAGCTCCCCATCATCTTTCCATGCGTGTAGTGTTCACATGCTTTGCTTTGGAACGGGGAATCATGGGCATACACAAGGATGGGGGAAGGGGGGGGGTCGCTTTGAAGTATCAAGCAATACTCTCCCGATGACTTGGGCATGAGACCACCTTCACCTTCACCTTCCTTTCCCGCCTTCACCCTCTTCCACCCTCACCCGTTACCACTCTTCTCCCCATTCTCCACACCCGTACACCAGCCCTGGAGCAAGGGGTAGTGGGCATGCGCAAGGGGGGGAGGCGCTTCCTTGCTGTTTCCCCCTCAGCTGCCGGTCGTGGGGATTTTCCATCCTTGCCTCCTAATGTAGGTTGATAGGGCAAGTTAATGATCTGCCAGGTGACTTTTGATTGGAGGTACCTCAAATGTTGATTGAGGGCAATATTGGAATCTGTTAGATGGCGAGTTGAGTTTGAGACGTCGCAATACTTGAACAGTATTTCCTTCCTTGCCTCCTTCTTAAACCGATGCTTGGCAAACTCATAAATTGTCGGAATCAAAAAAGAAAAAAAGAAGGAAAATAAAAATCGCGCGTTTTGAACATTTGTATGTTGCCTGCTCTTGTATGCCTTGTTATTCACCCCCACCGTTTCCTACTCCCCCTTCTATTGTCCCCCTTTTTGCAGTTACCACCTAACACCCTCCTGTTCCTCGACATCACCCTTCATCGAATGCGCAAACCAGGAGCAGCAGCAGCAGCAGCAGCAGCTGCTGCTGCCACAGCTCAAGGCCAGTCAGGAGGAGCGGCTAGCAGCAGGCGTCGCAAGTCATCCACACACTCTCTCCCACACTCCTCAACTCCCAGCGAGGCCGACTTAGACCCGAACCAAGACCCAGACATGGACAGTGATATGAGTGATGCTCTTTCAGTCGTTTCTGCTGCAGACTCCATCTCCTCCTCCTTCTCCTCCCGCTCAGCTCCTGTCAGCCCTTCCAAGCTCTTTCGCAATGCCTGGCCTGGAGGCCTCTCATCTGCTTCTGGCCTCCATGGGTCAGCTTCCTCGCTGGCGTCGGCCTCTGCCAAGACGCCACCTGGCACGCCCTCATTGGCTGGTGCTGCTGATGCCTCGGGTTTTCCGCATGGGCCTACCAGTATGGGTCGTGCAGTGTGTGAGGGAGGTGGGGAGAGGGTACGTGGAATAAAAGGGGATAGAAGGGCAGATGGGGTAAGAGACACAGAAGTATCAGCAGCAAAAGCGGTAGAAGGACTGCAAGCAGGAGCAGCTGTCGATTCATCAACACAACAAGCTGTTTTCAAGGATAGTAGTGCTTCTGCGAAGGGTGCTGTTGATGGTGGTGGTGGTGCTGCTGCTGCTGCTGCTGTTGCTGCTGCTGCTGTTGTTTGGAATGGCAACGACAGTGGTGCCACAAAGTGTGATGTCCGTGCTGTGGCAGAAACTCTTTCTGCCTTGCCGAATGGAGAGATGGCAGATCAGCAGGTCTCCGGAGCAGCAGCGGATGGGCTCGATATGGGGGCAACCTCCGCTGCAGCACCTACCCCATCAACAGCGGCAGCAGTAGCAACGTCGCTGTCAGCACCAGCAGCACTTACACCGTCAACAGAAGCAGCAGCAGCAGCTCCATCATTCACTGGGCCGCATGCAGCAGCAGCACAGCAGCAAGTGCACCCTGTAGCGCCCTCTGCGCCAACACCCACTGCTTCAGGAGTAGAAGCAACAAACAACAATTCAAACGCACAGAAAGACCTGAACTTCCCAGAAGCTTCAGCCAGCCTGACACGCACCAGTGCTGCCACCACAATGGCCACTACCCACACCTCCTCTCTCCCCCTCCCATCCACACTTGTTCATTCGACTCAAAACTCAAATCCCACGTTGCTGACACATACAAGCGTCTCGAATGCCAACAATATCTCCTCGTCTTCCCACCCGCCCATTCTCCTCCTCCCGCTCCCTTTCATCCTCCCCTCCCCTCCCTCCTCCTCCCTACCTCCTCTCATGCGCCCCAAGCATACCAACTTGTCAGCATGTGTAGGGAGCGCCACCAGAGGACAAAATAGACAGGCTGGCAGGGAGGGAGAGGAAGCGGTGGAAGGGCCAGGAGATGGGTTTAGGGAAGGTGGGACAGGAGGTTCAGGAGGAGTAAGGTATGGTGGAGCAGCAGCAGATTGGTCCGGTATGGATAGATTACGTGCACTAGAGGACAAGATTGACAGGCTGGCAGACATTACACGACTCTGGCTGGGCAGGTCTGCTCCCTGGCCGGCCAGCTCCAGACGAGGCCAAAAACTGCCGCCCAGAGGTGCCGCTGCTAGTGGGAGATCAGAGGTACGTGATGGTGCTATTGGGGGGACCAGCAGGGGAGACAGGAGACTGAATGATGTATTATCCCACCATGCCATTGGTGGAGAATCGGATAGAGAGAGCAGACGAGGTGAAGCAATGGAGAGAGCAGTCAGAAGGCTGGTGGGGCTAGGGGTGGGAAACGGGGGTGGAATTGGGAGTGGTACGGAGGCGAACGGGAGTGGTGCGGATGGGAATGCTCGGGAGGGAGAAGGAGGAAGGGGCAGAAATGAGAGTGGTGAGGGGCGGGGAGATGGAGAGGAGGAGGTTGCGTATGGGAGTGAAGGAGGAGATGAGGAGGAGAAGGTTGCGTCAAGAAGAAGAGAAGTGCGAGAGGTGGGGGAATGGGAGGGAGGGGGCACACCAAAGGAAGAGGATATGCATTTCCCCACCGCTCGCCTTTCACCACAGGAAGGAGAGGAGAAGTGTGATGGCAAAGGCAGAACAGAGGAGGAACTGGGGAAAGAGGCACAAGAGGAGGAAGGGGACGAGGAGGAGTGTTGGGATTCACAGGAGGAGGAGGTGATAGGGGTGGTGTCGCTGGTTCTGGCGGAAAACAGGGAGCTGAGGCGCATGCTGAGGAAGAGCCAGGAGAGAGAGAGGCGAGCAGCGGAGCGATGTAGGGAGATGGAAGGTGAGTGTCGGAAGGAAGAAGGGTGGGAGGGAGGGAGAGTGAGTGTGAGGAAGGGGAGGTTGGTGGGAGGGAGGGAGGGTGATTGAGATGGAGGGAAGGTGAGTGAGAGGGAAGGATGGTGAGTGAAAGGGAGGGAAGGGTTCAAGGTTGAACAAGCATGAGGATCAAGATTGATTATCTGTGCAAGGCGCTGATTCTGCTGCTGCCCGTGTTCCCTTGCAGCCTGCCATGTGATTTTTTGTTTCAATGCTCACCTTGCCTTGTCACTTTTGATGCAACTCAAAAGCCTGTGTTCCAGCGCAGCCTGCCAGTTGAACGTTCTTTCTGCAATTCTCACTCTGCCTTGAGTCGACTCAAAACACGACTCTTTCTGCAATTCTCACTCTGCCTTGTTGGTCTGATTTTGCAACAGTGCTTCAGTGTCGCTCACAACCCACACGCGCTCGCTCACTCACTCACATGCACACTCACCCGTAAGGCACTGTCAGACTGTCTTCTCTCTCACACTTACCCATGTTTGCGCTGCAGCTGAAATCAATCGGCTCAAACAGCTAGTGCTGCAGCAGCCGGACTGCGGGGAAGCAAGGGACTTGCAGCAAGCTGACGATGCGCCTTTTGAGGCACCTAGGGGTGTAGAGACAACGCCTCAAAACTTGCAGCGAGCGGATGATACCATATGACGTTTTGGGTCGATACAAAATAACTCCATCAGCTCAAACAGCTAGTGCTGCAGCAGCCGGACTGCAGCAAACCAAGGGCCCTGCAGCAGGCCAACGGTCTCAAGGGTGCAACCCCTCATTCGTGAGACTTGGAGAAGTGTTGACATATTGCAGCAGCTGTTGCTGTTCACACATGCTGCAGCACTGTCTGTCAGGTTCCATTTCCCCCTCACCAACTGCGTGAAACTAAGGTGCAGTGTTGTATGGCAATGTATTGAATATTTACATTATATACATGTAACGTACAGTAGTGAATCCAAGGCTACTGTACTTGACCTGACATAGCAACATTACACAGTAGCCGGTGATTCCCTTTCACAGTCAAGCAACTGGTATCCTTAGCATATAACCATCCTTGGACACACACCAAACATCTTCTCACGTATCAAACACCTGATACACTCGCCGCACAAACCGCCGGCAGATGGGGCAGAGGGAGCTGCTCTGCTTGACAGCCCTTGCGCACCGCAGGCAGCACACACGGTGCCCACACGGGATGAACACCGCTCTTCTCACCCTCCCAGCACACACCACACACACCTGCTCTGCTGGCAACTCATGCTCCCCATCCAAATCCAATCCTTCCTCCTCCTCTTCCTCCTCCTCCTGCCCCTGCCCTCTGCCCTCCCCTCTCTCCTCTCTCTGCGCCTCTCTAATCACCTCCACAGCCTCAAGAATCTCCTCTAGCTGCTGGTTTCGTCCGCTTGACGGGTCGCGAGCAGCGGCAGGGAGGAGGGCAGGGAATTCCTCTGGCCAGGCGCCAGCAGCAGCACCAGCGCCTTGCAATGCGAGAGCCTCGTTTCTGGCGGCCTCCCTCTGCTGCTCGAACTCCCGCTCCCGCCTCTCGTTGCGACGCTTCCTGAGATATGGTTGGGAAGCAGGTTTTAGGGAAGAAGCAGCGGCAGGGAGGAGGGCGGGGAATTACGATATTTGAGTCGACTCAAAAATCGGCAAGGAAATCCTCTGGCTTGGCGGCACCAGCAGCCTGGCGCGTACTCCCGCTCCCGCCTCTCGTTGCGGCGTTTCCTGGGGTGTACAGGGATGGGGAAAGTGTACGAGCGCGAGACAGAGTGTGGAGGGGGGGGTGAAACGAGGGACTTCTACTCTCTAGCAGCCTCCCTCTGTTGCGCGTACTCCCGCTCCCGCCTCTCGTTGCGACGCATTCTGAGAGGAGGTGGAGAGGCAGGGGTAGGAAACCCGCAGGGCCAGGGAAGAAGAAGGGCAGAAAGGAAATCACATTCTCACGTTCACCCACATAACACCTCCCCCACACCCTGGTTCTCACCTCCACCACATGAAGCCTGCGTCAGCCGCAGCAGGGCGCTCCCGTGCCCACCATATACCCCTCCCCACCCCTGAAGTTCTCACCTCCACCACATGAAGCCTGCGACAGCAGATGCAGCGAGAGCAAAGAGCGCTACCCGCTTCACCACATAAGACCTACCCAACCCCCTCCAGTACTCACCTCCACCACATGAAGCCTGCGACAGCAGATGCAGCGAGAGCAACCCGCTTCACCACATAAGACCTACCCCCCTCTCCAGTACTCACCTCCACCACATGAAGCCTGCAACAGCAGATGCAGCGAGAGCAGAGAGCGCTACCCGCTTCAACTGAGTCCTCCGTTGCTGCTGCAGCCGCTGCAGTGCTGCGTCTCTACTCTCGTTCAGGCTGGGATGGGAGAGCAGGGGAGGCAGCGAGAATAAATGGGAAGGCTCTTTTTTTAAGCGCCTAAAAATAGTTGCTGCTGCAGCCGCTGCAGTGCCGCCTCTCTACTCTCGTTTAGGCTGGGATGGAAGAGCAGGGGAGGCAGCAAGACAGGAGTGGGAAGGCGAAGTGTGGGATTGTGAAAAGAGGTGAAGGTTGGCGGAAATGACAGTCACTTTTGGGACTTCTCAAAAAGAAGAGCAGGAAGACACAACCGTAGACAACTGTGGACAGTGAAGAGGGAAGGTGGCAAGGGGAGGGGAGGAGAGGGGGAAGGGATGGGGCGAGGGGAAGGAAATGTGGGCAGAGAAGAGGGAGGGAAGGTAGGGGAGGAGAGGAAGGGGAGATGGGGCTGAAGTGAGCGGAGGTAGGGAAAACGGAGCGGAGAAAGGAGGAAAATTATAGTTTTATGAAGGAAAAGGGGAGAAACAGGAAGGCGGACGTGGGACAGGACAGGGCATCGAGATTCTCACAGGAAGAAAGGAAGGCGCGGAGAAGGTACCAGCGCCGCCCAGCCGTCCTTGCTGACGTGGACGTGGCCGACAGCTGTCAGCGCGTGATTCACCGGCAGCACCCGGTGCTCCGACCGCATCCCGAGGGGCATGCGCCGCCCGGCGATAAAATGGGCAGCGGAGGCGAGAGTGGGCGGCAGAGCCTTGTGCAGGTGGGAGTGAAGGGTGACTAGAGGGACAGAAGTGTGCTCATTGGATGGGACCTTGGCCAATGAGATGTTGACACGTGGCGCTGATGCGTCTGAAGATTCGGCCAGGCAAAATGGAACCTGGATTGTGGTTTGGATTCAGAGGAATGGGGAGGGAATAGCACTCATGGGAGACAGGACTTGTGGGCGGCAGCACTTATGACGGAAGCACTTAATGGGTGGCGTGGCGGGCAGCCCGGGTCATACCTCAGAGCGGAACAAGTTGACTGGCTCTGACTTGACACGCCATCCCAGCAGGGTGTGTAGCTCCGAGTACATCATCTGCCACGTGGCACATGCAAGACAGGCGCGGTTCTATTGACCTCATGCCACGTGGCAATGTGCAGGCAACCTATGCCGCTTCTTCAACATGCTTCTTCATGTGGAATCTTATATCATGCCTATCTTACATCATGCGCTTCACTCACCTCATCAGCTTTCTCTACAATCACCGCGCCTGCAGTCACACCATCCCCGTGCAGGCTTCTTCCAGACTGCACCACCGGCACTGCAGCATCACCGGCAGAGGCAGCACCACGGCCACTACCACCACCGCTACCCCCGCTAACCCCGCTACCCCCATCAGCACCAGTACCAGTAGCATCGCCGCCAGCGGCAGCAGCAGCACCACTGCTGCACGCTGGTTGCACCACCCCTCTCACCGCCACCAGCTCCCTTTCCCCCGCTAAATCGTACGACTCTAGTACTGGAAACCCGCTACTCGTGTTTGTATACCCACCCCACCACCGCCTCTGCCTCCTCCTGCGCACAGCTGGCAGCCGCCACAAGTCAACCGAGTCAACCAAGCCCACCGAGTCAACGGATCCAGAAGAGACAACCTGTGCTGGTGCATGGGTATGGGCGGCAGCTTTTGGACGTTTCACTGCCTCTTCCAGTCTCTCCAACCCTTTAGCTACTCTGTCTAGCCGCCACCGCACCCCATCCCTCTGAACCCCCTTCAGGTCGCCTTTCCAGGACCCTTCCGTTCTTGCGCCCTCCGCTCTTGCCCCTTCCGCCCCTGCGCCCTCCGCCCTTGCGCTACCAGCGCTAACACCCCCTCCCGCCTGAGTTCCTTCCCCCACTCGTTCCGCTATTCCGCCCTCTGCTTCCCCTTCCCCGCTCCGCACAGCTACATCAGCAACGCCGCTGGCGGAACCAAACTGCCCCCTTTCCCCGTTCCGCTCCCCTTTCCGTTCCCCCTCCCACGCCCTATTCCGCTCCCCCTCCCGCTTCCGCGCCCCCTTCTGCTTCCTCCGCCGCTTGAGAGCCATTTTCGCACCAGCATTCACCACATCCGCGATCCGTGCGTCTCGCGCGGACCGAAGCGCGCTGATGGAGCGCGACAAGGAGACTATACTCCATATAGATTGCGCGGCGCCGCTAGCGAGGAGAAGAAGGAGCCCCTTAGGCTCGTGGAATAAGAGGCACCCGAGCCGCTCGCCGTGCTGGATTAGTAGCTGACGGATAACCGTTCCCCATGGGCCGTCGCCGTCAAGTTGCCCGTCGCTCATCGTTCACTATCAGTTCGGCTCGGTTCAGAACGATTTATATGAAATAGGTGCGCCCCGCGTTGCCCTAACAGCTGACGGGGCTCAGTTTCTCCTCGTCAGCCCGCTATCGCCGCTCAGCTGCCAAGGTTTCGTCGAATCGCTTCGGTAACGATCGGCGCTATTCCTGCAGCGCAGAAACGATGTACTTTGGGGGTTGTGCATCAAGACCCGCACACTTCAGAGAGCAAGAATGGATATCATGGGTGGAATGGCTAGTAGTGCTGGCAGCTTGCTTACATGGGAACAGTCATGCACGAGGAAAGGAGAGTGGACAATTTGAAATGTTAGCGCCTTTTGTGCGACTAAACAATCTCTTGTAGCGAATCCGTTGGCTTGAGTGTCGTTGAGAACAAAATTGGAACGGAAAAGTGGACGAATCGTGATCCAACGGTTGAAATTGAGGGAAGACTCTAGCCGGTTGATCTGCTGCTGGTGAGCAAGGGGTGATGTGACTCGTGACGAATCGGGTGCATCTGCTACTTGACGGTGCAACGGCTGGGATCTTCCCAGCTGCTGTTGTAACGAATGGCTTGCGTGTGTGAGTCGACTGACGACAGAATCGACGTGTACGACACGTAAGGGAATGAGTACACGGAGTGTCAATAAGGAAGACGTCTTATTTGAGTCCACTTGTAGTCTTTTAGTAGGTACATAGGTGGCCAGATTCAACAAAGAGAGCTCAGCTCAGCTCACAGGCAGACCCCAAATTTCAAGGGTATTTTACCCTTTTTGCCCTGAAAGGCCACTTTTCGGCAGTTACCCTTTTGAAATCAGGGTATGGAGATTTTTACCCTAGTGAAATCAGGATACGTTCTACAGTACTCTTGTAGGATTTTTTGTTACACTGACTGTATCAGGGTAGGGGCTCAACTACCCTTTTACCGAATCTCTGTTTTACCGAGGATTCCGCCACAGTACGCACCAAGACATAATGCACCACGGTCCCACTGGACCATGTGTTCGGTACACCCACTGGTGCGCCAACGTAGAAGCAGTGCGGATGCACGCGCACGCCTACGATTGGTCCGTTGAGCAACTTCTAAGCCGACGCACCTGGTACAGTGAGTAGTAACTGTTGGTGTAGTAAATATATGTGCGTAGGAAACAGTGTGTGGGATATATTACCCTGCTGACATCAGTGTACCAAAATTTTTAGGCTGCTACAATCAGTGTACGAGAAAAATTACCCTACCAGTCAGGGTACGGGGGGCCTGCCACCCTGATTTGAAGTGAGCCAAAACCTATTTTGGGCCCTGCTCACAGCACATGTATGATCATTGTTGCGTTAGCAGAATGTCGGGATTCGACGGCGGCAACGACACACTACCGTGCATTTTAGGTTTCAAGTCTGCTGTAATTCATGGTAGTCAAAAGCACGGTATGCATGAGCTGATCCTTTTACCGTAGCTATCTAGTACGAACAGCATCGTTTGCCAATATCAAAGGTCGGAAGCCATTTGTATTTACAGGAACTGCGGTACACCACCCACACACACGGGCGGATCTTCATGCCAGACCACCTCCACACAGGTTATCTTAGTCTTCCTGCAAGTGCACGAGGGGTAAATGATTTATTAGGTGATTACAGAAGCAGTACATGCCTTATATATTAACTGCCTGTGCACGATAAGGCACTGGTTGCAACTACCGTAGCTGCTCATGTCCCAAACACGTGCATTACAAACCTGGCTTGCCTGATCACCCCCTTGTCTTACAGTAGGAAGCACAATGCCAAGCGACTTGAGACGCTCCAGCTTAGGGAGAGGAATGTCCAGCGTCTCAAAGTAGAGAATATCCATTGTCTGCGGTTGAAGGAACATGCGAAGCAGGAGAAAAAAAAAAAAATCTCGGAGTTGAAGGATGATGACGGACACGTATGGGAGAAGGTGAGGAAGGAGGTGGAGACAACGTATGCTCTTAAGCATGCACATGGAATACGATTACACGAGCATGTTCGTACACCACATCAGCCTGGTTACCTGGTCATGGTGTGTGAGCAAGTCCGCGAGGCTGTCAACGCTGCGGAACTTCACAGGTGACTGCTTCGGCTGCTGGAAGTAGCAGTTGTGCGCCGTGAGGCGGATTCTTGACGGGTCGGGTAGCCCAAGCTTCTCTGCCAGCTCACGCACCACATCGTCGTACGTGTCCTGCTTCGAACTACAGGGGAGACGAGGTGGGGAGGAGGGCGGAGAGGGTGGATGGGGGGAGGGTTCATGGAGCAGTGTATGTTGGAAATTTGATTCGGGAGATGCCTAGCGCACCGCATCATCGTACGTGTCCTGCTTGGAACTATGGAAGGGAACGAAATAAGGTGGGGTTTGAGGGGTGGAGGGTAACTTTGCAAAGAAAAAAAACCTAGTGAAGAAAGAGGGCAAAGCCTAACTGAATGTGTTTCCTGCCTAGCTGAAGCAAACCTACCTTAACTTACATGGCATGCTGAAAAGCAATGGGGATTCAGGGAGAAAAGAGCTGAGGGATTTCTCGGAAACAACGTTCGGACACAGTGAAGATAACTACGTTGACGCAGATACTCTGAGAGAATCATGCATTCTGAGGCCAACAGGCAGACAAAATATAATCAGAACTTCTACTTCTGTAGTGACATCACATCAGTATCTAAACCAGTAGCGATGAATCTCACAGTAAAAGGCAGAACGAATCTTGCTTTGGCTCGTCCAGTCGTCTGCACCGCACCAGCTGCCGGGTCAGCACATACTGTAGGAAGGACGGCACATCGGGGCACTCCAAGCCCGTACTCTCTGCTGCCCTCTCTGCTGGGCTTGAAGCCTTCTGCACGCACAGAATGTCGCCATCCTCCAAAGCACTCTCTCGAAAGGTGGCCTTGTTGCTAACGGGCTCACACGTCACGTGTGGATGATGCTGGATTTCCTGAAAGGGGTGAGGACGATTTGAAGAGAGAACAACGAGGGGGGTTTGAAGGAGAGGAGAAAGGTGAAGATGAGAGGGGAAACGGAGATATAAAGAAGGGTGTTGGCATGGGATGATTATGCAAGAAAGGGTGGATGGGAAAGAGGGGATGTCTAACACGTGCCTCCTTTGTAGTCACATCCGATTGATTCTACAACATACATTACATCAAAGCAGTTTGTTTGCAACACCAATAATTTCACTCAACCATTTCAATTATCCAGCCACACCTCAAACAGCTGAATGTCCTGATTGGCTGTGAAGCCACACATCTTTGCGATAATTTCCTGCACGTCTTCGGGCCCACTGTCGAGATCCACAAACAAATGGCCCAAGTAGCTGACATGCGGGGGTAAAATTACAGAGGAGAGCAGATAAGGCAGAGGAGGGATGAGGTGAAAGAGTGAGAGAGAAGAAGACAAGAAGGGAGGACTTATTACACCTGCATGTTAAATAAAAGGGGAACCCTGTGAAATTATAACAAGATGGCCTGTACCGAAGCGCGTCGCATCTGTGTGACTCGAATCAAACTACAAGATTAATGGGCCATTGGCTTAGTCATGCAGAAGATGCACAAAAGGGAATCGAAAAGGTTGTTACACCCTCGGACTTCACCAGTACTTCACCAGTGGAGGATATGGAAGGGAAAAGGATTGCGAGAGGAGTTGCATAGAATCGGAGAAAAAGCCGCGATACGCTACAGAGTGGTGAAAAACAACGTTGAGGTTCTCCTGGTAAAAAAATCAGGGGCCAAATTTGTAATCGCATGCTCGATCGTCGGGCATAATGCATTGCGAGGTTCACAGTGAGTGAGGCAGCCTCCAAATCTGGACACTATCTTGCCAACCAAATCCACAAGTCATAGGGAAAAAAAGTGTGATGGTGTCCAGACTTTGGATGCCAACTTAATCAACCCTACTATGCAGTTCACATTTCCATATCTCTCAGCAAGGCTAGAACAACTAGCTCCCCTTCCTTCCCCCCATTCTCTCCCATTTCCACCCTCGTTTTTTTGCCCATGCCTGACTTTCCTGGCTGGCTGCTCATCCAAGCGTATCTCTCCCAAGTATATTCAACGATAGTATCTCTTTTGACGATAGTCTATACAACTAGGGCTTGGCTGGACAGAGCAACCGGTTTGACTCAAATCCTACACACCTGAACTTAAATGGTGGAACCCCGAATTGGCTGGCAGGTGGCCTAACCAATTGGACCCGAACCCGTTGGGATCCATTTGATCCAATCCAAGCCGGATTTCGGTTTTGCTCATGCCTGAGCAGAGCTAATCAAACAAAGATGCCTCAGACAGCACATAGATCCAACACACATACCACTGACACTTACCTAATGGTTTTAATCACGGGGTTGTAAAGCTTCAAGAAGAGGAGAATGCGGTTTTTGGCTCCAGTAGGCGAAGGAGCCGAAGGAGCCAAAGGAGCACTCTGGCAGCGCCAATTCAGGGGAAACACAGAGGAAGAAGAAACAAAGTGTTATAAGACGCCTCACAACATGTATCTCTTGTGGCGGTTGTGTTGTCATCGCGTATAGAATTGATATGTATGTACCAGCCACCCTCAACCAGTAATACCAGCCAAAACAGGTGAGGATGCCGAGCCCTCATTAAGACAGCGAAGTCATGAGGGCCGTTTGTTCATAAAAGAGATGAAGGGACAAGATATGCGAAAACACGACGACAGGGGGAGCGTGAGGGAAAGGGCGAAATGGAAGTTGAAAGAGTAGAACAAGAATTATAATGCCAAATCAAGTCACAAAAAAAGGCACAATGGAAGCACTAATGACTTCCAAAAAACAAAGATACAAGGCAGTGAAAAGTTGGTAACAAACATATTATGGAAAGACATGTGCATATTCCAGATTGTGTATCGCGTGTTTTTTGAGAATTCTCAAAAAACACGGGAGAGGAAGCATTGAAGCTGTACAAGAAAGGAGACCACCAGTAATAGGCTGTTTACTAACTGAAATGGAAGGAGTCGCTTCAAGGAAAAGTTGAAGCTGCCTGGTACCCGCCTTGTCAACCAAACCCCTCAGCTGTCCCACCTGTTAACCAGGGAGCATGAGGGAACTTGAGTAGTTCATTTACCTGCTTTCGTTAACTCATGGCTAGCCTCAAAACGCGCCACACGGTTTGACATGGCACTCAAATGTCATCATGCTACACCAAGATACGATGCATGTCATCAAATGTTCCAATCTTCACACGATCTTACTCCTGTGCAGTGTTACACTGTTAACTCATCTCATCTCACTCAACACATCTCACTCAACATCTCTCCACTGCTGAGCTGACGACCACTTTGTTGCTCCACCATCTCACTCACTCCTGCCCCTCCACTTGGTACCATCGTGCTCCCCAACATGCATGTCCTCCCGAGTCAACCATACGCGTCCTCACCCGAATGCTAAACGCTGGCAAATTGTCATGCGATGTCATACTCCACACCCTATACCACCTTCCTCGATTCTTCCTACCTCGATCTTCTTCTACCATTCTCACTTTCATGTGCTCCTCCTCCGTATTCAGTGGTCGGGTTGGCCGGTACGTGCCATTCTGCCTCCTGCCCCACAGCCAGAACCGCTGCCCCGCCACTGGAACTTCCAGTTCCTCCTCGACTTTCCTCTTGAATTCCAAGAACGTCAGCTCGTTCTGCACGCGGAAGCTTCTCACTCTGTCGTGGTCCACCAGGTCAAAGTACATGCTCCGGCCAATCTGCTCTCGCATGTCCTTGTCTCGTGACACCTTGATTACTGTGAAATGGCGAGCCTCTGCCTTCCCCTTTCTCTTTTCCTCTCTCTCCTCCTCCAGCTTCAACCAGGTCTGGCATCCGGAAAACGGCACGCAAACGGGTTTAATCAGAAGAAATGAGGCGCTTGTGGAGAGAAGTGAAGGTAAGATCAATGGTTGAAAAGAGCACATGTAAGCCACAACAGCACAAAGGCTGAATGAAATGATCCACTAGACGAAAGACGTACGCAAACGTGTTGTGGAATCTTTGTTTCGTCCACGCCGCAAAGAATCCTGTCGCGGTCGGATCGCCGAATGTAGACGAGGATGTAGGCGTTGGCGTACTGAGTGAAGGTGGAAGGCAAGACGCAGATGGAAGGCAAGACGCAGATGGAAGGCAAGACGCAGATGGAAGGCAAGACGCAGATGGAAGGCAAGACGCAGATGGAAGGCAAGACGCAGATGGAAGGCAAGACGCAGATGGAAGGCAAGACGCAGATGGAAGGCAAGACGCAGATGGAAGGCAAGACGCAGATGGAAGGCAAGACGCATTGGAAGTGTGAGGGAAAGGAGGCGTGGGATGAGGCAACTGGGGTGTGAGGGAGTTGGAGAAGAGAGCAGAGTGAAAGCAGGTAGAGTACAAGGTGTGTGAGTGGGAGTGTAGCGTCTTGCGTGCTGTTGACTTCTTTATGAAGGATATAAACGCTTCTCTACGTTTGCAACCCCATCATGCTTACCTCTTCCTCTCCCCCACACTGCTCCACCTTTGTCACTTGCTCGTCATCAAACTTATACCTGGTTGGGGACCAGCAACGAAGACGTGGAATCAAGAGTGGGGAGAAGCAAAGAAGGGATGGCAGCTAAGTGGGAAAAGAAGCCTAAGGGGCATACATACGTACATACATACATGTGCTCTCACCCCATCCATCCTTCATTCTCGCTGCGAACTTCTCAGATAAACATAAGATTCCTATGTGGGATGACAAAGATACAGACCACTGCGAAAGTAGCACGATGAGCAGCTCAGGGGAAGCACTGATTGCAGGCGAGCGGCAAATGAGCTCACCACTGGCCCATGAGTTCCAGGTGACTTTTGGGTCGACTCAAAAGTCACCTCGTTACATTGCAGGCGAGCTCACCACTGGCCCATGAGGTCCGGGCGAATGAGGGCGTGGTAGTGTCCGTCGACAGCGCTGCCAGTGTGGACCACAACACTGAGGATGTGTGGTGTGGGTGTGTGTGAGGGTGTGTGGGTGGGTGTGGTGTGGAAGGGGGGGAGGATGGGGGAAATGGGTGGGTCGAACAAATTTCCACCACACTTTTATCGTAGATTGCCGAGTCACTACAGTGCCCTGCCCCCAATGCACATTGAACGTGCAATGTGCATAGAAGTATGTTACAATCATCCTTCACAAATTTGAACTCAAAACAGGACCAGCCTGGTGTCAGACCTGAGCAACCGATTTCGCAAAGCACAGAGACAGCTCAGATCTCCCAGCCGTGCGCACCTGTGCAGCAGGTAGAGGTTGCGCACACTCCTGTCGGAGAGTGGGCTAAGGTACTTGCGACTGCCCCTGTCCATGTCCAGCTCAACCGGGAACTCGTAGCGGTCGCTCACCTGGGTTCGGTACGGTGGGAAAGAGCAAAGGGGCAGGAAGGGAGGTGCGGGGAGAGGAAGAATGGGAGAGATGACAACATCTCAATCAGCTGCATCCCTGGAAAGAAGTGGTTTTATGAAGACAATACCTTTGCAAAAAGAACGGTATGCATGAATGCACCAGGGTATCGATACACGACCCATCCGCGCTATTACATGTTGTTACAGCACTGGTACCATTGATTTCGAACAGAATTACAATGGTGCACAAGCTCTGTCCAATACGCATCAGACAACACAAAAGAAGTGGGTGAAATATTACACCATCCGCCTTGACTTGAGACGTGAAAGAGGAGGGGAGCGACCAGCAGAGCGGAATACCTTGACCACAGTGTCCGTGGCGGTGTCGTACTCAAACCGCTTTAGGTGCAGCTGCAGCACCGGAGGGAGGTCGATGAACAGCACTCCCTTCTTGGCATCCTGCCAAGCGTGCAGCAGCCAGGACAGCATTGCATAAGGAAACAGCAGGGGGGGGCGGCGTGTACACAGGTGAGACACCAGAAGCAAGAAGAAGCTGTTAAGAAACCTCAACGCATTCGAATAAATTGTATATTTATATATTTATATATATATGATCAGCACAGTACATGACAGAGGGCCAGCACCAACCTGCAAGCCATGCTGGTCTGTGAGGTACTTGTTGTCCCCGTCGAGCCTCTCCACCTCCACATACTTGTCCAAACTCGCATACACGTCCCGGCACCCCTTCACGTCCAGCTGGACATCTGGCAAAAGGGAGGGAAGGGAAGGCGGGGGAGACGGGAAGGCGGGGGAGACGGGGAGACGAGGTTGGGGAGGACAGGGAGGGGATTCAGCTCGTACCTGTCCAAACTCGTATACACGTCCCGGCACCCCTTCACGTCCAGCTGGACATCTGCATTGGAACGGTTTGGTCATGTGATGTGGCTACGTGTAGAGTCCTAAGAAAGGCTCAAGTCCATATGAACCATAGGGGACTAGAAAGTGGAGGGCGATGAGCATGAGTAACGAATGTCGTTTCAAATACTTCAAAAAACAAACTGCTTACCAAAGAATAGTTCTTTCTGGGCAGATATGTAATCCACGTGGGTGCAGTCCATAATGCTCATAGCGTGCCCACCAAACAGCGTCTTCACAGTGCCTCCAGCAGCAGTCGTGCCTTGCATCTTCTCCTCCAGCCTCGCAAGCTTGGCGCACAGCACGCGGTTCATCTCATGCACATCGTGCTTCAGGAACGAGTCATGTGCTTCCCACCCAAAGCTTCGAGTGAGGTGTTCAGTCGAAACACTGGAACCTCCTGCGTGCTGAAGATTGGAAAGGATTATCTGCAGTGCTAACGGAATGTTGCCGGAAGGATTATCATCCACTGAGGTCGGCATGCAGAAGACAGCCGCTCGGAAGAACGGGATGTGGTACAGAGTCTGAAGCAGCACGTTTAGGTAACTAGTGCCACCCTGGTTCTTCAGCCCAGCGTATCCCTTCTCGGTCTTTGAATCGCCCAACTCCTCGGCATCCACAGTCACCTCTGCCTCAATAATCAGTGTGTCATTCGCGAGGAAGCCTTTAGAGGGGTCGTAGAGGTCTTGCAGCGGCATGAAGGAGGTGAATCCCCAATCGCTCTCCTTTGCAGTGAACTGGTGGTTGGTATCTGGTGGACAGCCACACAAAAGGCGTGACAACGGGGGCATGGGAACGGTGACAAAGGAAGCAAAGGATTGATCGACAGTGCACTGCGTGTGATGCTTACTACCCAGTCTTGGATGGGACTGAAACATGGTACTTTTGGATGTTGTGAATTTACAGAAATACTCATACACGAGAAAAAAAATCACACTCAAAACAGGCAGAGGTAATGAGTAACTTTCTTTGTGCCCCTCTCTCCCCCCAACTTCCCCTCTTCCGCTATCTCCGTCTCCCACTATAGTGTCCCGCCCCGCTAGACCGCTTGCCCAAAACAGGGGTTTTTTTGAGAGGCGGAACGGATGCCTTTCACCCACTTTGTGTAAGCCCGCAGGCAGACAGGCATTACACCCACCCTCCATCCACTAATCTTCCCTCTCTTTCTCTCTTTCGTCCCCAACTCATTCTCACCCACCACTTCACCCACTCGCCTCCCCCACCAATTGAACCTCCCTCTAACAACCATACGTAATCAAATTCACACTGTGAAACAGATCACTGCTGCCAAGGTAGCACACGTACCTCTGCGGATTGACTTCCTCCTGTCATAACGGTTGATCACAGACAAGACAAAGTGCGCACTCTTGGTCCATCCGGGCGGCAGACTGTCAGCGTCTGCCACGTCAAGGTACAGTGATAGCTGCTCTGCCTGCGTGTTTCCACGTGGGAAGGCCAACAGACGCCTGAGATGGGGGGAGCAGGAGTTGGCAAGGGGAAAACCAGGGAATCTACATTTCACACTTCTTTGCGACGATGTGAAGGAGGTGGTCGGAAGCTAAGTATGGTGGGCCCGGAAAAAAAAAAAAAAAAAAAAAAAAACGGTCCTACGGACCTACTGCTCTGAAACCATGTCAAGATAGCAAGCAGGAATAATGGCATTGAATAAAATGTGGGTACAAGTACTAACCTTAACTTCGGGGTGTACCCCATATGGGCTACCCCATATAGCCTACACAGAACTAACACATACATAGTTTGACAATTACTCTGTTTCTCTAAAAATCTGAGTCATTTTTGAAAGTAACTCTGTACCCGCTGGGTTTTTTTTTTTTTGTACTTAAGATTCCTCTGATTTGTCAGAGTTATGCTGTAGGTTACTCTGAGGCCTTTGGGGTTTTTTTTTTCAGGGACCGAATTTACTCTGTATAGGGAATACATGCCCCCTAGCCGAAACCCACCCACCCCCCTTCCCCCCCCCCCCCGTCTCCCGCGTTTAGCGGTTTTTCCCCGAATCGTTGAGATCATTCTCCTGATTTCGGTCGTGTGTTGGCAGCAATATGAGCGCTGATTGGCTACTGTAGTTTGACAACTTCTCAACCAGCGCACATGTCAGCCACTCCCCTCCCTTCTCCTTGAGTCAGATTATTGGTGCCAACACCCCACTTGGAAACAGCGCACTGAGTGGGGAAACGTGGGCGACGCGGAAATGAAACATGGTGCAAGTACAAAAGGCATAACAAAAACCTATTACTCTGATGTACCTCGGTTTTTTTTTTTGAAAGTATAGGGTTACTCTGACAAATCAGAGTAAGGCGCATGAACAACCCTAGATTTCCGAGTTGGGAAAAAAACTACTCTGGAAATCAGAGTACCTAAAATCCAAAAGTAGGCCCTGCTGGTTGCACCAGTGAGGACGACACCTGGGTGCCATCCTCCTCGTTGAAGGTTCCCCGCTTCTTGGTGACTATCTCGCCCGCTTGCGACCTGCGGATATTGACCACTTTTCTTAAAGGGGGGGATAGTGTAAGGAAAAACCCTTTTCCTTACAGGGATTTACTCAACCGCGAACAACCCCAACTTTCGGAAGTGCACGTTCGGCCACTTTGCTTGCTGCCGAAGCAACCTCGCGTCGCCTTCGGCTTTTCCTTTGCCCAACCTGCACCCCAACCTCGTATTCTCGATGTTCCCGCCTAGCTAGGTTGACCCACTATATTAGCGCGTGCCTTCATTGTATTGTCAATTCATTGAGTCACATCTTCGTTATTCGCTATTCCGCGCACTCTCTTTTACAACTCATAACACATGGTATCAGAGCTACTTTCCTAGTTCACCCCGCTTTTCGAGGGTAGTTTGGAGGCACGGGTGTGGCTGCTAAAGGAGACTGCAAAACGGTTGGCTGCAAGGTTTGTTAATTCTAACATGCCCGACTCCGTTAGTTTTTGCTTTCTTCTTGCTTGATAGGCCACGGATACCCCTCTGCCCTCGAGACGAAGCGTGCGATCTATGGACCAGGAGAAGTTAGCCGAAATGTTGGCGCTAGTGGCAGCACTACATGCAACAGTGAAGACACTATCGACGGAGGTCACAACACTACGTGCGAGGTGAAGCGCGTCAGGAGTCGCCCGCTGAAGAAGGTGACACCGCCAGCCATGGAGCAAGTGGAGCCGTCACAAGTGGCGAGCTCGCACGAGGCAACGACAACAATGAACGACCGGCAACGTCAGCGCCAGCGACACTTGCAGTTACTACAATCAAGATTAAGCCCGCGAGCCCGCCCCCGTTCAACCCTAGCGACAAGACGACTACAGTGAAGGGCTGGTTATTCGGCGTGGAGGTCTTCTTTACTGCAGCGCGCGTTGACGACGACGCCACGCGTATTAATTACGCGGTATCGCTTCTCCGAGGAGCAGCTCTGGAGTGGTGGCGACATACCTTGGACACGGGGACCCGACAGGTGTGACACATGCGGCAGACGGGACTTCAACGTCGGGTTATCAAGTGGCAGCACCGATATTCGGCGTGACCAAGATACGCACGTGGAAGGAATGGGGCGCAGCCTTACGAGATCGCTTTGAGCACATATCCGGCGCAGAGCAAGCTCGCATGAAGCTGCATACCTGGTCGCAGTTGTCGTCTGTCCAAGAGTACACGGCAACGTTCATGGCCCTCACTGACCAAGTGGATGACATGTCGGAAGCGGAGCGGTTCGATAAGTACGTATGCGGCCTTAAATACGAGATACAGTATGAGGTGCGCCGATGCCGCCCGACATCGTTTCTGGAAGCAGCACGGTTGGCAGAATCCACGGACGCGCTGATGCAGTACGCGAGGTCGAGTTCCCGGGGGGGGGGGGGGGGGAATCGTTTTCGCGGCCAGACCCAACGGGCCACGATAAACGGAGTCCATGCACCAGACCGCCCCTACACCGGGTTGTGTTATAAGTGCGGGAAGCCGGGCCACAAATATGCAGACTGCCCCGAGAGAACGCCGGCGAAGAGAAACGACGGGAAACAAACGGGAAATGGGAAGAGTCAGTAACAGACGAGCCCCTTACTGACTGCGCTCTGTCGCCCGAACACCATCATCCCCACCGAGTCGTGGTTCCGATTCATGCAATCGATCGCACTCGGCCGAATAACGGGGATAACCATGTGGATCACCATGTGCTGGTCGTCGGCAAAGTGTTAAAAAATAACTTGTAAATGTTCGTCGACGGAGGGGCCAGCCATAGCCTCTTCAACTTGGCGACAGCAAAAAAATGCAAACTGCAACTTGACAGGTGTCTGCCCGAAATCGACGCTCGCCTCGTGGATGGGACGCCGCTGGCGATTTTGGAAGAGACACAAACGGTGCAGATCGAATGCAACGACGATTTCGGCTTCAGCATGAAGTTTCTCGCGACGACGCTGGATGGTTGCGACGTGAGGAGTGATTGGCTGCGACGGCACAACCCCGTCATCGACTGGATAACGGGATCGTGTAGCATCAGCAAGCACGAGGGGCTAATTAAATTGCTTGCATGGACACCTGACTACATCCAAGCCCGGTGCGTCAAAGCTATCACTATAGCTTGCCACTTCAACCGAGGCGCGCAGCTGTTCGCCGTATGTTTGCGCGAGTTGGCAACCGACACCGCAGAAAGGACATCGAGAAGCTGTGCGCAGCTGTACCACCTGATTTAGCGGAGCTGATCGGCAGTATCCTGACATCTTCCCCGACGATCTGCCACCTGGACTGCCACCCGAACGCCCCGAGGACCACAAAATCCAGCTGGAGCCTGGCGCGCAGCCGACTGTTCGTACACAGTGGTGGTTGACCCAACCGGAACTCAAGGAGTTGCGAAGACAAATTGAAGGCCTGTTGGAGAAGGGGTTCATTCGACCCAGTACATCTCCCTTCGCGGCCCCGATCTTGCTCACACCGAAGAAGGATGGCGGGCTTCACATGCGTATTGACTATCGCGCGCTCAACCGGGTGACAATTAAATCTCGCTACCCAATCCTACGCACCGACGACCTCCTCGATCAACTTCGCGGCGCTCACTATTTCTCGAAAATCGACTTGCGTGGCGGTTACCACCAGATTCGGGTCTTCGCTGACGATTGTCACAAGACCGCGTTTTGCACCCGCTACGGAAGCTACGAGTTCACAGTGATGTCGTTCGGCCTCACTAACGCGCCTTCGACATTTCAACTGACCATGAACGGGGTCTTCCGGGAGTTTCTCGACAAGTGTGTGATTGTCTATTTGGACGATATTCTGATTTTTAGCAGGACAAGGGAACAACACCTCCGAGACCTCGACGCACTGTTTAAGCGGTTGCAGGAGAACCGCCTCATCACCAAGGGCTCTAAGTGCGAGTTTTTTAAGCAGGAGTTGGAGTTTTTGGGGCATGTCATCTCCCGCGACGGCATCAAAATCGACCCGGCGAAAATCAAGACTAAACAGGAGTGGAAGTGCCCGACCAACATCACCGAACTTCAGAGTTTCCTGGGGTTCGTGAATTACGTCAAGCAGTTTATCCTGAATATGGCGGGGATAACCGGCCCGCTGGCCGACCAGCTGCACAAGGACAGGAGTTTTGTGTGGGGGGAGGAAGATGAGGCGGCTTTTCAGGAGTTGAAGAAATTTCTCATTTCCCCACCTGTTTTGAGCACCGCCGACCCATCGAAGCCGTTCGAAGTCGTCACCGACGCCTCAGATTTTGCCATCGAAGCTGTACTCCTCCAGGATTCCGGGAACGGGCTGCAGCCGATCGCCCACGAATCACGAAAGCTGCAGTCAGCCGAGCGCAACTACCCGATACATGACAAGGAGATGCTCGCCATAATACACGCGTTCAAACTGTGGCGCTGCTACTTGGTGGGCGCCGACGTCATGGTTCGCACGGACCACAAGTCCCTATAGTACATGCGAGCTCACCCAACCTCAACCCGCGACAAATTCGGTGGCTGGACTACATGGAGAGCCACTTCACCTACCGCATCACGTACAAGAAAGGGGTGAATAACATCGCCGACGCCCTGACCAGACCGACAGTTCAATCCGCTGCAGTACTCGTCACCCATTCGAACACGCTACTTACGGGACTATTCACCCACGACTACACTACGGACCCGTTCTTCACGACTGGGAATCACCAGCACGCTACGACGCAGAAGGGGAATTATCACCTAAAAGCCGGAACTGACCGGATTTGGGTCCCGGCTTACCGGCTGCTGCGTGAACTCCTTATCCAGGAGGTCCACGATTCTAACCTCTCCGGACATTTCGGGGTTGATAAAACCCAGAAGCTGTTGCACCGTCAATATTATTGGCCTGATTCTGCTAACGACGTGCAGC
This sequence comes from Closterium sp. Naga37s-1, assembly GCA_947471745.1. Taxonomy (NCBI): domain Eukaryota; kingdom Viridiplantae; phylum Streptophyta; class Zygnematophyceae; order Desmidiales; family Closteriaceae; genus Closterium; species Closterium sp. Naga37s-1. The sequence goes on from CANJKZ010000211.1 coordinate 2,824,604, forward strand.
GATATGTGTCCTCATGCGGGGTGTGCCAAGCCATGAAATCGACACGTCAGCAGCCAGCTGGACTGCTGCAACCCGTCGAGCCACCCGAACGACCGTGGCAACAGGTGACGATGGATTTTGTCACGGGGCTGCCAGCTGGGCCGTCCGGCAACGACGCTGTTCTCGTCATCATCGATCGCCTCACGAAAATGGTGCACTTCGCACTGTGTCGTACAACAATCACAGCTGAAGAAACTGCGCACCTCTTCATCTCGACCGTTGTGCGACTGCACGGAATCCCCAAAGCGATCATCAGCGACAGGGACTCGAAGTTCACATCGAAATTCTGGAAGGAGACGTGGGCGCAGTACGGCACGAAGCTACAGTTCTCATCGGCATACCACCCGCAAACGGACGGCCAGACCGAGCGAACCAATCAGACGATGGAGCAGCTGATCAGGACAAACTGCCCCGACCCCACTCGCTGGGAAAACTCGCTCGCCATGCTGGAGTTCGCGTTCAACAACGCCCCGTCCAGCACGACTAATCACTCCCCGTTCTTCTTAAATTACGGGATGGGCCCGACGGTTCCTACGACGACTACACTTGACAACCCGGTCCCGCGGTCACAAACATTTTTTACGGAACTGCAGAAAGTTCGTGAGAAGGCTGCTGACGCAATCCGCAAGGCGAATACCACTTCCCGCAAATACACCGACCTTCTACGACGATAACTCGTCTTGGCAGCTGGGCAACTAGTGCTACTTGACTCGAAAAACCTGCACCTGACCGGCCCGTCGAAGTTACGGCCACGTTTTTGTGGGCCTTTCAAAATCATCAAGATGGTGACACCTGTCACGCGAAGCTGCTGCTACCCGACGACTGGCGTATACATGACGCCTTCCACGTTAGCTTGCTTCGCAAGTTCGTGCCCGCCACGACAGACACCGCGCGACAACCGACTGCACCGACAGCACGTCCTGTTCCGGAACCGACACTCGACCCGTCCAAAATTCTGGCGCATCGTGTACGGCTTGACGCAGCTGGTCGCCACGTGAATTTTCTCATCCGTTGGACTGTTGCACCAGTGAGGACGACACCTGGGTGCTATCCGCCTTGTTGAAGGTTCCCCGCTTCTTGGTGATTATCTCGCCCGCAAGCGAGCTGCGGATATTGACCACGGGGGTAGTGTAAGGAAAAACCCTTTTCCTTACAGGGGTTTACTCAACCACGAACAACCCCAACTTTTGGAAGTCCACGTTCAGCCACTTTGCTTGCTGCCGAAGCAACCTCGCGTCGCCTTCGGCTTTTCCTTTGCCCAACCTGCACCCCAACCTCGTGTTCCCGATGTTCCCGCGTAGCTAGGTTGACCCACTATATTAGCGCGTGCCTTCATTGTATTGTCACTTCATTGAGTCACATCTTCGTTATTCGTTATTCCGCGCACTCTCTTATACAACTCATAACACATGCTGCAGACAAGCATCATACACATGAAATGCGGCAAGAACCTGCCCGCGGCAAATGGGACAAAGCGACTGGTCCTCTCTCACAACAACCCGCGAACACGACAGGCAACACACGCGGTGGCCACACGGGATGAATACTGCCTTGCGCTTGCGATGCAGACACACCACACATACAGAGCTTACACCACACATACAGAGCTCACCGCTCTGCACCACTTCTCCCATCACCATTCTTTCTAACACAACATTCGTACCGTCAATTGGATCAACACAGCACTACCTATGGTATTTCAAGCATCGTACACACGAAATGCGGCCAGAACCTGCCCTCTGCAAATGGGACACAGCGACTGCTCCTCTCTCACAACCCGCGAACACGACAGACAACACACGCGGTGGCCGCACGGGATGAACACCGCCTTGCGCTTGCGATGCAGACACACCACACAGAGCTCCCCACTCTGCACCTCCTCCCCCACCACCTCCTCCTCATCCGCATCCCCACCGCGAATCAGGTTCTCCAAATTCTGCTCTAGCTCCGAAGGCGAAGCTGCTATTGCCCCGCCATTTAAGGTTTGACCCAGTCCACCTTGTGCATTCACACGTGCACTCCCACTCCCTTCTGTTCCTGAGCTTGCCCCTGCTCTTGCTCCTGCTCCTCCTCCTCCTCCTGCTGCCTGCTGCTGCCTCTCGAGAAGGATCGCCATCCATCGTTCCAGCTCTGTCTGCTCCAACTGCTGCCGCCGCTGCCGCCTGGCCTGCCGGCGACGGTAAGTCCTGATAAGGGTACAAGGGAAAGGAGAACGGGAGAAGAGCCGGAGGAGGGCGGGTGGAGGGCAGGAGGAGGGAGAAGGGGGGGGGGGGATGAGAAAGAAGTGAGAGCAGCGGTGCTAGCAAGAAGCAACCGTCCAGCTCTGCTTGCTCCATCTGCTGCTGCCGCTGCCGCCTGGCCTGCCGGTGACGGTATGGCGTAAGAGGACATGACTAGGAGGAGAGGGGGAAGGGAGGGGGAGGAGAGGGCAGACCAAGAGGAGAGGGGGAGGGAGGGGGAGGAGAGGGCAGACCAAGAGGAGAGGGGGAGGGAGGGGGAGGAGAGGGCAGACCAAGAGGAGAGGGGGAGGGAGGGGGAGGAGAGGGCAGACCAGGAGGAGAGAGAGGGAGGGGAAGAGGAGAAACGGGATGAGGTGAGATGAGATGGATACGGGAGAGAGCCAAGGGAAAAGGGTTTAGTGCAAGATGAACAGGAGTGGAAGAGATGAGGGGATTGAGAGACAGAAGAGGAGAGGAAGGCTGGTGAAGCACACGAGTTAGGGCAGGGATGGAAAGAGCCGAACAGTTCAACACAGCAGTGGTGGAGAAAGCAGAACTTTGCACAGCCCCCTTGCAAAACGCACTTCCACACAGCAAACACAATAACACCTCCAGCGGCAGCAGAGAGCAGCACTCTTTACCTGAGGAGCAACCCTTGCACCCACGCACACCTACACCCACACCCACACCCACACCCACACGCACGTTCACACGCCCACACACCCACACACTCACACCCACCCCCCCCCCCCCCCCCTTCCCACACACACACATACATGCCCACACGCCCACACACACACACATACTTCCACACAGCAAGGCCTATGACCCCTGCAGCAGCGGCAGACAGCAGCACTCCCCACCCCAGCAGTGCCCCCCACCGCTGGTTCAGCTTCTGAATCATGCCCGCCTTGGTCTCTGGGAAGCTGCGAAGTGGAAGGGGGGGTGGGGAGGAAGAAGAGGGAGAGGAAGGGTTAGGGCGTTGGCATGCACAGCAGCACTCCCCACCCCAGCAGTGCCCCCCACCGCTAATTGAGCTTCTGAATCATGCCTGCTTTGGTCTCTGGGAAGCTGGACGGGATGGGAGGGAAGGGAGAAAGAAGGAAAGGGAGCGGAAAGGGTTGGAGTGTTAACATGCACCTCCGCACGCCCCACCCCAGCAGTGCTCCCTATTGCTGGTTCAGCTCCTGATTCAAGCCCGCCTTGGTCTCTGGGAAGCTGGGGAAGATGGAGGGGGGGTGGCATGAGCACGTCAAGGGGGTGGTGCTTCCCATACCAGCAGAGAACTCGGAAGCCACAGGGAAAAGAAGAAAGGAGGGAAGAAAATCCGTTTGAAAAAACGGGACGTCTTATGATGAAGGAACGCACTCACAGGAAGTAGGGGGACTGCGGGAACTACAGAAATATTTAGGGGTTCAGGAGTTACTATCCAATGGTCAAGGAAGAAAAGAAGTCACAGGAAATAGGGGAACTTGGGGGAGGGAAGTCTTTTGAGTCGACTCAAAAGTCAATGGTGAAGGAGGAAAAGCAGTCAAAGGAGGGAACTTGGGAGAGTAGGGAAGACTTCAGGGGGTCCTATCCTATGGTCAGGGAAGCACTGACAGGAAGTAGGGGAACTTGGGGGAAGCGAAGATGGCGGGACGGCCGTCGGATCCGCGCCTCACATGTCCGACAGCTGTCAGCTCGTGATTGATCGGTAGCACCCTCTCGTCCGTGCGCAGGCCCACCTGGGGAAGGCGTATGTGTGGGGTGGTACTCATTCATCAAAAAGCGCATGCGCAGCTCTTATATAAAAGTATACTCACGGGAAGGAACCTCCCTATAAGCATATGCAAGGATTTCGCATGGAGGAGAGCAAACAGAAAGTGACTAGAAGTTCCTATAAGCATGTGCACGGTTGATAAATAGTACGTTCACTCACCGGCAGGCGCTTCCCTATAAGCACGTGTAGGGCGGTGGCGCCCCTTAAGGGGTCGGCCTTCTGCAAGTGACTGTAGACGGTGTGCAGCAGCAGAGTACACTCACCCACGGGAAGACGCTTCCCTAAAAGCACGTGCAGGGCTTATAAAGAGTACACTCACCGGAAGGCGCTTCCCTATGAGCACGTGTAGGGCAGTGGCACCCCATGAGGGGTCGGCCTTCAGCATGTGACTGTAGACAGTGTGGAGCGGCAGAGTACACTCACTCAGGCGCTTCCTTATACGCACGTGCAGTGTTTATAAAGAGTAAACTTACTGGTAAGCGCTTCCCTATAAGCACATGCAGGGCGGTGGCGCCCCATGAGGGGTCGGCCTTCTGCATGTGACTGTACACGGTGTTCAGCGGTAGCGGTTGTGTGGCGCCCACCAATGAAATGTCAACACGTGGCGCCAATAAGTGGGAGGTGTCTGCTAGAGAAAAGGGGACCTGCAGAAAGGCAAAGGGAAAAGGAGGATGAGGAGAAACGGGAGGAGATAAGAGGGGAGATAGAGCGAGAGAAAAGAGAAGAGATGGGGGCAGGAAGCGGAGGAGAGATGGAGGGATGAAGAAGAGGAGGAGAGATGGGAGGAGGAGGAAGTGGCGCAAAGAGGTTAGGGTGAAATGAGGGGTACTGACTAGAGAGAGAGAAGTGCACGTGTGTAGAGGTATGCGCAAGGAGGCAAAACGAATCGAACGGCCAAAAAAGAGAGCAGGCGGGAGGTGGAGGAAAGGGTGGGTAAGGCAGAGGAGGCAGGCAGAGGAACGGGATTGAAGGAGCAGTCTTGAGCTGGCCGCTTCAAAACAACTCATTGACTAGAAAGAAACGTCATTTAAAAGTGGATTTGAGAGTGCACTATGGAAGGACAGCAGAGGAATGAAACAAGGCTGCATGAGAAAGGAATATGAGGAATGTGAGGAATGGAGAGGCAGGGCCAAGGGGCGGGGTGGTGACAGGAACGGAAGAGAGCTCACAGATTGTCTGACGAGGTTGACCTGATCTGACTTGATTACCCAGCCCAGCAGCGGATGCAGCTCCGAGTATAAGATCTGAAGCCAGGCAAGACAAGGCAGGCATGGCTCAAAGAATGTCAGATTTGTGTGGAATCGGATGAGGAGGAGGAGGAGGAGGAGGAGGAGGAGGAGGAGGAGGAGGAGGAGGAGGAGGAGGAGGAGGAGGAGGAGGAGGAGGAGGAGGAGGAGGAGGAGGAGGAGGAGCCAGGACTTGACGATGACCCAGCCCAGCAGCGGGTGCAGCTCTGAGTATAGCATCTGAAGCAAGACAAGGCAGAACTCAAAACAGAATGAAAGGCGGAACATATTGAGAAGGTGCCTGAGCGAATCCAAAACCTGACCTTCGTAACCCCGTCTTTTTTCCTCCTTTCCCCCCACTCACACTCACCAAAGGACTCCCTCGCCCATCCTGCCTCTCACGCACCCAATCGCCACGTCTGATCGTTCCACGACGGCGGCGCATGGGTGCTTAGCGCAATGCACGGGAACAAGCGGGCGGCACGGAACAGAACAGAGCACCTTGCAAGCGGCTGTTGAGTCCCAGGCACCCATTCCTGCACCCACTCTCCATGTCTGATCGTTCCACGACGGCGCGCATGGGTGCTTTGCGCCATGCGTGGGCAGCAAAGGCGAGCATCCCAGCACAGAGAAGGGAACCTGGCAAGGGGCCCTAAAGTCGGGCCAAGAAACTCCCCACGCACCCATTTCCACACCTACTCACCACGTCCGACCGCTCCACCACAGCGCATGGCTGCTTGGCACCGTGTATGGGCAGCAGGGGTGCGCAACCTGACCCAGCCACAGCCACAGACCCTTTTCCCACCCCAGGCCGGGGGAACGGGGGGAAGGAGAGTGCGGAGGAGGAAGCTGGGGAGGAGGAGGCGGGGGAGGAGGAGGAGGTGGAAGACGAGGAGGAGGTGGAGGGGGAAGGGGAGGAGAGCTGCACGGATCCTCTGACCAGCACCAGCTCGTGCGGGTTGGTGTAATCTGCTAGCTCACTCGCATCTGACGGCCCCTGGCCCAGCTCCCGTTGCCCCCGTGCTGCTGCTGACTGGCTTGACGACCCTTCGTCGCTTTTGCTTCTACCCACGGGTAACAGCCATTTCAACCCGCCACTGCTGCTGCTGCTGCTCCCGCTGCTGCTACTGCTGCTGGTGCCACCACCGCTGGTGCTGCTGCGGACGCTGAGACTGCTGCTATCATCCTTCCCTGGCCTGCTCTCTCTGCCTCCATTCCCCCGCCATAGGCGCGTGAAGTACCCATTACTTTCACCGCTGCCATTACTCCTGTTATCCCCGCTACTGCTGCTACCTCCCGCTCCGTCTAATTTCTCCCCGCCTGACCCGCTGGCCTGCTCCGGCGCGCGCCTGAACCACCGTCGCCACCCACCGTTTCCGCCAGCCTCCCCCCCGGCCGCGCGGGGAACCTCCGAAGCTCCGCCGCCCGCTGGCGGAATCCCGTTGAGTTCCGCGATGGTCGTTTCGCGCGCGGATTTGAGAGCTTTGAGCGAGCGCGACACGCCGTAGAGCTGCCACCAGGCCTGCGTCGCGCTGCCAGCGATTAATATGCCGAATAGAACCTCCTCCTGCGCGAGAAGCGCGCGGAGGAGCGCTACCCAGCTTCCGCCGCCGCCTGATGCGCCGTAATCCCCGCCGGCAGACGACGCCATTCACGAGTGAAAACTATGGCAGATGCGTAAACGAAGAAAACTGATGTTTTAGGGCTCAAAAATTATGAACGTGAGTGGTTTGTACAGTTATTCGGCAAAACACCGTATTTGGGTACCATATGTAGTATACCGTGTCTGGCTATGATTACATGTAATACGCCGTTTATGGCTATATGCACCGTATATGGCTACTATATGTAGTGTACAGTATACGGCTAGTAGGTGCCAACCTGGCAGTTGAACAGGAAGAGATGCGGCGAGCGATGCGTAGCGTAGTAGGTTAAGCTGCGGTGGTTAAAACTATCAGTTTGACGCGAAGGAATCCAAAGAAAGAAAGAGTAGCGTACACGACGGTCACGGACGAAGCGTGATATCCGCTTGATGAAGCGAAACGGGACCGAGCAAACAGCAGCAGAAACGAGCGAGCGACGAGAGGAAATGAAATTGAAACGGAACCCCAAGACTGGCGGCGTTTCCGGCAGCCGAGAATATTTTGACCTTGCGCTGGACTCAGGGGGTGTCCATGAAACACCAGGTTTCCGGTTTACAGAACCGAATGGAAACTATCATATAAAGCTCCTTAACGCTCATTACCGCTTTAAAGAGTCTTGGAAAGTTTGAGACGCGAAAATAGGATTGCGCTGTGATTCCTCAGTTTCTGCTTGTTCGGGGTTTCCTCGCCCTATGTTTCGGCTCGTTTTGCGTGCCCAGCGCCCACTGTTCGCGTTTCTAGGGTTTTCCCGCGTAACCCGATTTTGTTTGGTACGTGAAAAATACAATGGAAAGTGGGTACACCCAGAACAAAATAGAAACGTATAATCTAAGAATACAAACTCCACCTACTTCTCAAATAGTAGCATAGGCAAAAGTACGGACAGATATGCACAAATGATACTGAACCATCCGATTAAGTCAGCACGGTTCACGGATGCATGTGAATCCTTATGCGGCAATGCAAAAAGAGTCAAACCTAGGTATGGTAAGAATTGGGATGGAGCAAACGCAAGTCCTTTCAAGGTGCCTCAACAGTAGCCAGTGCATTTTCATCCGCCAATGCAGGAATGGAGTCGAGCGTGGCCGAAAACTGGGGTGGAAGCGGAGGAGAGAGCACATGCACCGTGTGACCGATGGCATTCTTCTCTCGAAGCTCACACAGATCTGCCTTCTCTGCAGCCATGCGCGCCTGTGGAGGATGGGAGAGGATGGAGCCAAGCGGGGAGAAGGGAGGGGAGAGAAGTGGGGAGAATTGGGAGAGGAGAGTGAGGAGGGGAGAGAGGGTAGGGGAAGCAGAGGGGAGGTGAGAGCAGGGAGGGAAGAGGTGGGGAGGGGAAAGGGGCTTGCATTGACAGCAAGCCAAGAAACCATGTCATACTTCAACATTCAAAAAGCAAGAGGCAAACTTGCACGAGCCCCCAGCGCACTGAGCAACAAAGTCACCAAACAGTTTTTTAGCCTCTCAAAACACCCTGAGCACAGGTATTACAAGGGGTGTTACTGATCCCAGTACTCACTTGAAACTTGGGGTCGCTGATCTCATCCTCCCAGCCTTGATCCTGAGCTTGAGCGAGCTCAGAGCAGCAAGGGCTACACCTCGAGCAAACAAGTCACCAAGCTCAGCTACTCACCTGGAACTTGAGGTCGCTGATCTCGTCGTCTGCAGCTTTGATCCTGAACTTGAGAGCGTTCAGAGCCGCTAGGGCTGCATCCGATGGGTCCGCACCTAACGACCCCTCTCTTACTCTGCTGCCTCCACCACCACTACTGCTGCTGCCGTTGCTGCTGCCACCGCCATTTTCTGGATCATGCCCATCCATACCAGCTGCATGGCCGTTTGCTGTACCCTCAGTCATCTGCATGGGCAGAGAGGCACAGTGGGAGGGGAGCAGAGTGCCATGTGAAACCCTAAACACTAATTCACAAATAGCTGCTGCAGCGTGTGAAATATGTTTTTGGGGCGCCTCAAAAGGAGAGGCACAGTGGGAGCAGAGCGCCATGTGAAACTCAAAGAAATGTACGCTTAGCTGCTGCAGCATATGAAATCCGCGTCAAAGCAATGAGCTCAGTTATAGTGAGGTGGTTCTTAGCGAGAGCAATGCATTTGGGTCGTGGCACTGACCTGGAGGACAGCGTGGCAGACAGTGAGCAGCTTCTGTGCCACGTCAGCACTGCCCCTCTCCACCTCCTGCAATAAAGGGGAACCCGGGTATGCAGGGAGCAGAGAACCACAGTTTGACCAAATGGGCAGCTTGGGGGGGTCTTCAGCTCGATGGGGGAAGAGGGGAGGAGGGAAGAGGCAGCAGTTGGACCGCCACCACCCACCTCCAGTCGCTGCTGCAGCCTCGCCTCCTCATCATAATCAATCCTCTCTGCCTGCCCCGCCTTGCGCCTGTGCCAACCCCTCTGGTGCTACACTCACACCCCCCCTCTTCCCTACCCAACCACCCACCTCCAGTCGCTTCTGCAGCCTCGCCTCCTCATCATAATCATTCCTCTCTGCCTGCCCGGCCTTCCTCTCATGCTAGCAACACAACCCCACTCTTAGACAGACCCACCACCACTACCCACCTCCAGTCGCTGCTGCAGCCTCGCCTCCTCATCATAATCATTCCTCTCCGCCTGCCCCGCCTTCCTCTCATGCTAGCTACACAGCCCCACTTTTAGACAGACCCACCACCACTGCTCACCTCCAGTCGCTGCTGCAGCCTCGCCTCCTCATCAAAATCAATCTTCTCCGCCTGCCCCGCCTTCTTCCTGTGCCGCCCCACCTCCTCCTCTAGCCGCTTCACCCGCCCCTCCATGCGCTTCACTGCTGCTGCCATCTCCTCGTTCTGCGCCCTCAGAGTGCTGTTCTCCACCTGTGTGAGGGGGAGAGGAGGGCGGCAGAGATGGGGGAAGGAGAGGAGGGGTTGGGATTGTGGCTTCACTGCTGCTGCCATCTCCTCGTTCTGCGCCCTCAGAGTGCTGTTTTCCAACTGTGCAAGAGAGAATTATAGGGGGGAAAGCGTGGAGGGAGTGTGAGGGAGGGAAAAGGCGAAGGGTGGAAGGGTGAGAGGAGATGAGAGAGTCGCTTCACCCGCGCCTCGATGCTCTTCACTGCTGCTGCCATCTCCTCGTTCTGCGCCCTCAGAGTGCTGTTCTCCACCTGCGTGTGGGGGTGGGTGGTGGGAGGGGGGAGGGGGGAGGGGGGGGGAGGGGGAAGGGGAGGAGGAGTTGGGATTGTGGCTTCACCCGCCCTTCCATTCTCTTCGCTGCTGCTGCCAGCTCCTCGTGCTGTTTTCCACCTGTGTAGGTGGAAAAGGGGGTGGGGAGGGAAAGGCAGGAAGGTTTAAGATAAGCAATTCACCCGCCCATCCATGCGCTTCACTGCTGCCGCCAGCACCTCGTTCTGCGCCCTCAGAGTGCTGTTCTCCACCTACAAAAGATGGATCTGTGGAAGGGGCAATGCGCGGGAGGGGAGGAGAAGGGGTTAACATTGTGGCTTCACCTGCACTTCCATTCGCTTCACTAGAGCTCCCTCAGGGTGTTGCTGTTCTCCGCCTTAGCAGGTGGAAAGAAGAGGAGAAATGGAGGTGGAAAGGGAAACGGGAAAGCAAGGGGGTTTGAAACGGCGTGGATTCACGATCCCTGCTACACAACACAATCCGCTGCTGGTTTTGAGACGTCTCAAAACTAAACGGCGTGGATTCACGTTCCCTGCTACCCAACACAATCCGCTGCTGCTGCCAGCCTCGCCAACTCAACCCACCCTCAACTTGGAAAACACTTGCGCTGGTTCAGGCTGTGATACCCCACCACCCTCTGCACCCCAAACTTGGCAAACACTTGAATGCGCTGGTTCAAGCTGTGCTGCCCCACCAGCCTCTGCAGCTCGAGAGGTGATATCTGAATCGACTTATATGCGCCCCCATTCACACCCCTCTATCCACCTCGCACTCCTCCATCCACATCACACCTTCAACTGGGCAACCAATTGAATGCGCTGGTTCAAGCTGTGCTGCCCCACCAGCCTCTGCAGCTCAACCCACTCTAATCTTGGAATGCACATGCGCTGGTTCGGACTGAGGTATTCCACCACCCTCCACACCCCCACACGCCTTCAACTGGGCAAACACTTGAATGCGCTGGTTCAAGCTGTGCTGCCCCACCAGCCTCTGCAGCTCAACCCACTCTAATCTTGGAATGCACATGCGCTGGTTCGGACTGAGGTATTCCACCACCCTCCACACCCCCACACGCCTTCAACTGGGCAAACACTTGAATGCGCTGGTTCAGGCTGTGCTGCCCCACCAGCCTCTGCAGCTCAACCCACTCTAATCTGGAAGTCATCCTTCCCTTGATCTCGTACCTTGACCTTGGAAAACATGTGAATGTGCTGTTTTGGGTTGTGCTGCCCCACCAGCCCCGCCAGCTCGACTCACCCTGAACTTGGAAAATTGCTCCCTCTGTCTATGTCTCACCTTGACCTTGGAAAACGTGTGAATGCGCTGCTTCGGGTTGTGCTGCCCCACCAGCCCCACAAGCTCGCCCTCTGCCTTCTCCAGCTGCTGCTGCACGCCCTCCAGTTGTTGCTGGGGTGGGGTAGAAAGTTGAGCCAAGGAAAGGAGAAGAGAACAGAAAAGAAAGGGTGACGGGACGAACAGGAGAGGCCAAACCCGAGTATCGCCCTCGCCAGCACACTCTGCCTTCTCCAACTGCTGCTGCACGCCCTCCAGTTGTTGCTGGTTTGGAGGAGGGGGGACGGGCCGAGGGAAGAGGGGAAGAGAAGGGAAAAGAAAAGGGTGGCAGGATGAACAGGAGAGGCCAAGCCTGAGTAGCTCCCTCTCTTGCTCGTCCTCTGCCTTCTCCAACTGCTGCTGCACGGTTTCTAGTTGTAGTTGGTTGGGGAAGGAAAGAGGATCCAAGGCAGGGAGATAAAAGAAAGGCTGATTGAACGAATCATCATGAAACCAGTCCACGCCAGCCTCTCCGCCTCGCCCTCTGCCTCCTAACAACTGCTTCTGCACGCCCTCCAGTTCTCTGAAGCACTGCCTCGTGCTGTTCTGGCTGCAGCTGCTGCTGTGCCCGCTGCTGCACTGCAACAAAAGACAGTTTCTAAGGCTAGTTATGAGGCGCCTCAAAACTGTTCTGGCTGCAGCTGCTGCTGTGCCCGCTGCTGCACTGCAACAAAAGACAGTTTCTAAGGCGCCCTAGAAGCACACTCTAACGCTTAGCATTCTCCTGGTCCCTCGCCAGGCATGTGTCCGCCCGCCATGCTCCTCTGCTGCTGTGCCCGCTGCTGCACTGCACCAAAATACAGTTTCTAAGGCGCCCTAGAAGCACGCTCTCACGCGGAGCATTCTCCTGAGTGAGCGCCTGGTCCCACTCCAGGCACGTGTCCGCCATGCTCTCTGCAGCACTGCATACCGCTGCTGCACTAAACAACCGTTTCTGAAGCACTATAATAACACTCTCTCACCTTGAGGTGAGCATTTTCATGAGAGAGAGCGTGTGATTCTTCTGCAAGCACTTGTCCGCCATGCTCTCTGCAGCACTGCCTCTGACCGCTGCACTGAAAGACAGTTTCTAAGGCGCCCTAGAAGCACACTCTCACGCTGATCATTCACCTGGTCCCTCTGCTGGCACGTGTCCGCCATGCTCTCTGCTGCACTGCCTCTGACTGCTGCACTGCCTGCTGCTGCACTGCCTGCTGCTGTGCTGGCTGTTGCTGCTGCACTAAGAAACCGTTTTCGATGAGTTGTAGAAGCACACTCTCACCTTGAGGTGAGCATTCTCCTGAGAGAGCGCCTGGTCCCTCTCCAGCCACTTGCCCGCCATGCTCTCTGCAGCACTGCCTCTGACCGCTGCACTGAAAGACAGTTTCTAAGGCGCCCTAGAAGCACACTCTCACGCTGATCATTCACCTGGTCCCTCTCCAGGCACGTGTCCGCCATGCTCTCTGCAGCACTGCCTCTGACCGCTGCACTGCCTGCTGCTGCACTGCCTGCTGCTGTGCTGGCTGTTGCTGCTGCACTAAGAAGCTGTTCCTGAGGAGTTGTAGAAACCCGCTCTCACCTTGAGGTGAGCTTTCTCCTGGGTGATTGCGTGGTTCGTCTGCATGCACTTGTCCGCAATGCTCCTCTGCAGCACTGCTTCTGACTGCTGTGCTGCCCGCTGCTGGTGCACTAAGGAATGTGCCTAAGAGCGCGATAGAAACCCATGCTCACCTTGAGGTGAGCATTCTCCTGAGAGAGCGTGTGGTTGGTCTGCATGCACTTGTCCGCCATGCTCCTCTGCAGCACTGCATGCCGCTGCTGAACCAAACAGCTGTTTCTGAAGCGCAATAGAAACACACTCTCACCTTGAGGTGAGCGTTCTCCTGGGTGATTGCGTGGTTCGTCTGCATGCACTTGTCCGCCATGCTCCTCTGCAGCACTGCTTCTGACCGAATTTGCTGTATCTCCACCAGAAACCTGGGTATAGTGATGGGGCGGAGTGATTGGAGGATAATGAGACACGCAGACCGCAAGCAGCAGCACATGTCACCAAATTTGCTGTACTTGTCTACAGCACTGCCTCTGACCGAATCTGCTGTATCTCCACCAGAAACCTGGGTGAACAGGATGGGGCGGAAAGAAAACACTAGGGAATTCATGAGACATACAAACTGCAATGCATAGCAGCAGCACCACATGAAACCGCAATGCATAGCAGCAGCACCACATGAAACCGCGCTTCCTGCACGATAAATCTCTACCGCCAGAATTTGCAATAAATGGATGATGGGGAAGCACAGACGAACAGACGGGGAGTATCGAATGCCTTGTAAGCGGGCTTTGAGAGATTTCAAATGAAGAAGCCAGTGAAAAAATGTTTCCAGAAGTGCAAGTTTTTAAGGCTTGGTGCAAGCAACACCAGAGGAGTGGGGAATGGATGAAATGAGAAGTGCGCGGGAAAGCGGAGTTGAGAGGGGTCAGGGCAGAGAGAGCAGGCCTTTGAGGCGCCTCAAATGTTCAGAGCAGAGAGGGCAGGTGAGAAGGCAAGGGCGACGTACTTGTCTTTCTCGTGAAGGAGGAGGTCTTGCTGCGTGCGAAGCTGGCGAATCTCATGATCCTGGCAGAGGAAGCAACGAGGGGGAGAGGAGAGGTCGGAAGCGGTTGGAAGGGATAGGGGGGAAGGAACGAAACGAAAGCAAGGGAGGGGAAGGGGCGAAGACATGGACGTTAGAAGCTGGCGGATCTCGTGATCCTGGCAGAGGAAGCAACGAGGAGGAGAGGAGAGGTCGGAAGAGGTTGGAAGGGGTACGGGGAAAGGGAGGACATGAAAGCAAGGGAGGGGAAGGGGCGAAGACATGGACGTTAGAAGCCGGCGGATCTCGTGATCCTGGCAGAGGAAGCAACGAGGAGGAGAGGAGAGGTCGGAAGGAAAGAGACAGGGAAGGGAAGGGTGAAGACAAGGGAAGGGAAGGGTGAAGACAAGCACGTTGGCCGGAAAGCTATGGTCCTGGAGGAGGCGAGGCGAGGAGGAGAGGATGAGAGGGCGTGGGTGGAGGGAAATCTTGCCACCGTGGCAGGGTTGCTGATTGACGGAGCCATCTGTGCCACGTGAAGTGCATGATTGAGGAGAGCATGGAACGGGACTATAGCACAGAATGGGACCCATGCCCATGCACTTCACGTGGCACAGTTGTGCATGATTGAGGAGAGCATGGAACATTCTGGGAGCGGGGCTGCCGTAGTAATAACCAAGGCCACCAACCCGCCTGTGCTGTAAATCACCTGATTTTTGAATCGACTAAAAAAAATGTGCCATGTGAAGTGCATGATTGAGGAGAGCACGGAACATTCTGGGAGAGGGAGTAACAACCAAGGCCACCAACCAACTTCATCCATCACCTGTTTGCTGAGGCGCCTCAACACCTGAGAACAACAACCCACCTTTTGCAGCACTTGCTGGTGCCTCCTCAACGCCTTCGCCTTTAGCAGTTCCACTGCTGCCCCTCCTGCTGCTGCTACTGCTGCATCAGGCGAGCATCCCCCATCCGCGGCCGCTTCACTGTCTCCAATACCCGACTCTGATGCCGATCCTGCTGTTTCAAGAATGGAGCCCATGCCCATGCCCATGCCCTTGCTCATGCTCATATCCGTCGCTCCAGGTGACCCCTCTTGTGTGCTTCGTCTGCTCCTTGCCCGCATGGGCGCTGGGGTGCTCATGGCAGCGAGTGAGCCGCGCACTGACTGCTCTGACGCACACAGCTGGGCGTGAAGCAGGCAGTTCTGGTAGGGATGGGAGGGATGGGATGGATGGGAGGGATGGGAGGATGGATTCAGACAGTGAAGGAGGGATGGGGGCATGGGAGGAGGGATGGGGGCATGGGAAGAGGGATGGGGGCATTGGAGGGATGGGGGCATGGGAAGGATGGGGGCATGGGAGGGATGGGGGCATGGCAGGGATGGGGGCATAGAAGGGATTGAAGCATGGCCGAATTGAAAACGAGGCTTTCACAAAGCAGCACTAAAAGTTGAAAGCTGTTTTGGGATGTCTCCCAAGTACGCACCTCCTTCTGAAGAACTTCAACCTGCTTCAGCAGTTGCTTCACCTCGCCCTCCTTCCTCTCCACCTCCTGCTCCCTCTCCCTCTCCCTCTCCATCCTCCCACTCCACCATTCATCACCACTCCCCACCGCTCCCTCCCTCCCACTCTCGAACCCGCCAGCAGCACACACCACACTTCCATCCAGACGTGCAGGCAAGCTCATTCTCCCACCCTGCCTCCCTCTCCCCAGTTCACGAGAAGCCGAGAAGAGCACTGGAGTGGCATGTGGCTGCTGCAAGCTCACTGCTGACACCCCATCTGTTCCCACGTCGGCAGCACGAACAGGAGAACTCAGGACCCCCATCCCATGCTCCTCCCCACCTTCTTCCCACCCAACCCCTTCCCCATCTCCCTTCTCCTCGCTCCTCCTTTCCCCCTCATCCTCTCCTTTCCCCTTTTCCTCCTCCCCATTCTCCTTCTCCTTCTCCACCTTCTCCTCCACCCCAGACTCCCCCCTCTGATCCAACAGCCACCTTTCCCGCTCCAGAACCTCCCTTACTGCTCGCATCTGCTCCACCTCCCTCCTCTGCTTCTCCCTCTCCGCCCTAAACCCTGCCAATTCAGCATCCATCTGTGCTCCCTGCCCCTCCAGAGCAGCAGACGATGCTCTCAGCCGCTCCTCCTCCATCCTTCTCTCATCCTCCGTCTGCCCCCTACCCTCCTTCACTCGCTCCCCTTCCCCCTCTGCCTGCACCGCCTGTGTGACCTGCCCCTTCTCCCCCATCTCCCCCATCTCCCCCGTTCCCAACACCTCTTCCTGCTCGTTACTCCCCACTCCTATCCCCTCCATCTCTGATGATATCTCATCCCGATCCCTCTCTTCCTGCAGCACACCCTCCTCGCCCAGCACACCCCCCTCACCCGCCTCCTCATCCCGCCTCCTCTTTTCCTCCACCTCTCTCCTCCTCTCCTCCACCTCCCTCCTCCTCTCCTCCACCACCTTCCTCTCCCTCTCCACCCTCGCTTCCTCCCCTTCCAACTCCCTCTCCCTCACCCTCCCATCCCAAATCCTCGCTCTAAGCGCCCCAATTGCAAGCTCAAAGCTCTCTCTCCTCCCCTTCCCCGGCACCGGAACCACATCCCCTTCCTCCAACCCCAACCGCCCCCTCAGCACCCCATTCTCATCCACCAAAGCCCTCACCTCCTTCTCCGCTTTCCACACTGCCTCATCCGCCTCTCTCCTCTCCTCCTCCGCCCTCTCCTTCCCCTCCTTCACCCCCCTCAACTCTCGCTGTACCAGCTCCAGAACCACCCTCCCCCAGTTATACCTCACACCCATGTCATACCAACATCCCCCTGGATATTGCACCTCTTGCCGGTGAGTCTCCCAGGCCCCCCACGTGTCCTCCCACACTCCCAGCTTCACCGTCACCTCTTCCAACTCCCTCTGACTCCTCTCCAACTCCTCCTTATGCCTCCGAATCTCCTCCTCTTTCCCCTCAACCTCCTCTCGCACCCGCAACAACTCCCCCTCCAGCTCTTCCCGAGACTGCCCCTGCTCCAGCCCCCCTTCTCCTTCTATCTTCACCATTCCAAACCGACCAATACCTTCCATATCTTCCAGTATCCCCTGCAGCAACATCACCTCTGCATTCGCCCTGACAGCTTCTGCCTCCTCACTCTGCATCAGACCCTCCAGAACCTCCAGCCTCGCTCTCACACTCTCCTCTTCCTCCAGCCTCTCTCTCACTCTCTCCCCTGCCAAACGCGCCTCTTCCTGCGCCTCCTGCACCTTCCTCGCTGCTACCTCCAGTCTCACCACATCCTCTTCCGCCCTTCTCTCCGCCTCCCGTCCTTTCTCCTCCAACTCCTCCACCTTCCTCATAAGCTCATCCACTAGCCGTTGTGCCTGCTCCCTCTCTACCTCCTCCCCCTCGCTCACCCTCACCTCTCCTCCTGCCACCTCACTCCCCGCATCCACCACGTCACCCTCCCCACCTGCCACCTCATCCCCCCCAACACCCGCCCCAACTCCCCCTTCCCCCACCTCACCTCCCGCACCCACCACCCCGCCCTCCCTCACCCTCCTCTCTGCCTCCTCCGCCCTCTCTCCCGCACTCAACACCTGCGCTCTCACCGCACCCAACTCCTCCCTCATCCTCTCCAACGCCTTCTCATCCTCCACCTTCTGTTCCGCCGCCTTCACCAGCCTCTGTAACGCCGCCTGTAGCTCATGCTTCAACCTCACATACTTGGCCCTCGTCTCCTCCGAATCATCCAGCAATCCCCGCAGATTCTTCGCCTCATCCATCGTCCTCTGAAGGCTCCTCTCTGCAGCAATCCTCCTAGCAGTCGCCTCTTGAGTCTTCTTCCACTCAGCCTCCGCCTGCTGAGCAGCCTCCTCCCCCAAATCTCTCTCCCTCCTTAGCGCCTCTTCCAAATCCCTCTTCTCCTCCTCGCTCCGCTCCTCTCGACCCTGCAGCGCCCGAACCTGTTCCTGAATCGCCCGCAGCTGCTCCTCCACCGAAGCTTTCTCCCGAGCCAACGCCGCAGCCGCGGCGGCCGCTTCCCGAACCTCTCTCTCCGCTTCCTCCGCCAGCCTCTCCGCCTCGCGCCTCCGCCCCTCCTCCGTCTGCATCCTCTCTACAAGCTCCCTCGCTTCCTGCTCCTGGAGCTTCAGATTCGCCTTGAGCGCGCTGTTAGCCCACTCTGCTTCCAGTTTCCCTTTGATTGCCGAGTCCAAATCCAATCGCTGCTGCCTGAACCGATCCTGATCCTTCCCCACATGCCTGAGAGAAGACCTACTATCAACCACACACTCCGCACCTGCTACTCCTCCCACTCCTCCTCCTCCGCCTCTTCCTGCTGTAGCACCCTTGCCCCTTGTCGAAAGCGGAGTCTCAAATCCCTTGGCACCAGAAAACGCCTCTTCGAGGTTCCTATTAATGCCTGCCCCCAGTGCGGTACCAAACCCGCCGCTGCTGGGAGTGGCGGCATGAGCGCCCCGAGTGGTGGTGACCAGAGGCGTGGGAATGAGAGTGCTGGGGGCAGCAGCACGGGCGACTGATGGGACGGGAGTGGGCGCGGAGGTAAGACCTCCCTTCTGTGTGGTGAGGCCTCTCTGGAACGCGGAGGAGGAGGTATCGGCGTTTAGAGCCTTGAGAGAGCTGATTTGCTCTTCCAGAGAGAGGTTCTGAGCAGCCAGCAGCTGCATCTCCGCCTCCATCTCTTTCGTTTGCCTGTTGGATGGGCAGAAGAGGGATCGAGGCATGGAAGGACGGAGGGATGGAAGGATGAAGGGGTGGAGGGGCGGATGGCGCGCATAAATTGAGACTTTCAGCAGCCAGCAGCTGCATCTCCGCCCCTGCACCCGGCCAGCTTTTGAGTTGACTCTAGAGTCACCTAACCCATCATCCACCATTCGTCTCTCACCTCGCCAGCTGCTCGTTGGCAGCATCAGACAGCCTTACGCGCTCCCTGCACGGATCCACCTGGTGTGCTCCCTGCAGCGAGCCAGCTGTTGCGTCGACTCAAGAGTCACCTACTGCCTGCCGCTCAGCTCGCCAGCTCCAACACCCCTAGCTGCTCCCTGCAGCAAGCCAGCCGCTCACACACTCCCCAGCATCACTAAAACTGTACTCCCCTCTGGATCTTGCCGGTCTCTCACCTCGCCAGCTGCTCGTTAGCAGCATCAGACAGCCGTAGGTGCTCCCTGAACCGCGTCAGCTCTGCCCGTGCGCCCTGCAGCTCCTGCGTGAGCTCCTCTATGTGCGCCTGCGCGTGGCCCCCGCCCGCTGCTGCCTTCTGCACCAACAGCTCCGCCACCTGGTGAGGAGAAATACGTGTGGTGAGAAAATGGAGGGCAAGGTTGAAAGGGAGGGGGTATGGGAGTGCTGCCCCTTGCTGGTGCCTTCTGCACGAGCAGCTCCGCCAACTGGTGAGCAGGAACACGTGTGGGGAGAATCCAGGGATGGGAGGACAGGGAGGGCAGGGATGGCAGGAAGAAGGGAGGGGATGTAAGGCAGGAGGGGCAAGGGGGGCAGGGAGCGGAGGTAAGGCAAGGAGGGCAGGCAGGGGAGGTAATGCACAGGAGGAAGGGAGACACTCCGCAGTGCTCTCCCATCACACCACACTGTTCTTCCCTCACACCGCATTGTTCTCCCCTCTCACCGCACTGCTCTCCTCTCACACCGAACTGCGCTTGCCTGACCCTCCAGTTCGCTCAACCCACACTCTACAGTGCTCACCTGATCCTTCAGATTCTCCATATCACTCTGCACACCCTCCGACCCACTTCCATCCTCCTCCACCTCCTCCTCCTCCTCCCCCTCCTCCACAGTCGCCAACCTTCCCTCCATCCCCTCTCCCTCTGCACCACCAGCATCACCAGCACCACCGTTAGCACCCGTCACATCAACCTGATTCCCAACCCCACCACGAGCAGCAGTAGCAGCAGCAGCAGCAGCAGCAGCAGCGAGCTGCTTCCTCAGCTTCGCATTCTCGCCCCTCAGAACGCCCACTTCCCTCTCCAGCTCGCTCTCCCTGCGCAAGCACCCCGCCAGCGTCCGCTCCAGCCGCTCAATCTCCCCCAGCAGCTGCACATGCCTGGGCGAGTTCGCCCTCTCCTGCAACGCCATTGCCAGTGGAGAGCAGGCAGCAGCAGCAGCAGTGGTAGTCCCAGCAGCAGCGATCGAGCCAGCAGCACCAGTGCTGGTGGGGTTGAGAGTGGTAGTGGCCGGGTTGCGGGGTGTTCTGGGTGTGGTGGTGCGGGAGTGAGGGAGGGAGAAGGGAGGCGAGGAGGAGGAGGCAGGGAGGAGCAGACGGGCTTCGCAGGTGCAGAGCTTGTACAGTCGATGAAGCTCGTCCTGTGTGTGGGGATGGTGGGAGAGGAGGGGAAGGAGGGAAGAAGAGGGAGAAAGAGGGATGAAGCATTGTTGGAGGGAGGGAAGGGAGGAGCAAACGGGCTTCGCAGGTGCAGAGTTCACGCAAGTGATAAAGCTCGTCGTGTGTGGATGGCATGGTGGGAGAAGTAGACGGCAGTAGACAGAGGATCCATGGTTGGGGGGAGGGTACGGGAGGAGAGAGGGAGGAACGACAGGAGAAGGTGTAGAGTAGGTAGGAAGGAGGTAAGTGGAAGCAAGAGAGGCGAGGTGAGGGTCCATCAGACTCAAAATACAGCTGAGGCTTGTTGTGCGTTCCGAGTCGACTCACTTTGAGCACCATGGGCGGCATTATTGTTGTGAGCAGTACCATGAGATATATTGTGAGCACTACCGTGAGATTTATTGTGAGCACTTTGAACTCTAAAAGAGAACAGGGAGCGACGCACCTTGAGGCGGGCAATCTCCTTCTTGAGAGCGTCCTTCTCGCCCTCTGCAGCCTCATTCACCACCGCCTTGTTATGCACCAGCTTCGCCCGCTGTGCGAACTTGAGCGTGCTGTGCGACTCCCGAAACGACCTGTGGATGCAGCCACACACGAGACAGGCAACAAAAGTTGATGCATATGAGCTGAGGCATCTCAAGAACTGGTGGCCATGTGACAGCATCTCAAGAACTGGTGGCCATGTGACAGCAGCAAGTATCATCAGTGCGTACCCGGCAAATGGACTGATGCACGCAATAATGGTGATCATGTGACAGCAGCACACATCATCAGTGCGTACCCGGCGAATGGACTGATGCACGCGATAATGGTGGTCTTTGAGTTGCCTCCCAGAGAGTCCTGCACGCGGAGTGGGTGGTGAGAGAGAAGGGGGTGGTGTTGGCATATTGTTGCATGAGTATTCACCTGGAGGAGCCTGAGTACTATCTGGAGGAGCACAGGATATCACTTAGAGGAAGAAAAGGCAAGAGTAATCACCTGGAGGAGCAAGAAACCAGGGTATTCATCTGGAGACAAAAGGAGCCAGGGTGTTCACCTGGAGCAGGAAGGTGAGGTAGGAATCGCGGTAGGGCACGTGGCGAGGCTTGTTCTCCCTTAGCGACTCCACCAGCACCATGATCACCTTGCTGTGACACCAACACATTCACACAGGCACACGGGCATGGGCATGGGTACAAGAGTGAATATGTTGGAATCAACAGGCGAGGCTTGTTCTCCCTTAGCGACTCCACCAGCACCATGATCACCTTGCTGTGACACCAACACATGATGGAGGAAGGACGGGCACGGGCACGGGCGCAGGCACAGGCACAAGAGTGAGTAGGTTTAAATTAGCGGGCAGGGCTTGTTCTCCCTCAGCGACTCCACGAGCACCATGATCACCTTGCTGCGAGACCAACACATGCACACAGACAAGAAATATATTTGGAGAGCGACTTGTTGATGGAGCTCGCCTCCTTGAGCCGCTCATGTTCTCAAAGCATCCCGTCAGAAATTTTAGTGAGAAGCATTCATTCACACAGCGTGTTCAGCCAAGAGAGAGAGCCAAGGGAGAGAGGTGACAAACCCGAGCTGGGAGAGAGACGTGTTGATGGAGCTCGCCTCCTTGAGCCGCTCTCCTGTCGCCCCTGAAGACTTCTGCCTGTCAGGGGTGGAGAGCGGTGGAGAGGGTGGGAGAGGGGTATAGGCGGGTGGAGTGGGGTGGGAATGGGGAAAGGAAATGGGGGGTACCTTTCAGAATGGAGACAAAGAGAGGATACGAATGAAGGAAACTAATAAAACGGGAAAGAGGGGATGTGAGGTACCTTTTGAGATGGAGGGCACCTTTCAGAGCCTTGAAAGGAAAGACGTGGCAAGAGGGAAGACATGGCAGCCCGTGACAAGAGGCGATGGAAGTACCTTTCAGAGCCCGCAAGGTCAACGAGGTTGAGTTGACCAAAGCGCCGGTTGCTGATGCCCTCGACCGTCCACTGCAGTGGTGGGGTTGGGTGGGGTGCGGTGGGGTGGGGTGGCGTGGGGTGGGGACACAGTGCAACACAACAATATCAGCTCCAAGCCGCTGCGCTGACAACTTCAAACCTGTCAGCAGCACTCACTGTGCTTCAATCCTGCCACCACTCACTGTGCTCTGCTCGCAGTGTTGCCAGCAACACCAACCGTGCTCTCTCAAGCCTGTCAGCAGCACTGCACACTGCACTCTCCATGCTCTCGATGTTGCCAGAAGTACTCACAGTTCTGCATTGCACCTTCAGACCTGTCAGCAGCACTGCACACAACACGCACCGTGCTCTCAATGTTGCATGTGAAGACGCTGTGAGACCGGCTGCTCTCCCTCCCCAGTTCATGTCAGCAGCACCCCACCTTCAAGCCTGTCAGCACCAGCACTGCACTCACCGTGCTCTCAATGTTGCACGTGAAGACGCTGTGTGACCGGCTGCTCTCCCGGTTCATGTTCGTCCCCGCCACCCGCCGATTCTTCGCTCCCTGCACACACACACACACACACGCCGATGTCAACACTCTGTTACAACATTGAGCCGACTCAACCAAAAGTACACGACTTTTGAGACGTCTCAAAAGTTGCACACAAACGCACAGACACGCCGATGTCAACACTCTTTTACCATATTGAGCCTACTCGAAGGCATCTCTGTGCATAAGAGCAGGCCACCACCTTGAGTCGACTCAGCTCAACTCAACTCAGCTCCACTTACTCGCTGGATTAGCTCCATGACTTGAGCAAAGCAGGTGACCGGCTGCTTGGTGAGATTCTCCACATACACGCCATTGGGGCCCTCTCGGATCTGAGCGGGACAACACGGGGAGGGAGTGGGGAGGGAGAGGGGAAGGGAAGACAGGAAGGTGTGAGTGAGAGGCATGTGAATGTGTGTGACAGGACTGGATAGGCGAATAAAGACTGGCTTGTAAATCTCCAGGAATCAGCACATGCACATGGACGTGAGACGCTCGCCCTACACCTGAAACCCTAGCGTTATATCCTGAACCCTGAACCTTGAACCCACATGCAGGTTGCAGCACTTGGGGTCCAGCAGATCATACTAAATGTGCTCATTCTAGCTTTCTAGGAAGGAGCACGTGCAGATGAACGTGAGACGTCTCAAAAACCCATGCACCCTACCCTGCACCTTAAACACGAAGCCCTCATCCTTGCACTCACATGCAGGTTGCAGCGCTTGGGGTCGAGCAGGTCGTAAAAGTGCTCGTTGTAAATCTCCAGGAAAGAGCACGTGCAGATGAACGTCAGACGCTCGCCCGCCCTCTGCTGTTTCTCCTGGCAGGGGTGACACATGGGGCGGGGAGGGGGGGAGCGCGGAGAGAAGGGGGGAAAGTCGAGGTGGGGAGAGGAGGGAAGGGAGAGAGGTCGGGCGAGGAGGAGTGAAGGAAGAGAGGTGGGGAGAGGAGGAGAGAAAGTAGGAGACAAGGGAGTAGGTATGGGGAAGAACTGCAAAGCGAGGGAAGATGGTGTGGGAAGATGGTGTGGGAAGATGGTGTGGGAAGATGGTGTGGCGCGATGGAAACAAACAGACACTGCCATGGAACACCAAAGGGGTTGCTTAAAACAACAATCTGCTCTCATTAATTGTATGCCAATCGCGCTGCATGCAGGCAGCAGCAAGGTGAGGGTGGCAAGATGTGAAGGCACAAGATGCAGGCAGGCAAGTGCTTGCAGCAAGATGTGTGGCCAGAATGACACGCACCTGCTGCATGAGAGCGAAGACCAGCTGGAAGACTCGCGGGATCATCCCCCACCTCGACCCGACCTCCACGTCAGCGTTATCCCCTCGCAGTCTGTCCACGTCAGCCTTGTCCACGTCAGCTCCAAACATTGTGTACGTCTTCCCGCTGCCCGTCTGTGATGCGTCAAACAGAAGAGGAAATGGGCAAACCCAGGGAAGAGGAGAGGACAGTGATCAGGAAGAGGGAGAGAGAGCATGCAAAAAGGTTGAAACGGAACGGGATATGAAAGACTGATGTTAGAGACATAGCAAAAGAGGAGGGAGAGCATGCTGAAAAAAGTGAACAGGGACGCTCTAAGAAGGGGGCACAGCACGAACGAGACTGCTAAGGATGTTGTCAAGGGAGGTTAGGGAAGAGGGAAGGGAAGAAGCAAGAGGGACGGGTGGGGTACTACGAACAACACGCATGGGACAACGAGCAAGCAAGGTGTCCTGACTTGAGAAATCTTAAAAACACCCTACAGCAAGCACGGTGTATCCCAATCAAAGTACTGTGCTACATGCCAGCCAGGTACAACGAACCTGGCCATACGCGAACATGGTGCTGTTGTATCCGCCAAGACAGTTTTCGACTATGGGCCTCCCAGCCAGCTCGAACAGATCCTCCTGTGAAGAGAGATAGAGGAGAGGGACGGGGGAGGGGGAGTGAAGAGTGAAGCCGGTGAGGGGAGCGGCAAGAGATGGCGGATGTTGAAGTAATGGAAAAGAGCCTGCCAGCTCGAACAGGCCCTCCGAGGGGGGAGGGGGAGGGGAGGGGAGCCAAGGGGGTCGGTTTCAGAGGGGGTTGACTGCGTTCGGCATTGGTCTCAACAGAACAACCGTAAACACATGGCCTTGTGGACCGTACCCACCATGACCATGCGTTTGCTTCCCCCCTTCAATTCAAGAGCGCCTATCCCCACGCACCGTGCCCAACTGCGACGCGTTCTCCCTTGCCCTTCAATTCAACAGCCCCAATCCCAATCCCCACGCGCTGCACTCATCCCCATGCCCTCCTGCGCCGCGCTCTCCCCTGCCACGTGGTCGAACGTGAACTGCTCCGCCGCGCCCGCCCTGTCCGGGTTCACCAGGAACAGCGACCGGGGGCCGTCCTGTGCCATACACCACCACCTCCTTCCATTCCCTGCCCGAGCACTCGTCCCCATGCCTACCCGCGACACGCTCTCCCACGCCCTTCAATCCAAGAGCGCCGCTGCTCCCATCCCCATGCATACCTGCCACGTGTCCATCGCCATGCGTACCTGCGACGCGCTCTCCCCTGCCACGTGGTCGAACGTGAACTGCTCCGTCGCGCCCGCCCTGTCCGGATTCACCAGGAACAGCGACCGGGGGCCGTCCTGCGCCACACACTTTGCCCCGGGCCCGGGGTACCCCGTCAGCTCAGGGCCTGCTGGCGGCCGCACCCTCACGATCACCTGATGGCGACGCGCGGTTGGGGGTGGGGAGAGAGGGCGGAATCAGATATGGCGTTTGAGTCGACTTGGGGGGAAAGAGAGAAAAAACGGAAGTGACTCTCGAGTCCTAACCATGATCCAGCCCAGCAGGCAAATGCACACTCGAAGGACTCTGAAACGTGACATCTCATGCATTCGATCCTGAATTCCTCCTCGAAATTTCCCTGAATCTTCAAATCACCCTCATCCATGCGTGAAATGTGAGACATGCCAAATTCCCTTGGGCTCCTTACTTGGATGTTGGAATCATCCGAGATTGCGGCTGATAACCGTGTGGGGACGGGACGAGTCCTCGTGGCAGTGCTCGGGGTCTTGACCGCCATGGTGCGATCGCGACCTGCGGGTAGAGAGACGCACATAAGGATAACAGTGAATTGTTCGAATCGTCCGAGATCGCGGCTAATAACCACGTGGGGACGGGACGAGTCCTCGTGGCAGTGCTCGGGGTCTTGACAGCGATGGTGCGATCGCGATCTGCGGGTAGAGAGGGACGCACGGACGGATAACGCACGAATCCGGTAAATCAGAGGCAGAAGAAGTAAATTTGCTTTGAGACGTCTCAGAGCAAATTCTCTTTCACGCTGCTCGAAGTCTTGACAGCGATAATGCGATCGCGATCTGCGGGTAGAGAGGGACGCATAGACGGACGGATAACGCATGAGTCAGGTGAACCAGACGCACAAGAACCAGACGCACAAGAACCTAGATTTGTTCTGAGACGTCTCACGCTGCGCGGACTCTTGACAGCGATGGAGCGATCGCGATCTGCGGGTAGAGGGACGCACGGAAAGATGATGCATGAATCAGGTGAACCAGTGGCACAAGAGAGTGAATTTCTTTGAGACGTCTGAGAGCAGTTTTACTTTCACGCTGCGCGGAGTCTTGGCAGCGGTGGTGCGATCGCGATCTGCGGGTAGAGGGACACACGGATGTCAATGCATGATCAGAGTGAACTAGATGCACAAGAAGGTGAATTCGATCTTGTTAGCATGGTTCGTCGAACCACGAAGACTCCGACGATGAGACGTCTCCAGGTGTTCGGAATCTTGGCGGCGATGGAGAGATCGCGATCTGCGGCAAGAGGGACGCACAGACGGAAAACGCATGAATCGGGATGAACGAGAGACGCAGGAAAGTGAAATCGTTCTAAGACGTCTCGAGATAGATTTGCGTTCACGTTGCTCGAAGTTTTGGCTGCGATATGCGACCTGGGATGTACGGAGGAATAACGAAACGGGTCAACAAGAAAATTCACGTTTTTAGAACGTCTCAAAACAGAGTCACTTTCACGTGGCTCGGAGGATAAATGACCGGCGTAGGTCCTGGCAAAGAGGGACGCACGGAAGGATGAAGCATGAATCATGGTCAACGTGCGGACTGTTGAGTCGACTCAGAAATCGGCCGCGAATAGACGCACGGAAGGATGACAAAAACAAGAGATGGTCATATCAACACAAGAGGTGATTGGAGTATCGTCGATAGTGCATCAAGTGCAGTACGGCTCAAATACTCACACGCCTGCGACTGCGGCGTGAGCACGTTGCCGGTCAGCGTCGCAAGCCCCGCTCTAGGCGTGCCTCGCTGCGACAACGCCGACGACGATCTTCCTGGCTGCGACAACGACGACGACGACCCCCCTTGCAGCGGTGTCTGACGGCTGAGAGGTTCAGCCTTGCTGGGTCCGCTTTGCAGTCCCGCGGACCTGTGACGGCCTACGGAAGCGGGCGACGGAGCCATGTTCTCCATCCTGAAACTGGGGGAGAAGCGAGAAGAATGGGGAGAATGGAAGGTAAAAACAGGAAACATCTCAGCGGTGAATGGTGAAACGTTGAGACTTGGAATCTTGCTGTCCGTTACTTGGAACGATGCTTCTAAGATTCATTCACTGGATGTAGGTATTCCACGTGAAAATTGTCAGCTGAGCCTTGACTTCGAAGTCGGAAAAGCTCACTATGACCTCTTCACATATATGCCGGAAGTAAAGGCCTTACAGCGTAAGAAATGAATGTATTTTCTTGGTTGACGATTGAAGTCCTTAGCGTTCAGTAAACAGTTAAACCGACGTCAATAGCTCAAAAGGCGATAAGGCCAGCGAGATGCTGGCGACCCTAGGATGCAAGCCTACGAGGTAAAAGTCAACTCAACAACCAGCCTCTTCTAAGCTAAAAAAAGCAGTCACGTCGAGACCGGAAGCCATGTAAGCTAATCAGTAATTTCAAGGGATCTGCTGAACGGCATCGTGCCGCTACCCTGAAGAAGTATCAGAACTGTTCATCGTGTGGGGTCTCTATCAGTGAGCCAACAGGTAACTAGCGGGTCTTTGGCAAATGGTTTGCCTTGGAGTTGTCTTGCAGTTTGTCTAGGAGTTGCCTTGGAGTTGCCTTGGAGTTGTCTTGGAGTAGTCTGGGAGTTGCCCTAGGTTTGAACTTCAGGGGATGTGGTTCAAGCAAGGTTGGGAGGGATTGAACGGATTTAAAGGTTCCTTTGACCCAGGCTGCCCTGCCTACCACGGTTTTTCGTTGGTTCTGCTGGGGTTTGTTTTTTTCGTGGTTAAGCTCCGCAATGCGCGTTTGCAAATTGTTGAAGGGACCACAAAACTCCTCATACAGCCTGACCAGAACGCAACCCGCTACCGCGACTGAACAAGGTCACCCATTGGAATACCTGAGTGCTATGTGGAATACACACAACACTGACCGAAACATTTCAGGGCAGCTCTTCGAAACATGCGAAAAGCATTGATTGCTTCGCATCTCTGACGAGCCGCAGAAACAAACTGGAGTCGTCAGGTTCAAATATTCGCGCGCGAGGAACCCACTGAGCATTGAGAAGGAAACAAATACGCGCTAGACGCTCCCTCCGTATTGTTTTGGAATTCTCTCGCAAATATCTTTTTTTTTTTGGGAAATTTGGGAAATTTTCCAAACGAACCTTACCGCCTGAACGGTTGAAAGTAGTCCATTTGTCAAACGCTTTGTTCAAGTAGGTTTCATTACGTTTCAGAGCGGTAATTTTCCGAACCGTACGTTCGTTCGGAAAAAAGCCCAAATGTTCGACGCCCTAAGTGTTGAAGAGATTGTAACACCCTACCAATCGCATGTGGTGTCGGCTCTGAGTGGCACCGACACAGCGCGGAAAGTCATCATAAAGTCGCAACAACCAGGATAACCTGGTACTGTCGCGAACAACAGAAGCACAAGAGCTGCGTGCGAACTACAGCGATTTTGAGAGTTCCTTGCATTCTAGCTTGTGTGGCCACTCCAGTCCGTAGCTTGTGTCTTTCGCTGAGATCGCCCAAACTGGGTTCGTCCCAGCACCTCCTTCCAGCGTTTCGTACTCCAAACGAAGATCCTTGTAGCGAAAATCAGTCCCAACCACCCCTGCGCAAGCCTATTCTCAACCTAGGTAAATTTCCTCAGCCAAGGTAGATTTTGTCCCTTCGAAATGGTACAACGTCAGGCCGTCCATTGTTGCATGACCGTTATTGCCTCTCGTGAGTCGTGACCATGGCGGGCCATAATTTCTTGCCTCGCGGGAGTTGGGATCCTTACTCGTCCAGCAGCAAAATGAGAGAAAATCGTAACTATCCCGACGACTGCTTGGTTTCCTCCTCTTCACTCCCAGCTGCTCCAAGCTCGTCCGTCCTCCCCGTCTCGTTTTCGTCTCCTCCTCGATCGCTCTCCGTCCCCTCCTCAATTCCCGCTTCTTCCTCCTCCTCTTTCTCCTCCTCACTAGCGGCAAGGCAGGCTCAAGCCATGCTTTTGAGGGAATTAGTGGAACCTGCACGGAAGCTTCTTCCCGGGTCCCCTTACCTGAATCCGTGCTCCAACGGTCATCCGTCCACTCCACCTCCTAATCCCAAAGTAAATAATATATCTCACTTTCCATGAAGCATGCTTTGTCTCACTTTGTACGGAGTTGCTTCGTGCAAAGTGAGAGAAAGTAGGCAACTCCGTACATACTTTTCCCATTTCACAAGCGCTTTTTTTCAGCGCGAATCGCCTTGAAAAGCAGTATGTTTCATTCTTGAAATATGGGACATACACGTGGCCGTTCTGCATTCTCTGTTCCCCACTCCCCGTTCCCCACTCCCCGTTCCCCACTCCCCGCTCCCCACTCCCTCTTTCCACCCCCTCCCCTCCCCTTTACCTCAGGAATCCCGCCATCTCCGCGCCACCATCATTCAGGGAGAAGGGTTTCACCAAGCCTTTCTCCCCTCCTATCTTTACCCCTCTTCCCGTTCCCCATTCTCCATTCTCCCCTCCTTCCCCCTCTCAACCCCCTTCAGGAATCCCTCCATTTCCGCGCCACCATCATTAACCTCATCTTCCATCCTTTTCTTTAAACCCAGCCCCCCCCCCCCCCCCTCCCCCCCCCTCCCCCCGTCCCCTTCGACTCCACCCCACCCCATCTCCACCCTCCAGGAATCCCGCCATCTCCGCGCCTCCATCACTCAGGCCGTCTCTAGCTTCGTTGCCTCCTCCTCGCAAGTCAATCCTTCCCAGCTGCCACTGCTCGTATCTGCCTTCTTCGTCCCACCCACTCCAGCCGCCTTCCCTCCTCCCCCCTCCCTGCAGGAATCGCGTCAGCTCCGTGCAACCATCATTCAGGCTTTCTCTCGCTTTGTCGCCTCCTCATCGCGCGTCAAGCCCTCCCAGCTGCCGCTGCTCGTGGCTGCCTTTTTCATCTCACCCACTCGAGCCGTCCCAATCCCATGCCATACCAAATCAAGCCGCTCTAGCCCTTCTGTCCCTTTAGCCGCCACCGCTCCTCCTGCCGCTTCTGATTTTGCAACTCCTGTTGCTACTGCTGCTGTTGCGTCCGCCACTGTTGCTGCGCCTGTCCCTGCGGCTGCTGGCCCTACTTCTGTTCCTCCTCCCCCTCCTGCTGCTTCTGTGCCCTGTCCAACTCCTGCCGATGCCCTGCTGGCACTGCTCTTAGCAGAGCAGGCCACAAGTAGCAGGAGTGGTAAAGGGTGCTCGGAGGTGGAGTGCGGTGCTGCAGGGTGCGCTGCCGACGCTGAGTGCGGGGCTGAGTGCATGCGAGTGCTCACAAGACCTCCTGCCTCCACCAAAGAAGCCAAGGTATTCTCCTTAACTTCTGGTCACCTTGCTTGTATTACTTTTGAGAATGTTCACAAGGCATCCTGTTTCCACCGAAGGAGCCAATGTTTCTGCGTATCATCTGCTTACGATGTGCCTATCCTGTGCTGATTTTCTGCGTGTACAACCAGTGGTCGAACCTCACCTCACCGCCCTTCAGTTTTCCACCTCCTTTTGTTTTGCGAAAAAACCAGGTTTTTTTTTTTTTTTTTTTTTTTTTTTTTTTTTTTTTTTTTTTGGCCATATGCTTTCGTCCAAATGCAATGTCCCGGCGAACGTTCCTCTACAACCCTCCCTCCCTTGCCATCCCCCCCCCCTTCCCCATTCAGCTCCAGCACTGTCTCGTTCCGCTCCTCCTTCACGTTGCCTCCCGGCTTGTCACTGCCACAGCACATCCGCTCCACCCTCACTCTCTCACTCCACGCAGCACCAACACCCATCCCCATCATTCAACCACCTTTCAACCGCAACAGCCATCAACCACTCAAGCGCATCCGCTGTTTGCGACTCAGACCCATCTGGGCTGTGCGTTTGACACGTGCCGGCACGCCCTTGCTCGCCTAGCTGCTGAGCTCGGCCCACTGCAGTGCTCCCAGCAGCTCCTGCTGCACGCCACGATCCTTGATGCTAATGATGTTGATTCAGCTGCTGCAGCTGCTGCTGCCGCTGCTCCTCCTGCTGCTTCTAGTTTCCCTGCTGCCAGCTTTCCTGCGCCTGCCTCTGCCACTGCTGCTGCTTCTAGCGCCAAGGATGCTGCCCCTTGTGGTGTTTATTCTGCTGCAGCTTCTGCTGTCACCAGCAGCAGCAGCAGCGGCAGCGGTGCGGTCTCATCTCTCTCCCTGCTGCTGCTCCAGTGCTTACAGCGCACTGCAGCTGCCATCCAAGCCTCTCCTCTCTCCCAGTCTATGACAGCAGCAGCAGCAGCAGCAGCAGGGGCAGGCGAGTCAGCAGCGGCAGGGGAAGGGATGGCATCAGTGGCCGGGGAAGGAAGGGCAGAAGAAGCAGAGGGAGGAAGAGCAGTAGCAGCAGAGGAAGCAAGGGCAGCAACTACGGAAGGAAAGGTCTTAGGAGAAAAAGAGAGCAACAAGGACAGTGCCCCCTGTCAGATGTCCACGAGAGAGGCATGTGCCCTTCTTTCCTCCCTCTCCTCCTCACTCCCTGAGACTGACGTCGCTCTTCTCTCTGCCTGCCTGCCTGTCCTTCTCCTCCTTGCGCTGCGTCACCCAATACCAGCCTCTTTTTGCCTCAATGATCTTTCGAATGTGCCCCTGAATGAGCGTCTAAACACACCCGCTTTGAACCCCCAGCAGCAAAAGCAACAAAGCCAGCAGCAGGCTGTGCAGGTATCAGTGTCACCTTCATTGTTGCAGTCCAGAGTACCACCACCATCACTGCCCAAAAACCAGCTTACTTCCGCGGGGGCAGCGCCATTCCTGGGGGCGGCGCCTCCGCCCTCTCAGTCTGTCCCTTCTCAGCCTCTGTGGCCGCCTGCACAACGATCATTGACGCCGAGAGTGGCATCGTTGTCATCCCGAGTGGCAGCACTGCCACCTGCAGTGCCATCGCTGGCCGCTGCAAAGCCATCAATACGGCAGGCAGAGAAGGCAAGCGGGCTGCGAGGCAGTGAACGGGCCGTGCACAGTGAACGGGGCAATAGAGACTGGGATGCGTGTACAGTGCCGGATGGATTACCTAGAAAGATTGAGGAAGCACGTCCTTTTTCCAATGCCCGTGGAGCCAGGAAGATATTCGAAGCGCCTCAAGATGCGTTTACAGTGCCGGGTGGATTACCAGTTGGCATATCTGAGGGGGTACCTCCTTTTTCCAGTTCAAATGGAGCCAGGAAGAGACGGAAATTGGCAGCAGATGCTGGTCAGGTGGCTTCAGATGATTTTGCAGTGCCCTCAGGTGGGTGTCAGGTGCCTTCAGGTGCTTTAGAGGCGCGCTCCGCTTCGAGTGCTCCCCAAGTGCGTTCGGATACGTCAGGTGCTTTTCAGGTCCCAACAGGTGGTTTTCAGGTGCCGTCAGGTGGTGGCAGAAGGCGGATGAAACCAGAGTTGAAACAAAGCCAGGTGCTTTCGGTGGATGCTGATGTGGCAGTTCCTGATTGGCATGTATCTACGCATGGGAATATTAGGGCACGAAAACTGGCAAAGCGGGGCATGGAAACAGCAGCAGCAGCAGCAGACGAAGACCCTAGCAGAAATGGCAGCAGCAGCAGCAGCAGCAGGACTACCAGAAAGAAAAGCAGGAGGAGCAGTAATGGCAGCAGCACCATTAGAAAGAAGGGCAGGAGCAACATCTGGATCAGCAACAGCAACGGCAACAGCCGCAACAGTGGGAATGACACCCAAGAGGGAAGCACGGAGTAGGAATACTTTTGTTCCCCTAGCATCAGCAACAACACAAGCACAGGATCCCTCCCCCCTCCACTCATACTCACATTCCACCTCAACCCACTTTCCCTCACGAAGCTTTGATTCTTCCTCCTTGAATCACGTCTCCTCACTCCTCTCCTGCTGCTCCGCGCTTCTCTCCTCCCTCCACACCTGCCTCCTCTCCTTAATCCCACTCCACCGCATACCACCGTACGGGTTCCCGCTGCCCTGGCCCTTCGAGCCTCCTCTCTCTCCGGAATCGTCTGGGAAGCTACTTCGGGATAAGTCGCAACTTGACGAGCTAGTGATGCTGCTTGGAATGCTGTATTTGGCTTCTTTTGCTGCCGTTTCGTGTGATTATACTGGTGATGGTGGTGGTTGTGGTGCTGCTGCTGCTGTTGCTGATGCAGCAGGTGATGGTGGTGATGGCTATTGTTCTGCCTCTGCAACTGGTGGTGGTGATGGTGCTGCTGATGGTGCTTCTACTGCTGCTGATGCTGTTGCTGCTGCTACTGTTGATGGTGCTGCTGATGCTGCTGCTGATGGTGCTGCTAATGATGCTGCTACTGATGTTACATCAGCTATCGAGTCCCCTCCACCCTTCTTTCTCGATCAATTCCTCTCCTTTGCCCATCGCCATAGCCACGCCCTCAGCCTTCTCTTCTCAGCCTCTCTCGCCCGCTGCTCCTCCTCCTCGCTCCACCCCTCGCTCCTCCTCAACCTCCCTACCACACCTCCTGGTACCCTGTCAGCCTCCGCACACATCCCTTCTCAGTCCCAGTCCGCCTCCACACGAGAAGGAGGAGGATTGCCAGGGGATGGTTGGAGTGGTGGAAAGAATGGGAAGGATGTGAAGGATGGGAAGAAGGGAGCTATGTCAAGTCCGGCATGGGAAGAGGTGTTGATGTATGGGGGTCGAGGCATGCCCCTGGCATGGATGTTACAGCCTCTAAAACGCATGCTTCCTTTTCCCCCCTCCAGCTCCTGTAGAATGAGTTGCAGGGCAGATGGTGAAGGCAAGGGAGTGAAGTTTGAAGACAGGGGGAGGGGCGGGGGTAGCATCAGTGAGGGCGGTGAGAGCAGTGAGGATGGGGACAGCGAGGGCAGTGACAATAGTGGGAGTGAGCTGTTGAGTCAGGAGGGCAAGAAGAGCTGGGTGCAGTGGTGCTTGCCGCCCCCTCGGGACGACTACCGGGACAAGGAGTTCATTCAGGTGGGTGTTGTGTCCGGTGTGTGTGTGTGCGCAAGTGAGCATGGGCATGTTTGTGTATGCGCGCCTTGGACTTTTGGAGGGCAAGAGGAGCTGGGTGCAGTGGTGCCTGCCGCCCCCTCGGGACGACTACCGGGACAAGGAGTTCATTCAGGTGGGTGTTGTGTGAGTGTGCGCCTGTGGGCGATGTGTATGCATGCACTCATTGTTTGGAGGAGCTTGCAGTGGTGCTTGCCTCCCTCTTGAGACGATTATCTCGACAAGGAGTTCATTCAGGTGAGTTTTGTGTGTGTAACTGTGCGATTGTGCATGTCTGCATGCATTCTTTCTTTTATCTGCCGAAGCAGCACTTTTCCCATCTGTCAGTTTTCCCAAGCTACTTTTCAGGCGCCTCAAAAGTAGATCTGTCAGTTTTCCCAAGCTCAATGAACTCCCTGACTCACACCTTCCTCACTCTTCTTTCCCCACTCACCCCCCTCGGATTGAGCGAGGCCCATTGGCCCTTCACCAGGCCTTCATTCAGATCCTCTCCGCCGATCCAACATCCCTCCGAACCGGGGAGAACCCATCCCTATTCCTCATTCATTTCCCCTTCCTTCTCTCATTTCTATCTCACCCCTTCAGATCGAACGAGGCCCATTAGCTCTTCACCAGGCCTTCATTCAGATCCTCTCCGCCGACCCAACAGCCCTCCGAACTGGAGGCTTGGACGTCCGGTTCACAGGCGAGGGTGGCGCTGCAGGTCCGGGAGTGCTTCGGGAGTTCTTCGCCTTCGTTCGGGCTCACCTCTTCGACCCGAACCTGGGCCTCTTCTCTCCCGTACCTCACGACCCGAGCCGGTTCTCCCTCTCCCTGGCGTCCCGAGCCAACCCTGCCGAAGCTAAGGAGTACCTTCGGTTCGCCGGACGTATCCTGGCCCTCGCTTTGGCCCATCAGGTCCCCTTAGGAGTGAAACTGTCACGGTCCCTGTTTGCGCTGCTTGCTGCTCGCACTCCCTCCCTTGCTGATGCTGCTGCTGATGATCCCCAGCTAGTAGCCAGTTGTCGGTCTTTGCTGGCCATGGCTGAAAGGGAGAGGGAAGAAGCAGCACAGGGAGGAGGAGGAAGAGAAGGAGGAGGAGGAATAGAGTCACTGTGTCTCACCTTTGTGGCATCTGTAGAGGATCCGATGGGCGGCCCGCCAATCGAAGCAGAGCTCGTGCCAGGTGGCAGCGAGCGAGTGGTCGGTGCGGCTGACGTGGCGGAGTTTGTGCAGCGGATGGTGCAGTTTAGAGTGTGCGGGGTGGTGGAGGAGGAGGGAGAGGCGTTGCGGCGAGGCATGGAGGATATACTGGGGAGCGGAGGAGGGCGGGATGTGGTTCCAGGGAAGGGGGATGCAGTGGAAGGAAGGGAAGGGATGGAAGGGAAAGGAGGGATGGAAGGAAGTGTAGGGGCTCAGAGAGGGTTGGGAGGTGGTGTTGGAAGAGGTGACATGGAAGGAGGCGATGGGCTGCAGACGCCACTCCAGAAAAGTGATGATTGCTGCATTGATTCGGTTGAAGGCGTGAGTCTCGCGGCCATGCTCGCCCCGCTTTCATGCGACGACCTCCATCTGCTTCTTCACGGGGAGGACCGCCATGTGGCGGTCTCTGATTGGCAGGCGCACACGGTCTACCACGGGTATTCTCCAGAAGATTCCCAGGTTTTGTGGTTTTGGGAAGTTGTGGAATCGCTTTCGGGTGAGCAGCGGAAGTCGCTGCTGTTTTTCGCGACTGCTGTTTCGAAACTGCCCGTGAACGGATTCAAGGGGCTGGCGATGGGGTTTCATCTGCATCGGGCAGATGTGGATCTTTCCCGCCTGCCCACGGCACACACGTGCTTTCACCAGTTTCTGCTGCCGCCATATGAGAGCATAGAGATGATGCGTACGCGCTTGCTCATTCTCGTGAGCTCGTCATATATTGTTCATAGCTTTGGCTTTGCATGATATGAAGCAGGCAGGATTTGCTCAGCCCCACGAGGCGTTATTTGTGGAATGGTGGTTTCAGTTCACATTACTGTGATCCTTCTCACACTCGTTTCCACCTTAGATTGGCATTGAATAAAATTTCAAGGGCTTTTCATTGGGTTCATGTGCACTGGACAGATGCCACATAATTTGTTTCAATAGTTCTTTTTTGCAATAAGGCTACGGTATTCTGCGGGTGCAAGACCTTCTGGTTTCTGTGTGGACGCTTATTGAAACTTCTAAACGTCACTGAATTTGGAGCCATGTTGGACAGACAAAGCGCATCTTCAATATCTTTTCGCCTTCAGACCGTCCTTGAAATAGATGAAGGTGAGGTTGGCAGCACCATCCTTGTGGTAAGCATAAACGAGTGAGCCTTCCAAGTCCTCGAAGTTGATCATGGACTCACCAGCAAAGCTGCATCAGGAAAAAAAAAAATATCAATCAGAGAGAAGGGAATATGTCGACAAGACCCATCTGATTGCTGCAAGGCTCTGGGAGACGAGGTTAGGGGGAGTGGGGAATGGGGGGGTTTGGAGGGAAAGATGAGGGAGAGTGGGAAGCTGTGGCCGAAAACGTACAACTTCAGGTCAGCGAGGTTGGAGATGAGCCACTTGGCAGCTTCGGACGAGTCCACCCTAAATTTCATTTTCCTCTCATCAGGAATCAGGCTGGCGAGCTTATAAACGTAATTCTTCAGGTAAGTGGTGAGCGCCTTCTTGTCAAATGGTGGTAGTTCCTGCACTAAAAAAAAGAAGAAGAAGAAGAAAAAAAAACACGGATGCGGATGCAACGGATGGCCTGGCATATAAGAAGAGCATTCGAAAGCGTCGATGGCTAGCACAGATAATGTAAACTTTGACCGTAACTAGAGCAACCCTACTACGAAATGGCTTGACACTAGTACTATATTCGTAGTACCATTGTCAACGTGCCTGTAGATTGAACGTGTGGACAATATTCACGACCTTCTCGGGCTCACCCTCCTCCTCGTCCTCGACACGGTCCTTTACCGCCCACTGCACATGTACACATGATTGCAATCATCCAGACGATGATAAGATCTAGTTAGCTTCACGCGTCGGATCATTGTGCTGTCAAAGAACTTCTTGAAGTACTAGGTAAGATCGCACCTGGCTCTCGACTTCATAGAAGATGCCGTTGTGGGTCTCCTTGATGTCATAAGTGCTGGCCAGTAGGTCGTCACCTAATAACACGAATGAAAATCGAATTGTGATTAGCATGAAAAAAACTCGCATCATCATGTATGGAAACTCGCATCGGATATACTTAGTATACAACGTACCGGAAATCAGATCCTGATAGACATACATGGCTGCTGACGGAAGTGAGAAATAAGGTGGTTCCTAGTATGGCTGAGGTGCTATAAAGTGCTGAAAGCCGCTGTCAAAAGCATTGCCTCGCGTCATTTTATTCCCCACGCTATTCCCCACGCCATCGAGCGCAGCACTCGAGGGACAGGACACACCCCCCCACCCCCCCCCCCCCCCCATGCGCGGGCGCCCGAAAAATAACCCGCCAGCTAGCTGGGAACTCTGCAAAAAAAATCTACGCCACAATCCATGCCCAAACCTGGGTTTTTTCATGCGTTCGCGCTCACCATTGCACGGGGAATGTGACTAGGGTATCTTGCAGCATTGTTCTTGGAGAAATCGTGCCCATGTTTGTGACTAGTATAATTTCCCCAAGAACTGTACCGTACTTCTCGTATGTTTGTTTGTGCTTGCAAACAAGGCCTCAGTCGTGGGAGGAGGGAGTGTGGGAGTTGGGCGTGGTCCCCGCTACTGCGTCAGGTCAGGGTGCTTCCTAAACCTGTGCAGGGGTGGAAAGGAGCGCCCAATTTTTGCAGCGAGAAGTACGGCCGTGGGTCGGCGAGGGTGAGTACAGTACCCACCCGTCCGGCCTCGCGTGCCTGGGGTTACAGTCGCCGACTCCTTTCGGGCCCAGCGGCGGGGCTTGGGCGAGGCGAGGAGAGGACCCCCCCGGCCCCGGGCCGTCGAGAGTGGGCTGGGCTGGGGTCCATCGCGACAAGGACATCTGGGGGGGGCGCTGAGACAATGGGGAAGGGGGAACATTGTTTCCACCAGGGGAAATTATACGAAAAGTCACAAACATGGGCTCGTTATCACGGATGGTCACACGGCTATCACGGATAGTCACATGTTGCCCCATGATTCTATCACGTATGGCCACACAATGAAACGCTCAATGGAAAGTTGAAACTAGTAGAGATTCATGTAAAGTTATATCACGCGCGAAACAAACGATACTTACGAAAAAGGCCCGCGACCACTTTCGCAATCGGTTAAAACAAATAAATATTTGTCTTATTACAGCTGCATAGTTACTTCCGTAGCGAGTCGCGAGTCAAATCCTTATAAATCTAGATTAAATGTAAATGGGTTTTTAGCATAATGATGACCGTTCGCAATAAAAAAATGCATATAGAGAGAAAGCATTCATACAAGTTGATTTCGCTATAAACCCTGAACGCCTTGTCGCACGGTGTTTAGGGTTGATGCCTCCCTCGGACGGCATGCCATCTGAGCGGGTTTTAATCATATGTTTTTATTTTTTCAAGTTCTTGTATTTAGATAGCATGAACATTTGTTATATTGAGGTTGTTTGTACATCTCGATTCGTTTGTGCGACTTGTGAAAATGAACGAGGAATGAAAAGACTAAGGGAAAGTTGGGTACAAGTACAAACCCTAGAAAGCTGTACCCCATATGTGCTACCCCACTATAGCCTACAGCAGCTAAGTCATATAAATCTGACACACCCCCATAGGCAAAGTGGGGGAGGACAAGGGGTCACAAGACCAGTCAAGCAAAGCAAAGCAAGCTCAGGGTGGATCACAACGTCACCACACATTCCGAGCACAAGTTCAAGGCCACAAGGCCAGTTCACATGCAGGATTACATATATATATAAGGCTAAACAAGCAAGAGCAGGTGTATATATATATGTAACAGTACAAACAAGGTCAAGGGGTGAGCAAGTGAGGCAAGGTAGGCACAAGACCCAGCTGAGTACAGAAGCGCTGATGATCACAAGGCGCAAGTGCCTTGGTGAAGATATCAGCAGTGTTGGCCTGAGAGGCCACGTACGCAAGGCGTAGCTGACCACGCTGCTGTAGCTCACGAGCAAGGAAGTAGCGAAGAGCAATGTGCTTCGTTCTGTGCTCCAGTCTCTGCTCCCGACACAAGGCCAGCATGGCCTTGTTGTCTACGTACAGCACTGGAGGAGAACGAGGCGGCTCTCCGAGGTCAGTCAGCAGGTAGGTGAGCCAGCGAAGCTCCTGTGCAGCCATGGCCCCTGTGTAGATCTCAGCCTCACAACTGGAGCCGAGAACAGAAGACGAGCGGGTAGCCCGCCACGAGACAGAGCCGGAACCAAGGCTGAAGGTGTAACCCTGTGACGACCGCTGCGTAGCCTGGTCGTCAGCCCAAGAAGCGTCTGCGTGCCCAGTGAGGACCACTGGACTCTGCCCTCCAAGCACAAGCCCCATGCCCGACGTACTGCACAAGTAGCGCAACACCCTCTTCGCTGCAGCCATGTGCTCCGGTCTGTGTCTCCCAGGAGCAACATAGCGTGCGAGAATGCTAAGAGGGTATGCAAGGTCAGGTCGAGTGCAGGTCATCAGGTACATGAGGCAGCCAACAAGCTCTGGGTACGGGCCACTCGACTCTACGGACTCATCCGAAGGCAGAGCTGAGAGCGAGTGGCGAGTAGGCAGAGGAGTGGCCTGAGGCGAGGAGTACGTGAAGCCGAAGCGCTGAAGGACCTGCTGCACCATGTGTGACTGAGTCAGGGTAATGGTGCGGCGTGCTCTGTCCCGGGTGATCTGCAAGCCAAGGTAGCTGCGCAGTTCACCCAGGTCTGTGCACGTGTGTCTCTTCTGCAGCTCGGACTTCACGTGGGCGAGTCCAGCAGTGTCAGCTGTGGCAAAGACCAAGTCGTCGACGTACACGAGGATGTAGAACGGCGGCAAAGAAGTGTCGGTGCGCAGAAACAGCGACGGGTCGGCAGTAGAGGGAGCAAACCCAAGAGCCGCAAGCGTAGTCCTCAGTGTGTCGTGCCACTCACGCGGTGCCTGGCGGAGACCATAGACTGGCCGCCGGAGGCTCCACTGGGTGCCAGGAGGAAAAGTCCCAGTGAAGCCAAGTGGGCGGCGCAGCCAGATCTCCTCGTGCAGGCTGCCCTGCAAGAAAGCAGTGCTGAAGTCAAGAGAGTGTAGCTCGTAGTCACGGTGAGCAGCTATGTGCAGCAGTACCCGAAGAGTGGTCATCTTCGGGGTGGGAGAGAAGGTCTGAAAGTAGTCAACTCCCTGCCGCTGACTGAAGCCACGAGCCACGTAACGCGCCTTGAAGACAGGCGGAGAACCCGGCGGCCGCTTCACCCTGAAAATCCACATGCCACTGACGATGTTCGCCCCAGGCGGGGGAACCTCGTCAACGTAGGTGCCTGTGGACTTCCAGGAAGCCATCTCTGCGTCCATAGCTGCCTGCCACTGAGAGGAGTAGGGACCCTCTATCGCCTCCGCGTAAGAGCGCGGAGTCGGGATGTCAAGTGCATCCGGGTCTCCCTCAGGGGTAAGCAGTACGGACACGAGATGAGGTGAAGCAGCAGCCAAACACTGGAACTCCTCCTGTCTGTCCTCAAGGACGTCCGTGCCAAGGGCACACTCACCCCCGACGGACGGAGGACAGACAGACTCAGACGCAGCAACAAGACTAGCAGCGTAGTCTAGACGACAGCGAGCAGCAAAGTCGACGAGCTCAGCAACTAGGGCAGACGCAGCAGTGGACTCAAAGGAAGGGTTAGTGACAACAGTAGTAAGGAGACGCGTGACAGTCGGACTGGCAGCACGAAGGGAGTCCGACTCCGGGTCAGCAAGAGCAGGAAGAGAGGACTCAGGAGGAGAAGGCAAAGGGGCACGCAGAGGAGCAGTGGACGGACGGAGAGACATCCGGTGCGTGCCGGGCACAGGGGGAGGACGCTGACGCGAACCACGACCACTAGCGCGAGCAGCACGGACAGGCGACGCAGGACGAGACGCAGGCTCACGACGCTCAGCAAGACCTCCAGTAGGACCAGTGTAGGGAGAAGGAGCAGGCAGTGGGGAGGCCGGCTGTAACTGTAACTGTGACGGGACAGGCTGTGGACACTCTAAGGGAGGAGGAGGACCAGTAGAAGGCGGGAGACCAAGAACCTGCTCAAGAAGCGGAACGAAGTACGGCCGAGGCCACGCAGCGACTCCAGACACAGCAGGGACAGCACCAGTACCCCCAGTGGTAGCACCAGCGCCAGCAGCACCTCCAGCTCCAGTACCCCCAGCAGCACCAGTAGCACCCCCAGCAGGACCGCCTCCAGTACCGCCAGCAGTACCCTCAGCGCCAACACCCTCAGCAGCTCCAGCTCCAGTAGTACCCGCAGGCCCAGCAGCTCCAGTACTCCCAGTACGAGCACCTCCGGGACCCGTGGCACCAGCACCCTCAGCAGCCGAAGAACCTCCAGCTCCAGCAGCACGCCTCCAGCGCCGGGCAAACCACTCACGCACCTCCTGTGGAGAGAGTGGCTCCCGTCGAGACGGAGCACCCAGAGAACCTCCAGGCCCAGCACCGCCAGACGCCACACGAGCAGGCCCAGCTCCCTCAGGCTCCGCACCCCCAGGCTCAGCACCTCCAGGCGTAGCACCCCCAGGCTCAGCACCCCC
This sequence comes from Closterium sp. Naga37s-1, assembly GCA_947471745.1. Lineage (NCBI taxonomy): Eukaryota > Viridiplantae > Streptophyta > Zygnematophyceae > Desmidiales > Closteriaceae > Closterium > Closterium sp. Naga37s-1. The sequence goes on from CANJKZ010000211.1 coordinate 2,866,524, forward strand.
AGTCGTAGCACCCCCAGGCTCAGCACCCCCAGACTCAGCACCCCCAGGCTCAGCACCCCCAGTCGTAGCACCCTCAGGCTCAGCACCCCCAGGCTCAGCACCCCCAGGCGTAGCACCCACACGCTCAGCACCCCCAGAGTCAGCACCCCCAGGCTCAGCACCCCCAGCAGCACCAGAGTCACCAGCGACCTCCACAGGCTCGACTGCGTCTACCTGGGACACACCTGAAGGGGCAGGACCCTGAGGGGGAAGGGGGTCTACCGGGGGGGGACCTGGCACAAGGAAGAGCGGAGGCGGGGGGAGGGACGGAGTGCGGTAGGGGAAGAGACGGTAGTAGGGGACTGACTCGTCAAACGTGACGTCCTGGGAGGACAAGACACGGCGAGAGGTGGGGTGGTAGAACTGCCACCCTGGCGCGTCAGGGGGGAAGCCAAGGAAGACGCAGGGAGCAGCACGAGGGGACAGCTTGTCCGCAGACAAGTCGCGGACAAACGCCCGAGATCCCCAGACACGGAACGCAGACGCATCGCCAACCTTCCCCGTCCACAGCAAAGCTGGGGAGGTCTCCGGCATGGAGACCCTGGGCTGAAGGTTGATCTGATGCGCCGCGTACCGAACCGCAAACGGCCACAGAAAATGGGGGGCAGCCGCATGCATCATGGACGTACGGGCGACGTCCATGACCATGCCAATGCGGCGCTCAGCAATCCCATTTTGCTGTGGAGAGTCCGGAAGCGTGAAGGTCTGGCGGATGCCTCGTGCACGACAGTAGGCTCGCAGAAGGCCAGAGGAGAACTCTCCGCCTCTGTCAGAGTGCAGACGCAGAACAGGAAAGTCCGAGCCGAAACTCTCTCTGAGCTGGAGACGAGCTGCGCGGATCCAGTCGATCAACACCTCAGTGACATCACCCTTGCTGCGCAAGGGGAAGACTGTGGTGTAACGCGAGTAGTCGTCAACCACCAGCAGGAAGTAGCGCTCGTGACCCTGTCCACGGACGCGGGCCGGGCCCCACACGTCCATGTGAAGCGTCTGCAGCGGGGCCTCTGTCGGAGGAAACTGGGAGGAGTGAGGGGCAGCACGCTGCCGCCCCTCGACACAGGGGACGCAGGTAGGGGCAGGCCCCGGAGGAAGGGGAGGGAGGGAGCGGGGAAGACCAGAGACAAGGACACGGGAGGCCATGCCTCGGAGACGAGGCAGGGAGGGGTGACCAAGGCGGTGGTGCCAGAGGAGAGTCTCGTGAGACAGGAGGCGACACGAGCAGGGGGCAGACTCAGGACCAGACCTGGACGCTGCAGCAAACACCTGACCCGACGCAGCTGCCTGACCAGACGCAGTGACTGGAGGAGACTCAGTGGTCAGTGTGTACAGGCTCGACCCCGGCCGACGTGTAAACGTGGCCAAGTGTCGGCCCGTCCGAGCGTCCGTGCAGTGGGTCACACGCTGGCTCGCAGGAGTGAACTGGTGAACCCCCGCATCCTGTAGGTCAGCACCACTCACCAAGTTCGTAGAGAACGAGGGGAGGTAAAGACCAGACAGGGTGCCAGAGGGGGCCGCCGGACACGGGAGGACAGTGGAGAAGTGAGCAAGGACAGGACCCCCAGAGGGGTCTGCCAGAGAGACTGCAACTGGCCGACCAAGCGGCGTGAGTGTGGTGCGGTCTCGAAAGAAGGAGCGAGAAGCCCCCGAGTCAAGAGTGAAGGTGTGGGAGGCCGGAGCCAACGCAGTACCTGAGAGAGCAGACTCACCAGCACCTGAGGAAGCAGACGCACTGGCACCTAGAGCAGCAGCCTCGCTAGCACCTAGAGCAGCAGCCTCACCAGTACCTAGAGCAGCAGTCCCAATGCCCGGGTCGGGCGGAAAACACCAGTAACAGTCACCCTCATCACTAATAGTCACAGCATACATGGCAGCAAGAATAGCATCAAAGTCAAGGTCAAAGATAGCTACTCCCGCCCTAGACAACTCGCCCCAGCGAGGGATCTCAGTGGCCTCAGGGAACTGGTGACGCCAAGCGTCCGTCAGGCGGCCAAAGCAGCGCTGGGTGGAGTGCGCACCTCCGCACGGCTCACCCGCGCGGTCGCCGGTGCGTAGGACGTAGGTGCACGGACCAGTACCCCCACCCCGCTGGCGTGCAGCGTACCACTCACGAAGCTGCTGAGGGGGGGGGATCTCACGAGTGCGCTGCTGCTGCTGCTGCTGCTGCTGGCGCTGACCACCACCGGAGCCGACCCTCTGCGCAGCGCCACCCCGACCAGCTCCACCTCCTCCGCCGCCGCCTCCTCCACCGCCGCCACCTCCGCCACCTCCGCTCCCACCGCCACCGCCGCCGCCGCCTCCGCCTCCACTGCCGCCACCGACGCCCCCACCCCCGCCACCACCCCCACCGCCACCCCCACCCCCTCCGCCGCCTCCACCGCCGCCTCCACCGCCCCCGCTAGCTCCTCCAGCGCCCCTGCCCCCCTTGCCCTTGCCAGTGCGGCGTCTCCCGCTAGGGGCAGACGCCGCACCGACCGACTCAAGACCAACGAGGTCGGCCGCAGCAGCAGAGGCAACAGAGGGCAAGAGAGGAGAGGGGGAGCACCCCTCAAAGACAGGGGCACGAGGGTCACCACGAGAGGCTTCTACAGCAACTATGCTCTTCTCTGCTGCTAGGAGGCGCTCCTCGAGGAGGTCAACGGTGAGGGTGGTGGGGCAAACAGAGAGAAAGTGGTCCCTGACCGGGCGAAGGGTGTCAGGGAGCCGGGTGACTACGTAGTAGAGGGTGATGTACATAGGGGGGGGGTTCTTGGCGCAGAACTCAGGAGGAAGGGCAGCGCGGTAGCGAGTGTCACTAGTGCGCAGGTGCGTAATGAGGTCAGCGACTGTGGGAAAAGCGGCGAGGTCAGGGAAGAGGTACGGCAGGATGAGGCGGCTAAGTGCAGCAGTGGCAGGGGAAGAGTAGCGTGCAACTACGGCGTCGTACAAGGTCTTAGCACTCTTGTACTGACTAAAGTGTGCACGCTCAGCGGTAGGCAAGTGGCGGCGCACAGCAAGACGGGCAGCAGCGTCGCGTGTGGCCCACTGTGAGCGAACAGTGGCATCAGCATCAGCAGCAGGGGCAGAAGAGGCACCAGAAGTGAGGTCAAAGAGAGAGAGACCGTCTGCCCTGTCGCACTGTAGGAAAAGCTGCAGGTCATCTACCCAGACGTCAAAGTCAATGGCCCGACCCTCAGCGTCAAAAGCGAGGACACTGGGGGTAGCCATGACAGCAGTAGACTAGCAGCTGGAGCAGTAGGGTAAGGGCAGCGCAGTGGTAGAGGTGCCGCTCTTACCGGACAGGGTGGCTCGGGCGGCTCGGCAGCTCGGCGGCTCGGCAGCAACTGCAGCTCGGCGGCTCGGCGACTCGGCGGCTCGGGCGGCTCGGCAGCAACTGGAGCTCGGCGGCTCGGCGACTCGGCGGCTCGGGCGGCTCAGGTGGCTCGGCGGCTCGGGCGGCTCGGGTGGCTCGGGCGGCTCGGCAGCAGCGGCGGCTCGGTAGATCGGCGGCTCAGCGGCGCCGGCGGCTCGGTGGTGACGGCGGGGCCGCGTGGGGACGGCGGCGGGGCCGGGTGGGGCGGCGACGAGGCCGCTGAGGGCGGCGGCGGGGCCACGAAGGGTGGCGACCGGCGCCTTAAGGGTGGGGCCGCGGGGTCGCAAGGGTGGGGCAACGGGGCCAGCAGAGGCGGCGCCGGGGCCGGGAAGGGCGGCGCCGGGGCCGGGAAGGGCGGCGCCGGGGCCGGGAAGGGTGGCGCCGGGGCCGCAAGGGTAGGCGACGGGGCCGCGAGGGCGGCGTGGAGGGGTCGCGAGGGCGGCTCAAGGAGGCCGCGAGGGCGGCGCGAAAGGGCCGCGAGGGCGGCGCGAAAGGGCCGCGAGGGCGGCGCGACACGACGGGACCGCGAGGGCGGCGCGACGGGGTCGCAAGGGCGACGCGACGGGGCCGCTAGGGAGGCGCGACGCGACGGGGCCGCTGAGGCGGCGCGACGGGGTCGTAAGGGCGGCGCGACGGGGCCGTGAGAGGGGAGCGCGACTCGGGCAGAGGCTGAGCGCGCTCCGGGCAGGAAAAAAAAGTTGGTGGGCCCTAGGAACAGTTCCCACAGGGGAACCTGCTCTATACCATGTGAAAATGAACGAGGAATGAAAAGACTAAGGGAAAGTTGGGTACAAGTACAAACCCTAGAAAGCTGTACCCCATATGTGCTACCCCACTATAGCCTACAGCAGCTAAGTCATATAAATCTGACACGACTCGCTACGAATTTAAATATGCTGCACAAATAGGACAAAATCAACCGGGAGTTAAAAGTTCCATAACTCGCAACAGAAAACATATGTTTCGTCTTGTGACGATACGTGATAACTTCGTGGGGCACTGTGTGACCAAGCGTGGTTCTCCTATGACTATCCGTGATAGAATCCTAGATTCTGTGACCATCCGTGATAGAATTCTAGATTCTGTGACCGTTCGTGATAACCGCTTGACCATTTGTGATAGCGCGTCATGTATATTGACCATTTGTATAATAACCCCAGTTCTTGCTTTTCTGAACTGGCCCGAGCCGCACTGCGCAAGTGATGTGGTGGTGGTGGCATGGCATGAGTGTTGCTGCCTGCGCTGTGAATCTCGGGATCATCGAGATTCTTACAAAAAGTCATGAAAGACGCGCTATACGCGCCGTTTGAAATCCCGAATACACCCTCTCTAGCCGATTCCACCTCGATCCCCATAGTTGATACTTCGTAAATGATAACATCTTGGGTAGAGTAGATCGGGTTGTACCCACCACCTAATGATGTCTCGTGAAGATAATCATATTCAGTGAGCAGAAGCATTATCGCCTAGAGATCCCAAATGGCGGGAGAAACGCGCACGCACATTCCTGCATACAGGGAGGGGGGTCTATAATCACCAGCAGCGCGGTATCCCCCATATCATTGTCCTGGTCTCACTATCCAGGCGAATGTGCTTGCCGTTCCAGACACTGTTGTTTAACACCACAACAACCCACTACATGTGAGAATACATATTATTACATAAAACAAGGGAAACTGCAAACCTGTGGGAAAGGGGCGACTACCAGTAGTTCAGTAATAAATACTTCAGCAGCAATCTACATGTGTCACTGGGGGCAATATAAATTGCAGCCATGCCAATGTATCTGATCATCTGATGTGCCTGGTACAGCATCCACCCCACAAGACACAGGTGACTCCTCTTTATCCGCACATCACCCTGTCTTGGTGCAGGAGCACTGGCAGCTCATGGGGTTGCTGGCGCTAGCACAGTTGCAATCACACTTCATCTTCACGCTGCCTCCACTCGAAGGAGGTGGGGGAGGTGGAGAAGGGGGAGGAGGAGGGGGAGAGGGAGAGGGCAGGGTTTTTGCAGGACGCACTTGTTCTGCACACGGTCCCAGTTTTGCTGCACCAGGAACTTCCTCCCATTCAGCCCCACCAGATTGTACTCATAGCTCTTGCCGTTCTGCAGGGATTCCATCTTGGTGCTGCCGAAATTCTACGCGCAATTGTGAGCGTTCTCCCCGCCCCCATCAACGAACCACCCGGTACTTACATCCGGATCCGTGGCAATTTCGGTGATCTCATGCGCAAGCGAGGTGATAGTGGCATCAATGCCAGGGTTTTCATTGGGCGACGTGCCCCTTACCCCGCTGGGGTACTGAATGTGGTGCCCCACAAAGGCGAAGCGCAGAGGGGTGGAGTTGATTGAGTCCTAGGTGTGCCAGGCGCAGTACTTCTTATAGAAGTCCCCAAACTTAACGTCGGCGCTCGTAAGTAGAACGTAGATGCTGTGAGGATCCAGCGAGAAGGGCTTGCCAGGCCCCACAAAGCTGTTCACAATTGCACGGGCGGCGGAGAGGCAGGCGGAGGCCCGGGGAGGGGAGGGCGGAGAGGAGGGTGAGACAGCGAGCGTGCAGGTACTGGAGCGTGTGGGCGGGTGAAGGGTAGAGGTGATATCAAGCAGGAGACGATGAATCAACGCAGGAGAAGGTGAGCATGGAAGGTGCACTTGGAACAAGCAGAGGAAACACTTAGAGTGGCTGAGTTGAGAGTGGTGAGGAGCGGTACATACTGGCGTGCACGTCGTTTTTGACGGGTTCTTGCCGCGTGAATAGTTGTCGATCACAGTCCCAGCGAGACGAACCTGCGCCAGGAGCAGATGGCAGCAAGATGGAGTGAACGGATGAGGGCGTGCAAGAGGGAATGAATGAACAAGGGACGCAAATGAAGAGCACAAGGAGCAGATAGAGCAACGTCATGCAAGCGTGGCTAGGCTAGCTCCTTATTGAATTCTCACCACGCCTTCCCCAGCGATGCCCTGGCTGCCCTTTTTGTTAGAATTCTCAAAAGCGACCTCCCTCTCTCACCTTGGAGCTAACATTCTTCTTCCCATCGGCGCCAGACTGGTAGTACGCGGCCGTGATGGCCCACCACCACCCCTTCACACTCGCGTCCCCCGCGCCGCCCTTACTGCCCGAGTCCTTGCTCAGCGACTGCACGAATGCGTCAATGATCTCCCTTCCCGACCCCGCCCCCCAGCTGCCATGGTAGATGTGGTAAATATTGATCGTTGGATTGCCCACCACCACCGGCCCGCCGTGGTACTTGTTCGTCGCGCCCGCGGCCGGGGTGATGGCGGTTGTGGTGGCGATGGCATGGGAGGTGCCGTGCGAGGCGCCGTCAGATGCAGAGAAGCCGTCAGATGCGGAGAAGCCATCAATGGCGACGGAGCGGACGAGCGGAAAGCCGATGGCTGAAACGATCGCGTCGCCGCCCGGGACGCCGCGAACGGCGGTGGTGGCGGTCCGCTGCTGCTGCTGTCTGCGTAAGAGGGGCGTGTGAGGGACACGCGCTTCCTCGGACCGCCAGATTCCCCGATCCACTCCGATTCGGCCGGTCGAAGCGCGCCGGAGACGAAGAGCAGGACGAGCGAGAGGAGCAGGCGACGAGCCGGGGAGAAAGCGAACGACCCCGCCGCCGCCATGGTGATGGCGAATGTGTTACGAGACTAACTTAGCTGGTAACGGGATTTAAGGAGGGCCTATGCTTAGTAGCCTAGGCCAAGCGGGTATCGAGGGTGGCGAGAGCAAGGGTCGAGAGAAATTGACCAAGCAAGTGGGCTTCACTAAGAGCAAAGCATATAAGATATAGTCGAGAAACACAAACAAGAGGTGCACCACCAATAGCAAGGAAACATAACTTCACTAAAGGTAAAGCTACAGGCAGTTATTAATATGTATAAAATATATATCGCGACACACCCCCTTAACTGCCTGCAGCACACAGCTAGAGTAAGTCACACCCCCTTAACCTGCTTACGGTATGAGCTTGTGAAGCCACGGAGGGGTAGAAGAAGCAGGGGAAACAGCAACACATAACAGTCATGATAAATGCAACAATGGCAGGTGCATGACCCAAAAGGTGGGTGTGAGAGCAGGCGCCTTGGCTGCAACGAGCAGCAGGACAGCGCGGCTCAGCACCTCCGGGGGCGTGCCTGCAACAGGCAGCAGTTGCAGTGATGGCAGATGGAGCTACAGTGACCTCAGCCACGGCAGATGCAGCAGCGACAGGTGCAGGACCCGGCAGGTGGGCGTGAGAGCATGCGCCGCAGCTGCAACGAGCAGCAGGACAGCGCAGCTCAGCACCTCCGAGGGCGTGCCTGCTACAGGCAGTGGCTGCAGATGCCCGACTTGCTTCTACCACCCCCTCAACCTCTCTCCCCCCCCTTCCCCACAGCGACAAGCCCTGCAGGGAGAGAGAAAGGAAGAGAGGCAGTGCGTGACGAATTGCTGGTCACTCCCGCCACCCCCTCATCTCCCCCCCCCACCCCCCACTGTGGAAGCCGCTGAAGGGAGGGGGGGGCGGCGTACGATGTTGCTGGCGGGGTCTTTGCTGGCAGTGTAGCTGCTGGCAGGGTCTCTGCTGGCGGTGTAGCTGCTGGCGGGGTCTCTGCTGGCGGTGAAGCTGCTGGCGCGGTCTCTGCTGGCGGTGACGGCGCGTGCCGGTGCTGGAGCTGGTGACTGGTTTCGGTGCTGGTGCTGGTGCTGGTGCTGGCGGCTGGCCCTAGTGCTGGTGCCTTGTGCTGGCAGCTGGCTCTGGTGCTGGTGCTGGCGGCTGGCGCTGGTGCTGGTGCCTGGTGCTGGCGGCTGCCGCTGGTGCTGGTGCCTGGTGCCGGCGGCTGGCGCTGGTGCTGGTGCCTGGTGCTGGCGTGACGGCGCTGGTGCTGGTACCTGGTGCTGGCGGCTGGCGCTGTTGCTGGTGCCTGGTGCCGGCGGCTGGCGCTGGTGCTGGTGCCTGGTGCTGGTGGCTGGCGCTGGAGCTGGCGGCTGGCGCTGGTGCTGGGTGCTGGCGGCTGGCGCTGGTGCTGGTGCCTGGTGCCGGCGGCTGGCACTGGTGCTAGTGCCTGGTGCTGGCGTGACGGTGCTGGTGCTGGTACCTGGTGCTGGCGGCTGTCGCTGGAGCTGGCGGCTGGTGCTGGTGCTGGTGCCTGGTGCTGATGGGGCGCGAGGGGTGGGACGAGCTGCAGACCGACTACAGGCTGGGCGGGATCGGACGGTAGGAGGCGCGCAAGCGCTGGTGCGATCGCCGGTGCGCTGGCGGTGATCGCTGGTGTTCCGCCCCCACTCCCTTCCCCCTTTTCCTCTCTCCCCCACGGCATTCCGCCGCCACTCCCTTCCCCCTTTCCCTCTCCCCCCCACAGCGTTCCACCGCCAATCCCTTCCCCTCCTCCCTCTCCCCCACAGCGACCGCCGCTGCACACGCGAACAGTCGCGACGGGGGGGGGGGGGGGGGGTGACGGGCAGGGGGCCGAGGCGACGGGAGGGAAGAAAACGGGACGGGGGGGGAAGGGCCGCGACGACCGCCACGGACGCCGTCCCCTTCATTCCCGATGCCCCCCCCCCCCCCCCCCCCCCCCCCCCCTCCTCCCCTTTCCCCACTCTCGCGCAAACTCGGCAGCAGGCGTAGGCGCGGGCAGAGGTGGTGACGGGGGGGAAACGCGACAGGCTGACGACGAGGGAAACGCGACGGGCTGACGACAAGGAACCGCGACGGGCTGGAGACGAGGGAAATCGCAACGGGCTGGCGACGAGGGAAACGCGGTCAACTCGCCGCGGCGCCCGTCGCAGTGAGCGCCGTGCCGCGAACTGGTGAGCCCATTAACTTAGGTCAGGTTTTTAATCGCTCAATACCATGTTACGAGACTAACTTAGTTGGTAACCGGGTTTAAGGAGGGCCTAGGCTTAGTAGTCTAGGCCAAGCGGGTATCGAGGGTGGCGAGAGCAAGGGTCGAGAGAAATTGACCAAACAAGTGGGCTTCACTAAGAGCAAAGCATACAAGATATAGTCGAGAAACACAAACAAGAGGTGCACCACCAGGGCTCAGGGTATCAGTGTAATTTACCCTTCTATACTGATTACAAGGGTGAAATTTTTTGTCTACACTGATGTGCTGGGGTAATTTCTTGGTGAGTTAGTGTTACACTGATCTGTAAGTGTATCGACGTAGGCCACACTGATGCCTTAAGGTAAAGTACACACTGCCCATAAGGGTTTTTGAAAAAGCTATACTGCCAATCGTGAGTAGCCCAAATCCAGAACGAAGCCCTGTGCACCACCAATAGCAAGGAAACATAACTACACTAAAGCTAAAGCTACAGGCAGTTATAAATATATATATAATATATATCGCGACAGAATGCCGTAGAGAGGCTCGACTCGGAGTCGAGAATCGTTCAGCCGCGCGCCGTTTAGTACAGAATGTGGGTGTTTTGAGGTGCTGCGCTAATAAAGGATCCAGCGGTAGCATGCTAAAACATCCTACGCCGCTCTCGCGAGGCCGGCTACAGTCGCGGCGCGGCATTTTCAAACTGCTAATAACGGACAGACGTGTTTCAGACGTGCTCGGTTTGCCTTGTTTTCATTGTCGCTGCAAGTAATCGCCGCTTTGTGCCCGCGTACCTGGCAAGTCGTGCTCGACGTTGGCTCTGCACGATTCTGGCTCAGCAGTCCGAGTTCGACCGGAAGGGCAGAAATTTATGGACTGGAGGGAGCTTCAAGAGGATTTGGCTGGTGGAGCATTCAAGAGGAAGAAAACCAGATTGGGCGAGGGGACGGGCTGGGCTGGGGGTGACGAGGAGGTGAGTGAGGTGATGTGGAGTATACGATACGGGTAATCTCGTAGCAGGGTGGTTCGTGTCGCGGATACTAGCGAACGGCTTAGATTGGTCATTCCAACAAGCGAATGACAGTCCGAGCATTCTGTCAAACTGTCATTTGTTCTGTAGGCTGTAGTGGGGTACTCAACAGCGAGTACAACCCTTTTAGGGTTTCCTATATGTATCCCACCTCCTACTAGTTCAAATCACTCTTCTACCATTCCTTCTTATCGCCTAATCTCAACATGCTATCAGAGCAGGTCGACCCTCCTTGGTCGATCCTGTGCATGGGCCCTACTGCTTCTGTGAAGAGGAGAACGCGAATGAATGAACTATGAATGAAGTGAGTACATATAGGAAACCCTAATTGGGTTGTACCCCCTCTGGGATACCCCACTATAGCCTACACAACAGCATAAGCTATATAATGTTCTGACACACCCCCATAGGCAAAGTGGGGGAGAACAAGGGGTCACAAGACCAGTCACGCAAAGCACAGCAAGCTCAGGGTGGATCACAAAGTCACCACACAGTCCGAGCACAACGACAAGGCCACAAGGCCAGTTCACATGCAGGAGGACACATATATATATATAGAGCTAGACAAGCAAGAGCAGGTATATATATGTGACAGTACAAGCAAGGTCAAGAGGAGAGCAAGTGAGGCAAGACAGGTACAAGACCCAACTGAGTGCAGAAGCGCTGATGGTCACAAGGCGCAAGTGCCTTGGTGAACACATCAGCAGTGTTGGCCTCAGAGGCCACGTACGCAAGTCGCAACTGACCACGCTGCTGCAGCTTACGAGCAAGAAAGTAACGGAGAGCAATGTGCTTCGTTCTGTGCTCCAAGCGCTGCTCTCGACACAAGGCCAGCATGGCCTTGTTGTCTACGTACAGCACTGGAGGAGAACGAGGCTGCTCTCCAAGGTCAGTCAGCAGGTAGGTGAGCCAGCGAAGCTCCTGTGCAGCCATGGCCCCGGCGTAGATCTCAGCCTCACAACTGGAGCCGAGAACAGAGGACGAGCGAGTAGCCCGCCACGAGACAGAGCCGGAACCAAGACTGAAGGTGTAACCCTGCGACGACCGCTGCGTAGCCTGGTCGTCAGCCCAAGAAGCGTCCGCGTGCCCAGTGAGGACCACTGGACTCCGCCCTCCAAGCACTAGCCCCATGCCCGACGTACTGCACAAGTAGCGCAACACCCTCTTCGCTGCAGCCATGTGCTCTGGTCGGTGTCTCCCAGGAGCAACATAGCGTGCAAGAATGCTAAGAGGGTATGCAAGGTCAGGTCGTGTGCAGGTCATCAGGTACATGAGGCAGCCAACAAGCTCTGGGTACGGGCCACTCGACTCTACGGACTCATCCGAAGGCAGAGCTGAGAGCGAGTGGCGAGTAGACAGAGGAGTGGCCTGAGGCGAGGAGTACGTGAAGCCGAAGCGCTGAAGGACCTGCTGCACCATGTGTGACTGAGTCAAGGTAATGGTGCGGCGTGCTCTGTCCCGAGTGATCTGCAAGCCAAGGTAGCTGCGCAGTTCACCCAGGTCTGTGCACGTGTGTCTCTTCTGCAGCTCGGACTTCACGTAGGCTAGTCCAGCAGTGTCAGCTGTGGCAAAGACCAAGTCGTCGACGTACACGAGGATGTAGAACGGCGGCAAAGAAGTGTCGGTGCGCAGAAACAACGACGGGTCAGCAGTAGAGGGAGCAAACCCAAGAGCCGCAAGCGTAGTCCTCAGTGTGTCGTGCCACTCACGCGGTGCCTGGCGGAGACCGTAGACTGGCCGTCGGAGGCTCCACTGGGTGCCAGGAGGGAAAGTCCCAGTGAAGCCAGGTGGACGGCGCAGCCAGATCTCCTCGTGCAGGCTACCCTGCAAGAAAGCAGTGCTGAAGTCAAGAGAGTGGAGCTCGTAGTCGCGCTGAGCGGCTATGTGCAGCAGCACCCGAAGAGTGGTCATCTTCGGGGTGGGAGAGAAGGTCTGAAAGTAGTCAACTCCCTGCCGCTGACTGAAGCCACGAGCGACGTACCGCGCCTTGAAGACAGGTGGAGAGCCCGGCGGCCGCTTCACCCTGAAGATCCACATGCCACTGACGATGTTCGCCCCAGGAGGGGGCACCGCGTCAACGTAGGTGCCTGTGGACTTCCAGGACGCCATCTCTGCATCCATAGCTGCCTGCCACTGAGAGGAGTAGGGACCCTCTACGGCCTCCGCATAAGAGCGCGGAGTCGGGATGTCTAGTGCATCCGGGTCTCCCTCAGGGGCAAGTAGTACGGACGCGAGATGAGGTGAAGCAGCAGCCAGACACTGGAACTCCTCCTGCCTGTCCTCAAGGACGTCCGTGCCAAGAGCACACTCACCCCCGACGGACGGAGGACAGACAGACGCAGACTCAGCAACAAGACCGGCAGCGTAGTCTAGACGACAGCGAGCAGCAAAGTCGACGAGCTCAGCAACAAGCGCAGACGCAGCAGTGGACTCAAAAGAGGGGTCAGTGACGACAGTAGCAAGGAGACGTGTGACAGTAGGACTAGCAGCACGAAGAGAGTCGGACTCTGGGTCGGTAAGTGCAGGAAGGGAGGACTCAGGAGGAGAAGGCAAAGGGGCACGCAGAGGAGCAGTGGACGGACGCAAAGACATCCGGTGCGTGCCAGGGACAGGAGGAGGACGCTGACGCGAACCGCGACCACTAGCGCGAGCAGCACGAACAGGCGACGCAGGACGAGACGCAGGCTCACGACGCTCAGCAAGACCTCCAGTGGGACCAGTGTAAGGAGAGGGAGCAGGAAGTGGGGAGGCGGGCTCTAACTGGGACTGTGACTGAACAGGCGGTGGACACGCTGCAGGAGGAGAAAGACCAAGAACCTGCTGTAGGAGCGGAACGAAGTACGGCCGAGGCCGCGCGGCGACTCCAGACACAGCAGGGACAGCACCCTCAGCAGCAGCACCAGCGCCAACAGCACCTCCAGCGGCAGGACCTCCAGCAGCACCAGCAGCACCCGCAGCAGGACCACCGCCAGGAAGGACAGCAGCAGTCTCAGCACCAACACCCGCAGCAGCTCCAGCTCCAGGCGGACCCGAGGGCCCAGCAGCTCCGGGACCAGCGGCACAAGTACCCTCAGCAGCCGAAGGAGCTCCAGCTCCAGCAGTACGTCTCCAGCGGCGAGCAAACCACTCGCGCAGCTCCTGTGGAGAGAGGGGCTCCCGCCGAGGCGAAGCACCCGGAGAACCGCCAGGTCCCGCACCGCCAGACGCCACAAGGGGAGGTCCAGTGGCCGCAGGCTCCGCAGCTCTAGGCTCAGCAGCTCCAGACGCAGCACCCCTTGGCTCAGCACCCCCAGTCGCAGCACCCCCAGGCTCAGCACCCCCAGACTCCGCACCCCCAGGCTCAGCACCCCCAGTCGCAGTACCCCCAGGCTCAGCACCCCCAGACTCAGCACCCCCAGGCTCAGCACCCCCAGGCTCAGCACCCACGCGCGTAGTACCCCCAGAGTCAGCACCCCCAGGCTCAGCACCCGCAGCAGGACCAGAGTCACCAGCAACCTCGACCGGCTCGACTGCATCTACCTGGGACACACCTGAAGGGGCAGGACCCTGAGGGGGAAGGGGGTCTACCGGGGGGGGACCTGGCACAAGGAAGTGCGGTGGCGGGGGGAGGGAAGGAGTGCGGTAGGGGAAGAGGCGGTAGAAGGGGACTGACTCGTCGAACGTGACGTCCTGGGAGGACAGAACACGACGAGAGGAGGGGTGGTAGAACTGCCACCCTGGGGCGTCAGGGGGGAAGCCGAGGAAGAAACAGGGAGCAGCACGAGGGGACAGCTTGTCCGCAGACAAGTCGCGGACAAACGCCCGAGATCCCCAGACACGGAACGCAGACGCATCGCCGACCTTCCCCGTCCACAGCAGAGCTGGGGAGGTCTCCGGCCGGGAGACCCTGGGGTGAAGGTTGATCTGATGCGCCGCGTACCGAACCGCAAACGGCCACAGAAAATGGGGGGCAGCCGCATGCATCATGGACGTACGAGCGACGTCCATGACCATGCCAATGCGGCGCTCAGCAATCCCATTTTTCTGTGGAGAGTCCGGAAGCGTAAAGGTCTGGCGGATGCCTCGTGCACGACAGTAGGCTCGCAGAAGGCCAGAGGAGAACTCTCCACCTCGGTCAGAGTGCAGACGCAGAACAGGAAAGTCCGAGCCGAAGCTCCTCCTGAGCTGGAGACGAGCTGCGCGGATCCAGTCGATCAACACCTCAGTGACATCACCCTTGCTGCGCAAGGGGAAGACTATGGTGTAACGCGAGTAGTCGTCAACCACCAGCAGGAAGTAGCGCTCGTGACCCTGCCCACGGACGCGGGCCGGGCCCCACACGTCCATGTGAAGCGTCTGCAGAGGAGCCTCTGTCGGGGGAAACTGGGAGGAGTGAGGGGCAGCCCGGAGCCGCCCCTCGACACAGGGGACACAGGAAGGTCCGGGTCCCGAAGGAAGGGGAGGGAGAGACCGGGGAAGACCAGAGACAAGGACACGGGAAGCCATGCCCCGAAGACGAGGCAAGGAGGGGTGGCCAAGACGGTGGTGCCACAGGAGAGTCTCCTGAGACAGGCGGCGACACGAGCAGGGGGCAGACTCAGGACCAGACCTGGACGCAGCAGCAAACACCTGACCCGACGCAGCTACCTGGCCAGACGCAGGGACAGGAGGAGACTCAGTGGTCAGGGTGTAGAGACTCGACCCCGGCCGACGCGAAAACGTGGCCAGGTGTCGGCCTGTGCGGGCGTCCGAGCAGTGGGTCACCCGCTGACTCGCAGGAGTAAACTGGTGAACCCCCGCATCCTGCAGGTCAGCACCACTCACCAAGTTCGTCGAGAACGAGGGGAGGTACAGACCAGACAAGGTGCCCGAGGGGGCAGCCGGACACGGGAGGACAGTGGAGAAGTGAGAGAGGACAGGACCCCCAGAGGGGTCAGCCAGGGAGACTGCAACCGGCCGGCCAAGCGGCGTGAGTGTGGTGCGGTCTCGAAAGAAGGAGCGAGAAGCCCCTGAGTCAAGCGTGAAGGTGAGGGAGGCCGAAGCCGACGCAGTACCTGAGAGCGCAGCCTCACCAGTACCTGAGAGTGCAGACGCACTGGCACCTAGAGCAGCAGCCGCAGAAGTACCTAGCGCAGCAGTACCAATGCCCGGGTCGGGCGGGAAACACCGGTAACAGTCACCCTCCTCACTAATAGTCACAGCATACATGGCAGCAAGGATAGCATCAAAGTCAAGATCAAAGATAGCTACGCCAGCCCTAGACAGCTCTCCCCAACGGGGAATCTCACTAGCCTCGGGGAACTGCTGACGCCAAGCGTCCGTCAGGCGGCCAAAGCAGCGCTGGGTGGGGTGGGCACCCCCACACTGCTCACCCGCGCGGTCGCCGGAACGAAGGACGTAGGTGCACGGACCAAAACCCCCACCCCGCTGACGCTGCGTGTACCACTCACGGAGCTGCTGGGGCGGGGGGATGTCCCGCGAACGCTGCTGCTGCTGCTGCTGCTGACGCTGGCCACCACCAGAGCCGCTACGCTGCGGGGCACCACCCCGACCAGCTCCACCCCCTCCGCCACCGCCGCCTCCACCTCCACCACCACCGCTGCCTCCGCTCCCACCGCTGCCGCCACCACCGCCTCCTCCTCCGCTGCTGCCACCGCCACCACCGCCCCCGCCACCACTCCCACCGCCACCCCCACTCCCTCCGTCGCCTCCACCGCCACCTCCACCGCCCCCGCCAGTTCCACCCGCGCCCTTGCCCCCCTTGCCCCTGCCAGGGCGGCGTCTCCCGCTAGGGGCAGACGCCGCGCAGACCGACTCAAGACCAAGCAGGTCGGCAGCAGCAGCAGAGGCAACAGAGGGCAGCAGGGGGGAAGGAGAACACCCCTCAAAGATGGGGGTGCGAGGGTCACCACGAGAGGCTCCTACAGCGACGATGCTCTTCTCCGCCGCCAGGAGGGACTTCTCGAGGAGGTCGACAGTGAGAGTGGTGGGACAGACTGAGAGGAAGTGGTCCCTGACTACGCGAAGGGAGTCAGGGAGGCGTGTGACTATGTAATAGAGAGTGATGTACATGGGGGGGGGGGTTCTTGGCGCAGAACTCAGCAGGAAGGGCGGCGCGGTAGCGAGTGTCACTAGTGCGGAGGTGCGTAATGAGGTCAGCGACAGTGGGAAAGGCAGCAAGGTCAGGAAAGAGGTACGGTAGCATGAGGCGGCTCAGGGCAGCAGTGGCAGGGGAAGAGTAGCGCGCAACTACAGCGTCGTACAAGGTCTGAGCACTCTTGTACTGACTAAAGTGCGCGCGCTCAGTGGTAGGCAGGTGGCGACGCACAGCAAGACGTGCAGCAGCATCGCGGGTGGCCCACTGAGAGCGAACAGTGGGGTCAGCATCAGCAGCAGGGGCAGGAGAGGCGCCAGAGGTGAGGTCAAAGAGGGAAAGACCGTCCGCCCTATCGCACTGTAAGAACAGCTGCAGGTCGTCGACCCAGACCTCAGAGTCAATGGCTCGACCCTCAGCGTCAAAAGCGAGGACACTAGGGGTAGCCATGACGACGACAGTGTAGTAGTGCAAGCAGTAGGGGAAGGGCACGCAGTAACAGTGGTGCTGTGCTCACCAGGCAGGGCAGGTCGGGCGGCTCGGCAGTAGGGCGGCCCGGCGGCTGGGCGGCTCGGCGGCTCGGCTGCTGGGCGGCTCGGCTCCCGGGCGGCTCGGCGGCAGGGCGGCTCGGCGGCAGGGCGGCTCGGCGGTCGTAGGCGGCGGGGCCGGTGAGGATAGGCGGCGGGGCCGGTACCGTAGGCGGCGGGGCCGCGAAGTGGGGCGGCGGGGCCGCGTAGGTGAGGGCGGCGGGGCCGCGTAGGCAAGGGCGGCGAGGCCGCGACGTGAGGGCGGCGGGGCCGCGACGTGAGGGCGGCGGGGCCGCGTAGGTGAGGGCGGCGGGGCCGCGTAGGCAAGGGCGGTGGGGCCGCGACGTGAGGGCGGCGGGGCCGCGACGTGAGGGCGGCGGGGCCGCGACTTAAGGGCGGCGGGGCCGCGTAGGCAAGGGCGACGGGGCCGCGACGTGAGGGCGGCGGGGCCGCGACGTGAGGGCGGCGGGGCCGCGACTTAAGGGCGGCGGGGCCGCGTAGGTGAGGGCGGCGGGGCCGCGACGTGAGGGCGGCTGGGCCGCGACGTAAGGGCGGCGGGCTCGCGTAGGTAAGGGCGGCGCAACGGGCCGCTAGGGGCGACACGGAGGGTCGCTAAAAAAAAGGAAAGCGCGCCTCGGGGCGCGCTTCGGTGGGCCCTAGAAACAGTCCCTAGGAGGGGACCTGCTCTGATTCCATGTGAAGAGGAGAACGCGAATGAATGAACTATGAATGAAGTGAGTACATATAGGAAACCCTAATTGGGTTGTACCCCCTATGGGATACCCCACTATAGCCTACACAACAGCATAAGCTATATAATGTTCTGACAGCTTCCGCTGCTATCGTGTTAGTCGCGCGCCCCGGGCGCGCGACATTTTTTCTGCCCCCCGCGCGCCCCGTGGTGCGCGGCGGTTTTCTGCCCGCCACGCGCTCGGGGCGCGTGGCGGTTTCTTGCCCGCCGCGCGCCCAGGGCGCGCGCGGTTTCACGCCCCGTCGTCCGTCGCGGCGCCCCCAGGGACCAGCGCGCCGCCCCCCGTCGTCCGTCGCGGCACCCCCGGGGACTGTCGCGCCGTCCCCGTCGTCCGTCGCGGCGCCCCCGGGGACCCGCGCGTCGCCCCCCGTCGCCCGTCGCGGCGCCCCCGGGGACCCGCGCGCCGTCCCCCGTCGCCTGTCGCGGCGCCCCAGGGGACCCGCGCGCCAGCCCCTGCCTGTCGCGCGCCCGGGGCGCGCGCGGATCTCTGCACGCCGCGCGCCTCGGGCACGCGCCAGAACCTGCAGCCGCGGTGCAGCTCCTACCCCGCCCCCCCCCGCCTCCTTCTCCCTGCTACGCGTGCAGCCGTGGGGGGGTATGGGGGTGACGGGCAGCCGCGGAGCAGCTCCTCCCCCGCCCCCTCGACTCCATCTCCCTGCTGCGCCTGCAGCTGTGGGGGGGGGGGGGGGTATGGGGGTGGCGGGCGTGCGTGTTGAGCTGCCGCTCCTCCTCCTCTCTCTCTCTCACTGCTGCAGCTGCAGCTGAAGGGGGGGGGAGGTGTGTGGGGGAGACTTGGGAGTGGCGCTAGGGCCGAGGGGTGTGACACGGGGGGGGTTGGACGATACGAGGGGGGTGAGGGCGGGTGGCCGCCGTGAAGTCCGTAGCTCTAGTCGCCCGTGAGACCGTTGCGTCAGAGGCCCGTGGGTCAGTTGCTCTTGCCGGCGAGCGAGCCAGTTACTCCGGTTACCCGTTGCTCCGGTCCCCAGAGGGTCAGTTGCTCTTGCTGGCGAGCAGAGCCAGTTACGCCGTTTGCGACCAGTGCCAGCAGCTTCAGCGGCCGCCCACCTCCTCTCCCTTCGAGTTTCCTCCTCCTCACTTGCCCTCTGCTTATGCCACCAGTCTTTGCCTATGAACTGGTTCTGTGACTGCTTGTTCTGTTGGCTATACCCCACTTTGCCTATGGGGGTGTGTCAAACTGTCATTTGTTCTGTAGGCTGTAGTGGGGTATCCAACAGCGAGTACAACCCTTTTAGGGTTTCCTATATGTATCCCACCTCCTGCTAGTTCAAATCACACTTCTACCATTCCTTCTTATCGCCTAATCTCAACACATTCGTTATTACGAAACAAGCAAACGGTAACGCGGTGCGTAGTGAGAAGCTGGCAGCGAGGTTCTGGCTAGGCCCGAAGCGTAGGCCGCGGTAAGGTATACTGAAAATTTCCTTACACTACCCATCATGTTACCATATACGAAGTATCAGATATGTGGGTCGAGAGGGGATATTCGGGATTTCAAACGGCGCGTATAGCGCGTGCGTCAGGACTTTTTGTGAGAATTTCGGTGATCCCGAGAAACACATCACAGGCAGCAACACTCTTCCCATCCCATGCCACCACCACAGCACCAAGTAGAATACGTTGCTTGGTGATCACAGCGTTTGCGTAACAAGCAAGTTTACGTTGATCACTAGTTGCCTGAAGGATCACTAAACGGTGTGACGGAAGTGCTCTTCGTTCTGTGTGCCGGCGTCAGGAGCTTGATCTTTCCTTATCTGTTTTCGGAGATCATGCGGTTACGTTGGCATCACGTGGACTACTACGCATTAGCGTCAATGAAGCAACAACAAAAGCAAGATCGGCGAACTTTGCCGTGTCCTAGGATTGTAGACGGTGAAGACATTGCTTTACCCGACGACATACCTGTCGCATTGTTTCAGCTTCTAGCGAATGACAGCAAGAACCTCAGTCATGGGGTAGATCTCTCTGAGCTCTCCGCGACCATCCTTCCGAAAGCAGCAGCCGCTTCCATTCTCACGCAGTTTCTTCCTCAAAATCAAGCGGTGTCGAAAACGTCAACTTTCAGCACCATCGAATGGATGCTGGACAGTAACGAACTTAGCGATGCTGAACCCATTACTCCCTTGGTGGCCAATTTTGAGGAACCTCTACTGCAGGATACGGATTTCCAGGTCACTCTCGCTGTCCCTTATGCGTCTGTCCCTCACAATACTTATTATGTTTTATTTATTGGTAGCATCCATTTCCATAACTCGTGACCTTGGCAGAAAATTGGAGAGGAGGTGTTTTACCAGATTGACTGTGAGCGCTTGGCATTGGAAAACGTCGATCCTCCACCAGAGATGGTAAGCCTTCCACATTCAATACGGAGTCAAAATGTCTACTCGTATTCCTTGCTAATTCGTTTATGAAATGCAGAACGTCAGACGTGCGGAGGAGGATGCAGAACCCATCGCGATGGAATCTGCACCATTCAAGAAACATCTCGTTTCCTTATTGGACATCGAAGCAGCGTGCAATTCATCAACATCTTCAAAGCGCGGCAAGCCACACACGATGGACACTTTCTGTCCCATGGACCCTCCGTGCATCCTGGACGATCCCATTAATCCCGGTCATTCCATGACGGATCCGTCGACGCTTATAAAGAAGATGGATCTGATGAAGCCACCTGAAGACGCTTTGAGTGGACTTTTAAACAGCCGTAGAAACATGATGTCGCTTCTGGGTCCAGGTCGGATGACTATTGATGAAGTGAAGCCGACATACACTGAGACACTTTGCAAGGTTCTGGAGGAGCCAAGTACCTCTGCTGGTCAAGCAGCCAAGAGTGAAGGTGTTCCGCTGCTTGATGTGCCGTTTCCATCACTCAGCCAGTCACTGATGGGTGAGAAGCTGGCCATGGAGCTGGTCTGCAAAGAAAATACTCTTCGCCTTGAAGCACTTCCCTCCATGAGCGTGTCAATGAAAGACTTCAACGAGCTGGTTGTGGCTCCCCAGCTCACTTTCAACTGTGGTGGGATTCGATTACTACCAGTTCCACTTCTGCAGCAGGACGAATTGCAGGGAGATGGCAATCTCCTACCTGTCTCCGCGTTCTTATCTCTAAGCGAGTCCGTGAAGGCGAATCTTACAATGGCTTCTCGTGCAAGAGATTTCCTATACCTAGATTGGCATCTGTCGCAAGATTTCAAGTCTTGCACTTCATTCAGTTGTTCCAACGCTGACTGCAAGTTATCTTTTCGGAAAGTTAAGCTGCTCCAATCCGAGCCACCTCAATCTGACTCACTGTTTTCTCTCCTTGAGGACAGGATGCAGAGCGTTTCTGCACAAGCGGTTTCGCAAATCGAGCAAAGAATGCTGCTGCCATCAGCGTTGGTTCAGATGGTGGGTGCAACGTCGACCTATCCAACCGTTGCACCATTCGTCTCACCATCACCACATGCTTCTCGTGTTGCTGCTGCAGTGCAGCCGCCATTTCAGCCTCAGGTTAGACACGCTGAACCTCAGACTGCACCAAAGCTTCATGTACCGCTTTCACATGTTAAAATCATGCCGTCGCCCCAGCCCCAGCCCCAGCCTCAGCCTCAGCCTCAACCATCGATTGTGACACCACCCCCTGTTTCTCCTATGAATCTACCTCACAGTCGATTAGTGTCAATGCCATCGCCAGCTGATACTGCTGCTGCAGCTGCGTCTGCTTCTCCCGCTTCTGCTGCTGCTGCCGCTATGTGTGCTTCTGTCGCTGCAGCTGCCGCCGCCGCTGCTGCCTGTGCCACAACTGCCACCGCCTCTCCTGCTGCTGTTATGCTGAAGAATAACGAGGATAACCGACCAGGCTCAGCTGCTAGAGAGGAGGGCAAGCGGATTGGTTTCCAGCACCAAGTTCAGAAAATGTCAAGCGAGCTCATTTTTTTCATGAATGCAAGGCAGGGGAAAGCACAGAGTCTTCAGCAAGAACCACCTCAGGAGGTAGCAGCAGCAGTTGAGCCAACCAGACTTGCAGAAGAGGTCAACTTCGGAGCACATAATGCAGCTAGAGCTTTGGAGAAGGGGGTCGAGGATGTGACTATTGCGCAACCCGTTTGCTTGAAGTCGCCTCCAGCTGCCAACCAGTCCTTGAACAAATCGGTTTCACAGGTCCACAGAGTGCAGATGTCTCAGGACCTTGCAGATATCGTGGATCTAGCCAAGGGAGAGTATCAGAATCTACTGTGGTCACTGAACAAGGAAGCCAAGACGTCCGTGAAACCCTTTCGCCTGAAACAGGAGGTCAGCCAATCCATCAAGGTAGAAATTTCTCAGCGGACTTCTGGCCAGCTATCACAGGACCGTGTGCTGCAACAGCTGAAATGCCTGTACCTGCTTCACCAGTCCGCAATGCTGTGCTGGCAGTACGGTATCCGCGTTGCTCATCTGTTTCTGGAACAGGGGTTGGAAGCTGCATCCACTGCTCACCTTGCTGCACTCTTCAAGAGGACCAGAGAAGCACTGGCGTCAGCATTTGAGCTGGTGGAGGGGGGTGCAACGGTGGATCACCCAAAGCTCTCCATGCTGACCTCTATCCTCAGAACCCATAAGAAGTCCTGCCAGTTACAGGACTCTAAGGGCGCTACAGCTTCTACAGGCTCTGCAAATGTGCTGATTGTTGCTGAGAACATGGCGTTTTTCACTATGTACAAGCTGCTGGGCACATGCCAGTTCCAGCCCTTCCAGCTCGGACGTTCTGGAGCGCTCAGTGGGATGGATGGGAGAGGGATACCAGAGAGGAAGTGGAAGATTGTGCAGCAGGAGGTGCATGAAGCGCTTGAGATTTCAGACTGCCTCTTGGTTTCTCCGAAGTAAGTGGGCGCACATTGCTGATCCGTGAATTGTTTGTTAAATGCTTTTCTTGTGCTAATTTGGATGTTTTCCTGCAGATACCTGGTGCCTTCATTTCCAGTGACCAAGTTCAGTATGGTGATTATCTACAGTGATCTTGTGGAAGGAGAAGATCTGCGTGTCCTTAATTCCATCAGCAGAAATGTCCACATTCTTTCTGTGGAGGACCCTGACGAGGCATTGCTAACAGAGGTCAAGGTTTGTGACCAATAACTCTCGTTCTTTTTTTTTCTTGTGGAAAAGCCATGTTTATGCCAATTTTCTTTACGTGCAGTCCATGCCTACACAAGCTCCAAAGGAAGTGCACCCAATTACGGCTGAGAAGGTTCAACACTTAGAGCAGCAACGGAAACCAGAGGCTCCCACAGTCATTCTCCTTGACAGCGAACCAGAAGACTGTTATGATGAGATTTCCGCAGCACCTGAAGCTTTAAGACACTCTGCCTCAGTTGTAACGGATTCTGCTCCATACACGACTGCTGATGGACCTGAACTGGTCTCAGAGCCGAACAGTTGGAGGCATGAGGAACATCTGTCACATCATCGTCCAATTGAAGTTCAAGAACAGAAGAAGGCTGCCGTGGAATACAAGAGAACAGTCATTGTCAACACCAGGGACCAGTTTGACCCCATTGTGCTCAGAAGAAGACAACTATACGATAAGATCCTCCAGCTGGAGGAAAGCGGCATTCAGGTAGTTCAATGCTTCTTGTGCATTCCTCTTTTCCAGCATGAACGAACATTGATTGATTGTTTTCTCCTTCGCAGATTATTGAACGGGATCTGGTAGCACCGGCAGAGATTGTGCTGAATGCATCAAGCTCACTGATCATCTATAACCCCCAGCGCCTGAAAGAAGTTCAGAAACTGGCAGCAATGGACGGGCTTCCGTCGAGTTCACTTATGACTGTGTGTCTAGAAGCTGTTGTGGAAACCCACCTGAAGGCTCTCAGTTTCGCTTACCAGACCTGCTTCTTGGTAAGTCGGACACGTATTCCTTCTGAAATCCTTTGAGACATGGGTTTATCAGTGTCACCAACTCATGCTTATCAACTGGCAGGTGTTTGAGGGAACTGACGCCTATCTGACACAAATCAAGCGCAATGTGGACGATCTTTATGCTGGAGGAGCAGCACTGGACCTGGACGTGCAATGTTTCTTCTCGTCATCTGAAGCCGCAACCGAGAGATTGATTCTCAGCCTGCTATCTGCAGCTTCTTTCCCTTCCACTGCCAAACAATCAGGCTCCCAACCATCAGCCTCCCAGCCCTTCCGCACGCCCCTGCCTGAATCCGAGTCTTTCCAAGAAGCCTTCCTGTGTCGGTTCCCATCCCTCAACCCACTCTCTGCACACATCATCATGACCTCGGGCTTTCCTCTGCCTGTGTTCATGTGTCTGCACCACGAGCAGCAAGCATCAGCAACAGTTCCTCGCGGCCTTCCATCCCGCTCCCTCAGCCTGTTTCAGGGCCAATGTGAACACAAGACTACACCACAGCAGGCCACAGCTCGCAACCACATGCCTGTCCAGGGCTCACGGAATTCACCTCCATCAGAAGGCAACCTGCCAATGTACCCGGGTGACATGAGGCAAACCGGTTATCATCCCGAAAGCGCATATGATGGCATGCCACCGCCTCACCGAGACATGCCTTTCAATCCAGATTCTCGATATACTTCACGTCATGAACACTCGATTCATCCTCCACCCGCTGCAGCTGCTGCTTCGTCTGCGTACTTGGGCTCTAGTTTTCCTTCTGGAAGGAGATCGAGGCCACCTCCAGATGTGCCATGGGGGCATCAGTCTGCTCGGCCAACCGCCTCAGAAGCTGAAACCCTTGTATTGAGTGATGATGATGATGGTGATCCTGGTCAGCGTGGTGGTGGATGGAGAGGATATGAGCAGCAGCATCTCCAGCAGCAGGAAAGCAGGCAGCAGCAGAGGAGGTTCCACCAGCAGCCGCACGAGTTGTACCACAGACCAGGACAATCAGAGCGACTGGTAACGCCAGATGCAGATGTGGATGCCTATTCATTTGGTGATGAGCCAAGCGGCGTTCGAAGCTTCCCGTCTGCATTTGAGATTGAGCAGGCAGATGCAGCACCACTTCTTGGGAATGAAGACTACTACCACAACCACATGTCTCAAGTGCGCATGGCCGATTCTCCAAGCAGCCACTATTCTGCATCACCTGCCAGCAGCACATACTTCCAAGGTGTGTTTGCACTGCCTGTTATTCTGCGGTCTCCTGCCTGTTATGCATATTATACATCTGAACTTCCGATTCCTTGATGCAGGAGCAAGCGACTCAGAGCCCTCTCAAGCTCCCTCTGCTTCAAGCGGCGTTAAATCTGCCTTGCAGGGCTGGATGTCAAGAAGGCAATCAGCAGGTCACCAAAGTAACCCTACAGGCAGTTCATCCTTCCATTCAGAAATCCCCCCAGCTGGTACACGAGGAAACCCATATGGTGCAAGGTCCTCCTCCCCTCAGATTTCCCGCTATTCTGGCCCTGGTACACGTCCAGATGACTCCCAATTCCTATCTCCCCGTCATGCACAGCCCATTCAATCTCAATATCAGCAGCAGCAGCAGCGCCCACACCCCCAGCAATATCGGTCGCAGCATCAGCCGATGCAGAGCTCTCCAAGCCAGGAAACATGGGCTTCCCCACCAGCACCTCCTCAAACCAACAGGCAGATTCGTGGCAGAGAGCAATCTACGAACTCTAACAAACGCATCCGCACGAACCTTTTTCAAGATGATTCTGCAAGAAGGCGAGAGGAGGCTGATGCGTCTCTGCAGAAGTTCTGGCACACAGGGAGCAAGATCCCCAAGCATGTGCTGGTGAAGCGGAAGCTGCAGGGTGTGCAGGCGTCTGATCAACGAGGGAGCTCCTCTAGCAGAGCTGAGGAGTCACGGCTGTCTTGGACACCAAGTGACAAGAGAGCAAGAGAGGTGAGGGGGCCTTACTGACTGAATGCAACCTCAATCCTAATCCATTTTTGTGCTGAAGGTCCGAGTTGCACTGAATGTGAATGCTGCCAATTTGGTTTCTAATTGCAGGTTCTGGCGTATGAGCGAGCTGAGGGCGATGGGAAACAGTGCAAATTGGTGTGGAAGAAGCCAAGAGCAAGCGTGGACTAGCTGGCTGGCTTGTCTCTGCTCCAGCAGCAGCTCCACATCAGCTACATGGCTACAATGATGTGTTGTGAACACATTCTTCATTTTGTCAGTACATTATTTGCTCAATTGAGCCATACACTACAATATTGATCAATTTACTTGGTAAAGCATGTGGCAGATTCTGCATGACCAACATACACATTTTTCTCTACATGAACCCTCACCTAACTGATATGACGTACCCTACTCCACCCAGGTTAGGGAGCCAAAGAGGAGAATCTTTCCTGGCAATGGCCCTGGGCTGGGCGCTATGAACATGAACTTGCCCTTGGCAATATCCACTTGTGTTATACAGATGAATCCAGCGATGCTCCTGCACTCCAAAAACAGTACAACCAAGTACAGGAGACAAGCGATCAGCACACTTTCCAAAGGCTGCAGGAAAAGACAACCGACCACCGACGTATGCAAAATACACCAGCTGTCCAAAGGGACAGTACAGATACCATACGCCCACAAAAATCTCACCCAGTAACAGCGTCCTTCTCCTCCTTGGCATGCGAAACCGCCAGCACATGATGCTCCAGCTCCCGTGAAAGAACCACTGGTGCAGTACGAAGCGGGTCTGAAACCCTCGCTGCTCCGATGGGAAGTGCTGACTGCGGTGCCTGTGGCCCTCCCCCTACTCTCAGCACCGTGTACTCCGACCAGCTGGATGTGCTTGAATGAGGCGAGAACTGCCGCTCGGGCCCGTAAAAGTATGCCTGATAAATCATAGTAAAGAAGAAAAAACTTGAAAAAAAACAGCAAGGGGATATTTTCAAGATCAGGGGTGGTATCAGGCCAGTTACCAAATAATCAGTTGACCCGAAGAATTTCTGTCTTCATCTTTCAGTTCCCGTTCTTTTGTACCTTTATGACTGCTTGTCTCAACCGCTGCCTGAACTTGGAAGCACGGGACACGGCACCTCCGGACCGCACAAGCTTCACCACCTCCACCGCCGCTGCATGGCCGGCAGGGATACCATCCGCAGCAGCTGCCGCCGCTTTGCTTCGGTAGTGCTCCGAAAGCATGCTGTAGAGTCGCTCCTGTGGTAGAGAGAGAAGAAGGGGAAAAAGGGGAGAGGAAACGGTCTTGAAGTGAACAGAGAAAGCTTCACCACCTCCACCGCCGCTGCATGGCTGGCAGGGGTACCATCCGCTGCAGCCTTTGCGGCTTTGCTTCGGTAGTGCTCTGAGAGCATGCTGTACAGCCGCTCCTGTGGTGAGGAGAAGGGGGTAAGAGAAACAACTCCTGAGGCTAAGAGAGAACAAGCTTCACCACCTCCACTGCCGCTGCATGGCTGGCAGGGGTACCATCTGCAGCAGCTGCTGCTGCTTTGCTTCGGTAGTGCTCCGAGAGCATGCTGTAAAGTCGCTCCTGTGGTGAGAGGGTGGGCAGGAGAGGGAGGGGAGGACGGCACTTGAGGAGAGAAGGAGCTTCACCACCTCCACCGCCGCTGTATGGCTGCTGCTGGCAGCACCGCCAGCAGTGCCGTGGGCAGCACCAGCTGCTGCTGCCTTGCTTCGGTAGTGCTCTGAGAGAGCATGCTGTAGAGCCGCTCCTGTGGTGAGGAGAAGGGGTGTGGGAAGGAGAGGGGGAGGTGGGGGAAAGGGAGGAGGATGAGAAATAGGTCTTGAGGCCACGAAAGAATGAGGGCTCCAGGCGCATTGACCTTAGCTACACTGAGGCTTATCAGGTAATCTTTTGAGGCGCCTCAAAAGAATGAGGGCTCCAGGCGCATTG
Organism: Closterium sp. Naga37s-1; assembly: GCA_947471745.1. Taxonomy (NCBI): domain Eukaryota; kingdom Viridiplantae; phylum Streptophyta; class Zygnematophyceae; order Desmidiales; family Closteriaceae; genus Closterium; species Closterium sp. Naga37s-1. The sequence goes on from CANJKZ010000211.1 coordinate 2,893,914, forward strand.
ACCTTAGCTACACTGAGGCTTATCAGGTATTCTCAGCACACGCACCACTGACATACACACTATGAAATGAAGTCACCTGTCAGTGAGTTTCAAACAGATGCACCTGCCCCAGTACAAGCACCACCACGTTGACCATCAACTCATTGACCTTAGCTACACTGATTCTTTCTTACCCCAACAAACGCACTATGAAGTGATGGTTGCTTATCAGGGAATCTCAAACAGACGCACCTGCCCCAGTACAAGCACCACCACGTTGACCATCAACTCATTGACCTTAGCTACACTGATTCTTTCTTACCCCAACAAACGCACTATGAAGTGATGGTTGCTTATCAGGGAATCTCAAACAGACGCACCTGCCCCAGTACAAGCACCACCACGTTGACCATCAACTCATTGACCTTAGCTACACTGATTCTTTCTTACCCCAACAAACGCACTATGAAGTGATGGTTGCTTATCAGGGAATCTCAAACAGACGCACCTGCCCCAGTACAAGCACCACGTTGGCCCGCAAGGCATCAATGGAGTGTAGCAGCAGCTGCAGAGGCAACGCAGGGAGGAAGTGCACGGAGGGAGAGGGGTGAGGGAGCAGAATAAAAAACGGCAATCGTTGGTCTGGTTTAAGGCGTGTGTGTGTGTCCCTCCAATCTTGGAAAATGGACCGCAAACAGAGAAGAAGATGGTATCTGTTACTTCTGAGAATTCTCAAAAGTCGCACCAAACAGAGAACAAGATGGTATCTGTACCATCCATAAACCACAAACATGGTAACCAGCATTGCCAACACGCACCTGGTAACCAGCACCACCAACACGCACCTGGTAACCAGCACCGCCAGCACACACCTGGTAACCAGCACCGCCAGCACACACCTGGTAACCAGCACCGCCAGCACACACCTGCTATCCCGCTCCATCCACCCATCCCATGCTGTTCTGTTCGCTATGATCCCTGCTGCTGCTGCCTCCAGGTGACTTTTGAGTCGACTCAAAAGTGACCTCTTTTGAGTCGACTCAAAAGTCACCCCATGCTGTTCTGTTCGCTATGAACCCTGCTGCTGCCTCCACTGGCACCGCCCATATTGCAGCCCCTCTCCTGCTGCCTCCACTGGCACCGCCCATATTGCAGCCCCTCTCCTGCTGCCTCCACTGGCACCGCCCATATTGCAGCCCCTCTCCTGCTGCCTCCACTGGCACCGCCCATATTGCAGCCCCTCTCCTGCTGCCTCCACTGGCACCGCCCATATTGCAGCCCCTCTCCTGCTGCCTCCCTCCTCCCTACACAAGACAGTGGTTCTTGGATCGACATACCTGGTAACCAGCCACATCCACCCATCCCATGCTGTTCGCTATCATCCCTGCTGCTGCTGCCTCCACTGGAACCGTCAATATTGCTGCCGCTCCTACTGCACGGAACAGTGGCCCTTGGACCAACATACCTGGTAACCAGCCCCTTTAACACATACCTCATGCCCAGCCCCACCAACACATACCTGGTAACCAGCCCCTTTAACACATACCTCATGCCCAGCCCCACCAACACATACCTGGTAACCAGCCCCTTTAACACATACCTCATGCCCAGCCCCACCAACACATACCTGGTAACCAGCCCCTTTAACACATACCTCATGCCCAGCCCCACCAACACATACCTGGTAACCAGCCCCTTTAACACATACCTCATGCCCAGCCCCACCAACACATACCTGGTAACCAGCCCCGTCCACCCATCCCATGCTGTTCGCTATGATCCCTGCTGCTGCTGCCTCCACTGGAACCGCCCCTATTGCTGCCGCCCCTATCGCTGCCGCCTCTCCTGCTGCCTCCCTCCCTGCTCCTGCTCCTGCTGTTCCACCATCCCCTCCCCCCTCCTCCCCTCCTCCTCCGTCTCCCAAGGGTGTGATGCCCAGTCGCCTGTCTGTTGCGTCTGCCAGTGCCGTCACCAGTGCTCGATATAGGTCAAGGTTGGCACTGGAAGGGGGAGGGGAGCATGTAAACTTGAAGACTACTGAGCTTTCAATCCTCTCCCAAGGGTGTGATGCCCAGTCGCCTGTCTGTTGCGTCTGCCAGTGCCGTCACCAGTGCACGGTATAGGTCAAGGTTGGCACTGTTAGTGGGGAACGCAGCGGGAAAGGGGGAGAAGAGGATGTGAGTTGTAATGAGCACAAATGCTGCCTGCTGCATGCCCAGTCGCCTGTCTTTTGCCTCCGCCAGTGCCGCCACGCCACTAGAGCCGTGTTTTGATTCGACTCAAAACACGACTCACTGTCTGTTGCCTCCGCCAGTGCCGCCACTAGAGCACTGTATGAGTCAAGCTTCTCCCACTGTAACAGGAGAGTCAAGGGAGAAAGGAAGACCGAATGGGGTTGGGTTGGGTGGGATTAAGAAAGTGTAATAGAGTATGGTAAGGTGACTTAACTCCACTTCTCCATCTCCCACAAAAAACTGATGTCTAGTCGACAATGCCACTGCCACTGCCACTGCCACTGCCACTGCCACTGCCACACAGGCATGCACACTACGCACCTGGGGTTGGTGTGTCCATAGAACAGCACTAGAGGCGCCTCCTCCACGCTCCTCGCGATCGCTTCCAGTGGTGCTTCCACTCGTGCATATACCCCACCTTCTTCCCTTGTACGCACCTGGGGTTGGTGTGTCCATAGAACAGCACCAGAGGAGCCTCTTCAACACTCCTTGCATTCGCCTCAAGCGGTGGCTCCACTGGAATGGCAGCCACAGCATGCTACCATGCTACTTCCTCTCCCTCACACACTACACACCTGGGGTTGGTGTGCCCATAGAACAGCACCAGGGGAGCCTCTTCAACACTCCTTGCATCCGCTTCAAGTGATGCCTCCACTGGCGTGGCGGCCACAACCCGTCACCATGCCACACACACTCTTCACCAGCTCACCTGGGATTTGTGTGTCCATAGAACAGCACCAAGGGAGCTTCCTCAACACTCCTTGCATTAGCTTCCAGTGGTGCTTCCACTGGTGTGGCCGCCACAGCCCCCAGCACAGTCACACTGCTGTGAGCCTTCTGTGCAAGTTTCCGTCACCTCATCGCACGCACCTGGGGTTGGTGTGTCCATAGAACAGCACCAGAGGCGCTTCCTTCACGCTCCTTGCATCCGCTTCCAGTGGTGCTTCCACTGGCGTGGCCGCCACAGCCCCCGCCACAGTATGCTATGCTATGCTACTACAGTAGCATGCTCGTGCATAGATACCTCATCTCACCCACACTGCTCACCTGGGGTTGGTATGCCCATAGAACAGCACCAGAGGCGCCTCCTCCACAGTCCTGGCGTTGGCTTCTAGGGGTGCCTCCACAGGCGTGGCGGCTACTGCCCCCGGCACGGTCACACTGCTGTGAGCCACGTCTAGGTCCACGTACGTGGGATGCCACTGCTGCCTGGCCGCCCAGCATAGAAGCATTCTGCCTAGCGTGGATTTGCCCGAGTCTGTTGGACCGACTAGCAGCACCCTTGGCACCTGAAAGGGCGGGAAGGGACAGTGACACTGCTGTGAGCCACGTCTAGGTCCACGTAGGTGGGATGCCACTGCTGCCTGGCCGCCCAACAGAGAAGCATTCTGGCCGGAGTTGACTTGCCCGAGTCTGTTGGGCCGACTAGAAGGACGCGTGGTACCTGAAAGGGCGGGAAGGGACAGAAACACTGCTGTGAGCCACGTCTAGGTCCACGTAGGTGGGATGCCACTGCTGCCTGGCCGCCCAACAGAGAAGCATTCTGGCCGGGGTTGACTTGCCCGAGTCTGTTGGGCCGACTAGAAGGACGCGTGGTACCTGAAAGGGCGGGAAGGGACAGAAACACTGCTGTGAGCCACGTCTAGGACCACGTAGGTGGGATGCCACTGCTGCCTGGCCGCCCAACAGAGAAGCATTCTGGCCGGAGTTGACTTGCCCGAGTCTGTTGGGCCGACTAGAAGGACGCGTGGTACCTGATACAGGGAACAGGGAAGTGGAAAGAGCGAGAGAGAGGGGGCACGGGAGCGACAGTGACACTGCTGTGAGCCACGTCTAGATCGACGTAGGAGGGGTGCCATTGCTGCATGGCCGCCCAGCACAGCAGCATTCTGGCCAGAGTGGATTTTCCACTGTCTGTGGGACCCACTAGCAGTACCCTGGGGACCTGAAAGGGCGGGAGGGCACAGTGTGACAGTGACACTGCTGTGAGCCACGTCTAGGTCCACGTAGGTGGGGTGCCACTGCTGCCTGGCCGCCCAGCATAGGAGCATTCGTGCCAGGGTTGACTTGCCGCTGTCAGTTGGGCCGACTAACAGGACTCTGGGGACCTGGGGTGATAGGGCGAATGGTAGGGGAGGGAGAGGGAGAGCAGAGGAGGAGGGAGCACGAGACGAGAAGCACTGTGAGACTGCTGTGAGCCACGTGTAGATCCACGTGGGTGGGGTGGGGTGGGGTGGGGTGTCACTGCTGCCTGCCTGGCCGCCCAGCAGAGCAGCATCCGAGCTAGCGTTGATTTGCCAGAGTCTGTTGGGAAAAATCAACTCTAGCTCGGATCAACGCCAAGAAGGACTCGTGGGAGATTGAGACGCTTCAAAACCCGAAAAGGAGTTGGAAGATGAAAGGAGGAGTGTCAACTTGGTGAGCAAGAGAGAGTTAATTTTGCGCTCCCGTTGCTGCTTTATAAGGCACCCCAGAAAGTGAGACAATTCTTGAAGCATGTCAAGAGGGAGGGAATCACCTTGCCGGGAACGAGAGAGTTTGTCTTGTGCTCCCAGTGATATTCGTGTGACTTTTCGTGTGACTATTCGTGTGAATTCGTGTGAATTCTCAAAAGTCACGGGAACAAGAGAGTTTGTCTTGTGCTCCCTCCCAGTACCGCTTTTAAGGCACCTCGGAAACTGAGACGGTCTTTTAAGCATGTCAAAAGAGAGAGAATCACCTTGGTGAGTCGTGCTTTGAGTCGACTAAAAAAACTGAGAGAGACCATCATCTAAGCAAGCCAAAAGAGAGAGAATCACCTTGGTGAGAACGAGGGAGTTAATTTTGTTCTCCAGTTGCTGCTTGTGCCGCTGCAACCGCTGCAGCTGGTGCTGATACTGCTGCTGATGATGCGGATGCTGCTGCTGCCGTTGCTGATGTTGATACTGCAGCTGCTGTTGCTGCTGCTGCAGCTGTGCCAGTTGCTGCTTCGCACGCATGAGGCTCCTAGCTGCCTCCACTCGCCTCACGTTCAGCACCGCGTGAAGATTCAGATAGCTCACCATGGGGGTCTGGGGGGGAGGAAGGGGGAGTGAGGTAAGGGGGGGAAACAGCAGGCGGGTTGGGCGCACATGAGGCTCCTTGCTGACTCAACTCGCCGCACGTTCAGCACCGCGTGAAGATTCAGATAGCTCACCATGGGGGTCTGGGGGTGAGGAAGGGGGAGTGAGGTAAGGGGGGGAAACAGCAGGCGGGTTGGGCGCACATGAGGCTCCTTGCTGACTCGACTCGCCGCACGTTCAGCACCGCGTGAAGATTCAGATAGCTCACCATGGGGGTCTGGGGGGGAGGAAGGGGGAGTGAGGTAAGGGGGGGAAACAGCAGGCGGGTTGGGCGCACATGAGGCTCCTTGCTGACTCGACTCGCTGCACGTTCAGCACCGCGTGAAGATTCAGATAGCTCACCATGGGGGTCTGGGGGGGAGGAAGGGGGAGTGAGGTAAGGGGGGGAAACAGCAGGCGGGTTGGGCGCACATGAGGCTCCTTGCTGACTCAACTCGCCGCACGTTCAGCACCGCGTGAAGATTCAGATAGCTCACCATGGGGGTCTGGGGGGGAGGAAGGGGGAGTGAGGTAAGGGGGGGAAACAGCAGGCGGGTTGGGCGCACATGAGGCTCCTTGCTGACTCAACTCGCCGCACGTTCAGCACCGCGTGAAGATTCAGATAGCTCACCATGGGGGTCTGGGGGGGAGGAAGGGGGAGTGAGGTAAGGGGGGGAAACAGCAGGCGGGTTGGGCGCACATGAGGCTCCTTGCTGACTCAACTCGCCGCACGTTCAGCACCGCGTGAAGATTCAGATAGCTCACCATGGGGGTCTGGGGGGGAGGAAGGGGGAGTGAGGTAAGGGGGGGAAACAGCAGGCGGGTTGGGCGCACATGAGGCTCCTTGCTGACTCGACTCGCCGCACGTTCAGCACCGCGTGAAGATTCAGATAGCTCACCATGGGGGTCTGGGGGGGAGGAAGGGGGAGTGAGGTAAGGGGGGGAAACAGCAGGCGGGTTGGGCGCACATGAGGCTCCTTGCTGACTCAACTCGCCGCACGTTCAGCACCGCGTGAAGATTCAGATAGCTCACCATGGGGGTCTGGGGGGGAGGAAGGGGGAGTGAGGTAAGGGGGGGAAACAGCAGGCGGGTTGGGCGCACATGAGGCTCCTTGCTGACTCGACTCGCCGCACGTTCAGCACCGCGTGAAGATTCAGATAGCTCACCATGGGGGTCTGGGGGGGAGGAAGGGGGAGTGAGGTAAGGGGGGGAAACAGCAGGCGGGTTGGGCGCACATGAGGCTCCTTGCTGACTCAACTCGCCGCACGTTCAGCACCGCGTGAAGATTCAGATAGCTCACCATGGGGGTCTGGGGGGGAGGAAGGGGGAGTGAGGTAAGGGGGGGAAACAGCAGGCGGGTTGGGCGCACATGAGGCTCCTTGCTGACTCAACTCGCCGCACGTTCAGCACCGCGTGAAGATTCAGATAGCTCACCATGGGGGTCTGGGGGGGAGGAAGGGGGAGTGAGGTAAGGGGGGGAAACAGCAGGCGGGTTGGGCGCACATGAGGCTCCTTGCTGACTCAACTCGCCGCACGTTCAGCACCGCGTGAAGATTCAGATAGCTCACCATGGGGGTCTAGGGGGGAGGAAGGGGGAGTGAGGTAAGGGGGGGAAACAGCAGGCGGGTTGGGCGCACATGAGGCTCCTTGCTGACTCGACTCGCCGCACGTTCAGCACCGCGTGAAGATTCAGATAGCTCACCATGGGGGTCTGGGGGGGAGGAAGGGGGAGTGAGGTAAGGGGGGGAAACAGCAGGCGGGTTGGGCGCACATGAGGCTCCTTGCTGACTCAACTCGCCGCACGTTCAGCACCGCGTGAAGATTCAGATAGCTCACCATGGGGGTCTGGGGGGGAGGAAGGGGGAGTGAGGTAAGGGGGGGAAACAGCAGGCGGGTTGGGCGCACATGAGGCTCCTTGCTGACTCAACTCGCCGCACGTTCAGCACCGCGTGAAGATTCAGATAGCTCACCATGGGGGTCTGGGGGGGAGGAAGGGGGAGTGAGGTAAGGGGGGGAAACAGCAGGCGGGTTGGGCGCACATGAGGCTCCTTGCTGACTCAACTCGCCGCACGTTCAGCACCGCGTGAAGATTCAGATAGCTCACCATGGGGGTCTGGGGGGGAGGAAGGGGGAGTGAGGTAAGGGGGGGAAACAGCAGGCGGGTTGGGCGCACATGAGGCTCCTTGCTGACTCGACTCGCCGCACGTTCAGCACCGCGTGAAGATTCAGATAGCTCACCATGGGGGTCTGGGGGGGAGGAAGGGGGAGTGAGGTAAGGGGGGGAAACAGCAGGCGGGTTGGGCGCACATGAGGCTCCTTGCTGACTCAACTCGCCGCACGTTCAGCACCGCGTGAAGATTCAGATAGCTCACCATGGGGGTCTGGGGGGGAGGAAGGGGGAGTGAGGTAAGGGGGGGAAACAGCAGGCGGGTTGGGCGCACATGAGGCTCCTTGCTGACTCAACTCGCCGCACGTTCAGCACCGCGTGAAGATTCAGATAGCTCACCATGGGGGTCTGGGGGGGAGGAAGGGGGAGTGAGGTAAGGGGGGGAAACAGCAGGCGGGTTGGGCGCACATGAGGCTCCTTGCTGACTCAACTCGCCGCACGTTCAGCACCGCGTGAAGATTCAGATAGCTCACCATGGGGGTCTGGGGGGGAGGAAGGGGGAGTGAGGTAAGGGGGGGAAACAGCAGGCGGGTTGGGCGCACATGAGGCTCCTTGCTGACTCAACTCGCCGCACGTTCAGCACCGCGTGAAGATTCAGATAGCTCACCATGGGGGTCTGGGGGGGAGGAAGGGGGAGTGAGGTAAGGGGGGGAAACAGCAGGCGGGTTGGGCGCACATGAGGCTCCTTGCTGACTCAACTCGCCGCACGTTCAGCACCGCGTGAAGATTCAGATAGCTCACCATGGGGGTCTGGGGGGGAGGAAGGGGGAGTGAGGTAAGGGGGGGAAACAGCAGGCGGGTTGGGCGCACATGAGGCTCCTTGCTGACTCAACTCGCCGCACGTTCAGCACCGCGTGAAGATTCAGATAGCTCACCATGGGGGTCTGGGGGGGAGGAAGGGGGAGTGAGGTAAGGGGGGGAAACAGCAGGCGGGTTGGGCGCACATGAGGCTCCTTGCTGACTCAACTCGCCGCACGTTCAGCACCGCGTGAAGATTCAGATAGCTCACCATGGGGGTCTGGGGGGGAGGAAGGGGGAGTGAGGTAAGGGGGGGAAACAGCAGGCGGGTTGGGCGCACATGAGGCTCCTTGCTGACTCAACTCGCCGCACGTTCAGCACCGCGTGAAGATTCAGATAGCTCACCATGGGGGTCTGGGGGGGAGGAAGGGGGAGTGAGGTAAGGGGGGGAAACAGCAGGCGGGTTGGGCGCACATGAGGCTCCTTGCTGACTCAACTCGCCGCACGTTCAGCACCGCGTGAAGATTCAGATAGCTCACCATGGGGGTCTGGGGGGGAGGAAGGGGGAGTGAGGTAAGGGGGGGAAACAGCAGGCGGGTTGGGCGCACATGAGGCTCCTTGCTGACTCAACTCGCCGCACGTTCAGCACCGCGTGAAGATTCAGATAGCTCACCATGGGGGTCTGGGGGGGAGGAAGGGGGAGTGAGGTAAGGGGGGGAAACAGCAGGCGGGTTGGGCGCACATGAGGCTCCTTGCTGACTCAACTCGCCGCACGTTCAGCACCGCGTGAAGATTCAGATAGCTCACCATGGGGGTCTGGGGGGGAGGAAGGGGGAGTGAGGTAAGGGGGGGAAACAGCAGGCGGGTTGGGCGCACATGAGGCTCCTTGCTGACTCAACTCGCCGCACGTTCAGCACCGCGTGAAGATTCAGATAGCTCACCATGGGGGTCTGGGGGGGAGGAAGGGGGAGTGAGGTAAGGGGGGGAAACAGCAGGCGGGTTGGGCGCACATGAGGCTCCTTGCTGACTCAACTCGCCGCACGTTCAGCACCGCGTGAAGATTCAGATAGCTCACCATGGGGGTCTGGGGGGGAGGAAGGGGGAGTGAGGTAAGGGGGGGAAACAGCAGGCGGGTTGGGCGCACATGAGGCTCCTTGCTGAATCAACTCGCCGCACGTTCAGCACCGCGTGAAGATTCAGATAGCTCACCATGGGGGTCTGGGGGGGAGGAAGGGGGAGTGAGGTAAGGGGGGGAAACAGCAGGCGGGTTGGGCGCACATGAGGCTCCTTGCTGACTCAACTCGCCGCACGTTCAGCACCGCGTGAAGATTCAGATAGCTCACCATGGGGGTCTGGGGGGGAGGAAGGGGGAGTGAGGTAAGGGGGGGAAACAGCAGGCGGGTTGGGCGCACATGAGGCTCCTTGCTGACTCAACTCGCCGCACGTTCAGCACCGCGTGAAGATTCAGATAGCTCACCATGGGGGTCTGGGGGGGAGGAAGGGGGAGTGAGGTAAGGGGGGGAAACAGCAGGCGGGTTGGGCGCACATGAGGCTCCTTGCTGACTCAACTCGCCGCACGTTCAGCACCGCGTGAAGATTCAGATAGCTCACCATGGGGGTCTGGGGGGGAGGAAGGGGGAGTGAGGTAAGGGGGGGAAACAGCAGGCGGGTTGGGCGCACATGAGGCTCCTTGCTGACTCAACTCGCCGCACGTTCAGCACCGCGTGAAGATTCAGATAGCTCACCATGGGGGTCTGGGGGGGAGGAAGGGGGAGTGAGGTAAGGGGGGGAAACAGCAGGCGGGTTGGGCGCACATGAGGCTCCTTGCTGACTCAACTCGCCGCACGTTCAGCACCGCGTGAAGATTCAGATAGCTCACCATGGGGGTCTGGGGGGGAGGAAGGGGGAGTGAGGTAAGGGGGGGAAACAGCAGGCGGGTTGGGCGCACATGAGGCTCCTTGCTGACTCAACTCGCCGCACGTTCAGCACCGCGTGAAGATTCAGATAGCTCACCATGGGGGTCTGTGGGGGAGGAAGGGGGAGTGAGGTAAGGGGGGGAAACAGCAGGCGGGTTGGGCGCACATGAGGCTCCTTGCTGACTCAACTCGCCGCACGTTCAGCACCGCGTGAAGATTCAGATAGCTCACCATGGGGGTCTGGGGGGGAGGAAGGGGGAGTGAGGTAAGGGGGGGAAACAGCAGGCGGGTTGGGCGCACATGAGGCTCCTTGCTGACTCAACTCGCCGCACGTTCAGCACCGCGTGAAGATTCAGATAGCTCACCATGGGGGTCTGGGGGGGAGGAAGGGGGAGTGAGGTAAGGGGGGGAAACAGCAGGCGGGTTGGGCGCACATGAGGCTCCTTGCTGACTCAACTCGCCGCACGTTCAGCACCGCGTGAAGATTCAGATAGCTCACCATGGGGGTCTGGGGAGTGGGGAGAGGAAAAGTGGTAGGTGGAGAGTGGTGAAGAAGGGTAACGGGACAAAAAAAGCAGGGTGGTAGTTAGGCGCGAAGCTCTGAAATGTTTCCATTCGACACACGTCGTGCCGGCAACCCAAGGACAACACATGCACCACACGCACCACACGCAACCCCCTATATCTTCCCCATCAGCACACCATGCACCACACGCACCCCTCAGCACTCTCCCCTCTCCACCTGGTCTGCAGCATACATGGCATCCGGCAGTGCTGGCAAACCAAAGACAACACATGCACCACACGCGTCCCCCTACATCTTCCCCCGTCCCCCCCTTCTCTACTCCCACCTCGTCTGCAGCATACATGGCATCTGGCAGTGTTGGCGACCCAAAGACACTACGCACACAGAGCAGCACCAAAGACAGTCGCTCACACTCACAGTCCTCCTTCCATACCTCGTCAGCAGCATACATGGCATCTGGCAGTGTTGGGGACCCAAAGACACACACACACAACGCACCCGCCCCCCTACCTATTCGCCCATCCCTCCTCCCATCCCAGTCCCATCTCTTCCTCCTTCCCCCCGTACCTCGTCTGCAGCATACATGGCATCTAGCAAAGCTGGCGACATAAAGACACAAATACGCACCATACCCACCTACCCCACCCTCCCCTCCACCTCCTCCCTCCCCCCCTCTTACTCCCCACCTCGTCAGCAGCATACATGGCATCTGGCAGTGTTGGCGACCCCCGCACCTCCAGACTGCACCCGTGCCAGGTGAACACCTGGGGGTGGGGAGCATGGGGGGAGGCGAGGCGAGTGGAGGAGGGAAAAAGGGTCGGAACAAGCGGGGGAAGGGAGTACACCCGCACGCGCATCTACCGACTGCACCCGTGCCAGGTGAACACCTGGAGAGGCGGAGGGGGTGGGGGGGGAGGGGAGCGGGGGAGGGGAGTGTGAAATGGGAGAAGGGTTGGAATAAGCCAGGGAGAGGGATTTGCCGATGTAACTGCGCACCTCCAGACCGCACCCGTGCCAAATTGGTAGAGGGGGAGGGTGAGTACCTGGTGGGAGACGGGGGGGGGGTTTTGGTTTGGGGAGGCGAGTGGAAGAGGGGGAAGGGGATATGCCAAATTGCCAATACACCCGCCCGCGCATCTCCAGACCGCACCCGTGCCAGGTGAACACCTGGGGGAGGGGTGAGAAAAGGGGAGGCGAGTGGAAGAGGGGGGAAGGTTGGAACAAGAAGGGGAAGGGGATATACCAATACACCCGCCTGCGGATCTCCAGACTGCACCTGTGCCAGGAGAACACCTGGGGTGGCCGAGGGACGAGGGCAAAAAGGGAAGAGGGGTAGAGAACGGTAAAAAAGGGTAGCAGGAGAGGGATAGTGGCCACCGCCCACCCACCCACCACCGATGGTTTGGTCTGGTCCACACCACACCTCGCTTTCACCTGGGAACTCCGTTTCCGTTCCCTCTTTCTCCCCTTCCCTGGTTTCCCCATTCTTCCATTCACCCAGTTCCCCCATTCCCTCCTCCTTGTTCCCTTTTCCCGTACCCTCCTTTCCCCTCACCCCCCACTCCCCCCCCCTTTCCCCCTCCCCCTCTTGTTTCCCCACTTCTCCCATATTCTACTCTTTCCCCCCTTTCTCCCAAAAACGGGCCGTTTTCCGCCCTCTCTCCGCCCTCTGCCCTCCGCCCCCCCCTCCGCCCTCCGCCCTCCGCCCTCCGCCCTCTGCCATCCGCCCGCGCGCCCCCGCCCGCCCGCCCCCCCTCCCCCTGCGCACCCACGCACCGCGAATTTCTCCCCGCCGTCGAAGGTGACGTTTTGCCCGACCGCGATCTCCGACCCGAAGATCTCCGCCGTACCCGATACAAGCTTCACCGTTAGCTTCGCGTCCCACTCCACCTCGACGCGCAGCTCCGTCTCGCGCTCTAGACGAAACTGCCGCACGCTCTCCGCCGCCTCCGGCGCCGCCGTCGGCGCCGACGCTGACGGCGGCGCGATTGCCGCAGCGGATGGGTTTGCGGCGGCTACGGCCGCCATTCGAGGGGGGAAATGGGGAAGGGGGCGGTGGGAGAGAAGTGTATAACGCTGCGACTCGCTATTTTCCGCTCGTTACGGGGGAAAGTGGACATATGCTAATTTCCTTAGCATTGGAGTTAGTATAAAGTGCAGTTGTGCCCGCCACTGCTGCTTTGCGACTGGACGGAGATGGCGAAAATGTTACAATCCTGGCTCCCTTCTCGACCTGATTTAGTCCAAAAATGACAATTTCGAATAACTCCGATTACACTCTACCACTGCATAACCAACTTCTCAACATTGTTTTGTGCCAGAAACTTTGTTTTGAAATGAAACGTGTACGCACGCAGTTATTCAGTCTGATCGCAATGCAAATTTTTCATTGATTCGTACAGTTTTGAATATAAAGAAATGAAGCTGATCGAAGAATGTTGGTGTCTGATAATAATTTTCCAAAGTGTGCATGTTTTCCTGGTAGCTGCTTCAACCAATTCGCACGGCATGAATCTGCACCGCATATCTTTCCCCCTTTCAGCACAAATGTACACTTCAATCGATAATTATGAGTACTCCATTTCAGATTGCAAATAAAGAACCACCAGCAGGGAAACACACAGCTCAAATCTACCCAAGGTACTCCCAACCCAAAGCTACTAGCTCAGCTTCCAAACCCTGTAATATTTCCAAGTGTTACGAGTGCAATTGAACGAGCGAGTGAGAATTGCACTATCGAAGCAATCAATACAGTTGAGCGAAAAGCATGAGCGAAGTTATATAGCGAAGTTGTTGGGCTGAGAAAAGCCCTTAGGATCCTTGCAAGGCTAAAGTCAGAGTATAAGTGTTGTAGTTGCGGAAGCGTTTTAATGATAAGTATTGAACCACCTTGCGCTAGTATGTGAGGGCAAGATAGATTAATTATAAGAAAGTAATACAAGCCTTTTATAAGATTACAAGGAATATGAAAGGGTGCAACTAATAACTGTTTTACTGTTGCTGTTGCGGTTCGATACAGTGACGACTCGGGCAACTGCTCAGTATCGAGTCCGTTGTTTGTCCTTGCTGTCGCACTGTATTTGTCAACTCAAAGGTCGCTGACCTTTGACCTTCGCGTAACCTCGAGCAGTTACTTCTTTTGTCAACCTCCGATGGTTGACTCGTCGTTACTTCGTTGTAGTTTGCTTCGCTTGCAGTTCAGTGTTTCGACACATCAGAAGCGCTTAAGTCACTTGTTTCCAACACTCCCCTTCGCTTCTGGAGTGGCGCCGCTGGTGACGTGACTTTGTCCAGTCAGCATCATGCAGTACTCGAATTTATGTTTTCCGAGCTTCTTGGTCAAGTAATCAGCTACCATCTCGGACGTGGGACAGTAGGACAGCTCAAGTCTCCCCTTCTCGATCTCGTCCTTCACGAAGAAGTATCGCAGGGCAATGTGCTTCGTTCTGTTCACGAATCCATTCTTGTTGGCGATGCGAATTGCTGACTGATTGTCACAAAACAGAGAGAAGCTGGGTAACTGGGCCAGCTTCGCTTCTTCCAGTAGTTCGCGAAGGTATAATCCTTCCTTGGTGGCGGAGCAGAGTGCAATATATTCTGCTTCAGCTGAAGAAAGAGCGATTAGTTCCTGCTTGCTCGACTGCCACGAGATAGGCCCGATAGGTTCAAGTCGATAGATGTAGCCGGTGCGCGAGCGCCTGTTGTCAGCGTCGCCGGCGTGGTCGGCGTCTACATAGCCGATTAGCTTAGGTGTTGAGGTTCCGTTTTTGTAGTAGGTCAGGCCGATCGTCGAAGTACTGACGAGATAGTGAAGAGCGCGGTCGAGCTCGGCCATGTGATCTGCTTCAGGCTTCTTGAGGTAGGTGGCGAGTTGGCTTGCCGAGTACGATAGGTTAGGTCGGCATGTGACTGCTGTGAAGAGGAGACATCCTAGCTTTCGCTGGTAGTCGCGTATGCCGGCGGGCTTGAGTGGTGCGGAGATTCCTTCGTGGCTTGCGGAGGTGTAGCGGTACGGTGTGGAGATAGAAGTTGGAGTTAATCCGAAGCGTTTCGCGATGGTGTCGGCGTATTTTGCGGCGTTGAGGTAGATCGCGTTTTCTTCTTCCTGTATGTTGAGTCTGAGGTATTGTGTTACGGTGGATGAGACGGTGAGCGTTAAGTCCCGCTGCAGCTCCCCTTCGAACCAAGTTGTGATGCCGTCGGTCGAGCCGATGTAGAGTAGATCGTCCACGTAGACGATCAGCAGGATGTAGTCGATGCCTTACGTGAGCCGGTACATGCCCTGGTCGTGCGGTAGCTGGCGGAATCCGATGCGGATGAGCCGCGCGTGAAGGTATTGCTGCTACAGTCTCGGGGCCTGTTTGATGCCGTACAGAGACTTCAGCAGTTGACAGACTTGGTTGGGGTCTGTGTTGGAGCCGTGTGGTTGCTCGACAAAGATCTCAGCATCGACAGGTGCGTAGAGAAACGCGTTGGCGACGTCGATTTGGCGTAGCTTCTTCTTCTTCATGGCGGCTATCGCGAGGAGAATCCGCAGAGAGGTGTGTCGGCTGACCGGTGCGAACGTTTCGGTGAAGTCCCGTCCGTGCTCTTGGTCAAAACCGCGTACGACCCAGCGTGCTTTAAACTTGTCGATGGTGCCGTCTGCTTTGGTTTTCACGCGGAAAACCCATTTCCCGGTGAGGATTGTCTTGTTGCGTGCCACGCCGGTGGGAACGATTTTCCAGGTATTGCGTTCTTCCAGCGCTTTTAACTCCTTGTCCATGGCCTCGCGCCATTTTTCCCTGTGCTCCCCCCCTAGAGCCTGCTGAACTGTGGCAGGCTCCTTAGGCGGCGCCGTGCCGTGGACTGCGGTGACGAGCCCGAGTATATGGAGTCCACTCTGTGTGTAGCGGGGAAGATTTGCGTCCTCGGGATAAGCTGCTTCGTCTCCTGCTTCTGGATCAGGTAAGAAATTAGGTCCTATGCGTTCTGCTTCGTCGGTGTTGACTCGTGCGGGTGTAACGTAACCAGTGTCAGCGAAGTCGTAGAAGACTTCGGCGTTGACGCTTTCGCGAGGGTTGTCGTCATCCATTGGGATGTCCACTGAGCAGTAGGGGAGAGGTACGGCGTCCTCCGAAGCTCTGTCCACGTTCTGTTCATCCCACTCAGCTTCATCTGCTGCCGAAGCGAAGGCTCGGTCCCCACGAAATCCGCCTGTGACATTCCGTGAGGTTTCCAATTTGTACATGTATGTTGGAAGAGTGAGGCGTTCATAGAAGAGGACATCACGTGCTGCCACTGTTTCCTTTGTGTTGATGTCGAAAATCTTCCATGCGTTGTAATGTTTTTCAATGCCCAGGTGTAGCCCCCATTGTGCTCGTTGGGAGAATCGACCGGCACGTGCAGCTGGGGGTCGGTACTGTACCATGCAGCCGAACACTCGTAACATTTTTGTGTTGCCCAATTTTCCTGTCCACAGCAGATGCGGTGATGCGTTGTTCGGGAGCGATGATGATGAGAGAAAGTTGTGCAGCATGACGGCGTGGTCCATCGCTTCAGGCCACTGGTGGTTGGGTAGCCGCATGCCACGTAGCAGCTTGCGCATGGTGTTCTGGAGGGTCCTGTTCATTCTTTCTGCCACGCCTTGCTGTTGGTGAGCGTAGGGAAGAGAGAGAAGTCGCTTGATGCCTCTCTCCGCCAGGTACTGTGTGAACCTCTGTGATGTGTATGCTCCTCCCCCGTCTGACTGGAAGCTTTTCAGCTTCACTCCTGATTCTCGTTCTGCTACTGGAAGCCAGGCGACGAAGGCTTCGAAGGCCATGTCGCGGCTCGGGAGGTTTAGATGCCATACGTATCGTGTGGCGGCGTCGATGAAGGTGATGACATAGTTATATGCTCCTTGACCAGGCTCCCGATTATACAGTATATCGCTGTATACTTTCTCCAGAGGTGCGTACGCTGGTGCACTCGGGTTGTGATGCGAGACGAACGACTGATGCGGTAAGTCGGCTTCAGGGCAGGTGAGGCATGTTCCTCAAACTCGTTGAAGTTCTCTGCCGTCGGGTAGTAGTAGAGAGTCCTTGTCGAGTACTCCTGCTCTTATCGTGTTGTTTAACGTTGTATTGCTTGGATGTCCCATTCTTGCGTGCCAGATGTCTTCGCCAGCGCGATGTCCGGGTGAGCGCCTGTACAAGTCGGAGTTGGAGTAAAAACCGGCGGCGAAATTGGCGCTTCTATGAACCTCTCGTGGAGTAGGTGTCAACTGCTGCGCAGGAGTCGGTGGAGTATCGTCGATTGGAGCTGGTGCCGTTGAAGGACCCGCGATTGGTGTTGTCTCTGCTGCTGCCGATGTTGTCTCTGCTGCTGCCGATGTTGTCTCTCCTGCTGCCGATGTTGTCTCTGCTGCTGCCGATGTTGTCTCTGCTGCTGCCGATGTTGTCTCTGCTACTGCCGATGTTGTCTCTGCTGCTTGTTGGATTGTTGCTAATGCTCGTGTTCGTTCTGCCTCAGGTACCGTGTTCGAGTACCAGAAGCTGCCGGGGCTGAAGTCGGGGTCGAGGTCTGGTGGATGTGTCTAGGGAGCGAATGTGACGATCCCGTCGCTGTCTGTGGTGCCTTGATCTGGAACGAAGTCGAGGACGAAAACGTTATTCTTCAGCACTGCCTTGCCGATGTAGAGACCTCCCTTCCCGTGGTATAGTTTAAACTCCTGTCTGGTGCTGTCTGCTTCGAGGTGGATGCCTTTCGCCATCAACTGGCTGACGCTGAGTAAGTTGTAGCCGAGTCCCTCCGCGATTAAAACTTTTGACATTTGCAGTATGACATTGGTTTCTCTTGACTGAAGTTGGACAATGCCTTGTCGTCGTGTGCGCAGGTTCTGATTGTTGGCGACGGTGATGACTACTTCGCGTTGAAGTTGGTGTTCCTTTTGAACGAAGCGACCCGTGGAGCACATGTGTTGTCCGCAGCAACTATCCAAGAACCAAGTGTCTTTCCCGGATGGCTTGCTCTGGGCGATGTCTGCGTATGTCGGGTTCGGCTCCAGTGACTCGCGGCGAGGAGTGCTTACATCGAGTTGTTCTTCCGGTGAGTAGTAAGGTGTCTGTCTCGCCATGCAGCTCACGATGTTTCTTGTCCCTTGTGCAGATTGCGTTGTTGACGTTGTCGAGGCTTGAACTTGAGGAGTAGGATGCGCTGGTGTTGAAGCGACTTGGCTGCTTGAAGGTCGAAGTTGTCGTTGTGGTGTCGTTGACTGTCTCAGACTTGGACAGTGCGTACGGGGGTGTCCAGACGTCTTGCAGAGATGACAGAACGGTGGTACGTGCTATTGCTGTTGTTGTTTATTCTGTCGGTTGGAGTTGTTAAAGCGCCGCTGGGTGTGAAATGCGAATTCGGGTACTGATGTTTTCTTCTTGTGCCGTTCCTCATGCAGGTCCATGTCTTGTTGTTCGGCGTGTATTTCGGCGCAGAGTGCCACTTCGGAGATCTTCCCGTGAGCTCGGAGAATAGCTCGAGTAGAGCGCCAATGAGGACTAAGACCAGTGATGACAACTGTGACGAAGGCTTCTTCAGATATCGATCCTCCGCATCGAAGGAGTTTGACGCGCAACTCGCGGCAGCGGCTGATATATGCCATCCCCTTTTCGCCGGGTTTCATCTCCACTGTTGTCAGCAACCGACTCCGATTGACGCTGTCTGTTGCTTGATACAGATTCTTCAAATGGTTGTACGCGAGCTCGGCGGAGTTGCCGTATCCTCGATAAGAACGGATGTTCTGCTGCTGGTTTGGAGTTAAGTTCCTCAGCAGGATCGTGTATGCCATCATTGACTGATATGTGTACTGCTGCTTGTCGTATTGCGTTCCGTGTGTTGGGTATGGCAGGGTCCCGTCGAAGAATCCGAGAATCTGCGTGCCTTCCATCGTCAGCTCAAACTCGAATGACCAGGTATAAAAATCCTTCCCGTCGAAAGGTGTTGATGTCTGAAGTTTCAAAACGTGCGCGAACTGTCAGAGGTCCACTGGTGATCCCCGATTGATCCTAGGGAAGGGTTACAGGCTCGTTAGCCTGGGGGGTTATGGGCGCACTGACCCGCTACTGAAACAAGCCCTTTTATCCCAATGGTCTAGTGGTTGGGATTCTGACATGGTATCAGAGCGAAGGTCTCGGGTTCGAATCCCAGTGTGTGCACTTCGGGCATCCCAGTGCGGGGGGGTGTCAGAGGTCCACTGGTGATCCCCGATTGATCCTAGGGAAGGGTTACAGGCTCGTTGTCCTGGGGGTTATGGGCGCACTGACCCGCTACTTAACAAGCCCTTTTATCCCAATGGTCTAGTGGTTGGGATTCTGACACGAACTGTGATTGAACCTGAAGTGCATCCAGTGTTTTCTCCTGTCCAGGTTGAGACTGCTGGTGTGGCATGAAGCTGATCGAGCCACGTTGAGGCTCATACGGAGCAAAGGTGGGTTGCTGCTGGTTTCCGCGCGCATAGGATGAACCGTCGAGGCTCATGGGCGTAACGTCGTTGTTGTTGTTGCTGATGTTTGACTGGGCAGGTGCCGCTTGCTGATGTTGTTCGTAGAAGGACATGAAGGAGAAGAATTTCTCCATCATACTTGGGTCGAAGCCTGTCGCTTGGTTCACGGGAGTCTCAGTAGACTCAGCTGCTGGTCTTGTTGCTGTACCTCCCTCTGTCTGTAGGCCAGAGGCTGGAGGTGGAGTAGGAGTAGTGCCGGGAGAGCCATTAGAGGAGCTTCTCTCCTTCTGTGTTGCCATGCCTTCTGATGTTGTAGGAGTTTGAACGAAATGGAGTTTTGCCTTGTTAGCTCTCATACCATGTTGGGCTGAGAAAAGCCCTTAGGATCTCTGCAAGGCTAAAGTCAGAGTAGAAGTGTTGCGGTTGCGGAAGCGTTTTAATGAGAAGTATTGAACCACCTTGCGCTAGTATGTGAGGGCAAGATAGATTAATTATAAGAAAGTAATACAAGCCTTTTATAAGATTACAAGGAATATGAAAGGGTGCAACTAATAACTATTTTACTGTTGCTGTTGCGGTTCGATACAGTGACGACTCGGGCAACTGCTCAGTATCGAGTCCGTTGTTTGTCCTTGCTGTCGCGCTGTATTTGTCAAGTCAAAGGTCGCTGACCTTTGACCTTCGCGTAACCTCGAGCAATTACTTCTCTTGTCAACCTCCGATGGTTGACTCGCCATTGCTTCGTTGTAGTTTGCTTCGCTTGCAGTTCAGTGTTTCGACACATCAGAAGCGCTTAAATCACTTGTTTCCAACAGAAGCAAGTGTGGTAACGGTAATGCGGGAAATTGGGGTGCGCCGAGGTTGGGAATTGTCGAGGCGGAGGTCCGGAGCGCGGGTTACCAACCGAACCGTGAGGTTGGGTCGCCTCGTGAATAGTGGCGGGAGTCGTGGTCGAGGCGAATGTCGCGAGCGGGTAACGTTCACGGATGGGTGCCGATGGCGGGAACGGGCATGTACGCGGTAAGCAGTGACGCGAAGTAAGGAAAAGGAATTTTCCTTACACCAAGTGTCTCAAACCGTTCCTGTATATTTCGGCGCTATAAACAAAGTTGATCAATATATGTATTACCTCCAGTCAAACAGCAGCCCACCACAAAAGAAAAAAGTCCCTACAATTGGAGGAAAATGTTCACCAAGAGAGTGAACCTACACCCTGCACTTGCACACCAAGGCCCTACACATCAGGATCAACTAGCACACTTCCCCTCAAAACAAGATCCAAACCTAGGTTTTCTTCAGCACATGCTGAACTGAGCTCCTTGTTACTGCTAGAATTTCCCATCCTGTGCCTACAGGCGCTTCCACCACGGCTGGATGAAGTCAAACTCGCCCTTGGCGCAACCAGCAGGGTTCGTCGCAGTGTTGAAAATCGCGTAGTAGTTTTTAGGGTTCTGCTTCATCGCGTCAACGGTGTCCTTGAGCGTGCCCGCGGCGACGGTAACGGTGCTCGCCTGCGTCCACTTGCCCTTGAATTTGTACGAGTACGGAATGAATTTCTGCAGGAACTTGAACACGCGGAGCTCGTACGTGGCGTTCTTGTACGTCTGTCCCGCGCCCAGGTCGATAACCAGGCTGTTGTCAGCCGCGCTGTTGACTGTGAACGCGGTGGGTTCCCCAGGCTCCTTGGATTCAGCCTCTCCTCCGAAGCGAATGTTGTAATCATCGTCCTTCTTGGAACACATTGAAACGCGAATCCATCACGGGTCAGTATCGAACGAATTGTGAAATCTGTGACATTTTACTTCGTCGAGTAGCATTTTCAAGTGAGAGATGGTGCGGCGGGTTTGCATTTTCAGGTGGCAGATATGTGATTGTCGAGTGCAGGAATTGTTTTTCAGTTATTTTTCTCACTTTCACATTCTGGCATCACCATGCATGAGCTTACTTGTAGACTGCCAGGTAGGCATAGCCGTCTGACATCTTGTCGGCGCCGTCCACGTGGTCCAGCTCAGCATAGAGCGACCCCTGGTACGTTCCCAGGAACACGTCGTTCTTCTCAATCTTCGCCAGCTGAGTGCGAACGCTCGCTGGAGGGCGCGCAAAACCTGCGAAAAAACTCACGAAATCCGTCAGCTTGTGTGCTATGAGAGAGTTCACAGCGTTTGCATCCGTGATAAGCAATCTGGTTCAGTAGATATTGCTGGTGACGTCATTGGATGGTGTGACTGCGAAGGAATTTATTGTCAGCTTACCTACTGCGGCGAGGCATGCTAAGGTGACGACGAAAACAGCGACCTTCTGAGCCATGGTTGCCGTTTTATGGCGATTAAAGAAGCAGAATGCCAGTAGAACTAGGTAGTGGTATGGTAGTAGCTTGTTTAGTCGAGAGGCTCAACGATTGCTGTGCTGAATGAATTTGAGGCTGCCTCAGATGGCGTTCCCACGGTTTGGACAAGACGTGAGTCTGCCCACGCGGCTCGTAAATCGGCAGGATGGTGTCCATGGTGGGGTACTTCCCCACTTTGGACACCGCACTGCTTTATGCTCAACATTCGCAAATTCGGCTTCAATATCGCCTCCAATTACAGAGCAAAACGAAATTTCGCCAACCATGGCGAGTTCCAGCTTTAATTTTCATGTGTATTTTTCCAAGTAGTTCTGTTTGTTCGAGCGTGGAGTTGACTTTGGTTTCCGTACGGGAAGAGAGTTGACTTTGATTTTTGAAACGCTTTTGCCCCAAAAGTGATTCGTTACCCTGCCCTTCGACTCCACTTTACACCGTGGTTTGCGGATGTTGTCGTCAGACGTTCGATTGGGTAACCATTACGGATCTTACGACCCAGATTGTTTGGACATGGTGTCCAGACCTGGAGTCGCAACCATTCAATTTTTACAAACATTGGAAACTTGCGAGCCGCGTGGGCAGACTCATACTTGTCCAAACCGTGGGAACTCCCCCTCAGATTTATACTTCCAAGTGAATGTGAAATTCAATGTGACACTTCGGCGCGCCGCATTTCGAGCCGTGTCGTTTTGCCTGCACCCACGATCACGCCGCCGAACATACGAAGTGAAATGCCACATCGTGAGAGCATTTCCTTAGGCCGGTGAAAAACTTGAGGCTGAATATGTGACAATATCGACCTCGATGCCCTACAAAAAACTGTGTATTGCTAGTGGTTTCCACTCACCCCTAAATCTAGTATGGACCTACGCCTAGCCGTTGCCCTTGCCCAATGGCTGGTCACCAACACCTATGTGGAATAAGGAACACCGCGATTCTAGCAAGTACCAGAATTACATTCTACCGTACATTCAAAACACTGAACATCGGTGCAAAAGGTTTTTGGAAGTTTGTGATATTCATTACTAGTCTTCATGATTCGATACCAAGGATTTGGGTAATAGCTTCACAAGCATAACTTCTATGTGGCTTGTTGTCCATTTCTCACTCTCCTTTCCAGAGTGTGCAGAGCAACGATATAAAATTCTTGGAGGCAGTACAAACTAGCAAGTAGTATTTCATACCTTGAGTCGAGATACATCCGACTTATTTTCGGCCAAATTGCACAATAATTGGTTTCCCGTGCAACACAAGGCCAAGTGTGGCATCCTGCAGAAAGTGATGTTTAAACAAAAAATATGTAGCATTTGAAAGAGCCAAATAAAATACTATCCGGCCCTCGACAGTCCACGCTCCAGAGATAAAACATTAATGAACTGCAGCCATGACCTTTATGTAAGCGCGACTTACCAATGCTTCTGTAGCAAGCTCTGGAGTTGGAAGTGTGACAAATGCTTGGCCCTTCATCCGGCCTTCCTATCAAAGGTTCCGTCCATATCCACACATCATGCCATAGAAATCAGAATGCAAGAGAATCATAAACGTACGTGCAGGGCGGATGGGCCAGGGCGGTTAACGAGGGAACACATGCAATACCATAGAGAAATTTGTAAACGAATCACAGTATATTAAATGTACGAGAAACATGAACGTACGAGCAGGACAGAGGCATTTCAAGGGAGGATGGGCCAGGGGGTTGCCTGAGGGGTCACATGCAATGCCATCGAGGGATTTCAAAGAGAATCAGATCAGATGTCATCAAATGGGCTTGATATAAATCAGCCACATTCACGAGCGTGGGGCTTGAAAATAATTTCAAAAGAAGAATAAAAAGAAGATGAAGTTAGCACCTAAGCAGAAACATTATTCTAACAATCTCAATCAAAAGTACATGCTGATGCTAAGGGTTTACAATGTGTCACGGCATATCCAAACGGCAAAACAGGTCACCAGCAAAAATACCTGCATGAGACGAACTCCTATCCTGGACTTCCAGTCGGAATCGCCCGGGAAAAATGCTCCTGGTGACCCAAGGAGACATGGACGGATGAGGGGGTTGATGGGAAGAACAGGGGAGAAGGTGCACGGAAGATGAACGTGGTAAATGGCAAGGCCATTAGCAGCTGAAAAGTTCAAAAGATGCAAGAAACGAGGTGTTCAAGGGTAGACCTGGGATACAGTACAGTGAAACGCAGAGGTGTGTGTGCATTTTCAGGTGCTTTTTTCAAAGGTACGTAAGGGGCAAGGTATATACTGATGCATTGACCGATGGACCGACCAACATACTGACTGACTGAGTGTGAGTACGAATGAAGGTGACTGACCGAAGAGACGGAACAAGTCGGCTGTGGTGGTGGGCTTGGCAATGTTCTTTATGTACAGTGTGGTGGAAGGCTCACCCCTCTTGTAGTTCTGCACACACACACATGCAAAACACATGCACACACGCACAAAAGCACCCACACGGACACACCCACACACACCCACGCACATGCATTCATGGATGAAAAACAGATCACTCAAACCAACGCGAGTTTTGAGACGTTCCAAACTAAAAAACCAGGTAAGTCACAACAACACCTGAAATCTGTTTTGTTGTGACTTACCTGGCCTGCCCGCTCCTTTGTACTTGGCTGTTTCAATATACGGACCATTTGAGAGAAAACATATATGTACAGCATAATATACATACATACATATATATATGAGGCGCCTTATTTAACGCACATCACACACTTGAAAATTAGAAGGAAATAAGGCTGACGGACGGAGGCAATGCAAACCTAGCCCACCTTCTTATCAACCTGCAGTGCACACTCGCACACTGCCTCTTGCCTTAGCAGTCTCACCTTATACACTGCACACTGCCTCTTGCCTTATACACACATGGTGTATGCATACATCTTCTTCCCACCTTATATGCTGCACACTCTCGCTTTGCCTCTTGCCTTTGCATTCTCACCTTTTACACTGCACACTCATTTCTTCGATTGTATAATTACCTTATACGAAGCACACTCCAGCAACTGCTCCCTTGTCAGCTGCTCTCTCCTCAGCTCCTCCAGTGTAGCCCTGTCCTCACCACTCTCCCCTCTCAAATCCGCCTCATACCTCCCCTTCGCCACACCATTACACCCATCCGCCAAGCTGCTCGTCCCTGTCATCCCTCTTCCACCAACCTTCTCCCCCACCGCTCCCCTCTCCGTTCCCCCCACACCTTCCTCCTCTGCCTTCGCCCCAACCTCCCCCACATCAGTCGCCCGCTTTTCCCTGCTCTCATTTGCGTGCTCTATCTCTGTCCCTCCTTCCAAACTCACTCCATCCTGCTGCCTCCCCTCCACCTCGTCCGAATCTACATCTCCCTGTGCCACTGTGCTGATCTCCTTGACTCCCCCTGTTGCCCACTTTTCCCTGCCCTGGTTTGTGTGCTCCTTCTCCCCTCCTTCCAAACCCACTCCATCCCCCCGCCTCCCCTCCACCTCGTCCGAATCTACATCTCCTTGTGCCTTTTGAGGCGCCTCAAAAGTCCTCCCCTCCACCTTGTCCAAATCTAACTCTCCCCGTGCCAGGGAGCCTCGACCCCAACCTCCAGCGCCACTCTCCTGCTGCCTCCCCAGCACCTCGTCCGAATCTACATCTCCCTGTGCCACTGCACTGCACCGCTCCAGCACAACAACTCCACCTCCAGCACCGCTCTCCCCCTGCCTCCCCAGAACCTCGTCCGAATCTACATCTCCCTGTGCCACCGCACCGCTCTCCTTTTGCCTCCCCATTGTCATCACATCTTGGCCTGTCACTGCCACGCCAACCTCTTGGCCTGTCACTGCAGCGTTGCTTTCTGTCAGCTTGTTTTCGTGATCCCACCTTGTTCGCGGCTTCTTCTTCTTCTCTGGACGCAGCTGGATCTGAGGACAGAAGAGAACACGATAGGCAGCACGACAGGGAGGAAGGGACATACATTATGTCAAGATGGATATGAGGATATGGAGGTAGTTATCTAGTTCTGAGATGTCTCAAAAACTTTGAGGTTCTGACAAACTGGATCAGAGGATATGGACAAAGGACAGCACCGCAGGGAGAGGGGACAATCTCAAGAAGAACAAAGGAAAAAGTAGGAATTTACCTGCAAGACAGGTGCCCTTTTCTTGACCACCAACGCTGCCCATCCTACTACCCCTCCTTCACTTCCTACAACAACCTTTCTCACTCCAGCCCTCTCCAGTCTCTTCTCCTCCCCCTCCTCCCACTCACCCCCTTCTCCTCCCTCCTCCTCCTCTTCCTCCTCCTCCACCTCTCCTCCCACTCTTTTCCTCTTGAAAGCTCCGCCTCCCTCTCTTCCTTCTGTCTGCGCTTTCAGTGTAGAGCCCAGGACACGTGTCCCAAGACTTGCATCCGATAGGGCAGAAGCTGCTGCAGCTGCTGGTGGTGCTGGCAGGGGTGATTGTGCACTGGAAGTGACTGTTTGCGGGGCTTTAAGTGTAGAGTTCAGGGCCCGCGTGCCGGGACTGGCATCTAATGGGGTGGAGAAGCATGCTCTAGCTGCTGCTACTGCTGGTAGGGGCGACTGTGCTGTAAGGGGCTGTGAGGGAGTCTCAAGATGGCTTGTGATGGGTTGGGAGGAGGAGGGAGGGGCATTGACAGCAGTGGAGGGTGGAAGGGTGCTTCGAGACGTCCCAGGACTTGCATTGGATGGGGTGGAAGGTGGTGGTGGTGGTGGTGGTGCTGCTGCTGCTGCTGCTGCTGCTGCTGCTGCTGCTGCTGCTGCTGCTGCTGCTGCTGCAGCTGCTGCAGCTGCTGGCAGGGGCGATTGCGCTCTGAGGGGCTGTGAGGGCGTCTCAAAGCGGCGGCTTGTGTTGGGGTGGGGGGCGGAGGAAGGGGCATTGTCAGCAACAGCGGGTGGAAGCGTGCTTTGAGGGACCTGAGGCCTCGAATCTAAGGGGATGGAGGTGGTGTAAGACTGAAGGTGGGGGTGAGAGGGAGGGGGGTTACTAGAGAGTGGGGCGAGTGGACGGTGCAAGGGAGGTGGAGGGAAGGGAGAGAGCGCGGGAGAGTAGGGAGTGGGAGGAGGGAAGGGGGTAGGGTGACGGAAACGTGGAGCATGCGGAGGGAGAGGCGCCAGGGAGGGAGGCCTCTGGGGAAAGGAGGGATGGGATGGCAAGGGAGCGAGGGTGGGGCGACTGGATGGTGGGTGGAGAGGGCGCCATTGCAATGAGTGGGATGGCTGAGGTGGTTGGGGTTGGGGATAAGGTGGTTGGGGTGGTTGGGGAGACTTCTGAGTCGAGTCAAAAGTCACCTCGGGAGCGAGAGCAGGATGGCTGGATGGAGGTTGGGGCGGGCGCCATCGCAATGAGTGGGATGGTTGAGGTGGTGGCTGGGGTTGGGGATAAGGTGGTTGGGGTGGTTGGGGAGACTTCTGAGTTGACTCAAGAGTCACCTCGGGAGCAAGGGCAGGACGGCCGGATGGAGGGTGGTGAGGGCGCCATTGCAATGAGTGGGATTGTTGAGGTGGCTGGGGTTGGGGATAAGGTGGTTGGGGTGGTGGAGGTGGGTGGAGTGCTTGAGGTGGTTGGAGTGGTTGAGATGGGTGAGACGGTTGGGGTGCTTGAGTAGGGGCGGTTGTTTGGCTTTGGGAGGAGGTGGAGTGGGAGGAGGCAGAAGGTGGTGGGTTGGATGTGCCTGGCTGATGTGGTGCGTTGGGTGGGCATGGTGGTTGTGACACTGGCTGCGGTACAGCGGGGTGCAGTGCGGTGGGCTGCAAGGATGAGGAGAGGATGACTGGGCCAAAGGGGGGGGGCAGGCTCATCTTGTTCATCAAATGGAGCACCTGGGGGGAAGAATAAGAGGGAGGGGGGATGGATAGGGAGATGACGGGAGATCGGGAGGGATTTAGAAACATGTCGGGTCAGGAAGGGAGGCGGCCAGTCACTCATGTGCGGCAGGCTCATCTTGTTCATCAGATGGAGCACCTGGGGGGGCGAGGAGGGATAGGGAGAGGGAGGAAGGTGAGGAGTGATTTCTAGAATTATGTCAAGTGAGGAATGGGGGTGGCAGGCTCATCTTGTTCATCAGATGGAGCAGCAGGGAGGGGGTAAGGGGGAAGCGACGGGAGAAGAGGGGAGGAATGGGGAGAGGGAGAGAGGAAAACACATCATTCGGAGCATGTTAAGTCAAGCTTTGAGACGTCTCAAAACTCGAAAAACAAATCATTCGGAGCATTAAGTGACCATGAGCACAGGCGAGACCTATCAAGCCAGAGCTATTTCAGTATACTTAAACCCCATCCCACCACACCACACCCCATCCCACCACACCTGGTGCGTGTCAGCAAGGTTCGCCCAGCAGCAAAACATACCTGTGTGTAGAGGCGAGGAGTGGCGATGAGTGCAAACGCAATGTTGATGATGGCAGCAGCAGACGGGGGAGGATAGGCGTATCTGGTGTTGGGGGGGATTCAGGAGAGGAGAAAGAAGAGGGGGCGGAGTCGCGTTTGAGAATTCTGAAGAATCTCCGCAAAGGTTGCAATGGCAAAGGAAATGCGAAAACTTTTTAGGCGCCTCAAAAGTCGTCTCAGTTCTCGAGGATTTTGAAGAATTTCCGCAAAGGTTGCGATGACAAGGGAAATGTGAAATTGGAGCGGGGAAGGGGAGGGGGGGTGGGGATGACGTGTGGCACGGACCTGAAGTGTGGGGGATGAAAGGGATAATATCCCCCATCTTGCAAACAGCTTCCCTTCTCCGTTCCCGCTGCTAAATGCCCTCCTCTTGCTGCTTGCGCCCACTCCTTGACACCGTGTGCCCCATTCACAACCTCTCCTTCCCCTTCTTCTCCTCTGCTCGCCGGCACCTACCAAACAGTCTTTGTTGGTATTGCTACTACCAAGTGTGGAGGGGAAAGCGGAGCGCTTGTATCAACACTCGAAGGCCATCGCGTGGCACCAACACCTCACTCCTCGTTGTTCATCCTCCTTTCTCCACCCTCTTTCCCCACACTCTCTTTCCCCACACTCTCTTTCCCCACACTCTCTTTCCCCACACTCTTTCCCCACACTCTCTTTCCCCACACTCGCTTTCCCCACACTCTCTTTCCCCACACTCTCTTTCCCCACACTCTTTCCCCACACTCTCTTTCCCCACACTCTCTTTCCCCACACTCTCTTTCCCCACACTCTCTTTCCCCACACTCTCTTTCCCCACACTCGCTTTCCCCACACTCTCTTTCCCCACACTCTCTTTCCACACACTCTCTTTCCCCACACTCGCTTTCCCCACACTCTCTTTCCCCACACTCTTTCCCCACACTCTCTTTCCCCACACTCTCTTTCCCCACACTCTCTTTCCCCACACTCTCTTTCCCCACACTCTCTTTCCCCACACTCTCTTTCCCCACACTCTCTTTCCCCACACTCTCTTTCCCCACACTCGCTTTCCCCACACTCTCTTTCCCCACACTCTTTCCCCACACTCTCTTTCCCCACACTCTCTTTCCCCACACTCTCTTTCCCCACACTCTCTTTCCCCACACTCTCTTTCCCCACACTCTCTTTCCCCACACTCTCTTTCCCCTTCTTCCCCGGCCACTGGCACCGGCACCGAGGAGGAGTGTAACTGGCGAAGCGTGGAGGAGGCGGCGGAGCGGAGCACACGAGAGCCATGGAGAGGCACTGGCACACCAACACCCCACCCACTCCTTTTTGTTTGAGGTTGATTTCGAAAATTCTCAAAATCAACCTCAAACAAAATGAGCCATGGAGAGGCACGCCAACACCCCACCCACTCCTCGTAGCTCATCCCCCTTTCTTCCACTCTCTGCGCGCCAATCCTCTCCGTGCCATCTCTCCCCCGCCTCTCACCAGCACCAAGGAGTGCAACAGGCGCAGTGTGGAGGAGAAGGCGGAGCACATGAGGGCCATGGCGTGGCTGGCGGCTATTGTGGGCGGATTCACCATGACTGCTCCTGGAATTTACCTATAGTGACCCAGATGCACCAATGGTGATGAACTGCCCTGCTCTCACCGCACTGAACTTTGCTGTGCTGTGTTTAAATATGCGCCCATGGTGATGTGCTTCACCGCACTCCACTCCACCGCACTCCACTCTACCGCACTCCACTCCACCGCACTGCACCATGCTGAACTGCACTGTGCTCCTTTCTCCTCTCACCCTCACCTTTCCCCTCGTCAAGTGATATTTGCTCTCTCCCACTCCCCCACGTCATCTTTCCCCCTCTGTCCTGCAGGCCCTAGTCACAGCATACGCCCTCTGTACAGCTCTGGTGGTGAGTCGGTGTGGATAGGCACAGTGCACACTCTCACAGACATGCACACACACAGGCAGTTGTACATACCCTTGCACCCTCTCTTCTCCCCCCTCTTCCCCTTCTCCCTCCTCTCGCCCCTCTCCCCCTTCTTCCCCTTCTCCCCCCTCTCCCCCCTCTCTCCCTTCTCCACACTTTCCCCTCTCTTCCCTCTCCTCCCCTCTCCTCCCTCTCCCCCCTCTCCCCCCTACCCTTCCTTACCCAACATGCAGCCATCAATGATGGTTGTAGCGGCGTGTTCGTGCTGACTTTTGAGGCGCCTCAAAAGTGTTTGTGCTAGGAGCAGTGCTGAGGATGGGAAAGCTGTACGAGCACGAGAGGGAGGAGAGGGGGGAGAGGGAGGAGAGGGAGGAGAGGGAGGAGAGGGAGGAGAGGGAGGAGAGGGAGGAGAGGGAGGAGAGGGAGGAGAGGGAGGAGAGGGAGGAGAGGGAGGAGAGGGAGGAGAGGGAGGAGAGGGAGGAGAGGGAGGATAGGGAGGATAGGGAGGAGAGGGAGGAGAGGGAGGAGAGGGAGGAGAGGGAGGAGAGGGAGGAGAGGGAGGAGAGGGAGGAGAGGGAGGAGAGGGAGGAGAGGGAGGAGAGGGAGGAGAGGGAGGAGAGGGAGGAGAGGGAGGAGAGGGAGGAGAGGGAGGAGAGGGAGGAGAGGGAGGAGAGGGAGGAGAGGGAGGAGAGGGAGGAGAGGGAGGAGAGGGAGGAGAGGGAGGAGAGGGAGGAGAGGGAGGAGAGGGAGGAGAGGGAGGAGAGGGAGGAGAGGGAGGAGAGGGAGGAGAGGGAGGAGAGGGAGGAGAGGGAGGAGGGGGAGTTTCATGTGCTGGCAGCAATGATAGGAAAGCTCTACGACCACGAGAGGGAGGAGGAGGAGGTTCACATGCTTCTTTGTCCCGTTTACCCCCCTTTGCTCCTGCCCCCTGTCCCCCTGCTCCCTGTCTCCTTGGCCCCTGTCCTCTGCCCCCTGCCCCCTGCCCCTGCCCCCACCACCGTCCCACCCCCCATGCAGCCATCACTGATGGTGGTAGCGGCAATGATAGCCGTCTTTGTACTAGGAGCAGTGCTGAGGATGGGCAAGCTATACGTGCACGAGAGGGAGGAGGAGGAGTCTCAGGTGCTCCTTTGCCCCGTTTACCTCCTCTGCTCCTGCCACCTGTCCCCCTGCTCCCTGTCTCCTTGGCCCCTGTCCTCTGCCCCTTGCCCCCTGCCCCTGCCCCCACCACCGTCCCACCCCCCATGCAGCCATCACTGATGGTGGTGGCAGCAATGATAGCCGTCTTTGTATTAGGAGCAGTGCTGAGGATGGGCAAGCTGTACGTGCACGAGCGGGAGGAGGAGGAGTTTCTCGCCTCGGCCCGCTACTTTGCACTCAACCGGGCGGCAGCGGGCGGCAACAGGACGACAATTGCCGCCCCACCAGCAGCATTGAGGAGCTTCGACCGCTTCTGGGACCTCAGGTGATTGATCACCGTCAGGGCCTCAGACACATACAAGTACTTTTGAGGCTCATAAAAAGACTGCGAGACATAGACGACTTTTGAAGCGCTGCATTAGTCGCCTTATGTGAACGATCACCGTCAGGGCCTCAGATGCATGGAACCATTTTCTCGCTTTTGTATCCTCCGTTTCCTCGTTTCTCCACTCTTCCGTCCTGTTCCCTCCCTTCCCAACCTGACTTTACATCCTGTATTCCTGCTTCCTCTTCTGCATACACCCCTCATGTTTTTCTCTCTTCTCGCCCCTCGTATCTTCCCTTCCACTCCCCTCATATCCTCTCTTCCCTTTCCCTCCTACCCTTTCCCTCCTATCCTTTCTTTCACCCCCTCTGTTCTCACACCTCCCCTCCCTTGGTATCCTCACTTCCCCTCTCTCACTTCCTCTCAATCCAGATGCGAATCCGATTGGCGGCTGACCTTCCGCCTCTTTTCTGCTGGTAAGTACCGTCTGGTCACTAGAAAGCGGCTGTGATGATGACTCATATCATAATACGTGAAATGAGACGAGTTTTGAGGCACCGCAAAACTGGGTAAGGTACATAGCGTCCAGTCACTAGAACGAAGCTGCGTGTGAGGACGCCGCAGCCATTTCAAATGCCTAGTTCCAAGTATGAAGCTGTGTGCCATTCCAAGTTTTAAGGATATGAGGCGAGGGTTGGGGAGAGAAGGGCAGCGAGGGGAGAGAGGGGGAAGAGGAAGGGAGGGAAGGGAACGGAGAGGAGGGGAGGAGGGAGAGGAGGGGAGGGAAGGGGAGGGGAGTTAAGGGGAAGGGAGGGAAGGGGAGGGGAGGGGAGGGGAGGGGAGGGGAGGAAAGAACTCAGGTTTTGAAGCTTGCTATATGGAATGGATCTGAGCTTCTAGATGCCTCGACTGAGCTTCTAGATGCCTCGACTGAGCTTCTAGATGCCTCGACTGAGCTTCTAGATGCCTCGACTGAGCTTCTAGATGCCTCGACTGAGCTTCTAGATGCCTCGACTGAGCTTCTAGATGCCTCGACTGAGCTTCTAGATGCCTCGACTGAGCTTCTAGATGCCTCGACTGAGCTTCTAGATGCCTCGACTGAGCTTCTAGATGCCTCGACTGAGCTTCTAGATGCCTCGACTGAGCTTCTAGATGCCTCGACTGAGCTTCTAGATGCCTCGACTGAGCTTCTAGATGCCTCGACTGAGCTTCTAGATGCCTCGACTGAGCTTCTAGATGCCTCGACTGAGCTTCTAGATGCCTCGACTGAGCTTCTTTTAGATCCACATAAAGGCGGCTGGATCTAAAGTCTGCTTGCCCTCCGTCATTCAGATTCAGCCGCCTTTTCCACTTGTTGTACAGAGAGAGTGAAACGACACAGACTTTTTGAGACGTCTCAAATGCACAGAGAGAGTGAAACGACTCAGACTCGTGCGTGTCACAGCATGGCGTGGGTTATTGGCATGGTGTTACAATAGCCATGCGCTCACATTCAAATCACAAAAATCGCCACTTGCGTTTTCAAGTGGAATCGCCAATCGCCACTTGGAGTGGGCAGTGGAATTTCCCCACTCCCAGCCCCAATCTCCATTCCAGGTTTCCCACGGACTTCCCAGCCCCCCCTCCCCCCACTCCCTCTCCCCCCCTTCCACACTGCAACACCAGCTCCATACCCCTCCCCCCCTTCCGCACTGCAACACCAGCTCCATACCCCTCCCCCCCCCGCCCCTCCTTTTTTTTTTAAACAAGCTTACAAAACAACTTTCAGGGTGTCTTTCCTACGAGCCGCTGCCACGTATTGAAACCATGGAACCCACTTTGTGCTGGATTGGACCTCCTCACTGCAACACCAGCTCCATACCCTCCTCACTGCAACACCAGCTCCATACCCTCCTCACTGCAACACCAGCTCCATACCCTCCTCACTGCAACACCAGCTCCATACCCTCCTCACTGCAACACCAGCTCCATACCCTCCTCACTGCAACACCAGCTCCATACCCTCCTCACTGCAACACCAGCTCCATACCCTCCTCACTGCAACACCAGCTCCATACCCTCCTCACTGCAACACCAGCTCCATACCCTCCTCACTGCAACACCTCCTCACTGCAACACCTCCTCACTGCAACACCTCCTCACTGCAACACCTCCTCACTGCAACACCAGCTCCATACCCTCCTCACTGCAACACCAGCTCCATACCCTCCTCACTGCAACACCAGCTCCATACCCTCCTCACTGCAACACCTCCTCACTGCAACACCAGCTCCATACCCTCCTCACTGCAACACCAGCTCCATACCCTCCTCACTGCAACACCAGCTCCATACCCTCCTCACTGCAACACCTCCTCACTGCAACACCTCCTCACTGCAACACCTCCTCACTGCAACACCTCCTCACTGCAACACCTCCTCACTGCAACACCTCCTCACTGCAACACCTCCTCACTGCAACACCTCCTCACTGCAACACCAGCTCCATACCCTCCCCCGCCTCTCCTCTTCCGCTCCACTTTTCCCAACCCCCTCCTGCATTCACTCCCCCAACCCCCACCCTCCCTCTCCCTCTTTATGCAGGTATCACCTTCTTCTTCCCTCTGCTTGCCACCATGGCGTGAGTTCCTCCCATGGCATGGCATGGCATGGCAGTTGTGGGTGGCATGACTTCTGAGTCGACTCAAAAGTCACCTCTGCTTGCGACCATGGCGTGAGTTCGTCCTATGGCATGGCATGGCAGGTGTGGCAGATGTATTTGTTCCATTGATGTCTCACATTCCTCCTGAGACAGAATTGTGGGCATGTTTCACACACACGCCCCAACATCTGGATCCCCATGCATCCCATGAAGTTCTCTTTTCCATACATTACCGCCCCACCAACACACACACACACACACACACACACACACACACACACACACACACACACACACACACAACACCATCAGGTTCCTCAAGTTCCACCCGAACATCTGAATCCCCTCCATCTTCTGAGGCGTCTCAAAAGCCACACATCCTGCACGTGGCCCCCCCCTCTCCCCCTCTCCCCCTCCCCCTCCCCCCCCACACACATACACCATCAGGTTCCTCAAGTTCCACACCAACATCTGGATCCCCTCCATCTTCTCCTCTGTGCTGCTCGTGGCTCTCATCCAGTGGTACACACCACTCAACTACACTCGTTTCCGCGTATAAGTTTCCCTCATAATACACTTGTTATGCACGCGCATGAAATGGGTGTTTGCGTTACGTACACCTGGCACTGCATCTTGTTACTCTTTTTGGTACCATCAGTAAATGCACCCATCCAACCCCTTTTGCACCCATGCGTATCTCATGCAATGTCACTGCAATCGTCCCACCACACCATCGCCTGTATTACCCACACTCTCCCATGCCAATTCTCCTTCCATACATCACATCACCCCCTCTTCCTGGTCCCTCTTATCCCTCCCCTCAAGGTTCTTCCTCTTGCAAAAGTGGGGTCGCTACCTCACCTCCCCACTCCCCTCCTCCTCTTCCTCCTCACACCCTCCTCCCCACACCCCCCGATCACCGCACTCAACCCATGATTCTCTCCTTATGCACACGCCCCGCCCACCCATCTCCAACCATCCAAT
Organism: Closterium sp. Naga37s-1; assembly: GCA_947471745.1. NCBI lineage: Eukaryota > Viridiplantae > Streptophyta > Zygnematophyceae > Desmidiales > Closteriaceae > Closterium > Closterium sp. Naga37s-1. Next base: position 2,928,738 of record CANJKZ010000211.1, read on the forward strand.
AGACTGGCACATACGGCCTTTGCCGCTCCTCCCCCCTTCGGGGGATGATATTGCATCTTCCACCACATATAGCGGCAATTTGAGTGATTATGGTGGCGTTGATCGCGAGCCTTACGTTGCTGATTCGGTGAGATCCTCATATGAGCATACGGTGGAGGATGTCTATAGTGACGATGATGTTGAAAATGGTGAGGCCAATGGGTTGGAAGGTGATGATATAGGGTTGCGAAATGTGCAGGCTGATGGTTATCGTCAGTTGGAGCTTATGCAGGTTTCAGGCTTGTTGGAAGGGGTGGTGCGAGGAGTAGATTTTGATGTTGAGGAAGTGGAGCTTGCTAGAGATTGAAAGATAGCATAGTGTGAACATCTATATATTCGTTTGTGATGGCTTCTCTGGCAACACATTATCGAGTTTTAGTGGAGTATTCAGGCTGATCTTGCTTGCGATGCTGCATCACATTCATGAGTTTCTGACGTGTATCACACTTGATGGGTGGAGATGCGACCTCCACATTTTGGGTTACTCTCCGCCACGCAAATCGGTCTTCATCGCTGCAAGCGAGTTTCACCCAGCCAATGCCCGTCGCCAAAGGCACACGACTTGGATCTTCCGAGTCGTTTTTTTTTTTTTTTTTTTTTTTTGGATGCAATACACTTATATAAGCGGTTACATCCACAGTCGTAACTGGGATCTTCCGAGTCGTGATTCATATCGCTTCTGGGAGCCAATGAAAAATCCGCTAGACTTTGCCGTTACAGTTGTTCCAACACGTGCCCAGCTCATCCCCACCTAGGGTTCACGAAGGGGCGAGTGCGAAGCTCGCAGCAACATTGCGAACGCTTGCGACCTCGCAGCTCACCCTCTGGATGTTTCTTGCGAAACGAACAATCTCTACAAAACGTGCGAACATGCGATACGATTCGCGCTGCCGTGAATGTAATCGCACCAGCCGCGCGAGAAACACAAAACTCACAAATGCGTTTCGGGCTTCACAAGGAACAGAGCCAGCCAGACTTCCGCCTCGATGCCTCCATCCACCCACTGAACGGTGTACCCTGCAACAGCCGCCAATCACATCCTCCCTCAAAACCCAGGCCTCCAGTCCAGAATGGATTTGGGGGGGATGCAAGGAAAGCGTTGTGCTGTGTGCCTGTTCCTGTGGTGTGTGTGTGGAACTAGAGATTCATTTGCCCCTCGTCGCTGCCTAACAAGGAGCGAAAACACGTGCGGAAGTGTCCTTCTGAGCACCAAGCACACGTTGTGTGGTTCCATTTCAGTCGGAGTGCCTCCTTAGAACGGCGAGTTCGTTGGAGAGAGTTTCTGAACGAGAAACTACCACAGGGGGGCTTGGACTCCAAGGCATTTCCGAGTCATCTTTGACCGCCTTATTGCCGCCTTACCTCCGCTCTACCTTTGCTCTACCATGACTGACGTACTCAGCTCCCACAGCCACGCAACCGCCTCGTCAGCTTCGTTGGGCCTAGCGACGCATCCGTGGGACCATATGGACGGCGGCGTGTTGAGTAAAGCCGGAGCCATGGCGGCAATCGCGGAGAGCGAGGTGTTCGAGTCGGGCGACGAGGACGAGGAGAGCCGAGTGCTCTGGCAGATCATGATGATCGAGGAAGCGGCTCGAGAGGCGGCCGCGCGGCAGCGTGCGGAAGCGGCAAACACAGCGGAAGCCGCGATGGAAACGAGAGAAGCGAAAGAGGGCACAGAACCAGCGGAAACGCTAGAATCGACGGAAACGCAAAATCCGTCGGAAGCGCCAGCGGAATTCACAAAAACGCCTGAAACGGCGGAGGCGGTGGAGTCGACTGAAGAATCAACGCGAGCGGCGGAGGTCGCGGTGGCGGAGGTCGCGGTGGCGGAGGTCGCGGTGGCGGAGGTCGCGGTGGCGGAGACCGCGGTGGCGGAGGTCGCAGTGGCGGAGGTCACAGTGGCGGAGGTCGCGGTGGCGGAGACCGCGTCAGAGGAGTGCGCGAAAGAGGAAAGCGCAGAGTCGAGCGCGGAGGCGGAGAGCGCGGAAACTAAGAGCGCAGAGGCGGAGAACGCGGAGGCGGAGAGCGCGGAGGCGGAGCGCGTGGTGGTGGGGGGCGCGGAGGCGGAGAGCGCGGTGGCGGAAAGTGCTGTAGTCGTCACCCCAACAGCCACTGCCATTGTTAGCGACACCAGCGCCACCGCCATCGCCCATGCTCCGAGCGCTGAAACCGCTGAAAGCTTGAACGCCCCGAGCAGCAGCAGCAATGGCGGCGGTGTCGGCGGCGGTATTCGTAAGAGCACAAGCGCAAGCGGGCTTTTCTCCCTCGAATCCGCAACAGGCACAACTCCTAACAGCGACACCGTGACGCCCGTCAGCACCAGCGCCGGCGCTGCTCCGCATAAAGATGCAGCGCGCGCGGCGAACAGCGGCGGAACCATAAGCAAAAGCACGAGCACCGGCGCCCTCTCCTCCCTCATTTCCGCGCGCTCCTTCCGCATCCGCGGAAAATCCTCAGCCAGCGGGTTGCCCTTCCTCCCCGCGCTCACTGTCCCCGAGTCGGACACCGCCTCCGCCGATCACGGCCCGCTCTCCTGCTCCGCCCTCCCTTCCGCAGCCGCCGCTGCCCCCAGCGGAAGCATCGCCCCCCCGCTCACGCCCTCCCGCCGCTTTTCAAAATGGTTTTCGTTTAGAGCAGCGGATAAGGCGCAGGCTTCTAGCGGGGATAGCAATGCGGCTGCTGCCAAGTCTTCCGCGCAGTTTCTGTCTGGAAAGACTGCAATTGGCGGATTCTCCTCCGCTGCTGTCTCTGACTCGAGTGAGGTTGTGTCTCTGAGTGTGGCCGAACCCATTGCGGAGTGCGAGAGCGAGGAAGGGAGGGGAAGCACGGAAGGGCGGAGTGCGGCGGAAGAGACGAGCAAGCCCAAAGACACGTCCGGCGCAGTTGGGTTGGTTTCACCAAAGTGAGTAGGCTCGCGCATTTGTTTGTACGCTTGTGCCATCCTGATTCCCGCTGGCACCCACTAGGTCCATGGCTCCCACACACCCTTTTCCCTCCATCCTCCCCCCTCACCCCTCCCCCCTCCCCCCTCCCCACTCCCCCCTCCCCTCTCCCCCCTCCCCCAAATGGCCCCAGTCATTCCGCCCCAGCTGCACACCATACCCAACCCTATTCGCCTTGTCCCCGTTCCCAACCAACAGTTATCCTCGCTCTGACCCCATATAGACTGGAGTGGACCATCTCCGCTTCCTGTGCTCCTATACACTCTTGTCCCATTCCCATTTTCAAAGATGGAGCCCATTTGTCGCTGAATTTTGAAGTACTAACGCCTCCTCTGTTGCCCTGCCCTTCCTTTGTTCCCTGCTCCAGGAAGCGCATGGTGCCGTTTCGCAAAATGGCAACATTCAAGTGAGAGATGATTTGGTGTGCTGCAGCTAGTGCATTGGTTGGAGTGCCAAACTTGTGCTTTTGTGTGGCGTTTTTTTCTAGATGCCAGTTATTTACTACTATGGTAGAGCTATGTATGTATGTACAGGGGTGTATATTTTGTGGGCTTGAGCAAACGATTTTGGATTCCTGAGTTGCAGTTTCCATTTTGTGTCACGGAGGGATGAAATGAAGCATGTGTGATGCAGAATTTTAGTGTTATAGCATTTGACTGAGTTAGTGAAAAGGCTTCTAAAGAGCACTCGAAAAGGCTTCACGCGGACCGCGCGCGACCTCAACCGACAGCCACAACCACTTTCGGTCAACGAGCTTCGCGACATGATCCGGGGGACCCAGCATTTCGTTGGCGAGAAGTACAGTTGCCCCCCCAAATTCGAGCACGAAGAATTCAAGCCTAGTCGCCACCGAAAATGCAACTTCGCCTGAGCTGCCTCACCGCTTCTCGCGCCGCATGTTGGTTTCCAAGACGCGCTCCCGTCCCCAGCCAGCCTCATTCTGGAGAGAATTGCCGCGGCGCGGGCATAGCCCTCGTGAATTTTTTTCATCGCGCTCAAATTTTTACACAACCCGAAAGACACACCATCCACCTTTTATCGCGAGCGGTACGCGCTCCCCAGATTTAGCTTCATTTAAACAACATGTTGGTTTTTTTTTGGGGGGTCCCAAATTGTCGGTGGGCAGTTTGCTGGTTGACATCGAACTTCCCTGCCACGCAGTATCATCCTATTGGGCATTTCTCTCCTGACAGTGTGGAGGTCGGTTCGGCGAACTTGTGGCGCGTCCAGGTTCGGCAAACTGTTTCGGTTCACAACAGTGGGGGAATGGTGGCTTGTGCGGTTGTACGTGGCGTCACAGGACTGGCCAGTGTTATTTAACCATTTTATCGGGAGTGCCAGGCGCATCTACAGATACGTCATGTGTCGGGCGACTCGGTTTGATTCTGTCATTCTGAACTAGCTTCCACGTGCAAGTACTTGCGACGGACACGTCGTGAACCGGTGTGTTGGCAGCGGCTACGCGTGTTTTTGAACGGTCCATTCATACTCGCAATTATCGCGCCACTTTGACATGTACAAGCCACTCGTCTGGGCTTGATTGGGTATGATGTGTTCATAATCTGGTAATAAACGCGCCAGCGATCATAACACAATTCAGTCGCTGCGAATTCTGACGAAACGCACTGGTGGAAACCACTGTCAGGATTATGCCACCTGGGACTGACAAATGAGTTGTTGTTGATCCTAGCCGTTGTACGAAGTGTCAGGAATTCCGTGTCCATCATTCTCCAACACCAGATCCTGTTATACATGACGAAAACATGTGCTCGAGTCTCGCCGTTAAAGAACCTGGGCAGTGGATGACCATATATATAGTGCGAGTGGATAACCTAGGTGTTGTATCAGTGGCACAATGGAGGAACCGCCGGCTAATGTCCGTGACATGTATAACATTATACTGGAGCAGTTCGACATAGAGTTTGAACCCGAGGAGGGGCCTACGATCAACGATAACGCTGCCATTCAGGTGGACAACTGGTACTCCTCGCGGGATCATTGCCTCTTTGCCTTGCTTGATGATGCGGTCGTGCATAAATACGGTTTCTACATGAAGTCATCCAGAAGGGCATCGGCGCTAGCGTTGTGCAAGAGTCAGAAGCTTGGGTTGGACCCCCCCTGCCCATGGCGGTGCAGCTACGCTCGTCTCGAGCGGAACGGACCGTGGCGAATCGTTGAGCTGTCCGATCCCGCAGAGCACACATGCGACCGTGTCTACCGGAACCGGTGGTGGCCGGGTATGGGTCGTAAGAGGAAGTACCTTTGGCGGAAATTCGGCAACTTCGTCCGTGCAGCGCCGTTCAACGCCCCTTGGGACTACGCCAGGCAGATTCAGGCCTGCTCTGGTCCGAGGTTAACTTACAACAACGCCTACCGGTGAGCGTCCACCCGTCATAGGCCGAACACCGAGTGAGCTTTTCTTTTTGCCTCCAATTCACTCATGTCCCGAAACCACCCATACATTCCACCCACGCAGGCTGAAGGTCGGCATCACGGCGCAGCGATTCGGCGACTGGTGCGAGTCATTCCGCTACATTCCGGCGGTGCAAGAGCGCATTCGGCAGATCGACAGCGGAGCAACCGTGGAGCTCTTGACTTACAACCACGAATTTCTCCGCTTCTTCATGGCGCCGAGTGCAACACGCGAAGCACTGAAGACGTGCAGGCCTGTCATCGCAATGGACGGGACTTTCCTGATCCGTGCTCAGAAGGCTACTCTGCTGTACGCCAACGCGATGGACGGCAATCAGCAGATCATCCCCATCGCGTGGGCGCTCGTAGAGAGCGAAACCAAGGACACATGGACTTGGTTTTGCCGGCTCTTTGATAAGCACTGCTCCGACTAGCAGGGACGGGACGACGCGTCCATCATCTGCGACCGGGACAAAGGTCTCATCCCGGCGGTGAAGGAAGTGTTCCCTGAGAAGGTGGCGCACTACTTCTGTGGGTGGCACATGCAGCAGAACGTGAAGCGGTTTGGGAAGACTTCCGCGGACATGTTATGGAAGCTTTTGACAGCCCGGTCCTTGGACAAGTACAATGAGCTCAGCGGTGGCGCTGAAAGCGGGACGGAAAGAAGCGCACTTAGTGTTCCCAGTAGGTACATAGCTCTGTGAAGATAGACTTACATGATGCATCTACACACACAGTTCGTACGACCGCATGTTTACCAACACGGCTTACGTAACCAACCGATTCACCTGCACATAAAATACTGGATCACACCTGTAAAGGTCGGTGTCGACGTCACTGGCTGAGTGGAGCTAGGAACGTTGGCGTTCGTGGCGGTGCCGCCGCCCAATGCATGCGGGGCGGACGCAGCGCCACTGCTGATACAGCTCCATGTACGGCCACCATGGCGGTTTTTCCACATAACCGATGCCCTCACCGACATCCACATGTTGATACTCGTCCCACGCGGCCATCAACTTGCGCCACTGCTGCCGCATCGCGTTGACATTCCTGCACCAGTCCGGGTTCGACTCCTTGATGTGTGCGTGCAGGCTGACCCAGTATTGTGCCCCATGCTTGCCGTCGGGGGTCTCGAGTTTGTCTTTCATAAACCACCGCGCCGCGGCGAAGACAGTGCTTTCCTTGTCCGTCCACATGCCCCTCTCAACTGGGGGAGTCGACCGCTTGTTCCGGGGCTCCTGGCGAGGCGTTAGTGCAACCGCCATGCCTTTGCCTTTGTCAAAGGCTACTCCGCGTGCGGAGATTCGCTTCGGCGGCGGAGTCACAATATGCGTTTTCTCCTCCGCGTCGTCGTCAGCGTCGTCGTCGTCTCCCTCATCGTACGTAGGAGACATACCACGATCCTCCGGCTCGTCATGCTCGTCGTCGGTGCCTTCGGCCTCGCCTTCGAAATCGTCGTCGTCGTCGTCATATGCTTTATCCGCCACGGCCCGGACAGTTGCTGCGGTTCTTGTAGGCTGACGGCGCACGCGGGACGGACCCGCGCTGGGTGACGGTGCACTAGAACCCTGTCCGTCAGGCCCGGGCGCCGCGGATACGCCGCCAAGACGACGCCCGTTAGCTAATTGCTGGTTTATCCAGCGGATGTAAGGGATCTCGTTAAGGTCCTTTGGGCAGTCTTTAAGGGTTTGTCTCTTACGCTTGCGCGCCATGACGGGAACGGGGTGCGTTTCTAGATCTAGAGCTAACGGGACGATGGACCAAACAAGGAAGTATAGACGGGAACACTGGTGAAACGTGTTGTTATGTTTGGAGGAGGTGGCGTTGTTGGAGATGAGGGGAGGGACCAGGGGAGTAGGTGCACAACAGGCATTTGCGCACGCCTGTCCACGATATCATCTGCGTTTTATCAACCAATCGCACAACATCGTAGGCGGTCAAAGGGACTGATGTGACTGGTGATTGTTGTCCGGGCACATTCTGCATGGGGGATGAATTTGGCACCTCGTGCGTCATAGGTAATGTCCTCCACTGTCATGCCATTAGCTCGCGACAGTTCCGCAAATGTAGGCGTCGGATGATAATTATTCCACGGTAAACAGGTGTGCGCCCATGATTCGTGACAGCTTGCAGCAAATGCTGTTCATTCGGAACGGAGCAGGAGAGAGCGACACAAATGGTTAATAAACCTGAACAACAACACAACAGGTTTTTTAAAACTCTGCCCAGTTCCGTCAAATCTGTCAGCAAATGCCTCGTCTAAACAAACCGACCGACACATGCGGCTCCTTGATTGGGCGACTACGTAGGTTAAAAAACGGATCGAGACACGTGGATTGTTCCAGGAGCTCGACATGTGGAAAGTTACGGATTCGGCAAAGGGTCACACTGGTCCGATAATAGATGTCCCGCGGGATGTTAATTAGTTGGCCCCCTATTTAAGAAGTGTGTTTCGTTACAGTGGTGATAAGTTATTCAACTTTATGCCGTAAAATTGTATTCTCACATAGATTACGACTGTTACACGGGCAGGAGTGGTTGGATTGTTGATAGTGAAGGTAAATCCGGTGCGGAAGTGTTGGTTGTGTAAGAATACTACGAAGGTTCGCACACTTCTAATCGGGTTTTGAGTGGCAAAAAACCTCAATAGCAGGGTGTAGTTAAATGCTTCAGATCAGTACTAGCAAGCAAGTACAACCAGGGCTCTTGCTAGGATTTGAGGACGTCTGATTTATCAGACGGGTCCCCCGGGCATTAGACATGGTTTTGTCTGATCCTGTTTGCCAAATCAGATGAATCCAAAAAAGTGGGTCTGAAAATCAGACCATCAGACCAAATTAGTCTGATAACGAGAGCCCGGAGTACAACGCCCTATACATGAGTACAATGGAATACGGAACGTACTATGTAGTCATTTGCTCTATGTGGTACATTCCCATCTCCCGTGTTTCATTCCGAACCGTGCAGCGAGTACAGCTATGGTTAGATGATAAACCAAAGGTGTTGCTGTTGTAGTGCGTTGCAAATGTACCCAGCATTTCATCTACATATTGGTGCACCACGTGCTGTGTTTAGGAGATTATTGTAACCAGTATAAACCGGGGTAGGTTCGCACACTTCTAATATTGTGACGGGTGGCACAAATCCTACTTAGCTGTGTGAGGTTAATTGTTTCAGAGGAGACGACTACAAACTAGTACAACGCCCTTGACAAGAGTCCAATGGAATACGGAACGTTCTATATAGGCATATCCTCTAATTGGTACATTCCCTTGTACCAATTCATTCCCTTGTACCAATTCATTCCCAACCGTGCAGCGAGTAGAGAACCCTAAGTGTTACCGCCCGAACCCTCCCGCCATCAGCTGCCTGATGCCGTCTGCTACGACGGTCCAGTGCCATCTCACCCCTATGACGTTACGGTCCAACTCTGACTCTTCCCCATCGTTCGCTATACCGCACGCATTTCTTTTAGCTGCTGTCCCAACCCCACTATGGCGCATATTGGCCCCTGTTGCTTTCAGACTTCTATAGAACTAAGAAGTCCAGACTTGCGGGGTGTACTTAAGTTTGTTGAACACATGGCGCACATATATTAATATAGGGAGTTTTACAACAGGGATCCCGACATGTGCATTCAGTGCACATCTCCATTGCAGGCTAGGAAAACGATCCCCTTATAGTGCACACAGCTGGATATCGGGTCAATATTCTTTCGTACACCAGCGAATGAGCGTTGGTAGCTAGATGAATCCTACACACGTGATAGTATTTGGGATTTGTAACATTATTCTAGTGGACTGTTTAGAACGATGCAGATGTAATGGTATGCAAAGTGTGGGCCTACCCCCACCAACTACACCAACGCCTTCAAGATGGAAACAAGGCTGAACAACATCTAGAGAAGTCTTGTTGTTGACGGTGCTCGATGTCGTCCAGTTTAGCGGTAAGAAACACCTGTAGGTCCTCTGTTTTTTTACGGATGCTTGCAATGCCAGCACGAAGCATCTGAACCTCCCGCGTAAGCCTACATATCTCTACTCGCTGCGCTAGGTCTTGTCGAATGATGGGAGCTTCCGCCTCCACGGTTATGGACCCCGCCTCGTGACGCCGACGGTATGACCCTTGCGATGGCAGTATGACCCCCTCCGCCTGTAGTTGCAGCGTCAGTGCACCATGTAGAAGTGACGATAACTCGGATTGTAAAATTACCCGATAGTCCGCAGGGTCCATCTCAAAAAACAGAGGCCCTTCAAGGTTTTGAAAATCATGGATCACAAGGGTGCGGAGAAACATGCATGTGTATATACCACAGTCTTCACTCCCTCGAGGTTGCTGTGGGATCTCCGAAGCCTGCATAAGCAACAGAGCGGCGGCGTTTTAAAATCATAGAGGTGCAAAGAGCGTGTAACACTGTGTCGCGAGTGGCGAGATGGTACCTGTAATATGCGCCATTCTACCTGCTCCACCCTGGCCTGGCTAGCTTGTAGACATTGTCCTGGATGGACACGATGGATCTCCGCGGCGACCAGCCTGTACAATGCGTTGACAAATGTGAGTAACTAATAGGTGAAACGCGGGCAGATCGGCAATGACCTCAAGCTTATGTAATCGCGTTACCTTTCAATCACATCCCATTCCATTCCCGTATCGCAATGCACGCCCGCGGAGTCAAAGTGGTAGAATTTCGGAGGGTATGTCGCCCGTAGTGGGTCTGGATTTGCGAGTAGGACGTTTGCGTTGGCGACAATCACCAGGCTGAAATGGAACCTGCACAGCACTTTCTATTGGCGTTTAGGACGGAAAGTGGGTTAGTTAGCGGTGCTTTATGACGACCGAGTGGCACGGTTCTTACCTTCCAGTGACCACGATCGCCACGTTGTCGAAGTCGAGAAACGACCGTTTAGCCGGGCAACATGAAATGAGCTTGCCATGTTTCGACATATACTCGAATGCCTTGGAGTCGAGAGCGATCCAGGTTTGTCCGTTTCCAAGGCGTGGGTGCCGAATGTCGAGCAAGCTGTCAGGTATGTACGAGAAAGCGTTAACGAGCTGGCAGGTACATACGAGAAACTGTTAACGTCATCCTTGTGGGCAAACTGGAATAGTGGCACCCGCATGATGTGCTTACATGTTGTGTAAGTCGACAATGTTGTCGTTCACGGCCATGTACGAGGACAGGCGAGATAGGTCTGCTCCGGAGACCGAAATTCCAAACGAGTGCCAATTGTTGATAGTGCTTGTCTTCCCCTCCACCTCGGTGTTGAGAGCATAAGGAGTGCCGTTCACCCGACCGTCCTTTGCGTCGTGGTTGAAAACAGTCGACGAGGCACTGCTGCCATCCAGTGCACTTTTAGAGGGTACTTCAACATGAGGGCCGTATAGAGTATTGCTCATGCTACGTCTGTTATTATCCTTGGTGATGGTGGAAGTTTTATCTTCCCTTGTCTCGTGCTTCGTGCGTCTGGTAATGTGTCATGGTGCTATGTCTGATTGTGGTTTTTATAATAATTCTATCGGATGTGAGAGCAGTTGCTTTCGCGCGCTTTTCAAAGGTTACACGTGTCAAAATTTCGATTGGATCAAACGTGCAATGCTATTCGTTTCTTACAATGCGCGTTTCTGACCAGCGCGGTGCACGTTCCGAATCACAGCGCCGTCGCGTTCATTTGCGACGCACGCCGGCGTAAGCCAAGTGTGTCTGTGTTTTCCAACGTGGGCCAGTGGTGGACACGACGATTCTTAACGCGCCGCGTTTTGACCGTTAATTAACAGACACAATACGGAACGTCGTCTGCACCGTGTCGGTTTGTTGCCAGGTTGCGTCAAGACTTCTTAGTGTTGAGGCTGATCTGGATCGGTGGTGATGGTCCGTTAATTAACAGATGCGAGGTTGTATCGCACTGGGGCGTCAAATAGTAGCTAAAAATCTAAATACAGAGCAATTAGAATTGTCGGACACTAAGACGGTTATGTCCGCACAACAACCAAAGCATCTCTGTGGTGTTATTTGTACCATGTGTTACCTATGTCAAGGAAACCTGGTTAAGCTGCAAACAAAAAGATGCAAGTTATACCGCGGAAACCAGCGCTGGTTTGTGACTACGCGTCTTGCCGTAGTAATATCAAAATCTTGCACCATAAATCTGTTACCGAAACACACAGTAAAACAAGGTCAAAAACAGACATGAAATGGTGGACATAGCAAAAATCTAAAACGTTGTCAGAACTAGCAGTAGAAAGTAAGAATGAAGAAAGGAGGAGGTTCACTAGCAAGCAGTTGAGTACATATAGGAAACCCTAGATTGGGCTGTACTCGCTATAGAGTACCCCACTGCAGGCTAGACAAATACAACATTCTGACACACCCCCATAGCCAAAGTGGGGTGTAATCAGCACAATGAGCAGGTATAGCAGGAGTTCACAATAAGAAGCAAAGCTAGAGGTAATCACAGCGGGCAAGTGAGGAGGAGGAGGGACTGTGAGAGGAGAGAAGATGAGAGACGGCAGCTGAAGCTGCAGACACACGGGCAACAGGAGCTGCTGGCACAGTGGCTACCGGGACAGTGCGCCCCGGACTACTGGAGTAACTTGCTCACGGGCTACGACGAGCTACAGGAGCAACGGACCCTCGGGCGACAGGCGCAGCAGACTCTCTGGGCTACCAGGACAGTGCGCCCCGGACTACAGGTGCTGCGGACGACAAGACAGCAGCCTCCGCTCAACCTCCTCCAACTGTCCCACACACCCCCCACACACCCACTGCTTCACTCCTAACTCCACTTGCACGTCACCCCCCTAGTACCACTCCTTCGGCTCCCACACACCCACCCCCCTCAACGGCAGCTGCAGCACTGGGAGACGGAGGAGGAGGAGGAGTAGGGGACGACGCACAGAAACTGCACCCCCATACCCCTCACCCCCAAACCCTAATTCAGGAGAACGGGCAGCAGCAGGGGTGGGGCGCCGTCAGAAGCACGGGGGACAGCGGGCAGCGCAGGGGCAGAGAAAACAGGGCGCCCACGGGCCTGGCGCAGCCCGTACGAACTGCGTGCGGGCGGCCTGAGGCGCGCCCTGGCCTGGCGCAGTCCGTATGGGCCGCGCGCGGGCCTGGCGCTGCCCGTACGGGCCGCGCGCGGGCCTGGCGCAGCCCGTACGGGCCGCGCGCGGGCCTGGCGCAGCCCGTACGGGCCGCGCGCAGGCTGTACGGGCCTCGCGCGGGCCCTACGCAGGTCGCGCAGGCCGCGACGGGCGACGGGGGGCGACGCGCGGGTCCCCGTCGCCCGTCGCAGCGCCTCCCGGGAGCGACGCGCGGAGTGACGGGGCAGAAAGCCGCCGCGCGCCTCGGGGCGCACGGCGGGCAGAAAACCGCCGCACGCTCCGAGCGCGCGGCGGGATGAAAAATCCGTCGCACGCCACGGGGCGTGCAACACACAGAGTAGCAGTAGCAGCGGAAGCAGTGAGGTGGTGGGCCCACCCACAGGATCGACCCAAGGGGATCGACCTGCTCTGATAGCATGTCAGAACTAGCAGTAGAAAGTAAGAATGAAGAAAGGAGGAGGTTCACTAGCAAGCAGTTGAGTACATATAGGAAACCCTAGATTGGGCTGTACTCGCTATAGAGTACCCCACTGCAGGCTAGACAAATACAACATTCTGACAAACGTACCTCAATTGAAGTGCTGGTGCTCATCCAAATATTGCTGCTGACCACATTGTGCTCGAGAGTGGCCCATGCCCGGAGGCTGTGTTGCCTGGCTGCTGCTCGGCTGTGCTTGCGTGCGCGGAGGCAGCATGGTGGGGGCGTGAGGAACATGTAGCAGCGGAGCCGGCGGCAGCTCCTGCATGAGCTGCCGCCATTCGCGCCACCTTTGCCAGAGGCCACGCTCGGCTAGGCTTGCCACGTGCTGCCTGGTGCACCCGGTCAGCAGCTGCTGCTCCGACAGGGTCAGTTCAATACTGCGCTGGATGCGATAACCCTGTGGACGTACGACCACTGCGGCAGCCTTGTAACCCTTAGCTGCCTCCTCCTCGCTCGGGAAAGGGCCCATGCGTATGGGGTTTTGAGGGGCCACCATCAACAGCTTGGCGTACCAAACATCTCCCCCCCCGGTAACACCCGCGTACTTGGACTTTGGACGTCCACCGTTGAAGGTCTCGGTTGCAGCTCCAGCTACACCTGCCTCGCCACAGGCGTCGCGCATCCATTCCCCGCCGCCTTCACCCGCGCCACTCATACTCGGGATGGCGGGCGGTGCGAACGACTGCTGCGGGTGGGGTGCGGGCTGCTGGGGACCTCCTTGCCAGTAAAACGGCATATCGGGCGGGGGAGCATAAGGTGGCCCGGTAGCGAAGCCTGGGTATATGGGAGCGGGCGGGCGAGGCGTAGATGGGATTGGAGCGACCGGTCGCTGCGGCGGGGCAGGGCGGGATGTGCCCGGCTGATAGTATACCGCGTCCCGGCCCGGTGGCACGCTAGGCTGATGAGGCTGTGCAGTAGCGGGGGCGGTTGACGGCGATGCAGGTGCGTAGTGTGGTGCACGGTGGTGCTGGTGCGGCGGCGCTGCCTCTTCGTTGGGCCCAATCCGCGAGGCCTGCCGAAATCCTGCAAGGGGGGAGGCCGCGGTGTCTCTGAGACCCGGGTCGGGACTGGAGTCCACCCGCTTGGATGGAGAGGCCACGTCACCGTGAACAGGGGCACCCAACACGCCCTCTTTGTTCGCGGTGTCCCGTGCCTTCTCCATTGCCCCCACGCGCTCAAACAACTGCTGGCTCACGCTGGTGAACTTCGACTGCAGCTCGGCATAATCTGCGCGCAGAGCAGCGACCTCCTTCTTCAGGGTCTGCACTTCGGAGCTCGTCTCCCGGACGACACCGCTCATCTCTGACACGTCTCCACCGGTAGGCACGGCACCTGCACGTGTGAGCTTCTGGGGGGGAAGAGTGAGGCCGGCAGTTTGAAGGGCAGATAGCAGATTGCCAGAGATATGGGCGCACATGTCTGCCTGCCAGTCGCGACGGTATCGCAGGGGTGCAGTTGTGAATGCGATTGGACCGCCGAGGAGTTGGAAGTTGGTTGTCACGTGCAAGTGGAGGTACATGGCTGCGTAGACCCCACAGTCGAGACTCTTCTCGGGCTGCCGCGGTATCTCGTATTGGACCTGTGAATAACAACCGTTTGACGTTAGTAAAGATATCCCTGAGATCTGAAGATCGGAAACTCAAGTATAGTGTTCAGTGTTTAGGGCTCGAAAACTCACATCGAGAGCGCGATACAGGATGGAGCCAATCCGGGACTCGACCACCGCTCGGGAAAGTTCGGGGTAGACACGGTTAAGCTCCGAGGCGAGAATCCTGCCATAGCACATGGAAAGAAGTTAGCAGGCTTGCGCCAAACCGGTTACAAGCTCACTCTCCACTAGACTTACAGGCGGACATTTGTGACGACGGCAGTGTTGGCTGCATGATGACCGGTCGAATCATATAGCCACAGCTTGGGGGGGGGCGGCTCCTCACCACCGTCGGAAGATGTGACAAGCGTGCTAGCGTTCTCCAGAACAAACAGGCTGAAGTGAAACCTGAACGAAACACGGCGGTAGTGGTTAGTGTGCCGTAGCCATCAGAACAAATCAGGGCGGGTGATTGCATCACATACTCAGCCGCGGCAAAAATTGCCACGTAGTCGAATCGTAAAAAGGTGTCCGTGTCGTCGCAGCATGCGATGAGCTTCATTTGTGACGCCCAGTAGTCGTAAGCTTTCACATCGAGCGCGATCCATGTTTTTCCGTTGTCCAATTTCGGATGGCGTATGTCCAAGATGCTGCACGGGTACAGGCAGGGGGGTTGAAGCGCGCAGGAAAGTAGGAATCGGTGCGGGTGTTTATGTCATGCGAGTTCCGATTTACCGTTCGATAACCTCTCCACAGCGATGGAGGGACTTACATGTTGTGGAAGTCCAACGCGGTGTCGGTGATCGGTGCATTGTCCTGCATGTGGAGTGCGTCAGCAACGTTCAACGTAGTGCCGAACCCATGCCAGTTTGAAACCAGCTTCGTGGGCCAGTTGCCACTCTTGACCGATGGTTCTTTCTTAGCTCGGCACGCTGGGGTAATGCCCGGGAGGTGCTTCATGCTCCGTGCCATGTCGGCTATGAGATCCTGTGCCGGTGGTAGCGATTTCTGTGGTGGAGGCGGTGGTTGGAAGGAATACGGTTCGTCCGTGGCCCGAGCACGGTGCGCCCTAGTAGTAGGGCCTGTGGTTTGTTGCTGTTCTGCGCCAGACGTCCTTTGCCGTTTCTGGTGCGGGCCGCCCCTAGTACGCGGGCGGCGGCCACTGGGGGCTTTCGTGGCATCTTCTCCACCCGTGTTGCCGTGATCCGACTCGCCCTCTAACTCTACTAAGTCGTCATCCTCCTCGTCTCCTACGTTCACAGGGTCGTCCGGCCGGCCCGTTGGCATTTCTATGAGATAGTGGTGAAAGATGGTGAGCGGTACAGTAACGGCACTGGAGGAGTTAAGCGTACTGTCTTCGCGGCCGTCAAGGTCAGAATCTTGTGAACAATGGGTAGAGGTACTGCTAATGCGAGGTGGTTCGAAACGGACTGGTGAAAAGTACAACTGCGAAAGCAGGACGGTCGGTATTACACATCAGGTAATGAGCAAGACTGGCAATCAAAACGAGAGCGGGTGAACGGGGTTCTCGAATCACGAGCAAGAGCTGCCCTCGCTTTTGAGATTGGCGTGCTGAACACGGCGAGCACTGAATGGCTGGATGTCGCGCTGCGAACTTTGTGTAATCTTGTTGGGGACCACACAGACTGTGCTGGCGTATCCTCGTTCGCTCATGCTCGCGGTCTGTTTTTTAACATGTCGAGCGTGAACACTCCGACAAGCATGCTAGAGCAAACCGTCATGGGTGACCCTGGAACGCGAGAATCACACGTGGCGTGCAGCTGGCACGCACATGAACGTTGTCGATAAAAAGCGGATCGGACTTGCTGCGTTGTAATTACCACTTAGGTAGTTTGACGCATCGTGTTACTGAGCACCTCTAGTACCCGGGCCAACATACCACGTGTGCAAATGTGTTCATGAACGGATGGCTGCGATTGGTGCTGGTTTTCTAGTTCAGAAATGTCAGGACACATTCAACGTATCCACGTTTACGTCAGACTGGTGCATGCATGCCGTTCGGCGGGAATGTTGTCTGTCGTTGGATCGGCGGGGAAGAAGAAACGAAAATCAAGCCACGTGAACAGGTTCGCGCATCGTCACAACACTTATCCCTATTGGTCCGCGTTCGCGCTGCGCATCGAAATTGCTTATGAACCTGCCGTTTGAATGAATGTCATTTGGCGCACACAGGGTTGGCAGTTTGAATGTCGCATTATCGAGCCTAACCTACGAAATGTCACACGTAGGCTTGGCAACCCAGAAGTACGCTGGTTTGGCTCCAACAAAGTTGGGGGCTCTCGGTTGGGTTCCTGGAAAAACGTTTCGACATGACCGTACACTAACATGTACACTACCACTTTGAAGTACAAATCTGGGGAGCGCGTACCGCTCGCTATGGAAGGTGGATGGTGTGTCTTTCGGGTTGTGTAAAAATTAGAGCGCGATGAAAAAAAATCACGAAGGCAAAGCCCGCGCCGCGGCAATTCTCTCCTCATTCTGCACCTATAAAACATTTTCCGTGCCTCTGGAACTCTCAAGTTCATTCGTGGCTCTCTCGCCTTGACTCAACTGAACTGCCTCTGATCAATTTTACTTTCCCTCGTGATCGAAGCCACTCACTCGCTTCAGATTCGCCACCCACACCTCCACATTATCGCCTTCCAGACCTTCTCTTCGCACGAAACTGTTTCCTCCTCTACGGTCGTGCAATTTTCTCCCAAATATGGCCAGTTCAAGGCACCTCTCTTTCCTAGGGCTGCTCTGCATCGTGCTGTGCTTCGCGAACGCGCACGCCCAGGCGCCGGCGAAGCCCACCAAGGCGCAAATAAAAGCGGAGCTTCAGAACATGGCGAACGCCATTACGCAGAAGTTTCCGCAATACTCGAAATATGCCAAGGACATCAACAAGTACATCGGCCTCGCACGTGAGAGCTCTCTTTCACTTTTTTTTGCTTCTGAATCAGCAGTGCCGAAACGTCGAAATCTCATGCTAGCCTATCTCGCAGTCTTCTTCCAAGCGGCAAACAGTCCCCGCTTCTCTATGCACGTCGACGCAGTACCTCTTCGTTCCGCGGTCCTGTTTTGATTCCGTCGATTAGCGCAGAACCTTGTCTCCCTCCTCGCCTCCCCTTGTAAGCTATAGATTCTGGCCAGCCATCGAACCATTCCTGATTCTCTGTTCCCGCTCTCTCTCTGCCTCTTCCTCTCCCCCACCCGTCTCCAGTGAACTCCAAGTACGATTTCACAGCACTCAGCGACGCAACCCTGCTCCTCCCCAGCGACACGGAGGCGGAGGCCCTCGCTAAGAAGGTCCCCGTTAACAAAGCCAACATCCCCAGAATCTACAACATCACGGCGTACCACATTATTCGCAAGAAGTACACCGTTCCCGCGCTCAAGGTGCTCAAGAAGTCGCAGCCGCTCGGCACGCAGTTGAAGCAAGCGATGTACAAGGTTTCGCAGCAGAACGGTAACACGGTTTCTTTCGCCAAGACGCCCAACGCCCCCCCTGCCGCCTGGACTACGATCAAGATCGTTCGGCTGTACGCCGGTCCGTACTTCATCGCTCACGGCGTGGATAAAGTCCTGATTCCCACGAACACCAAGGTGTAAATCCTTGAGCGTGGCGAACAGCCCAAATTGAAGGATTACTTACAGGATTAGGTTATTCGTTCCCAGTTGACAGTCAGTCATGCTACGGGTTCAACCTCTGAACTAGAGATGACTGGCCGTCAACTAGGCACACAGCAGGTTTCTGTGTCTTGTGGCTTATTCTTGAAGAAAAAAGGAAGTGTTCAAACACGATTTTCTACTGGTATGTATCCGGCAAGTGAGCAAGTGGATGGAAACGTCCCTTGAGATGGACGGGGAACATGCCGTATGTAGCCTGTCACTTCATGAACCAGCACTGACGCACCAAAGTAATACATCAGATATGAAACCTACATTAGAACTAATAACAATAACAAGTCGCTTCAGACATGCTACTCCTTGTCATCTCTGGAAACATGTGGTTTATAAAGAGCGATGGCTGTTCACGTGTTCAGTATGGATACGTTTGAGGGTGTGTTTCTTGAGTGGAATAACCCGTTCAGTCAGTAACTACTTGGAGAAAACAGTGTACCTACCATAAATGGTCTATGGAAGAACACCCGCCTGCCCGTGCTTCCCCAAGTTCTTGCCTATCCAGGAATAATCAGCACATTAATGTGGAACGACACTAATGATCAAGGGCCTGATCAACAAATATCTCATCAAGGCAGAGCAACAAGTTGTTACATGCATAAAGTTGCTACTTGGTTGTTAAAAAGGGGCTAAAATAATCAGCTGAACTCTGACCTCAAAACCTGCTGGGTGGGAGGCTACAGTGAAAGACGGACCCTGAAGCCACGCCTCTCCTGAATCATCGCAACAGTGTGAATCACGTTCTGCATTATGAAAAACAGCGACGAGTCCCTCCCATGAAGCCCGGCCCGCCCCGCCGGGCTGTCCGCAGGCTGTCGGTTGTTCCCCGTGAAGTTGTTGCAGGGGCTGCCGCCGATTATCAGATCGAACGGTCCGTATTTATCCACCAATCCCTCCACATTCTTCATGTTCAGCTTCGTAACATAATGGTACACTTGGGATAGCTTCCCTACCAGCCTGCCCCCGCCCCTGACCGGCGCCTCTGCAGCGTTTTTCCACCACCGCGCCTCTGCTTCCCGGCAGGTGCTATCAGCCTCGATGCTCACGGCACGGATGACGGGGACTTGCGCCATGTGCAGCGCCACTAGCGCGCCGCCGATGCCTGAGAAGAGCGAGAGCACTCGGATGGGGCGGTTGAGGCGGCGCAGCACTGAGAGGTGCAGCGCGACTGTGGGCACATGGAAGGTGTTGCCTGGGGGCATGGGGGGATGGGAGATGGAGGGAGTGAGGGATGAGTTGGAAACACGATAAACCTTTGCGTCAACTCAGAAGTCTTGTTGAGACGGCGCAGCACTGAGAGGTGGAGCGCAACGGTGGGGACGTGGAAGGTGTTGCCTGGGGGAATGGAGAAATGGAGAGATGGAGGAACAGGGAATGGGGGTAGGGGAATGGGGGATGGGGGATGGGGGATGGGGGGATGGGGAAAAGGTGTGTGTAGGTGTATAGTGGAGGACTGTGGGATATGGACTAGAAGGTTGAGTGAGGAAGGAGGATGCAGACAAGGAGGAGGCAGACAAGGAGGAGGAAAGGATGTTGTCAGAAAAGGACAGCAACGCTGAGAAGTAAAAGGAGGACTATGTGAGCGAGTTGAGATTCTATTGTTCATTGTTTCTTACCGAGCATCTTGTAACGGCTGGTTTTGTTGGCGGTAACCGTAGAGACGTGCCCTTCAGGGTACCCCATCAAGTCCTCTAGCTGATCCACCTCCAGTGGCGCGAGCCGGTCCCTCTCAATCCACAGCAAGTTGAACCTGCGAGGATGGGGGGGGGAGGGGGATTGGGTAAGATGGGAGGTTGTGGGGAAGAGGTTGGTATGGGATAAGGTTGCAGCAGGGGGACCTGCCTCCATCACTTCCTCCAACTGATCCACCTCCAGTGGGGCGAGGCGGTCCCTCTCAATCCACAGCAGGTTGAACCTGCGAGGATGGTTGGGGGGGGCATTGGTTGGAACGAGAGTACAACGAGCCAGAGAGACATACCATTGCTTGGAATGAGAAACGTTATGAAGGGCCAAGTCCCACAGCAAGTGAGGACACTGAAAAGAGAGGGCAGTGGAACCGTCCCCACCTTCTCCCCCCCTCCCCCCCCTTCCCCCCCCCCTCCCCTCCCCCCCCCCCCCCCCCTCCCTCTCGCTCTACAAGCTTACTTCCTGACGTATGTCAGCAGCTCCTGTTGCCTCTTCGGGGAGAGCCCCTCTGCTCCGTGAATCTGCAGCTCCACGTTCCATTGATGGAGCTTCGACGCCACTCCAAACGCCTGAGTGTTGATCACGTTGAGCTTCGTCCTTTTGTCCCACAAAGGCCATACCGGCGGTCTTGTGTGGGGAAACGCCTCGAAGATTGTTTTTGGGCGGTTTAGAACCCAATCGGGCAGCCACCGGTCGTTTACGGGCAGATTGTGGAGGTACCTGGGGGGTGAGGGAGTAGATATGGAGGGAGGGAGGAGGAGGAAGGTGTGTAAGTTGGTAGGTGGATAAGAGGGTTAATGATGAGGAGAGTGATGATAAGGGAAATGAAATGAGAAGTGGGTAATGATGAGGGGAGGTGGATGCAGGAATGAAAACTAAGAGACACACACACGCGCGCGTGCGCACATACGCGCGCGCGTGCGCGCACACACATGCATGACATATGTTCACTTAACAAGCACTCGCGCTCTCTGCCTGCAGCACACCCCCAGGTAGGCACAATTCACAAACTCCACCGGGAGCGAGAACAGCGCGTCTGACATGCACACAGGCATACCCACACAGGCATACCCACACAGGCATACCCACACAGGCATACCCACACAGGCATACCCACACAGGCATACCCACACAGGCATACCCACACAGGCATACCCACACAGGCATACCCACACAGGCATACCCACACAGGCATACCCACACAGGCATACCCACACAGGCATACCCACACAGGCATACCCACACAGGCATACCCACACAGGCGTACCCACACAGGCATACCCACACAGGCGTACCCACACAGGCATACCCACACAGACATACCCACACAGGCATACCCACACAGGCATACCCACACAGGCATACCCACACAGGCATACCCACACAGGCATACCCACACAGGCATAACCACACAGGCATACCCACACAGGCATACCCACACAGGCATACCCACACAGGCATACCCACACAGGCATACCCACACAGACATACCCACACAGACATACCCACCCACACGCACGCCCACATGCATACCCAATTACATTCTGCTCACCCCCCACTCACCCTCTCTGCCTGCGGCACACCCCCAAATAGGCACAATTCACAAACTCCACCGGGAGCGGCAGTCATTGATACACTATGGGCATGCACACACACATACATGCATGCACCCCACACTCACCCTCTCTTCCTGCTGCACTCACCCTCTCTGCCTGCGGCACACCCCCAGGAGGGCACTATCCACAAACTCCACCGGGAGCGAGTACAGCATCCCCGACATCCGACCCCACTCAGCACTCTTGATGTTCTCCACGTATATGAACACGCCCTTGGGGTCGGTTACATCAGCAGCGTTTCGCCTGTACGGCTCGAATCCGGGAATCCCACCAAACCCGCACATGAGCGGGAAGTTGGAGGGATTGCAGTAATCGGGGGTTCCAGGTGTGTCGGGTTGAGTGAGGTTGATGACCCGAGTGCTGCGATAGGAGTGCTCGAAGGAGGGAGCAGGCAGAGCGTTTCGTTTCTGCAGGTGGGAGGGAGGGTGGGAGGGTGGGAGGGTGGGAGAGGGGGAGGAGGTAAGGAGGAGGCAAGGAGGCACAGAGTGTTGTGTTAGCATCATCACAGCTGTCAGCCGGGTTTCGCCTGTATGGCTTGACGCGTACGGCTCGACACCGGGAATCCCACCAAACCCGCACATGAGCGGGAAGTTGGAGAAATTGCAGTAATCGGGCGTTTCAGGTGCGTCGGGTTGAGTGAGGTTGATCACTCGGGTGCTGCGATAGGAGTGCTCGAAGGAGGGAGCAGGCAGAGGGTTTCGTTTCTGGAAGGAAAGAGATTAGGATCGACCGGGATAAAGAAAGGGAGGAAGGAAGGAAAGGGAGGCAGGAAGAAAGGGTGGGGGGAAAGAAAGGGCGGGAGAGGGGCAGAAACTGTTAGAACAGATCATATCGGGGCAGGAACAGATCACTGTCGGGGGTTTCAACAGTGACAAGCTGAGTGGGGTGGATCACTCCAGTGCCGCGAGATGAATGCATGAAAGGAGGGAGCAGGCGGAGGGTTTTGCTTCAAGATAACTGATGAATTGCCTTGGAAGCAGTTCCCCTCCCACCACTTGCTCTGCGCTTCTGACCAACTGCTGCCCCACTCACACCACCACCACCAAATGTAGCACCTGCAGCACCCACCCCAGCCAATACGGTTGTAACATATTCAAACACTTGCCTTGGCAGCATTGCCCCTTGCACCACTCGCCCTGCGCTTCTGACCCGCTGCTGTTCCACTCACACCACCACCACCACCACCAAATGTAGCACCTGCAGCACCCACAGCACCAACCCCATAGTCCCGCTCACCCTCCTCCTCCCACTCCCACTCCTCCTCCTGCTCCTCGTCCCACAAATTGCCATTACCCGCACCAACAGCAGCACCACCACCAAAACCACCGTTACCACCATTCCACTCCCCTCCTCCCTCCGCCTCTTCTTCCTCCTCTTCCATCTCTTCCTCCTCCTCATCCAACCAGTTTCCCTCCTCTTTGCATTTCCCCAATCCCATTCCACCGCCACCACCCTTCACTCCCCCCCTCCTCTCCCTCCTCCCACTCCCCCTCCTCCGAATCCTCTCCATCCCCCTACCCCTCCCCCGCCCACTCCCTCCCACCCCTCCTCCTTCACACCCCCTGCCACGCTGTCACGCTGAGTCAGCATCCGTGCCAGCTGTCGCTCTACCCCTCCCTTACCAAACCCCCCTGCCCCCACCGCCCCCATACCACCACCTCTGGCTGCATTGTTCCCCCACCGCTCACCACCGCATCCAACCCCGCTTCCCCACCCCTCACCACCTCCTTTCGCTGCATTGTTCCTCCACCGCTCACCACCGCATCCAACCCCGCTTCCCCACCCCTCACCACTGCCTCTGGCGGTGTTGTTCCCCCACCGTTCATCACCGCATCCAACCCTGCTGGGCCCTGCCCGACCGCTGGGTATAAACGCGCCAGCTCTGGGTGCTGGGGAGTGCGGCGGGGCGCGGGAGACAGCAGAGGTGGTGGGGGGACGGGTGAGACCCGAACGACCTAAGCCTGGGAGGGATGAGGGGAAAGGGGGGAAGGGAACAGGGCAAGGGGCAGGGGAACAGGGGAAACATAAGCAGGGAAAAGGTGAAAGAACTCCTCCAATTTCGCGACCACTAGAGTGTAAACTGCTGCTGCTCTGGGTGCTGGGGAGTGCGGCGGGGCGCGGGAGACAGCAGAGGTGGTGGGGGGACGGGTGAGACTGGAACCACCTACGCGTGGATGGGTAAGGAGAAGCGGGGAGGGAAGGGAACTGGGGAAACACAAAGTGAGGAAAAAGCAGAGGTGGTGGGCTGGCTGGGCGGACGGGTGAGACCCGATGCACCTAAGCCTGGATGTGATAAAAAGCCACAGGAGAGGCGAAGGGGGAGAAGAAAAGGAAACGTGGAACAGAAGACAGAAAACAGCAGCAGCAGCAGCAGCAGCACCCAACAAAGGCAGAGCAGCAGCACTCACCAAAGCTGGATGCCCCATCCTCATCTTCATGCAACCAGCCTCCCATGCCCTCCCATGCCCCTCCCATACGCCTCAAACCTGCCCTCCCACCAGCCACACCATCAGAAGTGCTAACACCCAAGGAAGGCAGAGCAAACAGCACTCACCAAAGCTGGATGCCCCATCCTCATCTTCATTCAACCAGCCTCCCATGCCCCTTCCACCTGCCCTCCCTTCTCCACCAGCAGCAGCAGCAGCAACCCCACGAGCAGCAGCAGCACCACCACCACCACGAGCACGACCGCTCCCGCGAGCAGCAGCACCAGAATAAGCACCTCTGTCACCTCCAAAGCCACCACCGCCAAATTTACCACCCCCGAAACCACCACTGCCAACACCAATACCACCAGCAGCACGACCCCATCCTTCCCCGTACTTCCCTGCTTCATCCTCACCATCACCTCCAAAACCACCAACCCCAATACCGCCACCGCCAATACTGCTACCAGCGCCAGCACGACCCCATCCTTCTCCATACTTCCCTGCTTCATCCTCACCATCAACTCCCTCCTCCTTCTCATCCTCCTCCTCTTCCTCCTCTCCCCCTCCCTCCTCCTCCTCTTTCTCCTGTTCCTCCACCATTCTCTCGTGCACCTCAGCAGCAGCAGCGAAGTCAACAGCCTCTGCCACCCACCTCTCCAGCTCCCACCCCCCATTCCTCGCGTCCTTCCTTGTCCTCTCTACAATCTTCCTCGCTTTCCTCTCTTGCATCCCCATCGTGCCTATCAACCATTCCGCCACTGACTCACCAGTGCTCTCATCGAACTTACTCTTTTGATCCCTTTGATCACTCTCACCACCAAACCCGCCCCTTTGCTCATTCTCAAAACCAAACCCACCCCTTTGCTCGCTCCGATCAGCAATCCCAGAATCAAAGCCGTTCTTCCCAAACTCAGCTGCCCCCCTCCCTCTCCCGTCCACGTCCCCGCTTCCCGCTCCCCTTATCCCTCTCCCGTCCCCTTCTTCTCTTCCCACTCCCCATCCCCCTCCCCCCACTCCTTGGGCTAACCCTCCTCCTCCCTCTCCCCATACCCCTCCTACTGCTCCTCCCCCTTCCCCTCCCCCTCCAACTCCAAATCCTGCTCCTGCTCTCTCTTCTGTTCCCACTCCACCGAATCTCACCCCACCATTTCGCACCCCACCGCCTCCCACCGCACCACCTCCCACCGCACCACCTCCCACTGCACCACTTCCCTCCCCACTCTCCATCCTCTCCTTCTTCACCTCTACCACATCACCATCCCCATCCCCATCACCATCACTGTCACTCTCAGACTCGTGCTCATCCTCCCCATCAACCTTGTATTCGCTATCACTGCCATCATCACTACCATCATCACTGGCATCGCTATCATGACTATCACTATCAGCTTCCTCCACCTCATTATCCTTCCCCAATCTCGCCCCACACTTCCTTCTCTGCCTCTTATTCTCCTTCTCACCCTCTCCTCTCTCGTTCTTCTCCTCTCCCTCCCCCTCCCCTTCCTCCTCTCCCTCCTCCATATCCCCCTCCCGCACCTCCCCCTCCTCTCTCTCCTCAGCAATTGCTGCTGCAATCTCTTCTGTTCCTCCTTCCGCCACCTTCCCCTCCTTCCCCATCCTCCCCACCTGCCCCAACCCCCCCACATCCCTCTCTCTCCCCCCCATCACCACATCATCTAGTGGTTCCTCCTTAACTCTCACCTGCAAACCACTCACTCTCTCTCCCTCGTTCACTCTCCCCTTCACAACATTCCCCCCTTCCCGCTGCTTTGCAGGAGTCTCAGGGCCCTTAGCTCCTCCTACCCCTCGTCCCTCTCCCACTATCAACCCCTCTCTCTCCTTCGGCACCTCCCTCTCCTTCAACCCCTCTTTCACTTTCAATCCCTCGTTACCTTTCACTCCCTCTCCAGCTTTCCCTCTCAGTTGAGCGCCGCTCGCGCCCACACTCCCCTCGTCCTCTAGCCACTCGTTCACCGCACCAGCGTAAGCACCCACAGGAGCAGTAGCACCACCATCAGCACCACCGCCACCACCACCACCAGCAGCAGCACCAGCATTAACAGCAGCAGCAGCACCACCACCAGCACCCCTACCAGTAACCATTCCTCCTGCCTCCTCCCGCCTCCCTCCCTCCTCCCCGCCGCTAGTCACCCATATCAGCGGGGTAAAACCATTTCTTCCCCTTGTACCCACCCGACCACCAAAACCCGCATCCTTGATCGTACCAGTCTTCCCCTTCTGAGGCCTTGCCCCACTCAAGGGAATGAACCCATCCCCCCCATCATCATCATCCCCATCCCCATCACTCCCATCACCATCACCATCACCACCACCATCACCACCACCATCACCACCACCACCACCATCACCACCACCATCACCACCACCATCACCACCACCATCACCACCACCATCACCACCACCATCACCACCACCATCACCACCACCATCACCACCACCATCACCACCACCATCACCACCACCATCACCACCACCATCACCACCACCATCACCACCACCATCACCACCACCATCACCACCACCATCACCACCACCATCACCACCACCATCACCACCACCATGACCACCACCATCACCACCACCATGACCACCACCATCACCACCACCATGACCACCACCATCACCACCACCATCACCACCACCATGACCACCACCATCACCACCACCATGACCACCACCATCACCACCACCATCACCACCACCATCACCACCACCATCACCACCACCATCACCACCACCATCACCACCACCATCACCACCACCATGACCCTTTTCCCCTCCATAACCCCTTTCATCACCCCTAGCAGCAGCAGTACCTCCATTTCTTCCATTAACACCCTTCCCCTCGCCTCCTTTCCCATCCCATTGCTGCACTTCCCGATACTCCTCCCCGCCTTCCCCGCACTTAACCAAACCATTCCTCCCGTTCCAAACCCCCCTCTTCCTGGCGACAACAAGCCCTCTCTCACCTCCTCCACCACCCATCTCCTCCTCCCTAACTCTCCTCCCTCTCTCCTTTCCACGCTCTCGCCCTGCCTCCTCCCCTTCCTCTTCCTCCTTGTCCTTCCCATCCTCTTCATCCTCCTCTCCTACCAACAGCCTCCCTCCCCTCCGCGCCCCTCCCTCATCCCCCAATCCCCACCTCTTAACTCTCTCTTCCTTCCCCTTCCCCACTCTCTCTAGCACTCTCCTCAACTCACCAACAGCACCTATCAGCCCATCACACCCCTCCCTCCCACACCACACACACCCTCCACTCCCCCTCCCCACACCCTCCTCCTCATCTCCCTCCTCCCCCTCACCCAATCCCTCTCCTCTCTCTCCTCCTCTCCATCCCTGCACAGCCCCTTCCAAAAGACCACACACCGCCTCTCTCTCACTCGCCAGCTCTTCACCCATGGCCCTCCGCCATATAAAGCAAAGCCCCTTCACTTTCCTCCCACTCATTCTCCCCACCACATCCCCAATGTGTGTGCTTCTCCTGCTACTGCTGCTCCTGCTGCTGCTGCTGCTGCTCCTGCTGTATCTACTGTATCTGCTCTGCATGCTGTGCCGCTGCCACTGATGCCAACACATCCCTTCTCTCCTTTCCCCCACTCCTGCTTCCGGAACCACCTCTTTTCCTTTCCGCTTGTCTCTTCCCTCTACCCCTCCCTTCCCACACACAACATCCAAGCCTGTCTCTCCATTTCTCCTGCCGCTCTCCCCTTTTTTTTCACAATAGTCCCACATCCGGGCAACCCACTTCTCTACCAAGTCCGTCGCTTGCCACCGCACTCCACCCCACCCCACACCTTCGCCCCCCTCCCCCCCATCCTCACCTTCCCCCATCCTCCCGCTCCCACTCCTCCTCCCACACATAAATCCACGCAACGCCGCCCCAATACCGCCCAACCCACCTGACCCACCTGCCCCGCCTCTCCATCCTCCTGTCCCCGCCTGCCCTCCTCCCTCCTCCTCTCCCTCTGCTCCTCCCCCGTTCACACTCACACCAGGCAGCAACAACCCATGCAGCACGGCCCAAGAAAGGAGAGGGGTGGAAAGGAGGCGAGGAACAAAACTCTCATACTCTAAGTCTGGTGTCTGGCAGACATAGGGCGCACGAGGAGAGTGTAGGATCAGAGTTGGCGGCGCATCTGGGTCGCAAATCGGCGAAACGTGGAAGCCTATAACGGATATGGGCTCGTGAACCTTCACCAGAATCACATCCTCAGGACCCGCAACCCCACCCGAGCCTCTACCCCCGTTTTTGTCACATTCTGGTGAATCTGCGCCTTGCAGCTGAACCTGGGAAATGATCCCCCATACAGCAAGCCTCCCTTGCTGTATAGCATGCATGGACAGCTCGCATGCTCTAGACGGGTCAATTAAGTTGACCACTTTAAATTTGTTCAAAGCACGAATCGGCTTGCGATCAGAAAGAGAGGGGAAAGGTTTCGGAGGGGACTGGGAGGAGGATGGGATAGGTCCTAGTGCTGCTGCTGCTGCTCCTGCTCCTGCTGCCCCTGCTGCTCCTGCTGCCCCTGCTGCCCCTGCTGCCCCTGCTGTCCCGACTGCCCCGGCTGCCCCTGCTGCTCCTCCGAGAGGAAACAGGGCCTCAAACAAACCCTCCTCCGCCCCTTCTGCTTCACCCCCTGTGAGCGCCAGCGCCATTTCCTCATCTGGTACTCCCACCACCTCTCCCTCCGCCTCTGCTGCCGCTGCTGCCGCTCCTGCTGCTGCTGCTGCCGCTGCCACTCCTCTTCCTCCTGCTGCTGCTGGTGGAGCTGCCGTTGCTGCTGTCGCTCCTGCAGCCATTTTTGTGGGTGCTGCTGCTGCCGATCGTGCCATGCCTGTGAAATCGTGAAAACGAAGGGCGTGGGGGAGGGGAAAGGAAAGGCGGAGAGAGGGAACACAGGTATAAAATGCCCATCCTATTGAGGTGCATCGAGAGTGCTGCTGCCACTCCTGTGCAGGAAGGGAAGAAGCCGCCCAAACCAGCCAAGGGTGGAGCACACAAAGCATCCAGTGGAAGCTTACTAGCCAGGGACTAGCCAGATGTGTGTGTCATTAGCATCACACACACCTGACTAGTAAGCTTCCACTGGATGGTCTGTGTGCTCCACCTTTGGCTGGTTTGGGCGGTTTCTTCCCTTCCTGCATCAGCCGCTTGACCCCTGCTCCTGCTCCACTGCCCCCGCTGGCGGGGAGCAGGACGGGACAGGGCGGGCGGCAGGGAGCAGGAGAGGACAAGGCAGGGCAGGGCAAGGCAAGGCAGCAATGAAGGGGAACAGGGAGAGGGGGGAAACCGGACGCACGAGAATATTTGTCTGTTTGTCTGTCTGGGGTCGCCTGAGAGGCTGTGTTGCGTTGCCCCCCTTGTGTGCCTTCATCACATCAGATGATGCTCCATCAGCACTGCTCGCGATGTGCTCCAGTCAAGGGGGGGTTGGGTGGAGGCACCTCAGAACATAGCCTCCAAGCCAGGCCTCTATAATGGTTCCACCTTCATACCTTATCCTCGTGCTCGTCGACCTCACCCCGTCCTTCGCACTCCACACGAGTTGACTTTTGAGTCGACTCAAAAGTCGGCCTCTATTATGGTTTCCCCTTCATACCTTATCCTCGTTCTCGTCGAACGTGTTCTCACACTTCACAGCTTCAGCAGCCCGTCTGCTCGCGTTGACACCACCTGATGGTAAGCGAGAAAGAGGAGAGGAGAGAAGCAGTGAGCAGGATCGTGCCATGCTGAAATCGGCGCGGCGTACGACACCCCGGTTTACGATATCCTAAGCGCTTAGAAAATCGCCTTCCTAGGCAATATCGTTATCCACGTGACGACAAGCCGGCTTACCTTACATAAGCCGCGTCGTTGCGGCCTGTCGATCCGAGCAACCTGCAAGACCTTGCGTGCGTCTACGGTTTCGGTTCTGTCTGCAGGTGCGCTATCTATTTCATTACTCAACGCTGTTGCCGCGGCGCGAACATGACGAAAAGCGGGAATAAGGCGAAAAATGGAGACGAAAATGGAGCACTGTAATTACGTCAACATGAGTGTTGGCTGGGTGGTGAGTGCCCGAGGGGTGAGCGATGAGTTTTGGGAGTTTGCGGAACATTCACTTTCGCTCAGTGCCCTACCCAACCAAGAAGCACCTCATTGAATCGCGTTTGAACGAGCCTCTTGTAGTTTCCACATTCTCCACTTGCCTGAAGAATGGGGGCAAAAACGTCGCAGGCGAAGGCCCTCCTCCTGACGAACCAACCTTCGCTGAAGTACGGGGGGCGTGAGCGTCGCAGGCGAAGGTCCTGACGAACCAACCAACCTTCTTCCATCTGGTTTTGTTCCCGAGAGTCGTTAGACTTCATTTCGTAGCCCTCGCGAACGTCATCCTCCAATCTTACTCGAACATTTCTATTTCGTCAACTTATCCAGTTACTGCAAAACACCTGGTTCACACACCACACCACCAATCTTCCTGACAGGCTGACAGCATACATCGCCCAACGATTACCTAGCTTGCCGCACGCACAGACAACTTCAAGCCCGATCAAGTCGAGCCTCGAGAATCCCGAAATGCTCCGAGAAGACCGCTCAATCGAGCTCCCGTTGAACTAAAGTCTATTCGTTGGTCGAGCTCACTCAAGGAGCCCATTCAGTTGAACTGAGTCTTATCTGTCGGACCGCATTCGCATTCTCCGCTCGTAGTAGGTTTCACGTTGGCCTTCGCATCATCTTTTCGCGTGAACCCGCCTCGCGACTCTTCGATTTTCAGCGTCCCTGCCTTCGATTGGCTACCTTGCACCACAGATTTTAATCACTGTATCGTACGGACGTCAAAGAGGAAGTTCCAACTTCTAACTTCCGAGATCGGCTGTGGTGAAGAGACAAGCAGCATCACCGACGTAGCGGTCACCTCCATAATCTCATCTTCAGTGAAACTTCAGTTAATCTACGGCTAAGAAATCTCTTCCCGTAAACTGAGTCCGTCCGTCACACTACTAGAAACAAGTCGATCTCCGCGGAATGGCTCGCATTCGTCCGGCGTTCGTGCTGTTCGGCGACTCGTTGACGCAGCACTCGTTCAGCGAAGGCGGGTGGGGAGCAGCGCTGCAGAATCAGTACGCGCGCAAGGTGAGCCTCTGCCTCCTACTCCACTGATCCCCTTCGTGACACCCCTTGAAGAAAAACGATCAACGGCCCAGCAGATCCGTGATCCAATCGACGGCGCCCAACGGATCCGTGCTCCAGTCGACGGCTCAGCAAATCCGTGCTCTAATCGACGCTGTAGCATGACCGACAGAGGCCAGACTCTTGGGTAGGAATCCTACGACTCAGCGAATTCGTGCCCCTTTCAGCCTTCACTGCGACGGAACCCAGCCACCTGCCAGATCAAGACCTGCTACCACCGACGCATCTCCTTCTCGCCTCATGACTGCTGGCACCCCGTCGTCCATGCTGCACCACCGAGCTCCCCGCTCGCCTGAAGGTCCTTCCTCCCTTCCCTCACAGCAGCAGCAGCAGCCGCCGCCGTTTCATTTCCAGCAGCAGCAGCAACAACATTATCCGAAGCAGCAGCAGCACCTTCCGCAGCAGGAGCAACAGCAGCATAAGCTGGAGCACCAGTCGCACCATTCTCACCAGTCTCACACGAAAGGGAGACCCACGCGCTCCCATCCCTACCTCCACTCCGCCTCCCCACGATCCCTCTTCCACAGTACAAGTCAAGAGAACTCCGTACCATCGTCTCTTGCTTCTCTCCGTCGACCCACCTCCCTGCTCCCCCCTTCCATCCGCTTCTCCTTCCGCTCCCCCCTCGCCTCCTTCATCCTCGGAGCACTGCTCTCTCAGCTGCTCTCCCTCCCCTTACTCTTCCTCCTATTACCGCTGCCTCCCCGTCTGCCCTCATACCAGGCTCGTCTCCAGCCTTCCCCCCCGACCTCGTTCTCTCATAAATTCGATTTGCGGGGCTGGTTCGGTTCAGGCCAGCAACAACAGCTACAGTGGCAGCAGCAACAGCAACAGAAGCACTACTATCAGCAGCGGCAGCAGCAGGTGTACCCGCCTCATCACCCCCCCGCACATCTACCCGCACCTGATCGCCTTCCCCCTGATTCAACCTCCTCTGAATCACCTGAGGAGAGCCAACCCTTGTCACGTGAAGGGAGGGAGGGAGCAGCAGCACGGGAGGAGAGCTCTCTTTCTATGGCAGGGCAGAATGCTGCTGCTCTGGCGCGAGGGGCACTGGGGGGCCGGAGGAGGGCCCAGGACAGGGGGGCACTGCCCTTGTCATCATCACCATCATTGTCAGAACCAGATTCTTCAGTGTCATCCTCGTTAAGAGCAGCAGCCGCAGACGTAGAAGCAACAGAAGCAGCAGCAACATCTGCTGCAGCAGCAGCAGCAACATCTGCTGCTGCAGCAGCAGCAGCAACAGCAGCAGAAGCAGCAACAACAACAGCAGCAGCATCTGCGTCAGCACGTGTGATGATGTCGCCACCACCAGCAGCAGCATCACGATGGTCCCGGCCTGCCTTTGTGCTGTTTGGTGACTCGCTCACTCAGAGGTCCTTTGCTGGAGGCGGATGGGGGGCTGCGCTGCAGAACCTCTATGCCCGCAAGGTGAACCCTCAGCAGGAGCTGTCTTCTGCGTTTGCGTTCTGCACAAAGGGGTTTGTGGAACACAAACGCAATGAACACAGCGCCGTGTCTTCTGCGTTCATTTCCACTTCACTGCTTGCAGGTGGAGGGGTCACGGGGGTGTGACTGGGTTACAGCTAATGACAGGGTACACACAAGAATGCAAGTTGCCACACATTGTGGCTTCAAACACAACGCCCTGCCTTCACGTCGCTATTGGGTTACACTGGGTGCTCCTCCGTCCTCTTCCCCAAGCTCTCGCTTTGCTCTTTGCTCTTTGCTGTGCTGCGTGCAGGTGGACGTGGTGTTACGGGGTTACAGCGGGTACAACACACGCTGGGCTCTCTTCCTCCTGCCCAAGATCTTTCCCAAGGTACGTCTTCTCTGAAATGTATCTTTTTCAAGGTGCGTCGTCCCTAGGGTGGAATTAATTTTCAAAGTAAGTCTTTCCTAGCCAACGGCACCACTCTTCCAGGGAAGAACGAGCAGCAAGCAGAACAGCACAGCGCAGTCTGTGATGTGAACCCGTTGCCAATGTAATGTGCCATTTCCATCGCTCGCTGCATCTATTTCCCGCATCCATGAATATCGCCTGAGTCAGTGTGACACGTCCACGCGTCCTCCCGCCCCGGTGACGGTGTTTTTTGGCGTCAGTGATGCTGCACTATTAGGGAGAACGAGCGGCAAGAAGCAAGCAGTGTGCAGCGCATCTCATGGCATGGTTTAAACCAGTGCGTGCTTCAATTCCGTCCTACCCTATGTCCACCACTCCCCTGCAATATATACCACAGGGTGACACGTCGATTCCTCCTCCTGCCCTGGTGACTGTTTTTTTCGGCGCCAATGACGCTGCGCTGCCAGGGAGAACAAGCGGCAAGCAGCACGTGCCGATTCCAGAGTTCAAGGAGAACCTGCGAGTCATAGTCACTCACCTGCAGGTATGATTCGAGGTTTGAGGCGTCTGCAGGTGTCATGTTACTCTTGCATGGCCCTACCTGTCTGCCTGGGAGAACCAGTGGCAATCAGCAGCAGCAAGCAGCACGTCCCTATTTCTGAGTTTACAGAGAACCTACGAGACATAGACACTCACCTGCAGGTATGCTCAGGTGCTCCTGTTGGCTGAGGGGTTAAATAGAGACGAAGCATACAGGAATTCAATCAAGGAGAACCTGCCTGCATCCCGCACCGCTCCCTCACCCTCCTTTGCCTTGTGCTCTATGCTCTCCTCACCATCCCCTCTCTTACCTCTCTAAAATTCCTCCGCCGCCCCACCCATTCACTGGGCGCAAACATGTGTGCGGCCCTCATCACTACCTCGCCCTTCGTGCCGTGCTCCTCCCTCGACTCTCCTTTGCCTTGTGCTCTCCTCACCCCTCTGTTTCCTCTTCCCCCCTCGCAATCACCTCGCCCCTATGCAGTTACTGAATTCCAGCGTGCGTGTGCTGCCCATCACTTCAACCCCTGCGGGCGATTCTCCAGGCGCCTCAAACATTCTTTAAAACGTCAATTCACGCCCCTCCCTCTTCCCCTTGCAACCCTGCCTCCAGTCGCTGGGTCCCAACGTGCGTGTGGTGCTAATCACGCCACCCCCTGTGGACGAGGCTGGTCGCATGGAGTTTGCCAAGTGAGTCCCTACTTGAGGGTGTAGGGAGGTCCTAGTCCCTGGGCATGAAGGTGCCAGAGCACTCAAAATTCGTCACATATTGCACATGTTTGCACATGCTTTTCAATTCCTAGTCCAATTCTCTCTCCTCCTTTCCTCGTCGCGATGTACGGAGAGCAGTGCATGAAGGAGCTGGAACGCACGAATGAGGCGACGGGCAAATATGCAGCAGAGGCGCATGGGGGTGTGCATCTCAGGTTTTAATCCCACTCTCTTTCTGTCACTATCTTCCGCCCCTGCTCAGAGGGATGTACGGTGAGCGGTGCATGAAAGAGCCGGAGCGATTAAATGAGTTGACGGGCAAGATGCGGCAGTGGTGAGGGAGGTGGCAGAGGCACGTGGGGGCGTGCCTCTCATGAGGGAATGCTGCTCAATCACTAATCCCACACACTGGCTCTCCCCCCTTGTTCAGAGCGATGTACGGTGAGCAGTGCATGAAGGAACCAGAGCGGACGAATGAGGTCACAGGGAAGTATGCGGCAGCGGTGGGGGAGGTGGCAGAGACGTGTGGGGGTGTACCTGTGATTGACCTCTGGACCGTGCTGCAGCAACAACCCAACTGGCAGACCCTGCTCAGGTCAGCACGGACACATGCACACACGCACCCGCACACGCACAGAGTCACTCTTGTGCTGAACGAGGTATGCGGGGACAGAGGGAGGTGGCAGAGGCGTGTGGGGGCGTGCCTGTGATTGACCTCTGGACCGTGCCGCAGCAACAACCCCACTGGCAGACGTTGCTCAGGTAACACACACATGCATGCAAAGATTCATGCACTCGCACACGCACGCGCGCGCGCGCGCGCGCGCGCACACACACACACACACATGTGCTGGTCATGTGGTGGATTGCCAATGGGGAAGCTAATGGTAGTGCTTGTCAGTTATGTGAATATTTTTAAGGGAATATTAGGTGGTTGCAGGGTTGGGCCTCAGGTAAGTAGTAGTCTGTTCTCATCCCGCCTTCTTTACAGGCTCTCACTTGTGTAACCAGTTTGACATGTCTCTCGTGTTCCACCTTCCCCTGTTTGACCCATATAGAATTTGTTTATGTTCCTTTCTGTTTTCACAGTCCAGTGACAAACTTCAGTTCGCCCCTGTACTCCATAATCCTTTTGTGTCCGTTTTCTGGTTTCTGACTTTCCAGTGATGGGCTTCACTTGGCCCCTGGGGGAAACAAGGTGTTGTTCGAGCAGCTGTCATCGCTTCTCCAATCAAGTGCTGATTGGACACCACCTTTGGTGCAAGAGAGCATGCCTTGGGACTTCCCTGAGCATATCAATATTGATGGGGAAAATCCTGGGAATGCGTTCAAGGACCCCTAAGTAAAATGTAATGGATGATTTTGTTCTGTGAAACGGGATTTCCATGAAAGTGTGAATTGATAGAGCAAGCAGCGCATGTGTGCAGCCAGTGAAACCATGGTGTGGTCTCATCAAACCAGAAGGCTTTGGTTTTGCCTGCTCCAGTCTGGCTACCGTGTGGTGAATGCAGGTTTGTGGTAAGCGCAGCAAGGTGTGTAGAAGTTGATTGGTTGTCGTCTAATAAGGTATGGTTCAGTATTGGTTTCTGTTAGAGTAAGGACCTTGGATAGAATAGGAGGTGCTTTTGGTAGAGTTGGTAGCGGAAGACTTGTAAGAACTCAGATCATAGTGAATGTAAATGACCAAGTTGATTAAAAGATAGAATACAAGGAATATAAATAGTCCTAGTCTAGCCATGTACTCTAAGGGGTACATTCCCTTATTATAACTGTTTTACAGGCAATTCTACAGTGACTCTGACTGTTGCACTTACAGGGGGAGGATGATGAGAGGCGTGATGCTGATTGGCCATGACCAGCTAACCGGTAGCGCATCATCCCACATCAGCCCCTTCCTGTTCATGGCTCCTGCCACGTTCAGCAGCACCAGACCCCTGGGCGAGTGGAAATAGGGAAGGGGGAAAGGGAGATGGCGGAAGGGGGAAGGGAGGATGATGAGAGGCGTGATGCTGATTGGCCATGACCAGCTAACCGGTAGCGCATCATCCCACATCAGCCCCTTCCTGTTCATGGCTCCTGCCACGTTCAGCAGCACCAGACCCCTGGGCGAGTGGAAATAGGGAAGGGGGAAAGGGAGATGGCGGAAGGGGGAAGGGAGGATGATGAGAGGCGTGATGCTGATTGGCCATGACCAGCTAACCGGTAGCGCATCATCCCACATCAGCCCCTTCCTGTTCATGGCTCCTGCCACGTTCAGCAGCACCAGACCCCTGGGCGAGTGGAAATAGGGAAGGGGGAAAGGGAGATGGCGGAAGGGGGAAGGGAGGATGATGAGAGGCGTGATGCTGATTGGCCATGACCAGCTAACCGGTAGCGCATCATCCCACATCAGCCCCTTCCTGTTCATGGCTCCTGCCACGTTCAGCAGCACCAGACCCCTGGGCGAGTGGAAATAGGGAAGGGGGAAAGGGAGATGGCGGAAGGGGGAAGGGAGGATGATGAGAGGCGTGATGCTGATTGGCCATGACCAGCTAACCGGTAGCGCATCATCCCACATCAGCCCCTTCCTGTTCATGGCTCCTGCCACGTTCAGCAGCACCAGACCCCTGGGCGAGTGGAAATAGGGAAGGGGGAAAGGGAGATGGCGGAAGGGGGAAGGGAGGATGATGAGAGGCGTGATGCTGATTGGCCATGACCAGCTAACCGGTAGCGCATCATCCCACATCAGCCCCTTCCTGTTCATGGCTCCTGCCACGTTCAGCAGCACCAGACCCCTGGGCGAGTGGAAATAGGGAAGGGGGAAAGGGAGATGGCGGAAGGGGGAAGGGAGGATGATGAGAGGCGTGATGCTGATTGGCCATGACCAGCTAACCGGTAGCGCATCATCCCACATCAGCCCCTTCCTGTTCATGGCTCCTGCCACGTTCAGCAGCACCAGACCCCTGGGCGAGTGGAAATAGGGAAGGGGGAAAGGGAGATGGCGGAAGGGGGAAGGGAGGATGATGAGAGGCGTGATGCTGATTGGCCATGACCAGCTAACCGGTAGCGCATCATCCCACATCAGCCCCTTCCTGTTCATGGCTCCTGCCACGTTCAGCAGCACCAGACCCCTGGGCGAGTGGAAATAGGGAAGGGGGAAAGGGAGATGGCGGAAGGGGGAAGGGAGGATGATGAGAGGCGTGATGCTGATTGGCCATGACCAGCTAACCGGTAGCGCATCATCCCACATCAGCCCCTTCCTGTTCATGGCTCCTGCCACGTTCAGCAGCACCAGACCCCTGGGCGAGTGGAAATAGGGAAGGGGGAAAGGGAGATGGCGGAAGGGGGAAGGGAGGATGATGAGAGGCGTGATGCTGATTGGCCATGACCAGCTAACCGGTAGCGCATCATCCCACATCAGCCCCTTCCTGTTCATGGCTCCTGCCACGTTCAGCAGCACCAGACCCCTGGGCGAGTGGAAATAGGGAAGGGGGAAAGGGAGATGGCGGAAGGGGGAAGGGAGGATGATGAGAGGCGTGATGCTGATTGGCCATGACCAGCTAACCGGTAGCGCATCATCCCACATCAGCCCCTTCCTGTTCATGGCTCCTGCCACGTTCAGCAGCACCAGACCCCTGGGCGAGTGGAAATAGGGAAGGGGGAAAGGGAGATGGCGGAAGGGGGAAGGGAGGATGATGAGAGGCGTGATGCTGATTGGCCATGACCAGCTAACCGGTAGCGCATCATCCCACATCAGCCCCTTCCTGTTCATGGCTCCTGCCACGTTCAGCAGCACCAGACCCCTGGGCGAGTGGAAATAGGGAAGGGGGAAAGGGAGATGGCGGAAGGGGGAAGGGAGGATGATGAGAGGCGTGATGCTGATTGGCCATGACCAGCTAACCGGTAGCGCATCATCCCACATCAGCCCCTTCCTGTTCATGGCTCCTGCCACGTTCAGCAGCACCAGACCCCTGGGCGAGTGGAAATAGGGAAGGGGGAAAGGGAGATGGCGGAAGGGGGAAGGGAGGATGATGAGAGGCGTGATGCTGATTGGCCATGACCAGCTAACCGGTAGCGCATCATCCCACATCAGCCCCTTCCTGTTCATGGCTCCTGCCACGTTCAGCAGCACCAGACCCCTGGGCGAGTGGAAATAGGGAAGGGGGAAAGGGAGATGGCGGAAGGGGGAAGGGAGGATGATGAGAGGCGTGATGCTGATTGGCCATGACCAGCTAACCGGTAGCGCATCATCCCACATCAGCCCCTTCCTGTTCATGGCTCCTGCCACGTTCAGCAGCACCAGACCCCTGGGCGAGTGGAAATAGGGAAGGGGGAAAGGGAGATGGCGGAAGGGGGAAGGGAGGATGATGAGAGGCGTGATGCTGATTGGCCATGACCAGCTAACCGGTAGCGCATCATCCCACATCAGCCCCTTCCTGTTCATGGCTCCTGCCACGTTCAGCAGCACCAGACCCCTGGGCGAGTGGAAATAGGGAAGGGGGAAAGGGAGATGGCGGAAGGGGGAAGGGAGGATGATGAGAGGCGTGATGCTGATTGGCCATGACCAGCTAACCGGTAGCGCATCATCCCACATCAGCCCCTTCCTGTTCATGGCTCCTGCCACGTTCAGCAGCACCAGACCCCTGGGCGAGTGGAAATAGGGAAGGGGGAAAGGGAGATGGCGGAAGGGGGAAGGGAGGATGATGAGAGGCGTGATGCTGATTGGCCATGACCAGCTAACCGGTAGCGCATCATCTCACATCAGCCCCTTCCTGTTCATGGCTCCTGCCACGTTCAGCAGCACCAGACCACTGGGCGAGTGGAAATAGGGAAGGGGGAAAGGGAGATGGCGGAAGGGGGAAGGGAGGATGATGAGAGGCGTGATGCTGATTGGCCATGACCAGCTAACCGGTAGCGCATCATCCCACATCAGCCCCTTCCTGTTCATGGCTCCTGCCACGTTCAGCAGCACCAGACCCCTGGGCGAGTGGAAATAGGGAAGGGGGAAAGGGAGATGGCGGAAGGGGGAAGGGAGGATGATGAGAGGCGTGATGCTGATTGGCCATGACCAGCTAACCGGTAGCGCATCATCCCACATCAGCCCCTTCCTGTTCATGGCTCCTGCCACGTTCAGCAGCACCAGACCCCTGGGCGAGTGGAAATAGGGAAGGGGGAAAGGGAGATGGCGGAAGGGGGAAGGGAGGATGATGAGAGGCGTGATGCTGATTGGCCATGACCAGCTAACCGGTAGCGCATCATCCCACATCAGCCCCTTCCTGTTCATGGCTCCTGCCACGTTCAGCAGCACCAGACCCCTGGGCGAGTGGAAATAGGGAAGGGGAAAAGGGAGATGGCGGAAGGGGGAAGGGAGGATGATGAGAGGCGTGATGCTGATTGGCCATGACCAGCTAACCGGTAGCGCATCATCCCACATCAGCCCCTTCCTGTTCATGGCTCCTGCCACGTTCAGCAGCACCAGACCCCTGGGCGAGTGGAAATAGGGAAGAGGGAAAGGGAGATGGCGGAAGGGGGAAGGGAGGATGATGAGAGGCGTGATGCTGATTGGCCATGACCAGCTAACCGGTAGCGCATCATCCCACATCAGCCCCTTCCTGTTCATGGCTCCTGCCACGTTCAGCAGCACCAGACCCCTGGGCGAGTGGAAATAGGGAAGGGGGAAAGGGAGATGGCGGAAGGGGGAAGGGAGGATGATGAGAGGCGTGATGCTGATTGGCCATGACCAGCTAACCGGTAGCGCATCATCCCACATCAGCCCCTTCCTGTTCATGGCTCCTGCCACGTTCAGCAGCACCAGACCCCTGGGCGAGTGGAAATAGGGAAGGGGGAAAGGGAGATGGCGGAAGGGGGAAGGGAGGATGATGAGAGGCGTGATGCTGATTGGCCATGACCAGCTAACCGGTAGCGCATCATCCCACATCAGCCCCTTCCTGTTCATGGCTCCTGCCACGTTCAGCAGCACCAGACCCCTGGGCGAGTGGAAATAGGGAAGGGGGAAAGGGAGATGGCGGAAGGGGGAAGGGAGGATGATGAGAGGCGTGATGCTGATTGGCCATGACCAGCTAACCGGTAGCGCATCATCCCACATCAGCCCCTTCCTGTTCATGGCTCCTGCCACGTTCAGCAGCACCAGACCCCTGGGCGAGTGGAAATAGGGAAGAGGGAAAGGGAGATGGCGGAAGGGGGAAGGGAGGATGATGAGAGGCGTGATGCTGATTGGCCATGACCAGCTAACCGGTAGCGCATCATCCCACATCAGCCCCTTCCTGTTCATGGCTCCTGCCACGTTCAGCAGCACCAGACCCCTGGGCGAGTGGAAATAGGGAAGGGGGAAAGGGAGATGGCGGAAGGGGGAAGGGAGGATGATGAGAGGCGTGATGCTGATTGGCCATGACCAGCTAACCGGTAGCGCATCATCCCACATCAGCCCCTTCCTGTTCATGGCTCCTGCCACGTTCAGCAGCACCAGACCCCTGG
The DNA here is from genome assembly GCA_947471745.1 of Closterium sp. Naga37s-1. Classification (NCBI taxonomy): domain Eukaryota; kingdom Viridiplantae; phylum Streptophyta; class Zygnematophyceae; order Desmidiales; family Closteriaceae; genus Closterium; species Closterium sp. Naga37s-1. The sequence continues at coordinate 2,969,479 of CANJKZ010000211.1, forward strand.
GCGAGTGGAAATAGGGAAGGGGGAAAGGGAGATGGCGGAAGGGGGAAGGGAGGATGATGAGAGGCGTGATGCTGATTGGCCATGACCAGCTAACCGGTAGCGCATCATCCCACATCAGCCCCTTCCTGTTCATGGCTCCTGCCACGTTCAGCAGCACCAGACCCCTGGGCGAGTGGAAATAGGGAAGGGGGAAAGGGAGATGGCGGAAGGGGGAAGGGAGGATGATGAGAGGCGTGATGCTGATTGGCCATGACCAGCTAACCGGTAGCGCATCATCCCACATCAGCCCCTTCCTGTTCATGGCTCCTGCCACGTTCAGCAGCACCAGACCCCTGGGCGAGTGGAAATAGGGAAGGGGGAAAGGGAGATGGCGGAAGGGGGAAGGGAGGATGATGAGAGGCGTGATGCTGATTGGCCATGACCAGCTAACCGGTAGCGCATCATCCCACATCAGCCCCTTCCTGTTCATGGCTCCTGCCACGTTCAGCAGCACCAGACCCCTGGGCGAGTGGAAATAGGGAAGGGGGAAAGGGAGATGGCGGAAGGGGGAAGGGAGGATGATGAGAGGCGTGATGCTGATTGGCCATGACCAGCTAACCGGTAGCGCATCATCCCACATCAGCCCCTTCCTGTTCATGGCTCCTGCCACGTTCAGCAGCACCAGACCCCTGGGCGAGTGGAAATAGGGAAGGGGGAAAGGGAGATGGCGGAAGGGGGAAGGGAGGATGATGAGAGGCGTGATGCTGATTCGCCATGACCAGCTAACCGGTAGCGCATCATCCCACATCAGCCCCTTCCTGTTCATGGCTCCTGCCACGTTCAGCAGCACCAGACCCCTGGGCGAGTGGAAATAGGGAAGGGGGAAAGGGAGATGGCGGAAGGGCGAAGGGAGAATGATGAGAGGCGTGATGCTGATTGGCCATGACCAGCTAACCGGTAGCGCATCATCCCACATCAGCCCCTTCCTGTTCATGGCTCCTGCCACGTTCAGCAGCACCAGACCCCTGGGGGGGTGGTAGGGAGGGAGGGAGGGAGGGAGGGAGGGAGGGAGGGAGGAGGGGAGTGATAAGAAACATGGTTGCTTCGTCGTGACCAGCCAGTGAGCAGTGCATCGTCGCGAATCAGCCTCTTCCTGTTCATGGCTCCCGCCACGTTCAGCAGCACCAGACCCCTGCGCGAGTTGAAAAAGGGAAGGGAGAAGGGAGGATGATGAGAGGCGTGATGCTGATTGGCCATGACCAGCTAACCGGCAGCGCATCGTCCCACATCAGCCCCTTCCTGTTCATGGCTCCTGCCACGTTCAGCAGCACCGGACCCCTGGAGCACACGGGAGAGGTTTTACAAATGACAGTTTAAAGAGCTGCTGAGAATAATCAACCAATTTGCATCTGTGTATTATAAAAATGGTTGTTTTCCTCCATTCTTTATATTATCTTACTGGCAACAGACAAAAAAAAGGAGTTAACATACCAAATCCAAAAAAGATTTAACATACCAAATCCAGACTCCATCATAGACTCGAACGATGTAACATACCAAGCAGGATTCAAGGTGACATCAGAGTCCCTCGCTTGACGAAAGAACGAGTGCTGGGCAGGGCAGGTGGAAAACAAGAAGGGTCACCTGGGCCGACGGGAATGAGCATGGGCAAGGGAATGGGGGGCGTGCCCATTCCCTTGCCCGTGCTCATTCCCGTCGCCCCGAGTGACCCCTCTTGACAACGAGTGCTGGGCAGGGTAGGGCAGTACAGTTAGAACGATATAGTTCAGTGCTGGGCACTACCTGAAGGCGTCAGCAGCAGCAGTCCAACTGGAACTGATATGGCAGTCGAGCGTGAGCGTTGGTAGGTAGCAAGGGAGCACGTGAGAATGGGAAGAGAGGGTGAGTGAGACTTGATGAGATGCAAGAAACAAGCAAACATCACTTACCTAATCTTCCCCTTCTCTGCCCTCCGCACAATGCTCCCCTCCCCCTCGCCTTCGCTGTGCCCCTCCCCATCCGAGAGGGAGAGAGGTGCAGCAGAGGAGGCGGCAGCAGTGAGCGAGGTGAGGGAACCAATGGAATTGCCGATTAGCACTGCAGGCTCATCTGTGAACTCGAGCATGAAATCTGCATGGGAGGAGAGAAGTGGGGGAGAATCGTGGGGAGGGGCGACAGGAAAGACGAGGCAGCAGCAGTGAGCGAGGTGAGAGAGCCGATGGAACTGCCAATAAGCACAGCAGGCTCGTCCGTGAACTCGAGCATGAAATCTGTAGGTAGGAGGGAGGGGGGCGAAGGAGTGAGGGGAGCAGGGAACAGCAGTGAGAGAGCAATGAGTGAGGTGAGAGAGCTGATGGAATTGCCTATCAGCACAGCAGGCTCGTCCGTAAACTCGAGCATGAAATCTGCACAGGGGGGAGGGGGGGGGGTCAGTATGGGGGGTAGGAAGGAAGGAGGTGGCAGCAGTGAGCGAGGTGAGAGAGCCGATGGAGTTGCCTATCAGCACAGCAGGCTCGTCTGTGAACTCAAGCATGAAATCTGTAGGTAGGAGAGAGGGGGTGATGGGGGGTGGACATAGGGGAAAGCAGGGAGGGCAAGCAGCAGCAGTGAGAGAGGTGTGAGGTGAGAAACGAGAGTGAGAGGAGAGGAAGGAGAAAGAGGAGGGGGCTGTGATTGGAAAGACAATGTCAGCACCTGCAGTTGATTATGTCAGCACCTACCTTGATAATGTCAGCACCTCCCATAGATGATGTCAGCACCTCCCATAGATGATGTCAGCACAGCACCTACTGTTGATGATGTCAGCCCAGAGCTCAGGCCCGTACTCGATGCCGCCCGGCTTGTCAGAGTCGCCAGACCCTAGCCGGTCAACAAAGTCAACAAGATACACCTTATGGTAGTCTGCAAGATGATGATGATGATGATGATGATGATGATGATGATGATGATGATGATGATGATGATGATGATGATGATGATGATGATGATGATGATGATGATGATGATGATGATGATGATGATGATGATGATGATGATGATGATGATGATGATGATGATGATGATGATGATGATGATGATGATGATGATGATGATGATGATGATGATGATGATGATGATGATGATGATGATGATGATGATGATGATGATGATGATGATGATGATGTCAGCACCCACTGTTGATGATGTCAGCACCTACCGTTGATGATGTCAGCCCAGAGCTCAGGCCCGTACTCGATGCCGCCCGGCTTGTCAGAGTCGCCAAAGCCTAGCAGGTCAACAGCGTGCACCTTATGGTGGTCTGCGAGATGCGCTATAAGGTTGCGGAAGTGGCCTGCACTGCCTCCTGTGTGGTTGGAAGGAGGAGGAGGCGAAGAAGGGTGGGGGGAAGAGGGAGAGGAATGAGAGGAAAGAGAGGAATGTGAGGAAAGAGAGGAAAGAGGAGGGAAAAATGAGGGGAAAATACATTGGGAACAAGTGAAGATGAACGCTGGTTCATTGAACTTGAAAAAGGGCCGCTCCGTGACTGCGGGCAATTATTGAATCAGAGACATTTGGGCATCAGAAACACAAGCTCCTGTAAACTCATATTTCAGATAAGTAGAAAATGATATTTATATACATGGTTCATATATAAACAAGAGAGCGTGCAGTATGAAGGTTCTGTAGCTTCAGACTGGGAGGAAGGCCAAAGAGTGTGATGGGGCGAGCAAGGATGTGACCAGGTGAGGAGGGGGTTGAGAACTTACCAAAGGCACGATTGTGGATGATGGGTGAGGGAGGGGAGGAATGCGGGGGTGGAATTGGGGAAAATGGGGCAGGTTGGGTCGAAAGCTTACCGAAGCCATGCACGAGAATGACGGGCTTGCCACACCCTGCAACAGCGTAGTGGATGCGATGACCCCTGGGGATGGGTGGGGAAAGGTGGGGAAAGATGTTGAAAGAGGGGAAGGGATGGACAACAGTCAGGAGTTAGTTCAGAAGTTTCACCTCCACCACCATCCCTCTCCGCCTCCACCACCACCCATCGGCCCATCGCCGCCCTAACTTTTGCCTCCCTTCTTCTCTTCTGGGCTCGAGCATGAGTTCATAACAAACACCCACCATTACTCACCTCCACATCCACGAGTGAGAAAGCAGGAGCGAGTCAGCCAAACATAGATCGCACTGAGAAGTCCTTATTCTCTCCCTCTCTTTTGCCCTTAACTCGCACAAGAACGGGAGAGAAAGAGGCACTTCTTGGAGCGAACTATACTTGGCCAACTTGCTCCTGCTTCCTCTTCTCCTTCCTCCTCTCCTTCCTCATCCTCCTCCCGAACCATGCCTTGGCCCACCTTCTTCTCGTCCTTCGCCTCCACCCCATGCACTGCAGTGACCAGATTCCTCACTGCTACCCCCCTCTCCGTCTCCACCCCTGTCCATCGCCTCTTTTCTCTTTTAGATTCTAATTTGGACTCAAAACAAGGAGACACGTCTATACTCACCTCCACATCCACGAGCGTGATCTAAACGGGAGTGCCAATAGCCGTTCTTCCAACCCATGCACTGCTGCAACAAGGTCCCTCACCGCTACCCCCCTCTCCGCCTCCACCACCACCACCCCATGGACACCGCCACCCTATCTCACCCTGACCTATGTATGCAAATGCGGGAATAACCACATGCATATCCGTTAGGACACAGACACACACATCCATACACTCACCTCCACATCCACGAGTGTGATCTAAACGGGAGTGCCAGCAGCCTCTCTTCCACCCCATGCACTGCCGCAACCAAATCCCTCACAGCCACCCCCCTCTCCGCCTCCACCACCACCCCCACCTTCCCGCCCCTCAGCCCGCCCGTGCGCAGGGTGGGCGGCAGGGTTTGGACGGACGTGACCCCTGACAGCTGTAGCAGCTGATCTTCCAACCTGAAAGGCGGGTGGGAGCGGGGAGTGTAGGGCGGAGGGGGGGGGAGGAAGTGGGGGGAATGAGAAGGAGTTGAGTAAGGCACAAGCACAATAAAACCACTCTATGCCATGCCATGCCATCATCATAGGCAAGTCCCGAGCCCCATGCCCATAATGAAGCGTGGGTTTGGTGAAAAACATTCCATCCTGATGTCTTCTATGAGATCGCTCTGTAACGAAGCGTGAGTTTGGTGCTCCAGCGGATTATGCCACGCCATGCTATCCCATCCCATGCCAAGCCGTGCCACGTCATCTCAACCCAGCCCATGCCAAGCCATGCCACGCCATCTTATCCAAGCCCATGCCATACCATGCCATGCTATGGAGTCATGGACTCACCATGGAAGGTCTGATTCATCCGTCACTCCATGCACGCTGCAAGATGAAGAGGGGGAAAGAGAAAGTGCATAGAAGATAGCGAAGCGAAGAGAGAAATGATGAGTGATGAGAGTGAGGAAAAAGAAGTGAACGTAAAAGAAAAAACGGAAAGAAGTGCCTGTTGTACGACAACCTCTCCAACATCAACAGCAAGACAGACTCAAACGCGTAACAGCCCAGAAAACAGCCTATCACCCTTCACAGCTGCACTGGATCCTCGTAATTTTCATTCAAACTTTCAAGGCTAAAAAAAAACAGAAGACACACGTCAGAGCTGCTGTGACACACGTCAGAGCTGCTGTGACTCACGTCAGATTGACGAGTCTCGTCTTGTGCGCCACAGCTGTCCCCCCTCTCGTCGTCTCCACCACCCCACCAGGCGCTCCCGCTTCGTCTGACCGTTTCCTCTCTTCCTCCCCCTCCGCTTCCGCTCGCTCCCGCTGCGTCTTGTGGTGGTGGTGGCGCTTCGACGTGGCCGTGCACACGAGAGCGCCGCCGCCGGACGGTCTGCTGACGTGGGCCACGCTGACGTGGTCTACGTGGCGCAGGTCCACGTGTCGTTGCAGGATAGGTGCGAGGCGAGACGAGCTAGAACTGGAACGGAATCGCTGCTGCGTGGAATGGCGAAGGGATGCGGACGCGGGGTTTCGGGCGAAAGTGGCGAAAGAGGCGAAAGGCGAGGCGAAAACTGTCGCCATCGAGGCCGTCGCCATCGTGCCGGTGCTCGCTCAAACGATTGAAGAGAGAGGAAGAATCACTAGAATGGTTCGGATGATTAGGATAGCGAGGCGCAAAACTGCCTGGGATATCGACGACGACTGTACGAGCTGCGCGACTGCACGAACTGAGGCGACTGTGGTTACGCGATGGTGGAAAGAGATGGCAGGCCGTATAAGAGAAGACAACGGCACAGGGTGTACTTGCGATACCGAGCAAATTCAGGATGTACAATGGTTGGCACAGCTTCAGTTCCAGCTTCTGTGCTTACAGTCGAGCGATAACGGAATTCACCATGATGTTTCTACGGTACCAGTGTTTGACCGGAATCAGGCGAATTCGCGAATTAGGAACCAAGACTGGAGGAGAGCTTTTGGGAGAAAAAACTGGTAGCGCGGCGACGAGCAGCGCGTCGCGTCTAGCGTTTCGAGAAGTACGAGGATGACGCGGATTTCGAGAATGTAAGACTTGAGAAAGAAGCAAGGACGAAGAGCGTTTACACGAGGTCTAGGATGAACTTTGAACGAGGGACAGGGGAGCGTTTAGTGTCAGACGCATGTCCCGAGACTGCCACGTGTGCCAAAATCTACTCTGACAAGGAGTAACTATTTAGGAGCTGATACAGGGGGACAGCTCTGCTGTCCAGAGGCAAGGCTGACGTGGTTTGAATTCGAGCTGACCAATCGCATGCTGTCTTTAACCTTGACACTTCCAGCGTGCTCCAGGATGCTGACGTGAAAGAATCTGCGATCTTCGCTAGGAACTGAATTGAATAACACGTATGAGAACAGTCAGACAGAGAAGTTCTTTATGTCTTTACATAGACAAAAGAGTTCTCCTTTTGTACCAGGAAGCAAAGTACGCACTTCTGTATTAGAAATTTAGTACCATTACATGGAAACATGCTGGCAACAAGCTCGTTGATCGGTAGAGGAAATAGTGAGCATTCGTTTGACAAGTCCTGTACTTCAGAAGTGCTGCACTCTGCTGCTCACTAATGCTCCAGGGCACCCGATTCTGAAGGAGCAGCCTAGCCAGCACTGCACATCTGTAAGTGGCATCTTAGAAAATAACATCCTCTTCGGTGGCTGTTGCAGACCAGGACTTGTCAGCAACCGCCTTGGGGCCCTTGGCCTCCTCGGCTTCTCTTTCCTCCTTCAACTTCTTCAGCTTGTCAGCCTCCCTCTTCTTGTAAGCCTGCACCTTTTTCAGGCGGAAAAAATCCTCACGCTCCAACTCATCAAGCTCTCCCTTGATGTACGAAATCGTGTTCTCCAGGCGAGGCACCACCACATTCTCAAGCGCGTTGACACGGCGATTGGTCGTCTTAATGGCCTCGTCCAGCGTCAAGAAGGATGTCTGCAGAGATGCCAGTTCAACCAGCAGCTCAATGGCACGGACGAAGGCTGACCTCGCGAGCTGGATCTGCTGTCCTCCTCGGCCCAAACCAGTCAGATCGTTCTTGCTGTCGCCTGCCTCAGCGAAATGCTCGAATTTCGGCAGCTTCACGCCAGCGACATTGTCCTGCTTCGCGCGAACCTTGATAATGGCCTGATCGACGTTCTCAAAAACAACGTGCTTGACCCTCTCTCCAGCAGCGTATTTTGCTTCAGTCAGTGCGAAGGCTGAAGACTTCATGATGTCACCCATACTCTCCTTCGTCTCCATGATCTTCTTCAATATTTGCCTAAACTGCATCGTCAACGCATCGCTCTTCTTCTTCAGCAGCTGATGTCCTTTCGTGGCACCAATAAGCCGGGCCTTGATGACCGTCAAAACAGTCACAGTAGGCACAACAGTCAGCCGCTGACCTTGCGACATGGTAGCAGCTGGCTGATGTATGCAACCCTTAAAAAAATATCCGCTTTAAAGATTCGATGGTATCCTCCCTCCAGCAAAGCCTTAGGCGCTCTGAGCGCTGCACGTTTGGGAGGATGCACTGATGATCAATAAATGGACTGAGCAAATGTTGACCTAGGAGGTGTGAAAATGAATGGACACCCTGCTTGTCAAACGTTCACCTAGAAGCTACTGAAATGTGCTGGTTTGAAATCCGTGAAGAAACAGTCGGAAGGGACGAACTTGAATCGGGGTTTGGCGCTACTTGCTTCACATTGGCTGTTACAAAAATGACTCGCAAGTTCGTGCGCACGCCTGATTCGTCAGCCAGACCAGCAGTTGGGAAGTTGACACAAGAAGCGATACATTTTTCTGGTTACCGTATTTTGTTTTCGTTCATTTCGCTTTTGGCACCAGCGAATGGGTAGGGCAGAACCACACCCTCCCTCTCCTCCCCTCCCCCACCTTTCTCCTTCCTCTCCTTTATACACCAATACATTCCTGCCTTTCTGTTTTCAACTCCTCTATGATCCTTTCTGTTCCATTCTTCCTTCTCCCCATTTTCAACTCCCCCACCTTGCTTTCAAGCTTTCCTGCCTTCATCCCACCAATCGTCCATCCATTCTATGCATGCAGATTTCGGCTTCTCGCCATCACAGTACCATACAGTATCCCTCGCGCTTCCTCTCTTTCTCATCCATGGCTGCCACGACTGTCGCATTCGCGCGACCACCCACTAGTCTTTCCTCTGGATCCCTCGGGACTAGCTTCGTAACCGGAACAGGTTCCTGCCGAGTTAGTCTAGCGCCGGTTCGCCTTCCTCAGAGGTCATCATTGCAGTCGAAAGGGAAGCGTGCTGCGCGAAAGTCAGACCAAACATGTCGGCAACGGGGCGGCGCCATGACTTCTCAAGCTTTCGTTGACTGGACTGCCGTTCCAGCGTGGTACGTCTTCAATGAATCCAGACGAGAATGACCCAACAAACCGTTCCAGTCTCGCTCGTTCTGTCGTCCGCCACGCGTCAATTCTTCCTCGTGCTCCGCTCTTCCTAAGAAAGGCCCGGCATTCCCTCGGTACACTCATCTTTTCCGTTCCCTCTCTGTTCCCGTAGGCTAGTTAAAGTTATGGCTGAAACGCGTGTATCCGTCCAACTCGTGCGGTCCGGCAAATAACCTGGACCCTCGTCAAGAACCTCGAATCATTCCACCATTCCCGTCTGAATCTCTCCTTCCAGGCTGGTCAAGGTACTAACTGAGCGCGTGTATCCCTCCTACCCGTGCGGGCCCGACACGTTCTGAGACATCTCAACCGTCCATCCATTTCCGCACATCTCCCCCTTCTAATCCAGGCTGGTTAAATTGTTAGCTGAACGTGTCTACCCCTCCAACCCATGCGGCCCCGGGAAGTACCTGGACCCGAACGCCCAAGCATGCGTGTACATCTGCAAGCCGGGGTACTCATACGACTACGACACCAAGTCGTGCGTGCGCATCATGCCCGCGTGTGGCGAGGGCTTCGTGCTCAAGGGCGGGCGCTGTGTGCCCAACCACGAGTGCGACCAGGGGTACTCTTATGATGCGTCTCTCGATGCCTGTGTGCTGCCACAGGTGAGTGCTTGAATAGTCGCCTCAGGTGTGGAGTGGTGCTAAGATTGGGTGGCGCATTGCTGCCTTGGTTGCCTTGGCTGGGATTTGCACGTGGCAAGGGCTTCATGCTCAAAGGCGGGCGGTGTGTGCCCAACCACGAGTGCGACCAGGGGTACTCGTATGACGCCTCGCTCGATGCCTGCGTGCTGCCACTGGTGAGCATTTGAGTGTCTCGGGTTGAGTGCGAGGGGAACAAACGCTTCCTATTGGGAGGGCTATGTGCTCAAGGGTGGGCGGTGTGTGCCCAGCCACGAGTGCGACCAGGGGTACTCGTATGACGCCTCGCTTGATGCCTGTGTGCTGCCTCAGGTGAGTGCTTGAGTGTCTCGGGTTGACTGTGAGGGGAATGGAAGTACCTTGGTGGGAGGGCTACGTGCTCAAGGGCGGGTGGCGCATGCCCAACCACAAGTGCGACCAGGGGATTTCGTATTATGTGTTCCTGGACTCCTGTGTGCTGCCTAAGGTGAGTGTCTGACCTGACCTGAGCCCCTCAGGTGGTCCAGTAATCTCGGTCAGTCTAAGGCTGCGGACTTGTTAAACCTGCAGCAGTATCAGAGGGAGCAGTTGATTGTTTGCTGCAACCGCCACTGCGGGCTTAATACCTTGAAGCTGGCAGATCATCACGTTTTTTTCTCGACTCTGAATCCGGATCATGTGCAACCATTTTTTTTGTTTCTGACCCTGCCGTCTCTTCTTTCGCCTGCTGTGACTGTCGTCTTTTTCCAGCGACGCTTTTTTAGGTGCCTCCAAGAACAATTTTTTAGGCATGTAAGAAGATTCACTCTCTTCTGTTGTTGTCTTTGCCTATGCTTCCCTTGCTCCAGGGTTCTTTCCACGAGCCCAAGCGTACGTGGTGGCAGCAGGCAGTGGCTTGGGCAGCAGGAAAAGTTTTGAAGGCAGATGACAACAGCTGCCCGGCCGGGTTTTACTACGACCCCAACACAACGGCATGCGTGCCGGTTTGTGCACCGGGGTTTATGTACGACCGCGAGCTGAAGAAGTGTGTGCCTTCCGATGATACCGTAGTGTAGATACGGTGTTAGCACTGTAGAAGATTGTACGTTATTGTTTGTGTGTTTTCCAGCGACTTGCCAGTAGGCATCAGTCAGTACCTATCTGGTGTATATAATCTATTATGGGTACCAATGCTTGGTACCAAGCCCTCATATTGCAGCCTTTTAAGCCTAATTAATTACCAGCATTATTTCTCATCAAACGGCTCAACATTTTATATAAGATTGCCGTGAAAGTGTAGTGTATGTTGTTTTGGGAGGTTTTCAGGATTCCGTAAAAAATTCGGACAACTCTGCTTTTTCAGCCTGCTCTGAGATCAGTCCTCCCTCCCTAGCATGTTTTCGTCACACCAATCGTCAGCAACCGAAACCGAGCATGCTGAACGATATTCAAGTTCACCTCCCGCAGCACAGTAATCTATCACCTCGACATTGCTGTGAGGAATCATGGAGCAGCAATGAATCCTTTCCTGTATACATAGTGGACAACAGACGGAAGCTCGGATATCAGACTCACAAGGGTCCTACTTCCCTTTTTTAGGCAGCTTACTCAGCTTCACGATGGCAGTGTCATGAACGTGCTTGATGCTCATCGACACCACCACCTTATGCACCTCTGGCTCTGGCCGGTTAAAATTCAAAAAATAAAACGCGTCGTCGATCCGCCGTGGCCCCACGTCTTTTCTCGGGCAGCTCTTGAAATCTTTTATGCTGCTGTACAGTGACGATCCCGCATTCACCCCGAGATCGTCGTTCGCATAATCCAAAAACTTCACAGCCGGAATATCAGTGACATCGAGCTGCCTCTGATCGTTCAGTGGTCCCTCCTCCACAGCCGGTAAAACCTCGCAGTATTTATACCCAACGTCCCTTCCTTCTGTCTCCACCAGAACGACATTCAAGGTGTTTTCGGTCGGAAGTCCGCTGCATGCTCCCGTTTTTTCGGCTGGCAGAGAGCCTTTCTTCTTGACGTTGCACGGCTTGCCGTTGACGGTTTTCTGCCCGCAAGCGTCCGGCCAGAAAGGGTATTTCTGAACAGGGGAAGACACGGGGGGTAGACCAACCAAGATGAGGAGTGGTTCTGCTAAAGTGGAAAGAGCATACAGGAATGGAAACGAGTGGAAACACCATGCATGTATGGAAAAGCGCTATGCTTTCTTTCCTACATTGCGCTCCTGACTCCCTCCCTCACAGTACCTGAGAGACCACAAAGCTGACTTAGGTCTCACACTCTCAGGTGCTCCTTGGGTGTCAGATCCTCCTCCAGTGTTTCGTAGGTGCTAGGTGCTCCTAAGGTGAATCTTCAGGTGCTAGGTGCTCCAAACGTGAATCCTAAGGTGCTCCTCAGGTGCTCCTCAGGTGCTCTTCTCCCTCACCTTTTGGAACACGGGGGTATCGTAGTACTGCTTCCTCATGAGATCCCAGTACGTGCCTTCAAGTGCTGTTTCAAGTACTTGTATACAAGTCAAACAAAACGCTCCAAGTGCTGTTCATGCGCATCTCACCTCTTGAAACACGGGCGTGTCGTAGTACTGTTTCCGCATGAGCTCCCAGTACGTGCCGGGGTTGATGTCACAATTGAGCACCAGAGGAGTCAGACACGTGCTCCACCCCGGAGTCCCGGGCACCTTCTTTATAATCACATCCTCTACCCTGTTCCTGAAGATTAAAACGGAGGGTGGAGGGAGTGGGAGGGGGGAGTGGTTAGAGATTTTACATGTGGATATCTGCTCTGTGCTGTCCTGAACCAATAAAGAATCATGGAGAGAGAGCGAGGGCAGAGGAAAGGCTGGAGGAAGGGAAAGGGAGGGGAAAGGGAGAAGACTGAAAAAGGACGGAGAGAGGTGTGAGGTGAGGATGAGTAATATTTTCAGTGAGAAGAGCAGCAGACATACCATTTCCCATTGTTGACTTTGATGCCATCGTATGTGTTTATGCAGGCACCTCCCTTGATCGCCACTCCAGATGTCACGAAATCGAGGTAGTAGCAATGGTCCCCATTGAACACGTAATTGCACTCCGCTGTGTTGTCTGTTTAGACAGGCGGAGAGGAAAGAGCAGGAGGTAAGGGGAGGGGTGGCGGGAAAAGCGTGTCACGAAACCAAGGCACTAGCAGTGGTCCCCGTTAAACACGTACCCTAATTGCATTCCACCGTGGTAAGGGCTGGTTGCACTCTGGTTGCACTCTGGTTGCACTCTGGTTGCCCTGTGTTGGCACATACTTTACCAGAGCTGAAGCAGCCCTCACCAGGGTTGAGCCAACCCTCACCGGACCCAACTCAAGACTCACCAGGGCTGAACCAGTGCACGCAGTAGTAGATCCCAGCCGCATCCTGGTCGCCTAATCTGTTCCTTCCTGAAGCAACAACCTGGTTGCCAAGTCAGCACATACTTTACGAGAGCTGAACTAACCCTCACCAGGGCTGAACCAGTGCACGCAGTAGTAGATCCCAGCAGCATCCTGGTCTCCTGATCTGTTTCTTCTGGAAGCCACCACTAGGTTGCGGTCGATCTGCGTGAGCATGCAGTCTCTACTGGTTGCTACAAACCTTACCAGGGCTGAAACAGCCCAAACTAGAGTGAAACCAAAACTCACCTGGGCTGAACCAAAACTCACCAAGACAGAACCAAGACTCACCAGGGCTGAACCAGTGCACGCAGTAGTAGATGCCTGCAGCGTCCTGATCCCCAGATCTGTTCCTCCCTGCAGCCACCACGAGGTTGCGGTCGATCTGCGTGAGCATGCAGTCGCCCGCATAGTCACTGGCATTGTCGCACATGCTTTACCAGGGCTGAACCAGGACTCTCATCAGGGCCGAACCAGGACTCTCCAAGATTGAACAAAACTCACCAGGGCTGAACCAGTGCACGCAGTAGTAGATGCCTGCAGCGTCCTGATCCCCGGATCTGTTCCTCCCTGAAGCCACAACGAGGTTGCGGTCGATCTGTGTGAGCATGCAGTCGCCCGCATAATGCGCGTCGGAGCCGCAGCGGATCCCGGCAAACAAGAAGTCGTGCACGTAGTTGTTTCTCACTATGACGCCGACAGATCCCCTGTGGACGACAATGGGCGTGTTGACGCCTGGAGGGGAGGAGGGAGGGGGAAGGAGGTGAGAGGAGAGGAGACGGGAGGACGGGATCCGGGCAAATTAGAAGTCGTGCACGTAGTTGTTTCTCACTATCACGCCCACGCTGCCACGGTGAACGACGACTGGGGTGTTGACACCGGGAAATGGGTGAGTGGGGAGAGGAGGATGGGATGGTATGCCGGCGAATAAGAAGTCGTGCACATAGTTGTTTCTCACGATGACGCCCACGGATCCCCTGTGGACGACTGTAGGGGTGTTCACGCCTGGTGGGTTGGAAGGAGGGGGAGCAGGGGAGTAGAGAGCGGATATGAAGTTGTGCACGTAGTTGTGGATTACTACGATGGTGTTTCATACGATGGTGCTGATAGTTCCCCGGTGGATTACTATAGGAGTGTTGACGCCTGAAGGGGGAAGGGGAGAGGAGGGGAGGAGGGGGAAGGGGTGACGATGTTGCTGATAGTTCCCCGGTGGATCACTATAGGAGTGTTAACGCCTGGAGAGAGAGAGAGAGAGAGAGAGAGAGAGAGAGAGAGAGAGAGAGAGAGAGAGAGAGAGAGAGAGAGAGAGAGAGAGAGAGAGAGAGAGAGAGAGAGAGAGAGCCGAAGCAGTTTGGAGTAGCCGTGCCGGGAGGAGCCGAAGCAGTGATTCACATAGTTAGAACCTTTACCTCGGCAAACCAGGAAGCGCTAGTCTTGCAGGCAGATCTAGCTAACGCTTTCAACAGCGTTGACCGCCTCGCCATAGTGACAGCCCTAAAAGGCTCGCAGCTGGAATCGCTACTGCCCTTGGTGAATTTCTCCTACGGTCAACCGTCCACGCTGCACCTGGACGCAGCGTTCAGCCACGCACCTTTGCTCAGCGAGACTGGAGTCCGCCAAGGGGACCCCCTCGGCCCCCTCCTTTTCGCCGCTGCCATGCATCCAGCTCTGAAGGCCGTCGCGGAGGCACATCCGGATGTCATCTGCCTGGCCTACGCAGATGACGTGACCTTTCTGGGGGACCCGTCGTCGTGTGCGGCCGCCTTTGATCACTTCTCAGGCCTCCTTGCGGAAATCGGGCTGAAGCACAACCCCGCCAAGTGCGGAGCTTGGTCCAATGGGTCTCCCGCGGACTACTCCCTGCCCGAGGGAGTTCCCTTCAGCAGCGACGGGCTGAAAGTGCTGGGCAGTTACATCGGCACCCCAAGGGCTACCTCCGCGTTCGTGCGCTCCAGCCTGGAGGCAATGGGCGCGCCGCTGGGATTGATCGAGCGGATGGAGCCGCAGCTGGCGGGACTGCTGCTGTCTCGGTGCGTCTCGCGCCGTGTATCCTATTTGGCCCGCACGACTCCCCTTCCGTCCCTGCCCAAGGAGGAGTGGTCCGAATGGGGGAGGCGGATGCTGGACACTTTGCTCACGGCGTGTGGCATCATCCACCCGCGGGGGACCGAGGAAACTACACGCACTTGGGCGCAGGCCTCGCTCCCTGTATCGCTCGGTGGCCTTGGGCTGACGGACCCGTCCGTGGAGGGAAGCTACAGCTTCCTCGCCAGCTATACGCAGGCTCATCTCCTCCTTGACTCCCTCGAGGGCGACTGCAGCGGCCCTCTGGAGATCGTCCGCGAGCTGATGCGCGGCCCCTACACTCAGTCCTCCCCTTTGACCGAGTGGTTGGCGGAATGCGAGGGGGAGCTTCCACTGCCGGCCCAGGAAGCGTTGCAAGCGGAGAGAACTGCCCCAACCGCAGGAAAGCTGCAGCACGGGTTAGCCACGGCTATCCAGGGCCAGCGCTACGCAGTCCAAGTGGAGGAGGTGCGGGGGATGAGCCCGAACCCAAACAATGGTCACACGCAGCGGCTGTTGTCCCTGTCGGGGTACGGGGCGGGGGATTGGTTAAACGCGGTGCCTCTGCACCGTGCGCTACACCTCGAGGCTCCGCACTTCGCAAATGCGCTCCAGTTTCGGCTGGGGCTCCCCTTTGCAGCTCCCGGGGTCTGCAACTGCTCAAAGAAGGTGGAAATCCCAGACAAGCGGCTCCCAAACCACCTGCTGCGATGTGGGACAGGGGGGGGGCGCACAAACACACACAATGAACTCAGAGATGAGTGCGCGCGAATGGCGCGCGACGCTGGCTTCATGGTGCACATTGAAACGGCCGCTTTCAGCCCAGTGGAGGAGAAAAAGGCGGACCTGGCCCTCCGCTGCCGCTCAACAGGAGCCGTCTACATCTGTGATGTGACGGTGACGGACCCCATCAGCACCCGCGACGAGAATGCAACTAAGGGGCGGGGGTGGGCGGCACGGGAAGCAGCAGATAAGAAGCACGGCCTCTACAGGGACCGCCCAGAGTGGGTGAAGTTTTTCCCCCTCGCGGTCGAGACTTATGGGTGCCCATGCCCTGAGACAGTGGATTTCTTGAAGCTACTCGCGGAGACGGCTGCAAGGCGGTTTTTTGACGCCGAGCCAACCTCTTACCAAGCTGCCAAGCTCTTACACCATTTCCGGCAGCGGTGGTCGGTGGCTCTTCAAAGGGGGCAGTCTATTGGTTATTTAGAGAAGTGCAGCATAGCGGCTGCAGTAGAAAACCCACTGCTAGAGGCAGTGGGTGAGGCTCCGTCCCTAGGGGACTGCCTCTCGGTCCTTGATCCTACACTGGACCTGGCTTAGAGGGGGGGGGGGGGGGGGGGGGGGTGAGTGATAAGGGAGTAGTAAGAGGCTATATGCACCAGACTCACAATAGCTACCACCTTGCATGCTTGTAAGTCCTATGTTAATCAATGAAAGGGCCGTTCGAGAGAGAGAGAGAGAGAGGGGATGCACGTGGAGACCTGACCCATGAGGGGAGGACATGTGTCATGGTGTCTTGGAAACCTCGAGAGCCAAGGAAAGCCGAGTGGAGGGAAAACCACGCACAGAACAGACACAATGAGATAACTATGCACACATCACATGCTTGAAAGCCGAGTGGACGGAAAAAGAGCGTGCAAAGTGTTTACTCACCAAAAACTTCATTGTTTGTTATAGCGATGAAGGATTTCGCGAGTGTAGGCCCGTGTCCACTGTAGGTCACTTGAATCACACCAGGCGACTGATCGAAGGTCGGAATCCCCGTTACACGCATGGAGTCGACTCGCGATGACGACGAGCGGTGCAGATCAATTCTCCCGAACACATTCCCCTTCGCGATTTGAATTCCATACGATCGGATAACGGAAATCGTCGGGCACTGCGCCTTAGAATATATTTCCAGTACAATGGTGCATGATGGGGACGACGAGCGAACGCTTAGCTTGAAATCGACCTTCAATACAAGCACGTTGCTCGTGTTCCATATACGCAGCACCGGCTCGTTCGCTCCCATGTGCGTGATTTGAAACGGGGTCGCGGCGGTCTTCGCGGATCGCAGAATCGTGCACGAGAAAGTGCCGTCAAACAGGATCCCCTTGCTTATAACGAGGTTCCTCTGTAGTTCGAGGATGACCGTTGTAACCGGTGTAAAACTCAATCGTTTGCTGAAATCCGCGAGAGAAGATATGTTGATGACGGGCGCTTTTGCGTAGTCGGAGCACGGACCATCCAGCCACGAATCAGCTGGCGGAATGCAAGAAAGGGAGCAACAATGGGACGGAGAATAAGATTAGGTACCGAACCGAGCACAGAAAGAAACAGGTCAAGCCTGGCCAAGGTAGCCCCGAAGAGACTCACCCATCTGCCGGCGCTGCCCCATCGGCCTCTCCTCGCGCGCCACGTGTCCCCTCCATTTCCTCCACCCACGGCTCATCCCAACAGCAGCAGCTTCGGCACGGACCGACCCCACTCCCTCCACATCCGACGTCGCAGCGCGTTCGCTCTCAGTTGACTCTCCAGTTGACTCTCCAGTTGACTCTCCCGTTGACTCCCCCCTCGTCGTTTTCGAATCGCGCCGAGTCTCCCACGTTGTACGAGCCGAGACTTGAGAGTCTTGAGACGGTTCATAGGAATCCCACCTCGCATTCCCCGAGTCTTGAGACGCCTCAGAAGACCCCTCCCGCGTCTCGTTGCCCGCGGCGAACAGAGAAGCGGACGGCGACGATTTCGCCGTTAGGTCAGACGATTGCCATTGGTCGAGGAGGCGCCACACAAGCCCGCGGTAATTGAGCACGGCTGAGGAGAAAGCCGTGGGGGGAGGAAGCGAGGAGGAGACGGGGGGGAGGAAGCGAGGAGGAGACGGGGGGGGAGGAAGCGAGGAGGAGACGGGGGGGAGGAAGCGAGGAGGAGACGGGGGGGGAGGAAGCGAGGAGGAGACGGGGGGGGAGGAAGCGAGGAGGAGACGGGGGGGGAGGAAGCGAGGAGGAGACGGGGGGGGAGGAAGCGAGGAGGAGACGGGGGGGGAGGAAGCGAGGAGGAGACGGGGGGGGAGGAAGCGAGGAGGAGACGGGGGGGGAGGAAGCGAGGAGGAGACGGGGGGGGAGGAAGCGAGGAGGAGACGGGGTAGCGAGAGAGAGGAGGCGGGGGCGAGGAGGCGGGGGAGAGGAGGCAGGGGGGAGGAGGCGGGGGAGAGGAGGCGGGGGCGAGGAGGCGGGAACGAGGAGGCGGGGGAGAGGAGGCGGGGGGAAAGGACCGGAAGAAGGTTGGGTGGGAGGAAGCGGGAGAGAAAGAAGGGGAGCAAGGAAGAAAGGCGGGGACTTGCAAACCGTCGAGAGCACACCCTCAAACCGGAAGGAGGAGAGCACACCCGCTAAGAGCACACCCGCTAAGGCGTCTCTATTGCATCGACATACCTGAAGGCGTGAAGGCGAGCACGCTGGGAGAGAGAGCGAGCGCGACGGAAAGACAGAGGAGCAGCGAGAGAGGAACCCTATTATGCGGATGCGCGCCGCGTGCCGCCGCCATCATGGTGAGATACAGCCGGCGATAGAGAGTGGAGCAATCTGGATAACGAAGATTACGCAGCGGTATTGCAAAAGCGCAGGCGCGGGCTGGAAGCCGCAGGCGAGAGCGACACCGTGTCGCGTGATTGGTGAACGACTCTGTCGTGTAACAGCCGTAGATAGCGCAGCTTCGTGGGGAAATTAGCAGTTCCAGAGGTGGTGGTTAGAAGCGAAAGTCTACTTTGAGACACCTCAAGGATCGTATCCGATGGCAGTCGTCGGACGCGTTGGTGTTCGTAAACGATGGCGCGCGTAGAGACTCTAGGGTCTGGGACTCTACTTGTAGGTTGCGGAGCGTACGTTCGATCTGGAGGGTCTGCTGCGGAGCTGCGTATTCTCGCAGGTCGCGAAGGTTTGTCAATGCGCGCTGGTCGGCTGCTGCGGTGGGAAAGAACCCGAGCCGCCATCTTAGGTCTGTGATTGGATGGAGGGAAATGCGGTCAGGTGATAGACGGTAGAACCTCAGGTGGCCGTTAGGTTGTTTCGATTCCGTCTGCAGGTTATAGGTGGTACTAACTTATCCGTGCGCACTAAAAGCGTGGTTCGCGCTTATGTGGAGTGCAATGTACGGCATGTCAGAGGGTGAGGGCGGGGAGAGGGAGGATAAGGAATGGTGTTCCCCTCCCCACCCCACCTGTCCCAGATAACAGCTGGCTGGAGATGCAGAGAGAAGTGCGTCAATGGCGCCATTATCTGTTGACCACACCACACGAAACCTGGCCTTTGGTTTGGAGCTCAGCGTGCAACATCTGCTCCTTTTTGAAATTTAACCATACTGAATTGTACTGAAACGTTCTGCGATGCACAGAACCATGCATAACTCATTCCGAAATCATTCGAATGTTTGGCAACAGGTAGCACAATGCATCCTTTGTGCGGGATGTGCTGCAGACTGTATGGCAACTCCATCACCACGTTGCGAAACGTGATGTGGTGCGAGCGACACCGACGAGTCACGAGAAATTGATGAGGAATTCGCTAGACCTCGTAGGCGATGTTGTATCTCCAGGGGAATTGCATATTTTGCGACACCAAGCCTCTGTTACCGTTTACATTTTCTTTCGCCCAACCAGAAGGATGTCTAAAAGACAATTCTGGTCGACTTCACACCCTCTTTAGTGTCGTCGGTGCCTTCGGGATTCCAGGAATAGTGTTAGGCCGGAACACTGGCAGCTAATAACGAGTATTCTACCATCGTTAGTGTCACAACAGTTTTGCAGCACAGGGAAATTAGGGCGCGGCGCCCTGCCACGGAACGAACGAACGGCGGAACGGCTCAGATGCACCTGATCTCCAGTCGTTGTTTGCTTCTTCTGCCGTTCGTTCTCACACTACGCCGTGGCATTCTTTCGTAACTCCGTATTAGCTTTCTCGCTCGTTTCCGAACCCCTCCGCAAATTGCGGTCTTGCAACGAGCAACAGATGGATCGCTTGGTTTTGGCGACAAAGTAAAGACGGCGAATTCTCTGCTTGTTCCGGCAAACAGATTGAAGTTGTTTTGTCCAGATCTTTCAACGCCGCGCCCCTCCAATAGACAGGTGCGACCCGCAGCAGATTCGGCCTCCGCCATTCCGAGACTGACGCAGCATGTGTCGTTTCTATGCGCATGTTGCTTTTTCCTGCTGTGTTCCTTTTCACGTCCCCACCCTCTTTTGCTTCTTTCTGGTTTTTGTCTCCATTCTTCTTACAAGATAATATTTTCTGTTTTGTTTTTTAGGCTCGCCCCCGCCCACTGCTTCCTTCGCCAACTTACTGTTCAAGCCTTCGCCCCCAACTCCCTCCCTACCCCTTCGCCCCCAAACCCCCTCCCCAGCCTTCGCCCGCACCCCACTTTCCGCCCTTCCCCCTCACCTCCCTCACTGCCCTTCGCCCCCACCCCGCGTCCCCTCCTTCGCCCCCACCGCCCTTTCCGCCCTTCGTCCCCAACTCCCCCTCGCCCTTCGCGCCTTTCCTCTCACATGGTCACCCGGACAACACTCTCTCCTTCCTGGCCTCGCATTCCCCAATCCACTCTCACCTTCTGTTTCCCTAACCTCTGTTTCTCTCACCTTCTGTTTCTCTAACCTTCTGTTTCTCTCACAATCTGTTTCTCTCACCTTTTGTTGCTCCCACCTTCTGTTGCTCCCACCTTCTGTTTCTCCCACCCTCTGTTGCTCCCACCCTCTGTTGCTCCCACCTCTGTTGCTCCCACCCTCTGTTGCTCCCACCTCTGTTGCTCCCACCTTCTGTTTTTCTCACCCTCTGGGCCTCTGTTGCTCTCACCCTCTGTTTCGCTCACCCCCTGTTTCCCTCACCCTATGTGTCGTTCACCCCCTGTCTCGCTCACCCCCTGTTTCACTCACCCTATGTTTCGTTCATGCCCTGTATATCTCACCCCCTGTTTCACTCACCCTATGTTTCGTTCATGCCCTGTATATCTCACCCCCTCTTTCACTCACCCTTTGTTGCTCTCACCCCCTGTCTCGCTCATCCTATGTTTCTCTCACCCTCTGTTGCTCTCACCCCCTGCTGACCTCACCCTCTGTTTCTCTCATCCTCTGTTTCTCTCACCCTCTGTTTCTCTCACCCTCTGTTTCTCTCACCCTATGTTGTTCTCACCCTCTGCTGCTGTCACCCTATGCTTCTCTCCCCAATCCTGTTCTCTCCCTCTGCTTCTCCCCCCACTGCTGTTCTCACCCTCTGCTTGTTCCCCCACTGCTGTTCTCACCTTCTGAAGCTCAATTGATTTCTAACCATCATACACCGTCACCGTTCTTGTGTCTGCAGGTGTAATCTGGGTCCTCTTTCTTGTGTTCATTCACATGTCGCATCAGCCAGTCAGCTGGGATGAGATCAGGGCAGTCATAAATTACCAGCCTGCCCGCAGTGCCCGATACATAGCAGGCTTTGCTGCGGCTCTGGCAGTGATGGCTGCTGGCCGTGCTGTGTTGCTGGAAGCAACGCCTGGCATAGCTGCAAAGGTGCAGGCGAGGAATAGAGCGATAATGGAGGATGTTAACTTTCGACTTGGTAAAAGGACGAACTGGTGTGTATGTTTATTCAGTATGCTATTCAGGGCTACTGTTGGTGTGATGTAGACAAGCAGGCAAATTTGCTCACTCAGCCATTGTTTTACTCATTGTTCCATCACAACTCAACCTGATTTGACAACGTTATTTGTTCCATCTCAATCTTGTGATTAATTTGGTTGGCGTTTGCCACTCGAATCTCATTTCAGCATTACTTTGTGGTGCCTCCGAAAAGGCACTCCAAAAATTATTGTATGCCGCTTGATGAGAAACACACACGGTATTCTTTAGTAAAAGGCGAAAGAATAGTTCGCTATGTGTGTGACTCACGGCTGATATCGAACCATGGGCAGCTCGATCTGGGTACTGCTGTCAAAAACCGTGTGGTAGAGACTGCTTTGTGGGAACGAATTGATCACGTGGCGTTTCGTGTTTTTGTTCGGTTCAACACGCTCACAAGCCATGCCCAACTCATAAGCATAAACAACTACGGTCTAGTTTAGTTTCGCGCTAAGCGTCGAAGTGCGATACGCGCTCACCGTCGGCACGCGACGATCTGCGATATCAAACGTGCGACCGACCCGCATTCTTGTTTCCTTCCTCACGAAATCTCCTTCCAGAGGGCGGTCGATTTCACATTAGAGAGTCGCCTCGCCAAGCGTTTGGCGACGATGCTTGGCCTATCGAATGGCGAGATTGGACTTCTCGAGGTGACTTTTGAGTGGCTCAAAAGTCACCTCGGTTGGCGACGATGCTTGGCCTATCGAATGGCGAGATCGGACTTCTCGTCTTTCTGGGAATCGTCGCATGTGGTAACTCGTTCCACTCCCATCCCATCCCTTCTCCGTACTCCGTCTCCCATCCCTTTATCCGGAAAACAATCGGGGAAAAGTTATCCGTGCTCCGTCCCTTCCCATCCCTCGCACGTATTTTCCCTCCACTCTCCTCCCTTCCTTCGCTGCTCCCTTGCTCCTGTGCTTAGAGGATCGCTCCCTTACTCCTCTCGCCGCTTTTTGAGAGAACATTGAATGCCGCCCCTTCCCTGTCTTGTGCCTCAGGTTAGACGATCAGCTCCCTCACTCCTCTCCCAGCTTCTGAGAGAGCATCGAATGCCGCCCCTTCCCTTTCTTGTGCTTTATTCCCAGGTTAGACGGTCCCCAATCCCTCACTCTCTAACTTCCTCACTCCTGTCCCCTCGACTAGCTGTCTGTAACATCACATTCAATCCACCCATTCTTGAGGCGCCTCAAAAATAACATCACATTCAATCCACCCATTCTGTACTCTGCATTTGCTTCTGTTTCCCCAACAAGGCTGTATCCTCACACTTCCCCTCCTTTTGAGGCGTCTCGGTTCGATAATATCGTTCCATTTTCCCTTTTCTTCATTTTCCTTTTCTGGGTCTTCTGTTTCTCGCGTTGCTGCCCGGTCAGGCCCCAAGGATGTCTTCGTGATAGCTCGGGCAGCTGGACGCCTCACGGGACGGGCCATGGGATTCCTTCATGCTGCCCAAACAACATTCGGTTCGTTCGCGGACCAGACGCAAACTATCTGAGGTACGCTGCTGCAATATTATTACCCAGAAGCTCACTAATTACGGAACTGTCCAAGGTGTGGCGTTTCCGTCCTGTTTCTTTCTGCTGCAAGTGCAGCAGGCAGTTTCTTTTTAGTCAACTCAGAAGTGTGATGTCCTTTTCTCCAGCAGAAGCCCCAACAGAAGCCACAGCAGAAGCCCCAACAGAAGCCCCAGCAGAAGTGTACACTTTGACCCTTGAGTCGACTCAAATGCCTCGTAGTCGACTCAGAAGTGTGATGTCCCGTCCTTTTCTCCAGCAGAAGCCCCAGCAGAAGCCCCAGCAGGAGTGTACAATTTGACCCAGGTGATCACGAAGCTCTTGTGTACTGACGGTAACACATCTGTGCCAAATTGTCTTCCTTTCCCTTTTGTTTCCCTGGCTGTTGGGCTGCAGTTACAGCAGGAGCTACAGCGGGCGACTGTACAGCTGGCATGCGACACTGATTGTAACGCGCTTGTTTGTGCCCTTCCAAACTGCCCTCCCCCATTTCCATTTCCCCCCCCTGTCGAGCTGCAGTGCCATGCTGACTGAAACGTGTGTGCGCCCCTGCTCCCCTCCCTTCTCCTTCTTCCCTTTTCCCACTGAAACTTGTTCGGGCTTTGTTATTGGACTTGCAGCAGGAGATGCAGCAGGCAACGGCCAACGTGCAATGGTACAGTGACTGAAATGTGTTTTTCCCCCTCCCTCTCTCCTCTCTTTTCCTGTTTGCATTTCTTTTCCCGGCTGCCTGATAACAGTTGCAGCAGGAGGTGCAGCAGGCGATGGCACAGCTGTAGGCCATCCGGCATCAGCTGAACTCGGGAGTCAGCCTGCTGCTTATGCCACCTGCTCCCCATGCTCCCCATACAACCCATGCTGCAAATGCAACCCATGCTGCACATGCCACCTGCTCCATGTGCACCCCATGCTGCACATGCTGCACATGCCACCTGCTCCCCATGCTCCCCATGCACCACATGCTGCCCATGCACCCCACGCATCACTTGCCCCCCATGCACCCCATGCCACACATGCTGCCCACGCACCCTTTGCTGTACATACATAACAAGCGCCCCATGCGCCACATGCACCCCATGCATCACACACGCCTAATTTTTCCCACATGTCATCCATCCATACCATACTTTTCCCCCTGCACGTAACTCTCACCCACGCCGCACTTCACAACTACCAGTGCCATGTCAGATGCCCTCCACACTACACCACTTGCATGCACCCATGGACTTCCCACCCGTAGACTATTCCAGACACAAGTCTCCCGCTGTAGCGGCTGCTGTAGCTGAATCCGCTGCAGCAGCTGCAGGGGCAGCAGGAGCAGCAGGCGAAGCAGGGGCAGGAGCAGCGGCAGCAGTAGTAGGAGTGGCAAGCGCACCAGGAGCAGGGTCACCGGGTGGCAATGATTTGCCTCCATGGGTGCTGCCCGTCTCTGCTGCTGCAGCTGGTTTGCTCCCTCTAAAGAAAGGTAAGCGGCCTGGACAGTGTAGAATTTCGAGCTTCAGAAGTTTGTCTTCCTTGGTTATTTGCTCTTTTAGTACACAACATAAACCTGGTCTGGTGCAATTCTGCTGTGTCAACAGCAATGCAATAATCGTCTAACATGAACAAAGGAAGAACAAATCTCAATCGCAGTTGACATCAGCAGCCTTTGAGCAGTACATGACTTCAAATGCGTACATTATGGTCTGTACTCCCATTTGCCTTCGAATACCACATTATGCACATCAATTTAGAGGTTATTTTCTGCTAGACCCGTTTTCATTCAATCCTGCAGTGATCATATGGCAGGGGTCTCACTCATCAGCACCCTCCATTTCTGCTCATCACTCATCCCCACCTTGGAAGGCTACAAATGGGGCATACCGTCGTTAGATTGGAAGTACTGTCTTGAACCAAAAATGAGCACGACCCGACACATGCCACAACACAACATTTCACATCACCAGGCGATTCCCATGAGGTCAACCTAGAAATTTGTATAGACTTGTTTCTTTTTCCGCAGACTGCTCAGCTTTACAATACACAGCTTTACAATACACAGCTTCACAATACAATATCCGTGTGACATTGTAGTATTTTCTCATCTACACCACCTGAGGCTCTACTCTCAAAATCCCAGCCACTAACCACTGGGATAAAAGGGCTTGTTAAGTAGCGGGTCAGTGCGCACATAACCCCCCAGGACAACGAGCCTGTAACCTTTCCCTAGGATCAATCGGGGATCACCAGTGGATCTCTGACATCTACTTCACACTCTGTATCAGGACAATCTTTCTTGTCTACTTCCCTTTCTTTTTCGGCAGCTTACTCAGCTTCACAATATCAGTGTCATGCACGTGCTTGATGCTCATCCCCACCACCACTTTATGCACCTCCGGCTCTGGTCGGTTGAAATTCAGAAAATAAAATGCGTCGTCAATCCGTCGTGGCCCCACGTCTTTTCTCGGACAGCTCTTGAAATCTTTTATGCTGCTGTACAGCGACGATCCTGCATTCACCCCCAGATCGTCGTTCGCGTAATCCAAAAACCTTGCAGCTGGTAGATTTGTGATATTTACCTGTCGCTGGTCGTTCAGTGGTCCCTCCTCCACAGCTGGTAAAACCTCGCAGTACTTGTACCCAACGTCCCTTCCTTCTGTGTCAACCAAGACGACGTTTAGGGTGTTTTCTGTAGGAAGGCCGCTGCATGCTCCGGTTTTTTCAGCTGGCAGAGTGCCTCTTCTCTTGACGTTGCACGGCTTGCCGTTGACGGTTTTTTGTCCGCAAACGTTCGGCCAGAAAGGGTATTTCTGGAAAGGGGGAGACATATGGGGGTAGGTCAACAACGACAAAGGGAAGGTTTGGGTGTGCAAGGGGAAGGAAACATATTATTATGCACAAGGGGGATGCGTTTTCTCACATAACGCTCCTCACATAAAAAGTTACTTCGCAAAAAGACCCTGCCAATATTTGGAATGCTTAATGCACAGTTGATACTGGCAATATCTTTCTCTATCCTCACTCTCACAATCCTACCCTCACTCTCACTCCTACCCTCACTCTCACTCCTCCGGTGCTTCTTGGATAGATTTTCAGGTGCTAATTCAGGCGCTCTCTTACCTCTTTGAACACCGGTGTATCGTAGTACTGTTTCATCTTGAGCTCCCAGAACGTGCCTCGATGCTACAGTAGCGGTCAATGATCCTTACCTACCGCTCCTCACCTCTTTGAACACCGACATATCGTAGTACTGTTTTCTCATCAGCTCCCAGTACGTGCCTCAATGTGACCCAGGCTATTGATCATTATTACCTCTTTAAACACCGGCGTGTCGTAGTATTGTTTCCTCATGAGCTCCCAGTACGTGCCGGGGTTCTTGTCACAGTTGAGCACCAGAGGAGTCAGACACGCACTCCACCCCGGGGACCCCGGAACCTTCTTTATAATCACATCCTCTGCCCTGTTCCTGAAGGTTTGAACGGAGGGGTGGGGGAAAAAATGGAACAAGTAAGACCCCTTGGAGGTGGCCAAAAAATACAAAGAGGAGAGAAATAGGAGGAGGAGGAGGATAGGGTGGAGATGGGGAAGGGGGGTTGGGGGAAGGGGCGGGGAGGGCACAGGAGAGGGAGAGAGGTAAGGAGAACGAGTACGTTGAAAAGGAAAAGCAGCATGCATACCATTTTCCGTTGTTGACTTTGATGCCATCGTATGTGTTTATGCAGGCACCTCCCTTGATCGCCACTCCGGATGTCACGAAATCGAGGTAGTAGCAATGGTCCCCATTGAACACGTAGTTGCACTCCGCTGTGTTGTCTGTTTACAAGGGTGGAGGGGAAAAAGCAGAGGGGAATGGGAAGGGGAAGGGGAAGGGGAAGGGGAAGGGGAGGAGGGAATAGGGTGTTACGAAATCGAGGTAGTAGCAATGGTCCACGTTGAACATGATTGCACTCCGCTGTGTTGTCTGCAAAGGGGTAGGTTAAGGCAGGGGGAAAAGCAGGGAGCTCCAAGCTCGTTAGAGAAACACCTCAGGCACCAAGGTTGTAGCAATGGTCCTCAGTGACACATAATTGCACTCCGCCGTGTTGTCTGCAGCAGGGGGGTAGGAGAGGGCAGGGCGGATTGCAGGGCGTTTATAAGGAGGTAGTAGAGGGCAGGGGAGAGGGCAGGGCGGTTCTTTCCGGAGGCCACCATGAGGTTGCGGGTCGATCTGCGTGAGCGTGCAGTTTTGAGGCGCCTCAAAACTAGACCATGAGGTTGCGGTCGATCTGCGAGAGCATGCAGTCTTTGCCTGTCACCTCAATCGCCTTACCAGACCAGGGCTCACCGGGGCCGAACCAAGCTTCACCTGAGCCGAACCAAAACTCACCAGGGCTGAACCAGTGGCTGAGCCGAACCAAAACACACAGTAGTAGATCCCAGCAGCATCCTGATCCCCACACCGGTTTCTCCCAGAGGCCAAGACCAGGTTGCGGTCAATCTGACTGAGCATGCAGTCTTCATTGGGTCGGTACACGCTGTACCGGCACTGAACCAGATTTCACGACTCACCAGGGCTGAACCAGTGGACGCAGTAGTAAATCCCCGCTGCATCCTGGTCTCCTGATCTGTTTCTCCCGGATGCCACAACGAGGTTGCGGTCGATCTGCGTGAGCATGCAGTCGCCCGCGAAATGCACGTCGGATCCGCAGCGGATACCCGCGAATATGAAGTCGTGCACGTAGTTGTTTCTCACGATGACGCCCACGCTGCCACGGTGGACCACTATAGGAGTGTTCACGCCTGAAACGGAGTGGAGGGGGACGAGGGGAGAGCAAGAGAGAGGAGAGGTGAGGATGGGATACCCTTAAATATGAAGTCGTGCACATAGTTGTTGCACACGATGGCGCCGACAGTGCCACAAGGAGAAGATTTTGCAGCTGTTGGGATCACAGAGGCAAAGCATCACATGCAAATGTTTGAAGGCCTAACGGAGCAAAACAGGAAGTGTGAAGTTTTACTCACCATACACTTCATTGTTTGTTATAGCAATGAAGGATTTCGCGAGTGTAGGCCCGTGGCCACTGTAGGTCACTTGAATCACGCCAGGCGACTGATTGAAGGTCGGAATCCCCGTTACACGCATGGAGTCCACGCGAGACGACGCCGAGCGGTGTAGATCAATTCTCCCGAAAACACTCCCCTTCGCAATTTGAATTCCGTACGAACGGATAACGGAAATCGTCGGGCACTGCGCCTTGCCCGTAATTTCGGGAACAGTCGTGCAGGTTGGGGAGGAGGAGCGAACGCTGAGCCTAAAATCGACCTTCAATACAAGCACGTTGCTCGTGTTCCATATACGCAGCACCGGCTCGTTCGCTCCCATGTGCGTGATTTGAAACGGGTTCGCGGCGGACTTCGCGGATCGCAGAATCGTGCAGGAGAACTTGCTGTCGAAGAGGATCCCCTTGCTAATAACGAGGTTTCTCTGTAGCTCGAGGATGACAGTTGTAACGGGACCGTAGTCCAGTCGCTTGTTAAAATCCGCGAGAGAAGATATATTGATGACGGGCGCTTTTACGTAGTCGGAGCAGGGACCATCCAGCCACGAATCAGCTGTGGGAATGCAAGAAAGGGAGGAGACACAGCAACGGAGGAACATGAGAAGAACTGGGTATTGAAGATAGGCTTTAGGCACGATATGCAGAAATAATTTCCAGGCTAAAGCGGGTGAGTGAGCAGAGGAAGCTTCCTTCACATACGACAACTCAAATTCTGCAGCACTCACCCATCTGCCTGCGCTGCCCCAACGGCCTCTCCTCGCGCGCCACGTGTCCCCTCCATTTCCTCCACCCATGGCTCATCCCAACAGCAGCGGCTACGGCGCGGCCCGATGCCGCTCCCTCCGCATCCGACGTCGCAGCGTGTTCGCCGCCGGTCGACTCCCCCATCGTCGTTTCCGAAACGTCTCGCGTCGCCCACGTTGTACGAGCCGCATCTTGAGACGGTTCATAGGAATCCCACGTCGCATTCGCGGAATCTTGAGACGTCTCGGAAGTCTCCCCCCACGTCTCATTCCCCGAAGCGAACAGAGAAGCGGGAGATGACGATATCGCCGTTAGGTCAGGCGATTGCTGACGTGGACGCGCCGAGGACGGCCATTGGTCCAGGAGGCGCCAGACAAGCCCGCGATAATTGAGTACATCTGTGGAGAGAAGAGGTCAGGGGAAGGAGGCCGTGGAGAGGAGGCGCGGAAGAGGAGGCGGGGAGAAAAGGGGAGAGGAGGCGGGGGAGAATTGAGCGGAAGAAGGTGGGGGGGGGGGAGAGGAGGCGGGGGGCGGGAGAATGAGAGGAAGTAGTAGCAAAGGTGAGAAGGAAGACCCACACTAAAAACAAAACACGAGAATGAGAGAGGAGCGAAAGTTAACTCATCAGAGCAGTGACTCGTGAAAGCATGAAGTACCGTATGGATGTGAGAGTGGAAGCACATCAAACGTCTGAATGCACACTGACAAAAAGCTTCGATATAGGGCGTGTGTGACTCATCAGCATACCAGTGGGCGTGAAGGCAAGGGCGCGGGGAAAGAGCGTGAAGGAGACGGAGAGACAGACGAGCAACATAAGAGGAGCCCCGTGCAGCTGTGCGCGGCGCGCCGCGGCCGTCATGGCGAGATAGAGCCGGCGAGATATAAGCGAGAGTAACGCGAGAAGGCAGTTCTTGATGTCTATAGTTTTTTCGCGTGGCAGCCCGAGATAACGCAGCTTTGTGGGGATGTTTCAGTGGTTTTCGCTAGAAGCTATGGCGCGCAAAAGTCTGTCTATTTGAGACACCTAAAAAATGTATCGTCGCACGTGCTGGTGGTCGGAAACGATGGAACGATGGAAACGATGGTCGTCGAACTTCGACTCTTGAAGAGTCTCTACTTGTAGGGTGCGTTCAATCTGGCGGGTCTGGTGCAGAGCTGCGATTTCTAGCAGGTCGCGAAGGTTTGCCAATGAGCAATGGCCAGCAGCCATAGTCAGAAATACCTGGAGCCGCCATTCGAGGTCTGGCTGGAGGCAAATGCGGTCAGGTGAGGCAGGCAGAACCTCAGGTGGCAGTCAGGTGGTTTCTAATGACAAACCTCCCAGAGCTCCGTCGGCGACAGGTTTTACTACAGTAGTAGTCTGCAGAAGCGTGATTCGCGCAAGGTGTGCGTGAGGGGGAGGTGAAGGGAAGGTCTTTCCCACCTGTCCCAGAAAACAACTGGCTGGCTGGAAATGCGTTGGTGGCGTGGTGGCGCATCTGTTCTTGATGACCACACCACAAGCTACCTTGCCTTGGGAATTCGCAAGGTACATCAGCTGGGCTTTGAGATCCCACCGTACGACACCGTACTGCAACGTTCTGCTTTGCGAGGAACCGTGAACCAGCTCATGTTGAACTTCGAATGTTTGGCAACATCCAGGCATGTATTCAACCACAATAAGGCAGCAAAATGCATCCTCCACAGTGGATGATGTGTGGATTTTGGACCAACGTCATCACGTTGCGAAACATGCTGTGGTGGGAGCGAAGTCGACGAGGATTCGCCACTAAGCATTTAACTTCGTTAGATTTCGTAGGCGATGTAGAACTTCTGTCGCCCAACAAACCAGTGGTGGTGAACTTTACGACACTTCTTTGTGCCTTGGAGACTCAGATTGTTGTATGCCGAAGGGACTAACAACTAATAACGAATCTCTGTTCTCGTCTCTCTCCTGCTTTCCCCGTGGTGCAATCTGTTGTGTGCACCGCGAGTACCGCAAATTCTAGCAACAGAAAGCAGTGACAACAGGTTAGACGGTACAATACCCTCAGGTCGATGAGAAGCGTCCTGGCACGGAACGAACGGCCGAACGGCGCACATGCACCTTCTAGCCTCCCGTCCTTGTTTGCTTCTTCAGCCGTTCGTTCTCGCACTACGTAGTAGTGGTGTTTCGTAACTCAGTATAAGCTTTCTTGGTAGTCGCAAATCCGTTATAGCTCGTTCGGAATCCGTTCGCAAATCGCGGTCTCGCAACGAGGGAATTGCTTCGCTTTTGGCGGCTTATTGAAGTCGGCGAATCCTATTCGGAAATCCAGTTTCGGCGCCGATTATTCCGGCGAACGCGAACCCATTAGAAGAAGCTTACCGGACCTTTCATCCGTCCATCCACCATTCGTCGCCTCGCCCCGTCAATTAGGTGTGATCCGCTCCTCGCCCTTAGCCCTCACCCTTCCCCCTCTTCGCCTCCACCCCCCATTTCCGCTCGTTCCCCCCAGCTCCCCCCCGCCCCCACCGCCCTTCCCGCTCTTCCCCCCTCTCTGGCCACACAGGTATCGCTCTCTCCTTCCTGTGCCTCGCGTCTCACCCTCCTACTGCTCCAACGGCTCCCATTCCCCACTCCACAGCTCCCATTCCCCATTCCAGTGCTCCCATTCCCCACTCCACAGCTCCCATTCCCCATTCCAGTGCTCTCGTTCCCCACTCCACTGCTCCCATTCCCCATTCCAGTGCTGTCGTTCCCCACTCCACTGCTCCACACTCCCCATCCCATTGTTCCCCAATCTCCAACTCCCTGCTACCCATTCCCCACCCCCCTGCTCCTTTTTCCCCACCCCTCTGCTCCGCGTTCGCCCCTCCCCATTACACTGCTCCGCATTCTCAAATCCATTGCTCCCATCCCCCAATCTACTGTTCTCATTCCCCATTCCACTGCTCCCATTCCCCACTCTACTGCTCCCATCCCCTATTCCTCTGCTCCGAATTCCCTGGCCTTCCCCTGTTTCGAACCACGCAGGACCGAATTTCATCTCACCCTCTGTTTCTCTCAACCGTTGCTCTCACCCTCTGCTACACTCACTCTGCTTTTCTCACTGCGGTTGCTCTCGACCTCTGCTACACTCACTCTGCTTTTCTCACTGCTGTTGCTCTCACCCTCTGCGACCTGTTGTTGTGTTGGCAGGCCTTATTTGGGACAACGTTGTTTGATCTCCAGATGTCGCATCAGCCAGCCAGTTGGGATGAGATCAGGGCAGTGATGAATTACCGGCCTGCCCGCACTGCCCGGTACATAGCAGGCTTTACTGCTGCTCTGGCAGTGATGGCTGCTGGCCGTGCTGTCCTGCTGGAAGCAACGCCTGGCATAGCTGCAAAGGTGCAGGCCAGGAATAGAGCTATAATGGAGGATGTTAACTTTAGACTAGGTAAAAGAACAAACTGAAGTGTATGTTTAAATCCCCTGTTAACTAGTGCAATCTATGGGCTGCTGCTAACAACCAGACAAAGCTGTCCCCACTGTCCACCTTATTTTCCTACTCTTCAGTCTAGCTTCTATTCCTGTTATTGAGAAACATCCTCAGTTTTCTCCTTTCTGGTTTATATTTCCCATTTCAAATTGAATTGTGGTGCCTCCAAGAAGGCACTCCAAAAATTGATGTATGCAGCTTGATGAGAAACACACACGATCTCTTTAGTAAAAGGCGAAAGAAAAGTTCGCTATGTGTGTGACTCACGGCTGATATCGAAACCTCCTGCTTGTCGATTCGAATACTACTCTCAAAAACCGTTCGCCAAAGACTGCGTCGTGGGAAGGGAGTGACAGCGTGGCGTGTCATGTGTCGAAAGGGTCTCCACCTCCACTCTTCCCGTGAAGGTGCTTCCTACCACTGCGAATTTCAGCTGCCTATTTGCGGTAGGAGAAGGGTATGTCATGTTTTAGAACGATTCGACACGCTACGAGCCAATTTCGTATGGTTCGCTTCAGCTGTTGAGCCTTGGTATTTATCCTTCACCAGCACTCCGTCCGTCAGAACGTCGCGTGTTTATGCTAGATTCAATACACCAGACGATTCGCGCAAAGCGTGGCAAAGCGCGCTACCCGCGTCGGCCCGCGAGTATTTGCGACATCACACCGCAACCCGTTTTTTTCGCAAATTCCCTCTGTGGCCGGTCAATTTCACATTAGAAAGTCGCCTCGTCCAGTGCTTGGAGACGATGCTAGGCCTATCGAATGGCGAAATCGGACTGCTCGTTTTTCTGGGAATCGTCGCCTTTGGTAATCCGTTCCGTCATTTCTCCTTCTCAATGCTCCGTCCCTTCCCATTCCTCCCACGTATCTTCCCTCCACTCTCCCCTCTTCCGTCGCTGCTCCCTTGCTCCTGTGCTCGGAGGTTCGCTGCCTCATTCCGCTCCTGCTCTTATAGGAAACTTAGAATGTCGCTGCTTCCCTCTCGTGTACCTTACTCCCAATGTTAGTATTTATTTCCCTTACTCCTGTCCTCAACCCGACCTGCTGTCCCTAACATTGCACTTCATCCAACCCCTCTATATGCCTTTGCTTCTCTTCCCCCATAAGGCTGTAGCATCCCCCGTTTCCTCTTTCTGAAACGCCATTTCTTGATTTTTCATCCCATTCTGAAACATTTCCCGCTGCACTCAACCTCTTTCATTTCCCTCCTCTCTTTCTTTTCCCCCCAATTTTTTGTTCGCTCATTACTCGCGGTGCTTGCCCGGTCAGGCCCCAAGGACATCCCTGTGATAGCTCGGGCAGCTGGTCGCCTCACTGGACGGGCCATGGGATTCGTTCAAGCTGCCCGAACCAAATTCAGCTCCTTCGCCGACCAGACACAACTGTCGGAGGTACTACCTTTGAGGCAATTTTTGAGGCGCCTAAAAAATCGTCCCAGACAACAACTGTCGGAGGTACTACCTTGGAGGCAATTTTGCAACCGCTGTGTTGCACTGACCTGGCTGCAACGCTTTGGTGCCCCTCCGTTCACCATTCCCATTTCTCATTCTCCGTTTTCTCCGTTTCTCATTCTCCGTTTTCTCCGTTTTTCTGCGTTCGTGAACTATTTGTAGCAGGAGGTGCAGCAGACAATGCGCAGCTGCAGAATTACACTGAATGAAACTTGTTTGCGCTCCTCCCTTCCCCTTTCTCCTTCTCCTTCTGTTTCTTTTCCCGCCAGCAGTGTTACTGCAGTTGCAGCAGGAAGCGCAGCATGCAATAGCGCAGCTGCAGTGTTACACTGAGTGAATGTGTTTGTCCCACTCCCTCCTGCCTTATTGTCGTTCTCTCCCCCGGCTGTCTGAATGCAGTTGCAGCAGGAGGTGCAGCAGGCAATGGCACAGCTGCAGGCCATCCGACACCAGCTGAACTCGGGAGTCAGAATGCTGAATTCAGGTTGTCTGACTGCAGTTGCAACAGGAGATGCAGCAGGCAACGGCACAGCTGCACTGTTAAACTGACTAACGCATTTGTGCCCATCTTTTCTCCCATTTCTCCCGCCTGTCTGAATGCAGTTGCAGCAGGAGGTGCAGCAGGCAATGGCACAGCTGCAGCAGGCCATCCGGAACCAGCTGAACTCGGGAGTCAGCCTGCTGCATTACATGCCTCCTGTAGCCGACTCCCCATGCAACCCGTGCACATGAAACGCGTCTGTCCGTCCCTTTTGTCATCTCTCCCCCTCCCGTGGCTGTGCTAATCGCAGTTGCAGCAGGAGGTGCAGCAGGCAATGGCACAGCTGCAAGCGATTCGACACCAGCTGAACTCAGGAGTCAGCCTGCTGCACATGCCATCTGCTCCCCATGCTCCCCATGCACCCCAAGCTGCACATGCAACCCATGCATCACATGCACCCCATGCCGCACATGCACCCCATGCATCACATGCACCACACACACCCCATGCACCACATGCATCTCATGCACCCCTTGCTGCACATGCATCACAAACACCCCATGCACCACATGCATGGCACACACCTGCTGCATCGCACATGCCATTCACGCCAAACACATACCCTTCACCCACACCACACTCCACAATCTCCGATGCCACGTCAGATGCCGCCCACACTGCGCCACATGCACCCATAGGCTTCCCACCCATGGACCCCCTCAGACACCTATCTCCGGCTGTAGCGGCTGCTGTAGCTGCATCTGCTGCAGCAGCTGCAGGGGCAGCAGGAGCAGCAGGGGAAGCAGGGGCAGGAGCAGTGGCAACAGTAGAAGGAGTGGCAGTAGCAGCAGGAGCAGGGTCAGTGGGTGGCAATGATTTGCCTCCATGGGTGCTGCCTGTCTCTGCTGCTGCAGCTGGTTTGCTGCCTCCAAAGAAAGGTACGCATCTCCTCTGTTTTGGTTTCTTTGCTGCTAGCCTGAAATTGTTCATTCTTCAAGGTAGATTGCACATTATCGTCTACACTGATGTTTTTTCCCGTTTTTGTATCATTAAGTTTAACCACGTTCGTCCATCACTTTCCTTGCTCACATTTGCAACAGGTGAGTTCGCTCTGAGTGGGTCTGATATAATGGCAGAAGCTCTAGCAGAGGAAAGGGTTGCGAGGCAGGCACACACATTTGTATCCAGCAGCACTGCCCTAGGTAGATTGCCTGGACCAAAATAGCTTTAACTGTGAAAGTCGAGTTTCAGAAGTGTTTCTTTCCTTGCTGAATGTGCCTTTTTGAAGTGCCCAACATGCGTGTGGTGCTCTGATTGGTAGTAATTGTCCAACAGGAGCAACTGACCACTGATCTGCATGAAACTTGATCTCATTGTCTGAACACTACATGATCACTGCGAAATTTAGATGGCAACGAAGCAATACAAAAATATTTCACCAGTTTTCCCTCCCGTTAGCACATTATCCACAGCATATTACGTGTTCACAATACTGTGGGTGAAGTGAATGATTTTTATCAAAGTTGCAGATCCGCGATTGAAGTTCCGAAGGGACCAATTTGAGCTTTGAACAGGCAAAAACGCCTTCGACATTCCCTCGGTTCCATAGGTCTTGCACTCGAGGCTCCAGCTCATAAACATAAGCTCGTTGCACGGACATAGTCCAGGTTTCGCTTCCCGTTTGTCGAGAAGTTCGAATCAGTTCTGCTATCCACCATGAAGAAACGCACGGGCTTCCAGGTCGCGACGCTAAAATCGCCTCCTCCGCAGGAGAAGCAAGCTGAGGAGAAGAAGACACCGACGAAAGCGCCTAGCGGTTCTTCGAGGTCTGGTTTTCTGTGTCAGAATTCCGCATTCTTGAATATCCGTAGTAGACAACGTTCCGGCGATGCTGAACGCCCACAATTGTTGTCGACTATTGCAGTTCATCCAGCTCAGGCTCATCTAGCTCAAGCTCCGACACAACAGCAGCTGTGACAAAGGAATGCAAGGGAGACGAAGTTACATCTGTGCCACGACCTCCTTCTGTAGATGGTGCGACGAATCAGGCACCAGAGCCATCAAAATGCTCGACTCCTGGTATGTTCGACGCTTATGACAACACGCATTTGTCTAGACTAAAACCCAACGGCTAAGTTCATTCCGCTACTCCATTCACCCAGATGCTGCTAAGGTTGGAGTTGAAGACAAGGGAAAAGCGAAGTCCCCTGCTGCGTAAGTATGATTTGCGCGTTGAACGCTGTTTTGTTTTTCAATTCTCATCACTGTCTGCATGCTTCAGCTCATCAAGCTCGTCGGGCTCTAGCACGACTGAGAACGGAAAAGAAACCAAGGCAGACACTGACATCGAAGTTCAGTCCGAGAAAAAAGAATTGGCCAAGACCCAACCAGAAGACACTGCACAGGGCACCAACCCAACCAACCCAACCCTTGAGGAGCTGAATAACAAGGTGGATCCAAAGAACAATGACTCAAGGTCCCTGCTGGAGGTTAATGACGCATTGAAGACAGTGGATGCCATGACGTCAAACCCTGATGGTGCGGAAAATGTCAAAAGTCCACATGGCTCACAGAGCCAGTCGAAGACGGGTATGACTAATTTGCGACGTTGACATCTGAAAGTCTGACATGATGACGTCGTACTGACAGTCCATGAAATTTGCAGGAGCGACCACTGTACCAATGGAGAAGGCACACTCTGACGAAGAGCCAAAGTAAGTCTTGTGACAAGAGCACACGAAGTATGCACAGTAAGCCTTTCGTGAGCACTTGACCAGCGCATTGATTGTTTCAGAATTCGGGAAATACCGATGAGTGATGGACCAAAGCAACCCGACCAAAGCTCAAAGGTTGAGAGAATTGATGCTGTCAAGTCAGCCAGTGATGCTGCTGGACCAACAAAAGAAGGTAAGTATAGACCTGATCAGAAAATCCCGATCTGAACGCTAGTGCTCCTGCGTTGAGCCTCATTAGGATTTGTTATGGCAGAAACAACAGTGGCTGCAGCAGTCGTGAAGGGTTCTGACGCTGACGCACAGAAAGATGACGGTTCCGCTAAACCTGTCAAACGTGCGGAGGTTGGAGACAAGGATAAGAATGCACTCGAGGAAGACACTGACCATGGTGAAGAAGGCAACAATTCAAGTGCGAAGAAGTTATCCAAGAAGGGGTCATCATCGGGAAAGTCCCACAAACGCCAAGGAGATAGCAAACCACCAAGGGCTCCTACGCCCTATATTATATTCTCGTACGTATTGAGGATTCTCCATGCTTAGTTGATGGTTTCTTTCCATAACAGACCCTCTCAACTCAACTCATGTGAGTTTGTGCAGCAATGACATCCGCGAGTCCATCAAACAGAGGAATCCTGACATGAAGCCAACAGACATTATGAAGGTGAGCAGTTGCACGACCTCTTTGTGGAAAGAATATCGACCATTCAAGGCTGGGAGTGAGAGTCGTGAAACTGCTTCACATTTTTTTTTGCAGGCAATCGGTGAACAATGGCGGAACCTGCCCAAAGAGGAGAAAAAGGTGAGGTGGCTAACTATGAGGGTATGTGGGAAAGTCATATATCATACGTTCTTACAACTGCCACTTCCAGACCTACGAGGATAAGGCAGAGGTGGAAAAGGCCAAGCTTGGACTAGAACAGGGTAACACGGATGGGCCAGTCTCCACACACAAAGGTACAAGTTATGTTCCGACAAGGGCTTATTTTGTGTTGTTACTTTTCAACCTGGTTGATTTTTGCTGTATTTTATGCTCAAACACAAAGCCTGTGTCTGGGTTTTCGCTGCAGGAACAAAAACGAATGCTAAGGCTACAACCAAGTCTAAATCCAGAAATGACAATGATAAGCCACGTTTGGGAAGACATGGTCAACAAAACTCAAAGCCTGCTCAAGGAATCCTTCAAGATGGTATGTGTCACACGCACTGCATGCAAGCACAAATGAAACAATTGTGTTCAGCTACTATTTGTTTTTTTTTCAGGATTTATTGTCTTCTGCCTTGAAAATCGGAGCCGGGTTGAGGAGGGACTGGGGGAAGGAGCTACTTTGGCAGATATTCAACAAGAGCTTTCCAAGGAGTGGGAACAGTTGGGCTTTGAAGAGAGGCGGAAGTACATGAGTGCCGCAAATGCAACTGCTGATATCGAAGTCAGTCCATCTAGCATGACAGCCAATCCTGATCCGGCCTTAGCATCGTCCATATCAGGTGTGACATGGAGTCTTATGTCCATTCCGCCTTGCACTTTGACAGCTTGTCTAACATGTTTTCTGCAGATGCTATTGTTGCTGGATTCAAGGAAACTGAGGAAGGAGATGTTGAGGTATGGATTGCAACGACTGGCCCTTTTGGTGCATGGTATTGTTCTGACTGCTTTTGTTGGATGCAGTTTGTGTTGGCACAAACACTGGAGGGTGACTTTGTCACTAAGAGAAAGAGACTGGATTATACGGATCTTGACTATGAAGAGGCGAAGAAGCACAAATCTGGCACTGATGTTTCAAATGCTATCAGCGCTTTCAAAAGAAGGAAGCGACAGTTTTATGCTGTAAGCTCAACTTGCTAAACAGTGACTCCTGCTGTTATTGTATGAAGCATTAAAGTCCCACTCCATCTTACCTGCAGGAGATAGAGCAGCGAACTGCTAATGGTGTCCTGGACCTCGACGACATCTCTGCAGGAAGCATGCTTGAGGTAAGCTTTGGGTTATAATGGTAGAAACTTGTTCAGAACTTTTTCACACGCCCTAATGCTGTGCAACTTCCATTCTTTTGCAGACCCTTGCTTTTCTCGGAAACATGCGTGAGGTAGGTTCACCTTTCTTATCCCATAATGCTTCACTCTGGTTCCTCAGCTTTCTCTGACATCATGACATGGACATCGGCCTTGCAGGATGTTTTTCCTACCACAAATTCCAAGCTCCAGTCTCCTGATGTTTGGTACGGGCAAGAAAGGGCAATGCAATGTAGGTAATTTCTGATATAATATTTGACCTCTGATGGAGTACGTGTGCTGGCAGGATGAAAGTTCCAACGCTAGGCCTTTGCCTGCTGGTTCAGAATCTTCTGGATGGAGAAAGACAACATAAAGCAGCTCTGGCACAGCAGCTTGACGAATCTAAGAAAAGAATCAAGGAGCTGGAGAGGGGAACCATGAGAAAGGAGGAGTAAGATTTTGGAAAGTTGACAAGTGGTGTGTCCACTTTACTTTGTCCAAGTTCTACTGCAATGTTGCAAGTGAAAACATTAGTTGGAAGCTTTGAATATACATATTATGTAGCATGAGAACATGCATAGCCAAGTCATTGACAAACTAGGCTAGAAATATTCTCCTGCCACATGCAGATGAGAAGGTATTCGTAAATGTTCTAATTTTACTTCAGCTTTAGACTCCC
Organism: Closterium sp. Naga37s-1; assembly: GCA_947471745.1. Lineage (NCBI taxonomy): Eukaryota > Viridiplantae > Streptophyta > Zygnematophyceae > Desmidiales > Closteriaceae > Closterium > Closterium sp. Naga37s-1. The sequence goes on from CANJKZ010000211.1 coordinate 3,009,106, forward strand.
ATCCTCATCGCTGCATCCCTCCTTGTCACCATTCTCCTCCTCATCATCAACGGACCAGATACCATCAAATTCCGTTGCTAAAAAGCTCCTAAATAAATAACCCACGTAGAAATAAACTCTTCCGTAGCAGGACACCCCTGTTTGTAGCGTATCTACTGCCTTCCACGTGATCAGAGGTCTTACACGAATACCCTGCATTGGGACAGACATACATCCAGTGGCCACACCCTGTCAGTTTCAAATATAAAACCCTGGTAACATAGCACTTCAGCGGGGCGCCTCTTACCTGCAGCTTTCGGATCCAGCCATTCTCAATGGTCCCGCTAATCTCGGTTTCGAAGCGAATGGGGTATCCGCAAATCTCCTTCTCAACAACTTGGTCCAGGTATATACGGAAGGGGCCACTCGCATCGCCGTAACAGTGTTGTATGTGATGCGCAGGCATAAGGTCCTTCGGGAAGCCGTTCAGCTGCGCACGAGTTGACGAGGGATAACTTGGTTACGACCGAAATGACGCGAACATGGCGGAGATAGTCAAGAGCCATGAATGCGAACTAAATACCTCTAACGCCTTCGCCACAAGGCCACTAGGCGTCTCTCCTTCTCTTGTACAGCCAGCGCAATCACAAGGAGCGTCGTCTCTCATTAGCGCGCTCTTGTCTGGGACACGGATGGATGAGAGGTCGGAGACCACCATGTCGACGCTAATCACGATCTACACCTGCTGGAGTAGATACGACAGCAACAGGAATGATAACCGATGGTCGCAGGAAAACGGGTGCAAGTATCAGCTGTAAGAAATGAAGATAGAAAGCGTTGAGGTAGGGGCGACAATTCTAAAAATTCTTTCTAGGGCCCTTTTGTCAGCAACTACATTCCGCCTCACCTCATGGTCTTGAACAGCAGTGGAGCAGACTGTGAGAAGTTTTGGTCCTTCAATTGCCAGGTGGTTCCGCTTTATGCATGCTGGCGGCCAGGTCGTTGAGATGGTTGTGCGAAGCTCGCTTGCGAGTGTGCGAATCACTTGAAGAAAGCATCTGACACGGGCTGCCGCCGTTCAGCATCGAAGCGCCATCGCCAGCAGTGACCACCTGACGGACGCAGTCGACCGACCATCCCAATTGCCAAGCCAATCGGCATGTGGAATGCATTCCACAGCCTATCGGCGAAGATCAATACCCTTTCGCTGCGTAACGATATTTCAGATTGCCCGCGCGACGTGGCGTGCGAAGCAGGTCTCGTCGTCGCCTGCCAACCCGCTCACGCTAACGTGGACGATCAGTGGCGTCAGGTTTTTAGATCCTGCCGTGGCAGATTTCGGTGCGGCTTGCCACCTCCAGAAGCACAACCCCTCTAAAGTTTGACTTGGTACTCAATATAGCGTGTTCCGAATCATCCAGAAACTGAATACGAGTGACGCAATATGCGCGACTTCCAAGTCTCAATCTAGGGGTGCTAGACATAAGAACTGCCGTGGCTATAATAAACTATGCACTCTGGTCAGACGTGTAGATTCTTGCCTTCACCAAAATTCAGTGAAAGTCAGCCACACCACAACGCGAATAACTCGCTAACGACACCAATTCCATGTGGAACCACAGGCACCACAGCAGCACTCACCTGTCAAACACTGTACTTGCGCATTTCCCGCTGATCTCCCTGATGGCCCATAAATGGCGGGTTCTTGCTAACACAGTTCCCCCCATAAATGGCGGCACTTCCTCGTATGTCAAGCTTTCATTTTGCACGTTGCATGTCTGTGTTGGAATAGAGCTTGTGTGTGCAATCAACAATGGTAGGTGGCAGGAACGAGTAGCCGGTAAGCTAGTTGCAGAGCTGACACGCAAGTCGCGAGTCGTGACTCTGTTTTCGCCATGGCATTCTCACCGATATAGATTCAGCCACTCTCTCCACAGACCGACCCCATCCATCTAAGTCAAATGCTGCTGACCTAGGTGGAAACCTCGGGCTCAAATTGTTGGATTGAAAGAAGTATTGTTCACATTGGTCGAATAAAGACCGGAAAATTAGTGCTGAATCAGCGAGGCTGGTCTGAGACGCCTTTAAACCAGCAATGCCGGCCAGCAGCCCACCGCCAGAGTCCGAGCCGCGTCCCTATCCCGATCCGTACCACATAGTCGACGCGCTTCGAGCGCTCGAATCGCGATGGGTTCCCGAAAACCGCTCGTTAGTGTCCTCTTTATCAAATGCGGGTCGCGCGTTCCTCTCCCTCCTTAACGCCTTCGCGTCTCTCCGCATCTTCGCATGGCTTCGTCCGGTTCTCCCGGCGCTTTTAGCGGGCGCCTGCGTAATGATTATCTGCCTCGCGTCGCTACTTGCTTTAAGAGGCGGTGATGTTCCTAATCGCGACTCGATCGCCGGCGGTGGGATTAGTCGCCGTGGAGGAGCGTTGGGTAGCGGCGGCGTGATTGGCGGCGTGAATCACGGCGGGAATGGCGGCGTGGGAGGAGGGGAGGAGTTTAAAGTGGATCTATGGGTGGAGCGAGAGATGCTGCTCCATGCCGAGACTGTGTACCAGGTACGGGGATCGCCGAAGCTGCGCCCTAGGTTTGGGATGCCGAGGCTGTGTATCAGGTAAGGAAAACCCTCCAAGCCGCAAGCTGGAAAATTATATCCTGGTCACACCCAATCTCCCCAAAACCCCCCGACCCCACAACCACAGACCCCGCCCTCTTCCATTTCGCTCCGTCACACCTTAACTTTCCGCCTACTTCCCCTTTCCTTTCCCCCACGCACCTCCTTCCTCCTCGCTTCTCAACTGACAGGACAACATGCGCCGTAGATCAGAGTTCTTCGGCGGGCGATCCCAGCCGTTGGATTTGGAGATGCGGCAGGAGCTGGAGAGTGTGTTGGTGGCTGCGTACCCCTGCCCCATGGAGGAACGCCTGGGCATTTGGGCGGACGGGGGGAAGGTGAGGGGATCTGGGCGGACGGGGGGAAGGTGAGAAGGCTTGGAACTTGAGACTAGATTGGCAGGGTATGGGTGGGTGGAAGGAAGCGAAGCTGGAGAGTGTGATGATGGCGGCCTATCCCTGCCCCATGGAGGAACGACTGGGGATCTGGGCGGACAGGGGAAAGGTATGTATGGGGGGGAATTTGGAAAGGTGTGAATGAATGGAGGGAGGGAGCTGGGGAGTGTGCTGGTGGCGGCGTATCCCTCCCTGCCCCATGGAGGAGCGCCTGGGGATATGACTTTTGAGTCGACTCAAAAGTCACCGCGCCTGGGGATATGGGCGGAGTACCTCTTTTGAGGCGCCTCAGGAGTACCACTCTTTCCCCCTCCTTTTCAACCACTTTTCTACTTTGTTTTTCCCCCCCACTCCCTTTCTTCTGTCCCTCACGCTCTTTTTCTTCCACCCACGCGAATCCTTCCCCTCCCCTCTCTGGTTTGCCTCTCTGTGCAAAAGCGTCTCAAAGTTTTTTGTTTTTGTTTCTTTCTCTACCCCTCCCGTCCCTGTCCTCACTTTCTCCCTGAATCCCTGCGCAATGGATCCGCAACATGAAGTCTTTCATTCCAGAGGCGCCTCAGAAGTCCTCTCCTATTCTCCCTCCCTCCCTATTTCTTCCTCCCTCTCCTTTTCACCCTCCCTCCCGTTTTCTCCCTGAATCTCTGTGCAGTGGCTATGCAACATGAAGCCTTTCATTCTTTTGAGACGTCTCAAAATATTTCTGTCCTCACTTTCTCCCTGTATCTCTGTGCAGTGGATATACAACATGAAGCCTTTCTTTCATTCCAGAAGCGCCTCACTCACCTCAGAAGTCCTCTTTTCTTCTTCCTCCCTCCCTCCCTACTTCTCCACACTCTCTCTGTGCAGTGGATATGCAACATGAAATCCTTCATGCCAGAAAAACCAATCATCTACAGGTATGACTGGCTTTACTCAACTCAGGGCGTATCCCTGGGTGGTGGCAGGACCACTGTAGCTGGCAGCCTGCCACGAACTCCTAAAACGCCAGGTTGGTGTCAGGAAAATTGGCGCGCAAATACAGGTTCGTGATTGGGCAATGTCCCAAAAATGTCATTTCAATGCCATCAAATTCGTGTCGCGCGCGCTTCGGGCAAAATGTTGGTGGCATGCGGTTTTCCCGCATGCCACCAACAGTGCCTGCTACAGTGGCCCTGCCACCACCCAGGGATACGCCCTCAGCCCCCCTCAACATGTTCAGCCCCACTCAACATGTTCAGCCCCACTCAACATGTTCAGCCCCACTCAACATGTTCAGCCCCACTCAACATGTTCAGCCTCAACCCATTCGCACCTAAACACTCTCGCCTCCACCTGCCTTTCTTGTTCCTCTCTTGCGCCATACTTTCTCTCTCTCTGCACAATTGCGCCTCCGATCCATCTTTCTTGTTCCTTGACTTCCTGATGGAAGGAACACTCCATGCCCTTCCAGTCGTTCCACGTACATTCCAATCCTCCTCCCCACCTTTGCCCCTCACCACACCATCATAGGATCTAACGGAGAGTATACCCTCTTGGGGAGTACACGTTTGAAGGGGCCTATTTGAGGCGCCTCAAAAGTCGTTTGAAAGGGCCTTTTGAGGCGCCTCAAAAGGAGAGTATACCCTCTTGGGGAGAACACGTTTGAAGGGGCCTCTCGCCTGCACATCCGCCGCTTCACCTTCAATTTGTTCCTTCCTTTTGTCCCGTTGCTCTCCCCATCCATCAGCATAGGGTCCAACGGGGAGTATACATTCGAGGGGGACGTTGATGCTCGCCTGCATACCATGATGCGCCTGCCCTTCCCTCCTTTTCCTTCCATCCCCCACACCCGACACACATCAGCATAGGCTCCAAACATTCGAGGGGGACATTGATGCACGCCCGTCCCTTCACCTTCGATCCGTTCCTCGACCCTGCGATGGAACACACACACCATGATGCGCCTGCCCTTCCTGTCGCTCCACCTCCCCGCTCTCCCAACTCACCAGGATCCAATGGGGAGTACACAATTGAAAGAGATATCGCCGCTCGTCCTCCCTGCTCTATGCTTCCCCCATCCCACACTCACCAGTATAGGATCCAATGGGGAGTACACATTTGAACGGGACATCGCTGCTCGCCTCCATACCCGCCCCTTCACCTTTGATCCATTCCTCGACCCTGCGATGGAACACACCATGATGCGCCTGCCCTTCCTTCCTTTTCCCTTCGAGACCCGTGCCCTCACATCACATCCACCAGCATAGGGACTTTTTGAGACGTCTCAAAAACACCCCTTCTCTCTACACGTGGCCCTTCGAGACCCGTCGTGCCCTCACATCCACCAGCATAGGGTCTAACGGGGAGTACACATTTGAACGGGACATCTCTTCTCACATGCACACCCGTCCCTTCACATTCGACCCGTTCCTCGACCCTACGATGGAGCACACCATGATGCGCTGCGCCTGCCCTTCATTCCTTTCCCCACCCTTGCCCACCCCACACACACCAGCATAGGGTCCAATGGGGAGTATACATTTGAGAGGGACATTGCTGCTCGACTGCACACAAGACCATTCACCTTCGATCCGTTCCTAGACCCTGCACTCGAGCACACCATGATGCGCCTGCCCTTGCCCTCCCCCACCCCACTGACACTCCAGCCCTCCTCCTCCCTGCACTATGCTTCCCCCACCCCACACACACCAGTATAGGGTCCAATGGGGAATACACATTTGAACGGGACATTGCTGCTCGCCTGCACACCCGTCCCTTCACCTTTGATCCGTTCCTCGACCCTGCGATGGAGCACACCATGATGCGCCTGCCCTTCCTGTCGTTTGAGGCCGTCGGATTGGCGGCGAAATCTACGGTGGAGCAGTGGAAGGCGGAGACCAAGGGGAAAGCGTTCATGACTCTAGAACAGGTGAGCTGGTTTATTTTGAGGCACCTTAAAACGATTACGTGCCTGTCTTTGCATCCCTGGAGCAGGTGAGCTAGTTTGTTTCTTGAGTAGCCTCAAAAGTCTGAATCAGGTGAGGGGTAGAAGGGGGTTTGGGTGGAATAAGAGAAGGTTAGTCTTGAGGCTCCCCGGAGAAGTGGAAGGAGGTTGAGGGGAAAGCGTTCATGACTCTAGAACAGGTGGGGTAGTCTGTTGGTTCTGAGGTGCGTTGAAAAAAGGATATGCGTGAATGACTTAGGATCAGGTACGGCGCGAAAGAGAGGTTGAGCAGAGGGGGGCAAAGGGTGTGGCTTGAGCTTGCCTGAGGTAGAGGAAGCAGGAGAACTAGGGAAAAGCACAACCACTCACACATATTGACGTGTTGAATATCGACTCTGAGGGCCTTTTGAGGCGCCTTCAAGCTTCTGCTGGCTGGGCCTTAAAGCTTCAAAATTCATTTCAGACCTTGAAGGTTTTGCTGCCCTTAAAGCTTCGAGCTTTTGCTGAGAGCTTTTCGTGCTGGCTGGGCCTTAAAGCTTTGCCCCTTTCTCCCTCCTTCCAGGTCATGGCAAAGCACAACCACACGCACATCGCGCATGCCACCTTGCTCTGTTCTACCCACTCCCCCAACCCGCCCACCCACTTCCCCCCTTTTTCCCCCACCGGGTCATGAGGAAACACAACCACACGCACATAGACGTGTTCAAGATAGACTGCGAGGGGTGTGAAGCGGTGGTGCTGTTTGACATTCTGCCCGCTTCTGCCTTGCTCCATACCTTATCTGTACTTGTCCCCTCTTTATTTTTCCCCTCCCCCACCCCAGGTGATGAGAAAGCACAGCCACATAGACGTGCTCAAGATTGACTTCAAGGGGTGTGAGGCAGTGATGCTGTTTGACATTCCTCCAACTACTGCCATGCCCCGTGCCTTCTATGTGTCACTCCCCTCCCACCTCCCCTACCTCCCCGCTTCTTCCTCCGTCCCAAGGTTATGAGAAAGCACAACCACACGCACATAGACGTGCTGAAGATCGACTGCGAGGGGTGTGAGGTCGTGGTGCTGTTTGACATTCTGCCTTGCTCTGTCCCCTTCCCCTCTGCTCCCTCTGTGTGAGTGTTACCAGGTGATGAGGAAGCACAACCACACGCACATAGACGAGTTCAAGATAGACTGTGAGGGCTGTGAGGCCGTGGTGACTTTTGAGTCGACTCAAAAGACTGTGAGGAAGGGCTGTGAGGCCGTGGTGCTGTGAGGAAGGGCTGTGAGGAAGGGCTGTGAGGAAGGGCTGTGAGGAAGGGCTGTGAGGCCGTGGTGCTGTTTGACATTCCTCCGTGCCCCTTCCCCTCCACTCTCTTTCATGCTTGCTCAGGTGATGAGGAAGCACAACCACACGCACATAGACGAGTTCTAAGATTGATTGCGAGGGGTGTGAGGCCGTGGTGATGTTTGACATTCTCCCTTGCCCCTTCCCCTTTGCTCCCTCTGCTTGACTGTCATCAGGTGATGAGAAAGCACAACCACACGCACATAGACGTCTTGAAGATTGACTGCGAGGGGTGTGAGGCGGTGGTGCTGTTTGACATTCCTCATCGCCCCTTCCCCTTTGCTCCCTCTGCTTTACTCCCCTCAGGTCATGCGAAAGCACAACCACACACATATCGATGTCTTGAAAATCGACTGCGAGGGGTGTGAGGCGGTGGTGCTGTTTCACATTCTGCCTGCTGCTGCATTCTCTCTACTACCCCCGCCCCCCCACCCTCTTACCCCTTTGCCTTTCCCAGGTGATGAGAAAGCACGACCACACGCACATAGACGTGCTGAAAATCGACTGCGAGGGGTGTGAGGCGGTGGTGCTGTTTGACATTCTGCCCGCTGCTGCCCTGTACACCCCCCCCCACCCTCTCTGCTTCCCTTCTTTTCTCTGCACCAGGTGATGAGAAAGCACAACCACACGCACATAGACGTGCTGAAAATCGATTGTGAGGGGTGTGAAGCCGTGGTACTGTTTGACATTCTGCCGGCTGTTGGAGTGGCAGAGGGCACTCGCCCCTTGCCGCTTGGATCACCCCCCATCGGCCAGCTGATCATTGAGTTCCACGAGTGAGTGCTCCTGCTTTGCCCTGGTGGGGACCGCACCCCTTGCTGTGAAGCCGTGGTACTGTTTGACATTCTGCCGGCTGTTGGCGTGGCAGAGGGCACTCGCCCCTTGCCCCTCGGGACCCCGCCTATCGGCCAGCTGATCATTGAGTTCCACGAGTGAGTGCTTCTGCTGTGCACTGGTTGGCTACTGAGGGGTTGAATGGGTCGGTAACAAACAATAAGGGTGCTCGCCCCTTGCCTCTAGGGACCCCCCCCATCGGCCAGCTGATCATCGAGTTCCACGAGTGAGTGCTTCTGGTGTGCACTGGTTGGCTACTGAGTGGCTCACTGGCTGCGTGCCTGAGGAGACATGAAGAGGCCACTCGCCTCGCCGCTTGCTGCTAGGGACCCGGCCCGTCGGCCAGCTGATCATCGAGTTCCACGAGTGAGTGCTTGCAGTGCACTAGGAGGCGGTTGATTGGCTGAGAGGAGGGGAGGAAATGGCACGTGCATGCACCCCTTGCCGCTAGAATCCCCACCTATCGGCCCGCTGATCATCGAGTTTCACGAGTGAGTGTTTGCACGAGTAGTTGTGTGTGATTCAGGGGGGGATGCAGAGGGCAGGGCACCCGCCTTCTGAGGGGAACACGAGCGCTGAGCTGAGTGCACTTTTGAGAATTCTCAAGAGTAGGAACAGAACAGGGCCTGAGTAGTAGCTGATCTGAGCATGCTTCATGTCCCTTGCTGATCCCTTTTGAGGCGCAACCCCCTCTCACTCCCTCCCCACACCCCGACCTCCTCTGGATTGCCTTTTCTTCATCGTGGCAGCGTGGGCAACCCCAGCAAGACACTGTTCATGGTGTACCATTTGGAGATGGGGTATCGCATATTCTTGCTTCCCCCCCACCCCAGCCCCCCCACTCACAACACAACCCCCTCTCTTGCTGTTGTGCCCTGCGTCTACTTGCTCTTGGCAGCGTGGGCAATCCCAGCAAGACACTGTTCATGGTGTACCATTTGGAGAAGATGGGGTATCGGATTTTCCATGTGGAGCAGAACGCTCAGCACCCAGAGTGCTGCACTGAGATCTCCTTTATCCATGAAAGCCTCGTGTACTCGATATGATATGATGCAATGCAGTGCAATGATTGAAATGAACGGGAAAATAATAACACCACATGCAGATTTGGTGCACGTGCAAGCATAGATGCTACCCCATTGCAGCCTTTTTGCAACTGGCATGCAGGGGCACCTTCAAACAAAGTGGTTGTGCAATGGGCATCAACTGCCTTGCGGTTGGGGGCATGCACGCACGACTGCCTGATCGGTATGTGCATATCGCCTGGATCCCATTACCTGCGTTACATACCCGACGAAACCCTGCGTAATCGCCTTGGGGGTCTGATCTGATGGAACCCTACAAACATCGAATTGCTGTGCAGGAACTCCAAAAACCGAAAACAATATCCACTCGAAGATTTTTTACATAACGCGAAACTGCAGCTGCGGTACGTACCTACAGTGTCACATCACATCACAACATTGCTAGATCCTCCACTTTGTCAGACAGACCCCTTTCAGCCTCTTCCTACCTTGTTAGACTCTGTTGCAGGAGCCTCTCTGCCTGCTTCTACTTTTTTGGCTCAATTGTGGCCTCCTTTTCTCCTTGTTACCGGTACTTGTTCTTAGCTGCAATTGCAGCAGCCTTCTCGTTCCACCTCCCTCCTCAGCGAAAGCAGCGCTCTCTCTCCCTGCTTCCTTTTCTTCCCAGCAATGGCAGCAGCTTTCTCTTCCTGTTCCCCCTTCTCAGCGATTGCTGCTGCCTTTGCCTCCTACTGCCCCCTGCCCCTACTGCTCCTACTGCCCCTACTGCGCACACTTCTGTTTCCTGACAGCAATCAGAGCCGTGACAGCAATCAGAGCCGTCTGACGTGCATCTGCTTCGTTCTCTGTTGTCAGCTCCTGGAGACAACACGACAGATTCTCCAAATGACCGGGATAAACCTTCGCAACCAGATTGTGCAGGAGTGTTAGTAAAGTCTCCTAGCGAGTGTAGAATTCTGTTCGTGGGTCAAATACAGAGGTCAAATAGCTCTTCAAACATGATACTTGCAGCCTTCAGGTACATACAATTCACCCACACATTTTTCCATCTCAAAAAAGTGGGTCTTAAAAATGGCAATTTAAAGCCATAATCGCCATGAATATGGCAGGTTTATGGCCTTAAAGCTGAAGTATACATTTGTCGGCAGGGTTCAGGGTTTAGGGAGTGCGCCCCACAGGTTTGGGGCAACTTTTCAAATTTCAAAAGATTTTGAACCCCTCCTTTCAAATGTATACCGGAGCTTTAAATTGGCCGGCTGTACGCAGGTTGCTTCGTAGGCGTTTGGGGCCCGTGAATTGCCCGGCTGTACATTGACTAGAACAGCCATTCATGGCCCGTTCCACATTGTCATACATGGCCATGTATGGTCGTGCATTGGAGGACTGTGTACATGCATGAATCGACTGCCTATAAATGCAACTTACGGGCAGGCGGATTAATGGCCCTTAATTTGAAGGCTATAAATTGCAGTGTATTGACAGCGTATACAATGACAAAACCGGCAGGAGCATTGATAGAAATGTATTTGCAACTGCTTTTGTTTCGTGCCAATTTAATAATTATTGAAATTGTTGTATTGAGTGGATTTTCATTAACAGAGTAAATACATTTAACAGATACATACTGATCTACACATGATACACAGCTACATAAGCTAGTAGAAGACAGCAGGTCCGGTATTTCAGCCATGAATAGATCCACCTGCACATAGAAACAATGCCACGGAAATAACTGATTGTAACATAAGCCACCACTTACATGGCGTGCTGAGAACTGTGTGATGCCATCGAACAAAAACAGCGCGAGATAAATGCAGGACCTGCGAACATTCAAACAAACTTACAAACGCAACACCTGCCCCACGAATCAACCAATTAGATTAGAACAGCCGCAAATGCATGAAGGGCGTGGGATTAGAACTGCCGGATAAACAGAAAAGGCGACAAAAGACACACGACGGGATATGTCTTACACACAGCGTAAGTACGCCATAAATTCATAAAAGCGACAGAATATACGATGAGGTGCTCTGTGACAGAAAGTGGGCATCAGACCCGCGTCGGCCAGAGAGTGTTCGAGCTGTGAGCTGGAACTAGAACGAACAATCAAGTTACGTATTCGACCGGCAACTAAGGGACGGGCAACTGAGGAATAATAGGAACTGGGAAGCTAAGTGAGCATTGAGAAGAGAAACGGCGAGAAGAGAAATGGCGAGAAGAGAAATGGCGAGAAGAAAAATGAAGAGTCGATGCTTTGAGGATGAGGTGGTTGGGCGAGGTGGGTGGGTTGCTTGTTTGGAAGGAACGTGCAGAAGGTGGAGGGAGAGATTGCGTGCAAACGAGGGTGGCTCTCGATGGCTTGGGATTGGCTGGGCTTGAGCTGCTGCTCAATCATAGGCACTTGACAGCTTCTTCTCGAATCACAAATCGCGCGACTCGAAGACTGGTTCTGTTGTGTGGTGCCTAGCGCGCCCCATGAAACCACCACCTACAGCATGCTGGGTGCGACACGAAATTGATGGGAATCTTTTCGATCCCATTCGCCACATCAGCAGCAAAGAGACACTTCATTCGTCGAAACCGTTTTCAAGATGTGTGAAGATAATCGTGGGGGTTATCGTCCAATGGAAAACTTCGTCGCCTTTCCAGGCGCATTCAGATTCGTTTAGCGAGAAACCCAACAACTCAACAGTCCAAATGCATTCTAGGAAAAACCAGACTTCTTGTCACTTATATCTTAGCCTCATCAATCAACTTTGCAGCACCTACTACTACTCCTCCTACTCCTACTCCTACTCCTACTCCTACTCCTACTCCTACTCCTACTCTTACTCCTACTCCTACTACTGCTCCTACTACTGCTCCTACTACTACTACTACTACTACTACTACTACTACTACTACTACTGCTGCTGCTGCTACTACTACTACTACTACTACTACTACTACTACTACTACTACTACTACTACTACTACTACTACTACTACTACTACTACTACTACTATGTTGAATTATATTGCATATCCTAACTGCCTACAGCTTGCTAGTGTATTAGTTAGTTATTAGGTTCAACTGCTGATGGTGTACCCTATCCTCTCCCCTATCCTATATCTTGTAAACATTCCTTAGTGAATGACCCTCTTTGCCCAATTCTCTTGCCATGTTCACCCTCGACACTCACTCTTCCTAGGTAAACCCTAAGTTACTAAGTCAAGAGTTAAGAGCGTGTTCTGACATACTACTACTACTACTACTACTACTACTACTACTACTACTACTACTACTACTACTATTACTACTACTACTACTACTACTACTACTACTACTACTACTACTACTACTACTACTACTAGTAGTACCACCACCACTACTACTACTACTACTACTACTACTACTACTACTACTACTACTACTACTACTACTACTACTACTACTACTACTAATACCACCACTACTACGACTACTACTACTACTACTACTACTACTACTACTACTACTACTTCTACTACTACTACTACTACTACTACTACTACTACTACTACTACTACTACTACTACTACTACTACTACTACTACTACTACTACCAACGATGACGACGACGACGACGACGACCACAACAACGACAACAACAGCAACAGCAGCAACATCAACAGCAGCAGCAACAACAACAACAGCAGCAGCAACAACAACAACAACAACAACAACAACAACAACAACAACAACAACAACAACAACAACAACAACAACAACAACAACAACAACAACAACAACAACCACCACCACCACCACCACCACCACTAATAATATTACTATTACAACTACTGTTGCTGCTACGTTCGCTGCTATGACTACTGCTGCTACTACTAGTAGGTCACAGAAGCAGCACATAACTCAAACACTCAAACATGACAACGCATGTCAATGATAGCCATAGAATGATGTCTTAAGTGCATAGAGCTTCATTTGTTTATCTAGAAAACGGTGTATTTCCTTTTGAAAGTCTGCGAATCAAACGTCATTTTGCAGTTTGTTGAGGAGGTATAAGGGAGGCAGGAGAACAGCTCTCAAATTGATTTAGACCACAAACATGGTGGTTACGAGCCCCCAATTACGTTGAGCCGTGTGTGCATTTGGAAACCAACCCAAGTTGAGTGTTTGGGCATTCATTGAATTGTGAACACAAGTTTATCGTTTACAAAGAAGAAACAGGTTTTTTTATCATTTCCAATACTCTGCCAAGTATGTGGCTGCCATTTTAATATCTATGTGTGTGAGATTCTGAAATGCGATTTTTATAAGCAACCAATTTGTATGAAAGTTAGTGTGTTGCAACTGCATACGACATCCCCCTTTCTGCGACCATCACATTTTTTTGAGGAAGCCCCCCACCTGTTCCCCTCTCCCCCACCTCCCTTGCCACAAACAGACCCCCCGCGCACTCGAAAGTTGTTGCCCAAAGAAGTCCATAGGAATTTTGGCGCGGTCGCCAATTTTTTAGGGGCAGCAATTTTCGCACGCTCGTGTCTACGAAATTCGACATCGCGTTACTTGCACGAAATTCTCGCCAGTAGCCGTTCAGACTGCGCCAGAACGGTTGCGCTGCCCACAAACCGAAATAAACCACCGACAAGTGACGAGGCTGGAAACCGAATCGCGTCGTCAATTTGAGCCGTAGATCCTGAGAAAATCGAACGTCAAACAACCACATTAAATTTCACGCTTCGAAGCGAATGTCTCACTGAGTGCGACGCGACAAACAGAGTTGAACTATCGATGTGATCTCGACCGTTGCACAAATCGCTTGGAATTACATCCGTAGATCAATAACAAGCACATTCCACGAAGCAACATAACACAAATTCTCCCGTGCAAAATTGGCAAAGCAGGTTCGATTGCGGTGGCAAAATTGCCATCTTGCCGCCAAACCCTGGCACGGGCTATACACAGCAACTTACAACGATCAGAAACCATCAAGAAAAGTGGTCCAATCGACCATCCCATAGACAACACCCCCTACATTTTTGAGATGTCATCCTATCCTTTCAGCCACAAGAAACTGCTTTGTACCCAGTTGACGGCCAGTCATCTCTAGTTCAGAGGTTGAACCCGTAGCATGACTGACTGTCAACTGGGAACGGATAACCTAAATTATAGAAGTTCTCTTTTCTGGGTTGTTTGTACGCCCAAAGATTTACACCTTGGTGTTCGTGGGAACCAGGACTTTATCCACGCCGTGCGCGATGAAGTACGGTCCAGCGTACAGCCGAACGATCTTGATCGTGGTCCAGGCGGCAGGGGGGGCGTTGGGCGTCTTGGCGAAAGAAACCGTGTTACCATTCTGCTGCGAAACCTTGTACATCGCCTGCTTCAGCTGCGTGCCGACCGGCTGCGACTTCTTGAGCACCTTGAGCGCGGGAACGGTGTACTTCTTGCGGATAATGTGGTACGCCGTAATGTTGTAGATTCTGGGGATGTTGGCTTTGTTAACGGGGACCTTCTTAGCGAGGGCCTCCGCCTCTGTGTCGCTGGGGAGGAGGAGGGTTGCGTCGCTGAGTGCTGTGAAGTCATACTTGGAGTTCACTGGAGGGGGGGAGAGGGAATATTTGAGGCAGAGAGAGAGAGCGGGCGAGGACAGAGAATGAGGAATAGTTCAGTGGCTGGAGCTAACTGATAGCTGGAGTTTCACGCGAATCGACGAAAGCTGAAGAGGCGCGCGGGAGGCAGGGAGAGGGAGGCTCAACGAAGCCTCTGAACGCGAACCTGGGCGCGTTTCGAGTTAAGTTGAAAAAAACAGAGCAGGATTATGAACGACTAGGAAGAGTTAAGGAATCGACGTGTATACTAGAGAAGCGGGAAGAGCGTGCCGCGTCGGGGGAAGATCAAGGGATGATGGGGCTTGATATCGACTCCTCATTTCAGGCATTCTGATTGCGGCAATATTAGAGAGAGCGCGAGCGCATTCTAATAGTGAGAACTTACGTGCGAGGCCAATGTTCTTGTTGATGTCTTTGGCGTATTTCGCATATTTCGGAAACTTCTGAGTAATGGCGTTCGCCATGTTTTGAAGCTCCGCTTTTATTTGCGCCTTGGTGGGCTTCGCCGGCGCCTGGGCGTGCGCGCTCGCAAAGCACAGCATGATGCAGAGCAGTCCCAAGAGAGAGAGGTACCGTGAGCTGGCCATGACTGGAAGGAAAGTGCGGGATCGTACAGGAGGAAGCAGTTTCGTGCGGATGGGAAACCCGGAAGGATGATGCTGGCTCCTAGGGCAAATCGGGAAGTGAATCTCTATTCTCGATCGACTCGAGTTGAGAGGCACGAATGAAGTTGATGAAAGATCGCGAGGCATGGAAAGTGATTTATAGGTGGGAAAGGGGCTGGGTCGGAGCGGGAGCGCGTCAACAATAACCGACATGCGGCGCGAGAAGCGGTGATGCAGCCCAGGCGAAGTCTCAAGTCCGGTGGACGATAGGCTTGAATTCGTCGTGCTGGAAGGTATGTGCAGGTGGTAACTACCCGTCGCCAATGAGTTTCGGGGGAGGATGCGACGATGCTTGACGAGAAGTGGTGGTGGCTGTCGGTTGAAGTCGCGGTCCGCGTGAAGTGGGCGACATTTCAACGACATTCCATCGCTGGGGCAACATACTTCGTCCTGCTCTATCGAAGCTTTTCGGCACAAGCCCTTTACCGCAAATTGCTACAGTTTATCTTACTGATATGAGCGATATGTGTTACCCATCCCCTTACGGTGGCTGACAATCTGTCTAATCCCCTGAGATGAACTGGTCCGCCATAACATTGGAAACTCCAGTCTATAGTGCAAGCAAATGGATATGGTCTCTTGTAAGTCAAATTGTTGTCGCGTGTTCTGGCTGAATGCTAGCTTTGCAGATGCTTCTTTAGCAGTACTTCACATGTATATTGTTGAGCAGGGTTAAATTGGTTCTCCTACCATAAATCTGTAAGATTGCAGCTACTTGTCCGTGTACTCCAATTCTGGAATGGTCACCTAGACGCATACCGTATTTATCGCTCAAAACTAATATATCAAAGGTAAGAGGAAAAAAAATCACAGTAGCAAACATAGTTCCACATCACATCCCAATTCCAACCCAATCCCATCAGCATGCGACAGCAGCGCAGGGAGCTTATTGGGCGAAGTCGTAAACACAGCTTCCGTCGTCGCTGCGAACGGTGGGGTCATAGTTGACAGCGTTGGGATCAGAGCAGCCTGCTGGCACCGGCACTCCCACTTGTTGGGCATAGCCACCTGATGGAGTGATTGTGAAGGGATTGAGAAAGGAAACAGGGGTGATGTGAGGAAAGTGCAGCATAGATGCATGTGCATTAGACCCTTGGCAAACCCAGCTCATAGCCAGATGTCACAACAACTCCACTGCTTCAGCGGAACCAGTACAAGCTTGGGTGGGCCCGACCGCAAGGTGCTTTGAAACTTGCGTTTTAAGAAGACTCAAAGCCTCATGGAGAAAAGGAAGTAGAAAAGGAAGGAAAAGAGACCATCCCACCCAGTGTAGAACGAGCAGACGCACCTTCGAAGAAGGTTCCCTGCTCCATCTGGTCCTTGTTGGCATCACCGAGGGCGGCCGACGCGAGGTAGGTGTCAGCGAGCTGCACGCGCTTGACGTTCTCCTGCTCCTTCACCAGCATGTTGCCGTACGCCAGCAGGGTCTCCAGGTTCATTGCCGGCTGGTCGAATTTGGGCGGGCCCGACCGCGAGTTGACGAGGTGCTTTGACACCTGGTCCACGCCGACCTTGGCCACCCACCGGCGCACCTCGTCGTCGTACACACGGGCACGGAGAGCACCAAAGAAATCTGTTGCGGGAAAGTGGTGGGAGGTGGTGGAAAGCGGTGGAAAGGGGTTTAGAGGTGTGGTCATGTGGTGGGAGAGTGTTGAGACCTGGTCCACGTCGACTTTGGCCACACACCGGCGCACCTCGTCATCGTACACGCGGGCACGGAGAGCACCGAAGAAATCTGCAGGGGAATTGAGATGGGAGGTGGTGGAAAAGTGTGGAAAGAGAGGTTAGGCCGCGTGGTGTTGGGAGTCATTGCCGACGTTAATCTTTGCCACCCACTTGCACACCTTGTCATCGTCATCGTACATGCGCACACAGAGAGCGCCGAAGAAATCTAGCGGTGAACAGTGGGGTGACGTGGTGGGAATGGGTGGAGAGGGTTGGGAAGGGGTGTGGGAGGTGAGACATGTGGTGGGAATGAGTGCTGAAACCTTCCTTGTGCATGCTGATCTGGGCTGGGCGTACTAATGGACGCTCAATGCAAAGGACAGACACCGTGGGTTCGGGCATTTTGAAATGCACCACATACCATACCAGACTGAAACCATACAATGATACGTACAAAACAGCTCAAACAACACGCAACACGAGCACGAGCACACCACACCGACACACAACGAATGACCGATGGACGTCACATCAGGCGTACCGATGGACTGGCCAGGGAAGGTGTCGACGAGCCTGGTGACGTCGTTCTCGGGCACTCCGTCGAGGCAGAAGATGCCCTGCGCCACGCCCACGCGGTCGTCCCGCGTGGGCGCCCAGTAGAACTTCTCCAAACGTCCGTCGCCTTGAACTCTATTGCACATTCTCGCATGCACAGCCACTCACAGTGCTTGCACAGCGCAAGCACGGACACCCACTCCGATGACAGGACACACACACAACATGGGCGCGCGCGTACGTACCAATGGACTGGCCGGGGAAGGTGTCGACGAGCCTGGTGACGTCGTTCTCAGGCACGCCGTCCAGGCGGAAGATGCCCTGCGCCACGCCCACACGGTCGTCGCGTGTGGGCGCCCAGTAGAACTTCTCCATGCGCCCGTCACGGATCAGCGGCGCGTACAGCGTCGAAAAGTCGTTGCCCGTCACAATGATGGGCACTCGGGGGATCTCGTCCTTGTTGTACCTGCGGGGTCAAGGGAAAAAAAATAGATTGAGGGGGGAGGGGGGAGGGAGAGAGGGGGAGAAGGGGAGCATCATAAGAGCGCCATGCATAAGCTGACAAAAATACAGAGAACAAAGGGGTGAGGGGAGCATTCCCGTCAGCGGGGGAGAATCAAGTCCCAAGAAAAGAAACGAGTAAGTCAGCGCAAAGGTCCGAAGGTATGTCCGGGAGACATCCGTCAGTCAATCAGTCAGGCACGTCCACCCCCCCTTTCCCTTCCCCAACCCAACACTCCCCACATCATCACATCCCATTCCGATTGAGCTGCTTCCACGATCCCGCTATGCCTCGCCACTCACATGCCGGGGAGCTGCACGTTGGTGGGGTTATCGGCGATGTTCATGAGCGTGGCGTTGACCATCTGGTTGTTCACAGTGTACTGCGTCGTGCCGCCCATGCGGCCCGCGCCCGCGTCGAGGTCGTTGATGAAGAGGCAGCACATCTTGCCCTTCTTGATCACGTCCGACGCCTCGCGGTACCGCTGCCGAATCAAAGCCGCCGGCTCGCCGGCGTTTCCGGACTCGAGCTCTCCCGCGCTCATCATGATGGGGCTGCGGGGGGGGGTGGGAAGGGGGGAGGGGGGAGCGGGGAGAGGGGGAAGGGGTGGGAGACGCGGAAAGGAGGAAGGAGACGGTTGAGGAGAGGAGAGAGACGGAGTAGGTCCCATGCGGCCCGCGCCCGCATCGAGGTCGTTGATGAAGAGGCAGCACATCTTGCCCTTCTTGATCACGTCCGACGCCTCGCGGTACCGCTGCCGAATCAGCGCCGCCGGCTCGCCGGCGTTGCCGGACTCGAGTTCTCCCGCGGACATCATAATCGGGCTGCGGGGAAATGGGAGAGGGGAGGGGGGAGCGGGGAGAGGGGAGCGGGGAGAGGGGAGCGGGGAGAGGGGAGCGGGGAGAGGGGAAAGGGGTGGGAGACGCGGGAAGGAGGAAGGAGACGGTTGAAGAAAGGAGAGAGACGTGGTAGGTCCCATGCGGCCCGCGCCCGCGTCGAGGTCGTTGACGAAGAGGCAGCTCTAGTAACTGGTTAGTATGAACGACTAGGCAAGCGTACAGCGGACGAGGAAAGGGAGGGAGGGGCGAGCGACGAAAAGGGAAGGAGGGCCAGCGACGAAAGGGGTGGGAAGGAGAGCGACGAAAAGGAAGGGTGGGAGGGCGAGCAACGAGAAGGGAGGGCGAGCAACGAGAAGGGAGGGCGAGCAACGAGAAGGGAGAGCGAGCAACGAGAAGGGAGAGCGAGCAACGAAAAGTAAGGGAGGGGGAGCGAAGGAAGGGCGAGAGAAGGAAGGGCGAGCGAAGGGCGAGCGAAGGGCGAGCGAAGGGCGAGCGACGCACTTGATGCCGAGCTTGGCGAAGATGAGCTCCATCTGGAACGTCTTGCCCTGACCCTTGCCTCCCCACACTCCCAGAATGAGCGGCACCTGTAACGAACGAACGAAAGGGACATTGACGAAATCACAAGGCGTTGTCAGTCACCGTGACTTCGCGAATTTATGTGGAGGCTCAACTGTTTCCGAACGCAGTACATGTTGTCATTCTAACGCCGGCTATGTTACGGAGGAAGTCCCAACAGGATGAAAAACAAGTCTTCGCATGTAGCCATGCGATGCGATGTCCAAGAGGCGTCAATACCGCAACAGCTAAGAGCAACTTGAGCCATGCGTGTGGTGCCTGAGGAGGCATCAGTACGTACCTCGAGGTTGCGCCATTTCATGAAGTTCTAACAGGCTGAAAAACACGTCTCATCTTGAAGCCGTATGATGGATGGCTAAGGAGGCATGAAAAGGAATGTTTTACCTTGTCGATGGGCAGCTTCATGAAGTTCCAGCGAACGTTAAAACAAGTCTACGTATGAAAGCATTCTGACGGATGTCCGAGAACGAATAGAGAGACATGCATTACCTTGATGTTGGGCAGCTTCATGAAGTTCTTGGCGAGATGCACGACGACCTTGTCCATGAACGCGGGAGCAATGTAATAGCCGTCCTTGGTGTTGTCCCACTGCAGGCTGCACGCACCACCATGCCATGACAGCAATGCCAGGGAAGCTAAGGTTAGGCATTTCACTCCATGACAGCTACAAAATAGCCTTCACCGGGAAGCATTCAAAACTCTGGTAAAAAAGAAACCTGCAAAACAACAAACTGTAATAGCTCGAAACGGCTCACTGACGACATGGTAAGTGATTTACCTCCTTTGGCCTTGGCTGACGTAATCGTACGACGACAGGACAGCCTTGTGCGTGCCAATGCCTTGAGCACCCTGCACGCAGCACAACACCAGGTCAGCTCACGACCGCGAATATACTACGTCTCAACAGACCGAAAAACGAAAGGAAAAAAGCAGAAGGATAACGAAGTTTTTTCCTGCAATTCAATGCCTGCTTTCGTTCCCGTTCTCCTTCCGCGGTGCAACACCAACTTGCATTTACATCCAGAGGAGCTGACTTCTCGAGGAACTAACATCGAAAGGTTCTGACAAAAACATGGAACTAACGTCCCAAGGAGCGTATACCGCAAGGAGATGAATAGAAAGGAAATGACGTCCCAAGGAACTAACACTGAGCTGACATAGAAATGAGTTGACTTCCAAAGGCTCACCTGGAAGGCGGCGTCAACCATGCCGTAGCCGCGGGTGATGTCCTGCTGGTCGTCGGACCCATCGCGGCCCAGCCCACCCCAACGGTCACCAGCCATGCACACCACGCGCGCGTCCGACTTCTTCACTGGCAGCGCAGCGCTCGCGGCCTTCGCCTGTGGTTTGGAGCCCAGGAATGACGACTTCAGCGTCGCCGTCTGCGCTGCGACAGGGGTCTTAGCGATGAGGGAAGCCATGGTTGCTGGAGTTAAGTTACACTGCTCGGTGTAGAATTAGTGGAGATTCAAACACGAGCAGAATAAGGAGCTCCAGCTGTGAGAAAATGACAATACTCTTGCAAAGTGGGTCCCGGAATTGGCCTAGAAAGCTTCTAGGGAGACCCTCTCAAGCATACTCGTTTGAAGCGGGTTTCGTTACGAACCAGGTTCGCCACACTATCAGGGTCAGCAGCACCACAAGCTCGACCAAAAGCGGGAAGATCCAGGCTGACGTGGCATCGGAAAGTTTATGAACTGCTGGCCATCCCAGCTTTGTCGCCACGTGGAATGGTCTCTCTGACGCAAACATTGAGGCTCGAAACTCACCGTTGATTGTCTCGGTGGAATCTCCCATCGTGCTGGCGTTGATCCCTTCTTCGTCAGGACTCCACCAAGGAGGCAATCCATTCTGTCAGATGTGTGGTGCAGATGCAAACGTTGTCCTAATCGGCTAACGAGGCTGTGGCTGTGGCCACTTGACGAAGGCGGTATCTTCCACGTGGAGTACGAAGACTTGTCATTCAACGGCTTTGTTGGGCTCCAAAATTGAATCGGTGATGCGCGGTGCTGTTTTTATACGCAGTGAATGGAGCATTTCAAAGAAGCCTAGTTGACAACAAATGCAAATGCAACAGCATAATCTCATACTAAAAATGCATGTACACCATGATCAACACATTTGATGGGAAGGTAATACACTGAAAAGGGCAACGTCTGTTTACACCACATAAACAGCCAATCCAAATTATGCAGGGATGTCATAAGCAGAGACCCTCTTGGAGGTGTCCGCAACAAAAAGCTTTCGACCGCGTACCCCAAATGATGTAGAAAGATAATTCACCTGCCACATGTGCCAAAAAGAAGAAAGCTCGCATATTCGAAACACATGGGAAGGCGCCTTCATTTGTGCAAGGCAATGCGCGACACATGCAAAGAAAGAGGACTTGGAACAAAAAAATGGAAATGACACCCATATACGGTACTGCATCAAGAAGCTTGAGTCATTTCGTCCTTCCTTCTCCCCACCATGCTTCTCCCAATAAATTTCCTCAAATTCCCCCTACCTCCAACTCAAATAAGTTTCGAAAAGCCTTATAGCCCAAGAACTGAGAATGCTTAATGTCTTGCACATCTTCCTTTCATCCATATACCTTATCCTCCCCCGCCTCTCGCCCTCACCTTCTGCCCACGCTGTACGCGAATGATTGGCGCCAACATTCTCCACCTTCCATCCCTCCTTCCACCCCCCCCCTCCCCTCCCCCTCCATCTCTCACCTTCCTTCCGTGCTGTGCTCTTTGCAAATGATAAAAGCCAACATCCCCCTTCGTCTAATGTCCCACCCCTACCACTCACCTTCCGCCCATGCTGTATGCAAAAATGCCAACAGCCCCCTCTCTCTAATGCTCCACCCCTACCCCTCACCTTCCGCCCATGCTGTATGTGAATAATTGGCACCAACGGTTCCCTCCCGCCCGCCGCTTTCCGCCCTTCATCCTCGTTAGCGTCAGACTCACTATCACCGCTATCTGCCCCGCTGCCCTCTCTAGCTCGGGACGAACATGCAGAGGAGGAGGAAGCGGGAGAGGAGGAGGAGGAGGAGGAGAGAAAGGAAGAAGAGGAGGAGGAGGAGGAGGAGGAGGAGGAGGAGGAGGAGGAGGAGGAGGAGGAGGAGGAGGAGGAGGAGGAGGAGGAGGAGGAGGAGGAGGAGGAGGAGGAGGAGGAGGAGGAGGAGGAGGAGGAGGAGGAGGGAGAGAGTGCATGCGCCACATCCCACAGCAGCACAAGTCGGTCATTGCCCCCAGAGGCGAGGAGAGGGGCAGAGGGGGGAGCAAAGCGACAGAAGGTGCTGGGGGAAACATGGGGGGAGGGGAGGGGAGAAGGGTTGAGGGAAGCTTGTATCACTTATAAGATCTCTCAAAAGTAACTCCGAAGTGTTTGAGTGTTCTCAATCGAATTTGGAGGGGTTGGAAGTGAGCTGAGGCTCTGAGGTTGGAAGTATCATTCCAGAGCAGCACAAGCAAGTGGTGGAGAGGTGAGCAACAACTCTGCAAAGCATCAACTCTTGAGACCCAAAACCATCCATCTCCACTAAAAGTGAGTTGAGCGTTGTCTCACACTCATCATTAGCACCAGGGGCTCATAAAGTGCTGGTGGAGGCATGGGGGAAGCGGGGTTGGCAGGCAGAGAGAGGTGGCCAGTGGATTTATCTCTTTGAGATAAAGAGAAATAAAAAGAGGAGGTGGCTACGAGACATTATGAAAAGAGGAGGTGGACAGGGCCTAAGAAACAAAGCGAAGTAGCAAAGGAGGAGGTGGAAGGCTGATGTACCCCAGAGTCAGAAAGGGGCGGAGGGAGAGGAGGGGAGGGGGGCGGGGGGAGTGGAGGGGAGGGGGGCGGAGGGAGAGGAGGGAAGAGGGGCGGGGGGAGTGGAGGGGAGGGGGGCGGAGGGAGAGGAGGGAAGAGGGGCGGGGGGAGTGGAGGGGAGGGGGGCGGAGGGAGAGGAGGGAAGAGGGGCGGGGGGAGTGGAGGAGAGAGGGACAGAGGCAGGGCCAATGCGGAAGAAAGCTGCTGGTGTAAACAGCAAGACCAAGGATCCCATTCCGCTTCGAAACTCACAACACACTCACACAGCAAAAACTGATGCACAACGACAGAAGTGACTTTTGAGTCGACTCACAGCACAGGTCACCTCGTTACAATGGCACACAACACATGTTCTGATATTCCAAACACACTCACACAGCAGAGACCGATGCGCAATGACCGCGCATCCCTCCTTCTCTCGCTGCTACCATTCCTCCTCCCCCACTTCCCCCACCCCCCTCACCACTCCCACCACTCCCCTCACCACTTCCCACCCCACCAGCTGTAGCAGCTGCTGTTACTGCCATGGGCCCTCCAAAGACTAGTAGCCGAGCTCCTTTCCTATTTGCCTCCACCACCTCCTCTTCTCTCTCCGCCCTCTCTGCCCCCCCTCCCCTTTCTGCTGCAGATGCATCCCCGTTACAAGCTTCCTCGTTACCCAGTTCTGAGTCCTCTGCAATCGTTGCAGGAACAGCAGCAATGCTACCCCTAGGTCGTTCACTCCCCCCTCTTCCCTGTCTTCCTCCTCCTCCTCCTCCTCTCCTACCCCTTCCTCTTCCTCTCCCTCTCCCCCCACTCCTCCTTCTCTCTTCCTGCCCTCCACCTCCTCCTCCTCCTGTCCTCCTCTCCCCCTCCCCTTCCACGTCAGCATCAGCATCCCACACTGCTACAGTGCCATCGCCCTGCGCCACGGCCAATAGCGTCAAACCACGTGTCCTCCAAGAATCACCACCAGCACCAGTGCGAGCAGAAGCAGCAGCAGCAGCAGCAGCAGCGGTAGTGGCAGTGCCACCAGCAGTGGCAGCAGCAGTGGTGGTGGCAGTTCCGGCAGCAGTGGCAGCAGCAGTGGTGGTGGCAGTGCCGGCAGCACTAGGAGAAGCCCTCACAGGAGGAATGTGGAGAGCAGATAGAGAGTGGATGAAGGGAGGATTGCACATGCGAGACGAAATGGAGGAGGAGGAGGGTGCACTGGGGGAGGGTGTATTGGGGGAGGTGGTATCTGCCGACAGGTTGACTGAGCGGAGGGGTCGGCCAGAGGCAAAGTCCCATTGAGCCCAGGTACAGTCGAGAGCAGCTGAGAACACTGCAGGGCGATCGTTGGGAGGAGGGGAGGAAAGGGAAGGGGTGACGGCTCTGGTCTGGTGATTATGGAGAGAACATTAACAAGCGGAGGGGTCGGCCAGAGGCAAAGTCCCATTGAGCCCAGGTACAGTCGAGAGCAGCTGAGAACACTGCAGGGCGATCGTTGGGAGAGGATGAGGGGAGAGGAAGAGAAGATGAAACATTTATAGAGGGATTTAGGCCACAGGCAAAGTCCCATTGAGCGCAACGATAGTCGAGAACTTATAACGAGACTACTTATAAGTCTCCATCGAGGAGACTACTTTTGAGGTGTCCAAAACACTTATAACGAGAAAGGGGGGAACAATGACAGGTTTAATGTTTGGAGTTAGCACGGAAGAGGTGGCAAGAGGTTACTGGGGCACGCAAAAGGTTGTGATGTAAGGGTGGTGCCAAGTGTCTTTTGAGTCGACTCAATAGTGACCTCGGTGCCGTTGTTTAAAGGGCGGATTCGATCGCAGTGTCTTTTGAGTCGACTCAAAAGTCAACTCACCTCGGTGCCAAGTGTGATACTTGGTTCCGCGTGGTTGTGGTCCGGTTCGGCTTTACGAGAATGTTGAATTTGAGGCGAAACGGACCGCGAGGCGCCTTAAAAAAACCGAAGTGCGATGTTTCGATCCGGGCGGTTGTGACCTTGTGATTCGACTCGGCTTAATGTCTATGTTGAAACTCACAGCTATGGCTGTGACTGAATGGGATTGAGTACACGGGATTGAGTACGCATCAGATCAGAACTCACATTGCCATGGCTGCTTGGGGTGGAACAGGACAGAGCTGCAGATCTGCCGCACAGACATGACATGCATGCATGGTGTGGGTGGAGGGAACAGGGAAATACAGGGGAACACAACACATAGAGTTGCATCTATGAACACAAGGGATGCGTAGGGAAAGCAGAACGGAGCTGCAGATCTGCCGCACAGACATGCATGGTGTGGATGGAGTAGAGGGAAGAGGAAGGAAGAGGAGGGAAGAGGAGGAAAGTGGAGGGAAGAGGAAGGAAGAGGAGGGAAGACGAGGAAAGTGGAGGGAAGAGGAGGGAAGTGGAGGGAAGAGGAGGGAAGTGGAGGGAAGAAGAGGAAAGAGGAGTAGAGCATGGGTGAAATGAAACTGAATGAATCTTCATAATTGACATGTGTGATTTGATCACGGGATTTGGATTGAGGGAAACTAACCCAACTACAACCACCATATTGGTAATTTGTTGACCAATTGAGCTGAATTTCCCAACTACTGGGTGTATAACTTGGTAATACACCTCGGGCTTTGGTCACATTACCAAGTTATGGAAGTTTTTTTAGGCGCCACGGAAATTACCGAGCTATGGACACCCCGAAGGGTTCGATGTAGCGAGTGGTTGATCAGGCTGATGACCTGATGAGAGGGGAGAAGAGGGGGCAAGACACGGGATAGACAACGGTTCAGTGCGGTGCAGGGAGAGGTTGGCCCCTCGAGAGTGTTTTACCGAACTGTGCACGCTGCGAAGGGTTCGATTCCGTGAGTGGTTAATCAGGCTGATGACCTGATGAGCGAGAAAGGAGGGCAAGACACGGGATGGAGAATGGTTCAGTGCGGTGCAGAGAGTGGTTGATTAGGCTGACGACCTGATGGGGGGAAAATGGGGGCTGGGACACATAATAGGTGCATCGCAGTTGTGTTCTGTTACAGGCAGTAGCGCTAACGAGAATGCGCAAGGTGTACAAGACAAGGTGTACAACAAACTACTTAGATCCATTTAGATCTAGACACAGAGCGACCTCAGTTGGCTTGCTGTGATCGAATCCGCCTTTCAACAACTTCCAGGCAGTAGCGCTAACGAGAATGCGCAAGGCGGACAAGACAAGGTGTACAAACAGACTATTTTTGAGTCGACCCAAAAATGAGGATTGGGGCGCACATAAGGTGCACCGCACCGCACACAAGCTGTTCTGGAATGTTCCAGGCACTAGCGCTAACGAGAAGGAATAGATGTCTTGACTTGTGCACGCATGCACCATGACTTGGCTGGATTTCACTGCAACAGAATTAATACCAACATATAATTCACAATTTGCATGCACAAACCTTGACTTGGCCTGAATCGTCTGCTGCTGCCAGGAAGTCGCCTTTCCGGTCCACTGCCAGCTGGTGGAGAGCGGTGGAGAGGGGTTATGAGAGGTGCATACAGTCATCTGTGAGTTAGCCTCGATGGTTTGCGAGGGTTTGAAGAATCGAGCTGAGGAGGATACAGAAACGATAGTGTGTTTTACAAGAATAAAATGCACAGGCAGAGGGAGGGGGGAGTGGATGGAAAGGGCTGGGGAGAGCGATCAAGGGAAGAGAGAGAGAGAGTGAGTGAGTGAGTGAGTGAGTACAAAAGATTAGTATTACAGCGTTGATTTCATCAGCATTGAATGACAGCCGTCGGATTATGGCCTCTGATCCATCTGACGATCCTCCTGCCTGACAATCAACATGCATCCCATCCAGCCATGCCTCAAATCACATCCCATTCATGCCATGACATTCAATGCCATGTCATGTCACGCTATCCCATGCCATACCGTTCCTTGCCACGCCATGGCGACCCATCCATCACATCCACAAACAACCCCATAACATGCATGGACAACCCCACGCCATGCATGGACAGCCACCATGCAATTGCAACGATGACAAAAATAGACATCTGAGAAGAAGGAACATGAGGAGATGTCGTCCCAAAACGAACATCTAGGGTATTATTGAAATTTCAGAAAAAATGATGAGATGGTGAGATGGAGAGTGTTATGGATAACCCTCTCTTACTGCAGATTGGGTCTAGCAAAGAAAAAATAAAAATACAGACGGTTCTGCTGCAGCTGTAGCACATGGTTCCCCCCCCCCCCTTTCCTCTCACATTTTCCCCTTCCCCCAACAGCCCCCCCCTGGTCTCCACACTCCCCCCCTTTCCCCCCTTCTCCCCCCCCCCCCTTCCCCCCTTCCCCCCCCTTTCTCCCACCCATCCAGCTCTCGCCTTTTCTTCCCTCCGCACCTTTCGGCAGTCAACAAGGAAGACAGAGGAGCTGGCAGCAGCTGCCAGCACATGCCACTTCTCCCCCACCCCCTTCCCTCCCCCCCCTCCACTTCTCAACCTTCTCTCCCTTCCCCCACTTCTCCCCGCACCTTTCGTCTGTCAACAAGGAAGACAGAGGAGCTGGCAGCAGCTGCCAGCACATGTTCCTGACCTGGCGGAGGGATGGAAGGAGGAGGGCATGGGAAGGGAGGGGGCCAAGTTGGTAAAACCGTATAAGGTTATGCTATGAGCCGGCAGCAGCTGCCAGGACATGTTCCTGACCTGATGATGGGGAAATGGGATGATGGGGGCATGAGATGGGCATGATGATGGGGCAAGGCAAGTAGGTAGGTAGAGGCGTGTTTGGTTATGTCAGGAGTTTGCAGCAGCAGCGAGGTGACTTTTGAGTCGACTCAAAAGTCACCAAGTAGGTAGAGCCATGTTTGGTTATGTCAGGAGTTTGCAGCAGCAGCAGCTGCCAGCACATGCTCTTGCGCTGATGGGGGGATGGGAGGAGGAACACAGGCACCGGGGGAGGAGGGGATGAGAGGGGAGGTGGGCAAGTAGGTATGGCCGTGTAAGGTTATGTCAGGAGTGGGCAGCAGCTGCCAGCACATGCTCTTGCGCTGATGGTGGGATGGGAGGGAGGACGAGGGCATGAGAAGGGATGGGAAGGAAACGTGGCCTCGTGGCATGACATAAGCTTCAGGTGCGAGCAGCAATTGCCAAAGCATGCTCTTACGCTGATGGGGGATGCAGTAAGGGAAGGGAGTCTGAGGGAAAGAGACAACGAGAGCGGAAACAAATGGTGCGGGCGGACAGAGGGAGGTGCGAGGCCGTAGGAGTGGCGGATTGAGAAAAATCCAAAGAAGATCCGACCTTGGGAGTGGGGATCACAAGGGGGGGCCCGGTGCAAGGAGCAACGTACCTGGGAGAAAGAGCAGGCTCGGCACCGAGGCTCCGCCGAAGCAGGTGAGGTGGATGGGAGGGGTTTGCGCTGGGGAGCGCAGGTCACAGACTGCCATGCTGCCGTCCTGTATTGCATGCAAGGATCCAGGAATGCAGGGGTGCAAGGATGTGTGCAATGTTCATGTAGGAAAGGCTTGTGAGTGAGGATCAGGAAAGGCTTGTGAGTGAGGATCAGGAAAGGCTTGTGAGTGAGGATCAGGAAAGGCTTGTGAGTCATCTCAGTGAGTGAGGACTCTACTGTCATCTCACTAAGGACCGCAGGTCTCACACCGCCATGCTGCCATCCTGAATGGGGGTGAATGCACGGGGGCGTGCAGTGATGTGTGCAGTGCATGCAGCGATGCAGGAATGCAGGGATGAATGAGTGGAATCAGAAGTCGCCTCGCTGAGGCGAGCAGGTCACAGACCGCCATGCTACCATCCTGAATGGCGGTGAATGCATGGGGGCATGCAGGGATGCGTTTGTGCAGGGATGCAGGGACAAGCGCACACATCATTGCGTTATGATTGGATTCATCATAAGGCACGTCGCTGCTTCTCACAGGAAGGTTGCTTTAGGGAGTACGAGGAGTGCAGGCATGTGTGTATAATGGGTGCATCATGGGTGTGTGATGAGAACCACACATGCATGGACTGAAAAACCGAACAGCATATCCGCGTAAAAAACATTACAGGCATAGTTGAGAACTAAACGAGCTAACGGCTCCACAACTGACGATCGACGACCACGCGGGTTTGAGTTGACGGGTTTCGCAAACCCTGATAACGCGAATTTCCTTCCGCTAGCGTCCAGAGCGAGATGCCTCGTAGTGTCTAATGCGGGACAAATCGTTTCCGCGACATGAGTTGATTACTATGCTAGACTAAGTAGCGTGCGAATCTCGACGCGCCTCACCTCGCTTCCAGTCGCGAGGAGGCAATCGGAGGAGTCCACGTGGCAACATAACACGGAGTCCGTGTGGATTCGCGGGAGCAGAGTGCGCGTCAGCGAATCAGAAGCCGACCTCGACGCCATGGTGAGGAGGTGAATTGGTGACAGTAGCGAATGGAGACTAAATGCAGACCGACCGATGCGTTAGGAGCAGAATGTCCGGAGCTCTCTCCCAATACGATTGGTGTGGAAGTTAATCGACTGGAAATTACTCGAGTTTTTTTCTGCTCAATATCACACAAGTTATACCATCATCGTACAGCGAACATCTCCCAAGTTGGGGACGGCCACAATATCGGTTCAGTAAAAGGGAGCTTGGAATTTCTGGGTTGAAGTGAGGACTCCGACAGGGTTTTGAAAGTTATGATTCATCAGGGTTTTTAAAGTTATGATTCATCAGTGGTTGTTTAGAGTAACGGAAGCCAAGCCTTTCCTCTTTCCGTCAACCCAATCCCATTTCGAAATTCATTTGTGGTGCCTCCGAAAAGGCACTCCAAAAATTATTGTATGCCGCTTGATGAGAAACACACACGGTATTCTTTAGTAAAAGGCGAAAGAACAGTTCGCTATGTGTGTGACTCACGGCTGGTGGCTGACCCGATGTTGCTGAGAGCAACTAATACTCATAGAAGGCTTGCATGATAACTGCGCTGTGGGACGAACATGACGACGTGGCAAGCCAAAAACCAAAGCTCGTGCGGATTTGGAATGCACAATGGTGCTGAACCAAATTGCTTGAAAGGAACACACACATCACCTGGCGCTGATGGTTCTATGCACGGTTTTGTTGGTTTTGACAGGGTTGAGAACGATTCTCGGTAACTACCTCTTTGGGCTGTAATGTACCAGACAAGGCCTCAAAACGGGAGCTCAGGGCACTCAGTCGCCGCCTTGGTGTTTCAAATTGTCAGTCGGCTAGCTTTCCCTCTGGCACTAGTAGCCACTCATTGCGTTTCGAACCGCTTGATCCGCCACTTATCTTTAATATTAGGTCTCCACCGTCCGACTCATTCGAGAGTGCTCCTCTTATCCGCTTGTGTAATTGCACTGCGTGAAATCGTTATTTTTGGCTTGCTTACGCCGTTCCGTCGCACAGTTTTCGTTAGCGTTCGCCAGCTTTCGCCATCATGGTCCGTTTAACCGCTGATCTGATCCTCGAATCGCCGCAATATTTCAACGCGGTGCGAGAACGAGAGATCGACTTGAGAGGTGCGTGACGTGTTATCATCTCTCGAAACTTGTGAATCTCTACTGTAATGAACAGAAACGGATTACGATTTGTGAGGCACCTTAAACTTCATTGTGCGGTATTCCACGAA
The DNA here is from genome assembly GCA_947471745.1 of Closterium sp. Naga37s-1. NCBI lineage: Eukaryota > Viridiplantae > Streptophyta > Zygnematophyceae > Desmidiales > Closteriaceae > Closterium > Closterium sp. Naga37s-1. The sequence goes on from CANJKZ010000211.1 coordinate 3,039,982, forward strand.
AACAGATTACGCCAAGGTCTAAAAGCGCCATAGTACAAGAAGCAGTTTGCTTTCCGCCGGATCGATTACTTTTCCTCAATTTAGGAAGAACATTTGTCATTTGGTTACGACATGACCGGGATAATACAACGAAACTCTGGCAATTCCACATTATCAACTTTGGCTATTTGAATCTGGATGGTCACTTCCATTTTTAATCTCCCTGCATATCATGCCAACGCAGTCGAGCTAACACCCATTTCAGATAGATCACCGTATCTTCCGCCACCATCCATGAAAACTTACTCTTTAGCCAGATGTACCTCCGTTTCAAGCGCACCGCTTTCACCGTGTACGCAATGTGTGGCTGAATGATTCGTTTGTACCATGTGTGGCTGAATGTCCCATCATGCCTTGCAGGGAATAAGATCGCAGTCATTGAAAATCTTGGAGCCACAGAGGTGAGCCTTTTATGTGCTTCCCATTAAACTTCTTCACCAAATTAGTGGCTTGAATATTGCACTTCCGAAATTCGAGAGCTTATATTTAACCTAATTTTTATACCCTTTCCCTTAGACCCAATTCCATAAACCCCATTTTTGAACCGATTCCCTGATTCTCATATCCCCCTCCTAGACCCGTCCTCTCAGAACCAGGCTCATTTTCCCTTACCTTCTGATCCATTGTCCTAAACCTTCCTCCTAAACTAGCCCATTTCGTCATCTCGACTCGCAGCCCCTTCCATGCCTTCCCCTCCCTTCTGCTGCATCCTTCCCAGCTGCATCCTTCCCTACTGCTACACACAAATTTTTAACAGCTCCCTAACCCGCCACTCCCCTTTTTTCCCCTCTGACCACACCCATGTCTTTTGATAGAATTCTCAAAAGCCCCTCTGACCGCACCCATGTCTTCCCATCCCACGACCTTTTTGACAGCATTGACCTGCCAGATAATACTAAAGCCGCAATGGAAGGATTCCCGCTGCTGCATCCATCATTCCCGTACCCCTCACTCCTCAATTTCCCCTTCCGTCCGCTTACCCTTCTTTCTGTCCCTGTCAATCTGTATGCTCCCTCCCGCCCTGCCCTTTCAGGACCTTTTTGGCAGCGGTGACCTGTCAGACAACGAGAAAGTGTAGAAGCTGGAAGGGTTCCCGCTGCTGCTCCCCCTCTTTGACAGCGTCGACTTGTCAGACAATGAGAAAGTGAAGCTGGAGAATGCCAATCAATACTCCTTTCCAACCCCTGTATGATGGATCCTACCCCACCCCACCGCACAGGACCTGTTTGACAGCATCGACCTGTCAGACAATGAGATAGTGAAGCTGGAGGGGTTCCCTCTGCTGCGGCGGCTCTCCACTCTGCTGCTCTGCAACAACCGCATCACCCGCATCAGCCCCCAGCTAGGTAGTACGTATCAGATGGAGGGACTGTGTGTGTGCTGCTGTTACTGTGTTACCATGTTACCAGCTCGGCTCTCCACGCTGCTGCTCTGCAACAACCGCATCACCCGCATCAGCCCGCAGCTAGGTAGTACGTATCATGTGGTGAGGCTGTGTCTGTCTGGTGCTGTTACCGTGTTACCAGCTCTGCTCTCCACGCTGCTGCTCTGCAACAACCGCATCACTCGCATCAGCCCCCAGCTAGGTCGTAGGTAGGTGCTGTTACTACGTTACCATGTTACCAGCTCGGCTCTCCACGCTGCTGCTCTGCAACAACCGCATCACTCACATGAGCCCGCACCGCAGCTAGGTTGTGCGTATCATGTGGTGAGGCTCTGTGTGTGCTGCTGTTACCGTTCTCCTCCTGTTGCACCCTTTCTCTACCCGCTGTCCTCCCTCTTGCCCAAAGCCCAACTTCCCAAGCTACAGACCCTAGTGTTGGCCAACAACCGCCTCTCCAACTGTCCCCCGTTTCCCCTATACCCCCCTTCCCCTCTCTTCCTCTCCCCTCCCCCTCCCGCCAACCACCAACCCAAATGCCCAAGCTACAGACCCTAGTGTTGTTGGCCAACAACCACCTCACCACCCGGCGGATCTACACTCACTGGCTTGCCTGTCCCACTCCCTCACCTCCCGCCTTCCCTTTTCGCCCCTTGTTTTCCCCTTCTATCCAATGCATTCCCGCCCCTGCAACCAATCCCCATCCCCACCAGCCCATCTCCCCAAGCTACAGACCCTAGTGTTGGCCAACAACCGTCTCACTAACCTGGCAGACCTCGACCCGCTCGCGTCCCTCGCCCACTCCCTCACCTCGCTCTCTCTCCTCGACAACACGGTTGTCAAGAAGCCCAAGTACCGCCTCTACGCCATTCACCTGCTGCCGAAGCTGCGTCTCCTAGACTTCCAAAAGGTCAAGCTGAAGGTGCGTTTGATAGTATGTGCCTCCCTCTCCCATCTCTGCTCCTCGCTCTCTCTCTCTCTCTCTCTCTCTCTCTCTCTCTCTCTCTCTCTCTCTCTCTCTCTCTCTCTCTCTCTCTCTCTCTCTCTCTCCTCGACAACACGGTTGTCAAGAAGCCCAAGTATCGCCTCTACGCCATCCACCTGCTGCCGAAACTACGCCTGCTGGGCTTCCGCAAGGTCAAGCTGAAGGTACGTCATGTCAGTGTGACTCTTGCATTGACTCATGCCAGGTACGTCACCTGCTGCCGAAACTACGCCTGCTGGACTTCCGCAAGGTCAAGCTGAAGGTGTGTTGAGTGCCCCTGTCCTTCCCCCTCTCTCCCCCACTCCCTCACCTCGCTCTCTCTCCTCGACAACACCGTTGTCAAGAAGCCCAAGTATCGCCTCTATGCCATCCACCTGCTGCCGAAACTACGCCTGCTTGACTTCCGAAAGGTCAAGCTGAAGGTGTGTTGAGTGCCCCTGTCCTTCCCCCTCTCCCCCTCCCTCTCTCCCTCACCTCGCTCTCTCTCCTCGACAACACTGTTGTCAAGTAGCCCAAGTACCGGATCTACACTACACCATCCACCATCCACCTCGCCCAAGTACCGGATCTACGCCATTCATCTGCTGCCCAAGCTGCGTCTGCTCGACTTCCGGAAAGTCAAGCTCAAGGTACGTTGGCTAATGCGCCTGTCCATCCCTCCAGCTCTCTCCCCCACTCCCTCACCTCGCTCTCTCTCCTCGACAACACCGCTGTCAAGAAGCCCAAGTACCGCGGTAGACGCCATGCCATCCACTCCACCTGCTGGCCAATATGCGTCTGCTAGACTTTCAAAAGGTCAAGCTGCAGGTGTGATGTGCGTACATGAGCGTTTTACACTTTGAAGCCTTAGCAATCCTTTCTTTCTCCCCCACCCCCTCCCCCCCCCTCCCCCCCTCCCTCCCCTCCCTCCCCCACCGTTCCCGTCCCTCCCTCGCCCCTCTTCCCCTCCCTCCCCTCCCTTCCCCCCCTTCCCCTCCCTCCCCTCCCTCCCCCCCCTTCCCCCCCCTTCCCCCCCCTTCCCCTCCCTTCCCCCCCCCCTCCCCTCCCTCCCCTCCCTCCCCCCCCTTCCCCTCCCTCCCCTCCCTCCCCCCCCTTCCCCTCCCTCCCTTCCCTCATCTCCTCCAGGAGAGGCAAGAAGCCGAGGCAACATTCGGAAAGGACAGAGCAGCAGCGGCAGCAGCCAAGCGCGTATCGGCCAACACCTTTGTGCCTCTTCTCCCCCCTTTTCGTCCCTTCACTCCTCCAGGAGAGGCAAGAGGCGGAGGCAACATTCGGAAAGGACAGAGCAGCAGCGGCTGCAGCCAAGCGCGTATCAGCCAACACGTTTGTGCCTGGCGAGGCACTTGCAGAGGCAGGGGGCGCAGGCGGGGGAGGGGAGGGAGCAGCAGCAGCTGGTGGTGCTGGTGGTGATGGCGGGAAGGAGGGAGGGGAGGGTGCGGCTGCAGCAGCAGCGAAAGGGCCAACACCAGAGCAGATCACAGCAATTAAGGTAAAGGTTCTTTCCATGTGTGAAGGTGAAAGTTTTCATGGTGAAAAAGGCATACTAGGTTTTGTGTCTTCATGGGTGATGTTCTGGGGATTTTTTTGCTGGTTTGTTTGTTTGTTTGTTTTGTTTGTTTGGTTTTTTCCTGTATACCAGTAGCATAGATTACACATGTTTTTCTTTTCTTTCTTTCTTTCTTTCCTTTCTTCTTGCCGCGTTACTCGTTTAGCTGAGTTGTCGCTTTACTTATTTAGCTGAGTTATTTAGATTAATTGGTTTCTAGGGATTCCCAAAAAAATATCCGTGCTGTTCACGCTGTCCTTTTTGTGCTTCTCGTACCCCTGCCGCCCCCTGCTCCCCCTGCTGCCCCTGCAGGCTGCAATCAGCACAGCTCAGACATTAGAGGAGGTTGCACGGCTGGAAAAGGTAGGTTGTGTTCTGGTTCGACTCCAAACACGACTCATTACACGCAGCTCAGACATTAGAGGAGGTTGCACGGCTGGAAAAGGTAGGTTGTGTTCTGGTTCGACTCCAAACACGACTCATTACACGCAGCTCAGACATTAGAGGAGGTTGCACGGCTGGAAAAGGTAGGTTGTGTTCTGGTTCGACTCCAAACACGACTCATTACACGCAGCTCAGACATTAGAGGAGGTTGCACGGCTGGAAAAGGTAGGTTGTGTTCTGGTTCGACTCCAAACACGACTCATTACACGCAGCTCAGACATTAGAGGAGGTTGCACGGCTGGAAAAGGTAGGTTGTGTTCTGGTTCGACTCCAAACACGACTCATTACACGCAGCTCAGACATTAGAGGAGGTTGGACGGCTGGAAAAGGTAGGTTGTGTTCTGATTCGACTCAAAACACGACTCATTACACGCAGCTCAGACATTAGAGGAGGTTGCACGGCTGGAAAAGGTAGGTTGTGTTTTGATTCGACTCAAAGCACGACTCATTACACGCAGCTCAGACGTTGGAAGAGGTTGCACGGCTGGAAAAGGTAGGTTGTGTTCTGATTCGACTCAAAACACGACTCATTACACGCAGCTCAGACATTAGAGGAGGTTGCACGGCTGGAAAAGGTAGGTTGTGTTTTGATTCGACTCAAAGCACGACTCATTACACGCAGCTCAGACGTTGGAAGAGGTTGCACGGCTGGAAAAGGTAGGTTGTGTTGCTTCCATGCTAACTGCTGTGCCGTCATGCCAGTTTATGAGACACGTAAAGAATGGCTCAGACGTTTCAATAGGTTGCACGGCTGGAAAAGATAAGTCGAGTTGCAGCTCATCTTGAACCGATCTGTGGTGCACTTCATTTGTTCCGCACAGCACACTACTGCCTTTTAAGAAGGCTTAGTAAGCCTTCTGCACGTCACCCCACTAGCCCATATGCCACACAGTTGTGGAGCTACCGCACCCCATTTGACTCCACCACCACCACACCATACCACTCCCCACCCCACCCCATCCCACCCCACCTTTCCCCGCCCCACCACACCTCACCACTCCATGCAATGCAAAGTTAACTTCCGTGGGGCATCAAGTTGTCATTTTGAGTGTTTGTGTTCGTCCCAAGCTTCAACCTTTTGCTTCATCACAACACAGCACAGCACGTCACCACTCCACGCCACCCAGGGCAGCGTTGATATTAATTTCCATTTTCTTGTAATACTATCTGAGGGCCTGGTCACATTCACCCTACTTCACTCCACCTCACCCCACCCAACCCCGAACCATTCCACCCCATTCCACCCCACCCCACCCCACCCCACCCCACCCCATGACACCACACCAGGCATTGCAATCTGGCCAATTGCCATCAGACATCAAGGTGCCTTCTGCAGATACAGACAAAACAAGCCAACCCATGGAGTAAGTTTTGAGGCATGCCTGCTGCTCCTGCTGCCGCTGCTACCGCTGCTCCTTCTGCTGCTGCCGTTGCTTCTGCGGCGGCTGCTGCTGCTGCTGCTGCTGTTGCTTCTGCGGCGGCTGCTGCTGCTGGTGCTGCTGCTGCTGCATGTGTTGTTCTCATCTGTCTTGCCACTTGCCGGTCATTCCAGGCCAATCCCAATTTACTTGATTGGATCCTTCAAGCCAACCCCTTAGGATCGTGCATCTCTGTGCATTGCTGTTGTTGCATTTCTGTTCACTTTATTTCCTCTTTCATGTTTTTTTTCCATTCTCATACCACCCTGTCACCTGCAGAGCCGATTAATTTCGACATTTGTCTTGTGAAACAAGCTGCCCAGATTGACCCTTCCCTACCTACACTTAAGGGCAATAGCATGGCCCTACTGCCTGCTTTCTTCATTAGTGTGTGATTTGTATTAGCTATAACGTATGTTTTCATCTAATTCTGCCAGCCAGACGGGTACTACACTAGAGTAGCACAGTATAAACAACACTGGCAGCTTGACAACTGACAATTTCACTGGAAAGAATGCACTGCCACCTGACAAGACCCTTGGACACACGAAAGCATCAACTTGATCCATGTTGGAAACAATTAACTTAAGCGCCTCTATCGTGTCGAAACACCAAGTCAGAAGCGAAGCCAAACATATCGAAGCATCAGCGAGTCAACCTTCGGAGGTTGAGCAACTGCTGGAGGTTACGCGAAAGTCAAAGGTCACTGACCTTTGACTTGACAAGTACAGCGCGACAGCAAGGACAAACAACTGACTCGCTATTGAGCAGTTGCCCGAGTCGTCACTGTATCGAACCGCAACAGCAACAGCAAAACAGTTATTAGTTATAACCCTTCATATTCCCTTGTACTCTTATAAAAGGCTTGTATCTCTTTGTGTTTAATCAATCTACTTTGCTCTCACATACCAGCGCAAGGTGGTTCACAACTCTTCATTAAACGCTTCCGCTATTACATCAGTCCTACCAGGAATTTAGTCCTGTAAAGATCCTAAGGGCTTCTTCTCAGCCCAACATGGCATGAGAGCTATCAGGACAAATTCAACTACAATCAAGACACCCACAACGTCACAAGGCATGGCAACGCAGAAGGAGAGAAACTCCTCTAACGGCTCTCCCGTTACTACTCCTACTCCACCTCCTGCCTCTGGCCTACAGACAGAGGAGGGTACGGCAACAAGACCAAGGGCAACATCTACCGAAACTCCCGCAAACCAAGCCGCGGGCTTCGACCCAAGCATGATGGAGAAGTTCTTCTCCTTCATGTCCTTCTACGAACAACACCAGCAAGGGGTACCTGCGGAGTCAAACAACAGCAACAACAACAACGACGTGACACCCATGAGTCTCGATGGCTCGTCTTACGCGCGCGGAAATCAACAGCAGCAGCCTACCTTCGCTCCGTACGAGCCCCAGCGCGGCTCCATCAGCTTTATGCCACACCCGCAGCCTGCACCTGGACAAGAGAAGACACTGGACGCACTTCAAGTTCAGTCGCAATTCGCGCACGTCCTAAAACTGCAAACGACAAGGCCTTTCGACGGAAATGACTTCTTTACCTGGTCATTCGGGTCCGAGCTGATGATGGAAGGCGCGCAGATCCTTGGCTTCTTCGACGGGTCCCTACCATATCCAACACACGGCACACAGTAGGACAAGCAGCAGTACACGTATCAGTCAATGATGGCGTACACAATCCTACTGAGAAACATCACTCCGAATCAGCAGCAGAATATACGGTCTTACCGGGGATACGACAACTCTGCAGAGCTCGCGTACAACCACCTGAAGAACTTGTATCAAGCAACAGACAGCGTCAATCAAAGTCGGTTAATGGCGCAACTGACAACAGTCGAAATGAAACCAGGCGAAAAGGGGATGGCGTATATCAGCCGCTGTCGTGAATTGCGCGATAAACTCTTTCGATGTGGAGGATCGATTTCAGAAGACGCCTTCGTCACAGTCATCATCGGCGGCCTCGGTCCTCAGTGGCGCTCCACTCGCGCCATACTCCGAGCTCATGGAAAAATATCAGAAGCAGCACTCTGCGCCGAGATCCACGCCGAGCAAGAAGATATGGACCTGCAAGAAGAACGACACAAGAGGAAGGCATCAGTGCCCGAATTCGCATTCCACACTCAACGACGCTACAACAACAACAACAATCGGCATCAACCGAAACCAGTACCTCCGTTCTGTCACCTTTGCAAACGTCAGGTCACCCCCGTACACACTGCCCAAACCGGCAGCAGTCAACGCCAACGCAGCGGCCGCTTCGCCCTTCAAGCAGTCAAGTCGCCTCAACGCAAGCGAATCCGACCACTCAAGTACAAGCCCCAACAACATCGACGGGACAACCTGCGCAAGGAACAAGAAACATCGTCAGTTGCATGGCACGGCTGACCGACTCCTGCATCACTGAATCGCCACCGCATTACTCACCAGAAGAACAACTTGAAGAAAGAACTCCTCGCCGCGAGACACTGGAGCCAAACCCAACCTACGCTGCCATCGCCCAGAGCGAGCCGTCTGGGAAAGATACGTGGTTCTTGGACAGTTGCTGCGGACAGCACATGTGCTCTTCAAGACGCTTTGTTCAACGCGAACACCAACTTCAACGCGAGGTCGTCATCACCGTCGCCAACAATCAGAATCTGCGCACACGACGACAAGGCGTAGTGCAACTTCAGTCACGAGAGACAAACGTCATCCTGCAGATGTCGAAGGTTTTAATAGCAGAAGGGCTCGGCTACAACTTACTGAGCGTCAGTCAACTGATGGCGAAGGGCATCCACCTCGAAGCAGATAGCACCACTCAGGAGTTCAAGTTGTACCACGGGAAGGGCGGTCTCTACATCGGCAAGGAAGTTCTGAAGAATAACGTCTTCGTCCTCGACTTCGTCCCAGATCTCGGCACCGCTGATAGCGACGGGATCGTCACCTTCACCTCCTGGACACACCCACCAGATCTTGACCCCGACTTCAGTCCCGAAGGCTTCTGGTACTCGCACACCATCCCTGAGGCAGAACGAACAAGAGCGTTAGCAACAATTCAACAAACATCGATAGCAGCAGAGACAACATCGGCAGCAGCAGAGACAACATCGGCAGCAGCAACTCCATCAGCAGCAGAGACAACAACGGCAGTAGCAACGGCAACATCAACACCAATCGCTGGTCTTTCAACGGCACCGATCGACTACACTTCACCAAATCCTGCGCAGCAGCTGAACCCAACTCAACGGGAAGTCCATCGAAGCGCCAACTTCACCGCCAGCTTTTACTCCAACTCCGACATATATCGGCGCTCACCCGGACATCGCGCCACCGAAGATATCTGGCACGCACGAATGGGACATCCAAGCAACACGGTGTTAAACAACACAATCAGAGCAGGCGTGCTTGATAAAGATTCACTGCTCCTAACCGACGGAAGCGAACTTCGACGAGCTCGCGGAACGTGCTTTACCTGCCCCGAAGCTGACTTACCACATCGGCCGTTCGCTTCTCATCACAATCCCAGCGCACCAGCTTACGCACCACTCGAGAAAGTGTACAGCGACATCCTGTACAACCGCGAACCTGGACAAGGAGCATACAGCTACACCATCACGTTCATCGATGCCGCTACGCGTTACGTTTGGCACCTTAACCTCCCAAGCAGGGACATGGCCTTCGAGGCCTTCATCGCTTGGCTCCCAGTAGCAGAACGAGAATCGGGCGTGAAGCTAAAAAGCTTCCAGTCAGATGGAGGAGGAGAATACACTTCACAGCGGTTCAAGCAGTACTTGGCAGAAAGAGGGATCAAAAGGCTCATCTCTCTTCCCTACGCTCACCAGCAACAAGGCGTAGCAGAAAAGATGAACAGGACTCTCCAGAACACCATGCGCAAACTGCTACGAGGCATGCGACTGCCCAACCACCAGTGGCCCGAAGCAATGGACCACGCTGTCATGCTGCACAACTTGCTCTCGTCATCATCGCTCCCGAACAACGCATCACCACATCTGCTGTGGACAGGAAAACAGGGCAGCACAAAAATGTTAAGAGTTTTCGGCTGCATGGTACAGTACCGACCCCCATCTGCACGAGCCGGTCGATTTTCCCAACGCGCACAGTGGGGACTACACCTGGGCATCGAAAGAAATTACAACGCGTGGAAGATTTTCGACGTTCACTCCAAAGAAACAGTAGCAGCACGTGATGTCATTTTCTACGAACGACTCACCCTTCCGACGTATCTTGCCAACCTGGAAGAAGATCGGGACCCCACAGGCGGCTTCCGTGGTGACCGAGCCTTCGCCTCGGCAGCAGACGAAGCTGACGGGGACGAGCAGAACGTGGATGAAGCATCGGAGGAAGCCGGACCTCTCCCTTACTGCTCCGTCGACGCCCCAATGGATGACGAAAATCCTCGCGAAAGCGCCAACGCCGAAGTATTTTACCACTTCGCCGACAACGGTTACGTTACACCTGCAGAAGTCAACACCAACGAAGCAGAACACATAGGGCCCAACTTCATACCTGACCCAGAAACAGGTGACGAAGCAGCTTATCCCGCGGACACAACTCTCCCCCGCTGCACGCAGAGTGGCCTCCAGATACTCGGCCTCGTCACCGTGGTCCACGGCACGGAGATTCATAAGGAGCCTGCTACAGTTCAGCAGGCTATGGGGGGGGAGCATAGGGAAAAATGGCGTGAAGCCATGGACAAGGAGCTGAAAGCACTGGAAGAACGAAACACCTGGAAAGTTGTTCCCATCGGCGTGGCACGAAACAAGACAGTACTCACCGGGAAGTGGGTCTTCCGTGTGAAGACAAAAGCAGAAGGCACCATCGACAAGTTTAAAGCACGGTGGGTCGTACGCGGCTTCGACCAAGAGCACGGACGCGACTTCACCGAGACATTCGCCCCAGTCAGCCGACACACCTCGCTGCGAATTCTCCTCGCGATCGCCGCCATGAAGAAGAAGAAACTGCGGCAAATTGACGTCGCCAATGCATTCCTCTACGCACCTGTCGATGCAAAAATCTTCGTCGAACTACTACATGGTTCCAATGGAGAACCTAATCACATCTGTCAGCTGCTGAAGTCGCTCTACGGCATCAAACAAGCTCCGAGATTGTGGCAGCAGTACCTATACGCTCGACTTGCTCGCATCGAATTCCGGCAGCTACCGCACGACCAAGGCATGTACCGGCTCACGAAAGGCGACGACTATATCCTACTAATTGTCTACGTAGATGATCTACTCTACATCGGGTCGATCGACAACATCACCACCTGGTTCGAAGGGGAGTTACAGAAAGACCTCACGCTCACAGTCTCATCTACCGTCACGCAGTACCTCGGCCTCAACATCCAGGAAGGAGAAAGCGCGATCTACCTCAACGCCGCAAATACGCCGACACCATCGCCAAATGCTTCACACTCACGCCAACTACCATCTCTACGCCATATCGCTACACGGCAGGAAGTCACAAGGAAAGGTCCACTCTACTCAAGCCTGCCGGGATACGCGACTACCAGAGGAAGCTGGGATGCCTTCTCTTCGCAGCTGTCACCTGCCGCCCGGACCTATCATACTCTGCAAGTCAACTCGCCACCTACATTAAAAGGCCTGAAGCTGAACACATGGCGGAGCTCGACCGCGCTCTTCACTAGCTCGTTAGCACTCCAACGATCGGCTTGACCTACTACAAGAACGGAACTACAACGCCTAAGTTAATCGGCTATGTCGACGCCGACCACGACGGAGATTCTGACAACCGGCGCTCACGGACAGGCTACATCTACCGCCTAGAACCTATCGGACCTATCTCGTCGCAGTCGAGTAAGCAGGAATTAATCGCTCTCTCTTCAGCTGAAGCAGAATATATCGCACTCTGCTCAGCCACCAAGGAAGGATTGTATCTTCGCGAACTCTTGGAGGAAGCGAAGCTGGCTCAGTTACCCAGCTTCACTCTGTTCTGCGACAACCAGTCGGCAATTCGCATAGCCAACAAAAACGGATTCGCGAACAGGACGAAGCATATCGCCCTGCGATATTTCTTCGTAAAAGACGAGATCGAGAAGGGGAGACTCGAATTGTCCTACTGCCCCACGACCGGGATGGCAGCTGATTACTTGACCAAGAAGCTCGGAAAGCAGAAGTTCGAGTACTGCATGCTGCTGACTGGACAGAGCCACGTCACCAGCAGCGACACTCCAGAAGCGAAGGGGAGTGTTGGAAACAAGTAACTTAAGCGCCTCTGTCATGTCGAAACACCAAGTCAGAAGCGAAGCCAAACATATCGAAGCATCAGCGAGTCAACCTTCGAAGGTTGAGCAACTGCTGGAGGTTACGCGAAAGTCAAAGGTCACTGACCTTTGACTTGACAAGTACAGCGCGACAGCAAGGACAAACAACTGACTCGCTATTGAGCAGTTGCCCGAGTCGTCACTGTATCGAACCGCAACAGCAACAGCAAAACAGTTATTAGTTATAACCCTTCATATTCCCTTGTACTCTTATAAAGGCTTGTATCTCTTTGTGTTTAATCAATCTACTTTGCCCTCACATACCAGCGCAAGATGGTTCACAACTCTTCATTAAACGCTTCCGCTATTACATCAGTCCTACCAGGAATTTAGTCCTGTAAAGATCCTAAGGGCTTCTTCTCAGCCCAACAATCCAATCCAACCAACCACCAATGCTTCTTACAGTATCAGCTGGCCACTGTGTAAGCGTCAATTGAAACACTGATACCGCGTACCCTGGTTATCGGTACTTCATTCTAATACGGTACCTTGGGCTTGGCCGCCCGCAGGCCTGACTCGTGCCCAGCACTATCTATATGATAGAGAGGAAACAACTTGCTGGCATTGAGCCTCAAGATTGATCATGGAGTGCTCTACTTGACTTCACTCCTTCCTAAGCCTAAACACACGCTTAGTACCACACAACACGAGATAGCTTCTGAGGCACCTACAATACAAGACTGGGACCTAATGGAGTGCATACCACATCTTTCCTCTTCCTTGGGCTTAGGCACGGGCTTGATTTAATATGACGGTGGGTATGGGCGTATGCAACATAGGCATGAGTTTGAGTGTATTGGACTTCACTCCTCTTCCTTGGGCTTAGGCACAGGCTTGAACTCATAGTTATTGATGTCGATCTTTTGCTGCATGCGCTGCAAAGGGGAAGACGAGACAGTGTAAAGGTAGTTTTAGAAATCATGACCCACCGGAGTGAACATCACTCCTCTTCCTTGGGCTTGAGGACAGGCTTGAATTCATAGTTGTTGATGTCGATCTTTTGCTGCATGCGCTGCAACGCAAAGGGGGAGGGGGGATGGTATGAGGGTAGCAAGAAGAGGGTATGAGCAGCGGCATGGGTTTGCAGGGCCTGTACTCATAGTTGTTGATGTCAATCTTCTGCTGCATGCGCTGCAAAGGGGGGAGATGGTGGGAAGGAGCGACACAGAGAACAACATCACAGGAAGCAAGAAGAGAACATGAGCGGTAGAATGGGTCTGCATTTCTTGTAATTATAGTTGTTGTCGATGTCCATTCGGCTGCACACGATGCAAGTGGGGACGGTAGGAAGAGTAGGCAAACAACTTGACAGGAGGAACCTTCAGCTCTCACAACTCACCTTCAGCTCTCACAACTCACCTTCAGCTCTTCTTCCAGATCCATTGCTTTCCGCCTGGCAGGTGGTTTAAGCTCCCCAATGCCACTCTTCCTCATCAGCACGCAATCGAGTTGCCTGCAGCGCCGCCCACTCCTGAAGGCGCCTCACAACTCACCTTCAACTCACAAAACTCTCACCTTCAACCCTCACAACGCACCTTCAGCTCTTCCTCTAGGTCTATTGCTTTCCGCTTGACAGGTGACTCCAGCCAGCTCCCCAATGTCGCTCTCCCTCGTCAGCTATCGAGTTGCCTCCAGAGCAGCCCACTCCTGAGGCGCCTCACAACTCACCTTCAATCAACTCACACAACTCTCACCTTCACCCCTCACAGCGCACCTTCAGGTCTAACGGTGTCCGCTTGGCAGGGCAGGAGTCTTCAGCTACCCAATGTCGCTCTCCCTCGTCAGCGATGCGATCGGGTTGCCTCCAGTGCCGCTCACTTCTGAGGTGCCTCAGTCACTACTCCCAACTTCACCCCTCACAACGCACCTTCAGCTCTTCATCTAGGTGTAACGGTGTCCGCTTGGCAGGAGTCTTCAGCTCCCCAGTGTCGCTCTCCCTCATCAGCGATCGAATTGCCTCCAGGGCTTCCCGCTTTGCCTCTCACTCTCACCTTCAGCTCACAACTCTCACCTTAAGCTCTTCTTCTAGGTCTAATGGTGCCCGCTTGGCAGGTGTCTTCAACTCCCCAATGTCACTCTCCCTGGTCAGCGATCTAGTTGCCTCCAGCGCTGCCCACTCACCATCATCCTTGGCTCGCTCCAGGTCTCGCCTGCATGGAATGTATGAAGTGGAAGGGGAGCAAAACGGAGCAGAGAAGAGTTTCCTTTCCTTCCCATGCAACGGACCGATGGTGTTCCTCTCTGCCCACTCGCCATCATCCTTGGCTCGCTCTAGGTCTCGCCTGCATGGAATTTATGAAGTGGAAGGGGAGCAAAACGGAGCAGAGAAGAGTTTCCTTTCATTCCCATGCAACGGACAGATGGTGTTCCTCTCTGCCCACTCACCATCATCCTTGGCTCGCACCAGGTCTCGCCTGTATGAGATGGATGATATTGCAGGGTTCGTGAAATGGAGTAAAAAAAAAAAAAAAAAAGGAGCGGATGAGGGGTTTCTTGCAATGTAACGGACAGACGGTGTTGCTTGCCGCCCAGCAAGTGGGTTGTCACCACTCCCATAATCCTTGGCTCGCTCCTGGTCTCGCCTGTAAGGGATGAGAGCGGCAGCGGAGGGAGCAGCAGCGGAGGGAGCAGCAGCGGAGTGAGCAGCATCGGAGGGAGCAGCAGCGGAGTGAATGGAAGGGGGTTGCAACCCACTCACCATTGTCCTAGACTCGCTCCATGGCTCGTTTGCGTGGGATCAAAGTGAACGGAGCAGCAAGCATGCCTTGGGCCAGGCTAAATCACAAGCCCGAACCACATCTGCCTTGCACCTTGTACTAAATCACAAGTACCTCCATTTATCACACACAGTCTGAACCGCACGTGCCTTGGACCATGTACTAGCCCAGCCCCACGGAACCGACGACCATCATCCTCAGCCTTTTGAGTCGACTCAAAGTCTGCCTTGCACCATGCACTAAAGAACCTCAATCAATTACAAGTCCCACCGCACCTGCCTTGCACCATGTAGCCCAGCCCCACGGATCCGACGACCATCATCGACAGCATCGGTAGCCCATACCGAAGGAACGGCCCAGATTTCCGTGTGTTGGCCAAAACTCCACGTGTCGGCATATCCGAGACCTATAGCATACTCTGGCTGCTAAAAAGAAGCTTCGATCCGTCCTACACGGATTTAGAAGCTGAAATAGAGCACTCAATTCCGAGCTCTTGACACGTTCGTTTCAAAACCCTAAGGACGACCGCGCTAGAGCCTAGAGAAGCATACTAAGGACATGACATATTCTTCACACTAATATTGCGGAAGCTTAGGAGCTTCTGTGTCCTGAGGCTGGAAATTACGGTCGCGATTGCTTCAAGCCATGGTATAATCATGGTGTGGTATCACGACGGAGGGATGTGTTGTGGGCTCCAAGATAAGAAGTTGCGGGTTGAAGTCGAGGAGTCACTCCAATCCGATTGAACTTGAGGAGGATCAGGGTGGATCGCCCTGGGATCGTATGTTAAAACCAGAGTCTCAAAGCGACGGGCAACTTTTGGCAGTGTTGGGTTCAGAAGTTTTTTTTTTTGAACCAGGCTTGCCAGCGCGAAAGTGCTGGCTGGCGAAAACCAGGATTTCGTGCGGACACTTTCCATCCGCAGTAACAGTTCGCCAGGGTTCTGGGTTTTGGGTGGCAAATGTGCACCGTCGCTTCAAGTTCCCTCCAACCAATTGCCTCAACCTTCCTACCTTTGAAAGGGCCACTAGGTCCAACCAACCTTCCTACCTTAGAAACCTGTGGACCTCGGGTTTTAAAGGGTTTCGAGATAGTTCTGTAGATGTCAGAGACGATAAGCGTGGTTTCAATACGGTTAGCAAACCATGATCCTCCTCGATCTTGCCAGCTTTCGATTCTCCCCCGACAGCCAAACGGGTTTCCTCACCGGACTGGGTTGGAGACGGATTCGTGCGAATCTCCGCGACTGACAGGTTCAGTTACAGAAAAAGTGCGACTCTAATCATAACTACGTAACTGATCTGCAGTCGTTATCGGTACAGTGTGAAATCGCCCTCGTACGTAGGGGCCCTAAATAACAAAGCTCTGAACCTTGAAATTTAACTCAGTTTGGGGATTTCCAACAACCAGGCAGCAACCCGTAGTTTCCAAGGCCGTCCTGTCCCTTTTACCAGCCACTTCTAACGTTTCGGACCCATGCCATCCTGACGTGCTTGTCGGTGGTAGGGCACGCTCTAGGCTCGCGCACTATTGAGTTTCCGGAATAGTTGCGTCTGGTCTAGCACACTCTCGGCTCGCGCGGAGTACATTATAATCTGTCAGGGGTGTAGATTTCCGCTGGTCTTCGCTTGAGGAAATGGACAAATCAGAGGCGAAGGATGCTGCAGCGGCGATCGCGGCACCGGGAGCTGGGGACGGCACGTCGACGGAGGCCAGGGTTGCTGCAGACGCGAGTAGCTTCGGATTGCCTTTCATCTTGAATTACTGGAAAGGTATTGAGGTTCGCAGGTTGTTGGGTCGAAAAAAACCGACGCCAGCAGCTCCGGATTGCTCGTTATCTCAATATAGCTGTAAAGTACCGAGAACATGGGTAATATTTCGACATGAGTGTTGGAGTACCGACACTAATGGAAGCTGCGACAATCCCAAGACCTTTTTTCGTCACTCCGGTCCCTCGCCATCATCCTTGTGTTCGAAACGCGTGCCTACTCTTCTCGAGTCAGCTTAAGTTTCGCTGGATATGCCAGCATCTTCACACTCCCGTCCATGTTGGATTTTTAAATGTCAATGCAAGTATAAGTTCATTTCCTGTTCGTGTAGCCTTCCGTGTCTACTCATGTCCCAACGTTCGACTTGGAGACTGAGCACTGGAGTTTGAGATGTTAAAAACGGAACCCTCTTTCTGTGCCGTTTTCCTTTTCCAGAGTTTGACTTGGAAAACGCACGGACGTCTTTGGACGAGCAAGGGCTGAAGATTGAACTTCGAGATTTTCTGACAAAGCAACCCCCCTCTCTGTGTCATTTTCCTTTCCCAGAGTTTGACTTGGAAAACGCACGGACGTCTTTGGACGAGCAAGGGCTGAAGATTGCGGAGAATCAGGAGGCGAGCTCCAAGAACCGGAGGAAGCTGGCCGAGTCAACGCGAGGTAGGCTGTAGTAGAATTGTTGTTTTAAGTTTCCTGAGAGCGAGTTGATTCCTGCAGCAAAGAATCAGGAGGCGAGCTCCAAGAACCGGAGGAAACTGGCCGAGTCAACACGAGGTACGCTGGTATGGGGTCAATAGATTAGTTTTTCTGTAGTTAGTAATGGTTGAAAATTGCAGAGAATCTGGAGGCGAGCTCCAAGAAGAACCGGAGGAAGCTAGCAGAGTCGACACGAGGTAGGTTGAAGTTGATTTGAATCACAGGAGACTAAAGTTAGTAAGAGCTAGACGGCTGCTGCAGAGAAGGAAGGAAGTTTGCAGAGTCAATACGAGGTAGGCCGAATGGAATGGGGTATAATTTTCTTAAGAGTAACAGCTGACATGCTTCGAGCAGCAGCAAGCAAGCAGCAAGAATTGGAGGAATCTAGCAAGCAGAAACCATGAGAGCTGAAGTGGTGTGATGATTGATTGATTTGAAGTGCGGTGAGCCAAGGAAGGAGGACCAACTGCGAACGTGGTGACTTTTGAGTCGACTCAAAAGTCACCTCGAAACCATGAGAGCTGAAGTGGTGTGTGTGATGATTGATTGATTTGAAGTGCGGTGAGCCAAGGAGGACCAACTGCGAACGTTCTTGCCGTGGGTGCTTCTAACTTACCTGCGACAGATATCTTACATTGTGTTGTCAGCTCTGATTTGTTTTGTCGGAAGTCACGACATGGGTTTCCTCTGTATAGAGCATTCTCCAACCACCCCCCTTCTCTGCACTGCTGCAGACTTCAAGAAAGCAGCCAGAGACGAGCAGAGCAAGCTGTTCGGCGCCCTTGATAAAAGTTACATTTTGAGACGTCTATCAGAGCAAAATGTTACTTTTATCACGTAGCCAGAGACGAGCAGAGCAAGCTGTTCGGCACCCTTCTGAAAGCATATCAGGAGGAGGTGGACAAAATCACAAAGCGCATTGGCCTTCCTTCCCCCACTCCCTCTCCTTGCATTGTGCTGCAGACTTCAAGAAGGCAGGTAAAGAGGAGCAGAGCAGGCTGTTTGGCGCCCTTCTCAAGGCATGTCAAGAGGAGGTGGACAATCTCACAAAGCGCTTTAGTATGTGCCCTCTTTTTGTACCTCGTGCAGACTTCAAGAAGGCATGGCAAGAGGAGGTGGACAATCTCACAAAGCGCTTTTGGTGTAGATAGAAGGGAGGCTTACGGTGTCGTCATTCATTCCCCACCACAACCCCTTCCTTTCACTCGTGCAGACTTCAAGAAGGCAGGTAAAGAGGAGCAGAGCAAGCTGTTCGGCGCGTGGACAACCTCACAAAGCGCATCAGTCCACAGGCACCCCTCAAAGTACCTCCCCCACCATACCACACCGTTCTCCCTCTCTGTACGCCTGCAGACTTCAAGAAGGCGGGTAAAGAGGAGCAGAGCAAGCTGTTTGGCGCGCTTCTTAAAGCCTATCAAGAGGAGGTGGACAATCTCACAAAGCACATTGACATTCCCCCCCACCCCCTCTCCTTGCATTGTGCTGCAGACTTCAAGAAGGCAGGTAAAGAGGAGCAGAGCAGGCTGTTTGGCGCCCTTCTCAAGGCATGTCAAGAGGAGGTGGACAATCTCACAAAGCGCTTTAGTATGTGCCCTCTTTTTGTACCTCGTGCAGACTTCAAGAAGGCATGGCAAGAGTAGGTGGACAATCTCACAAAGCGCTTTTGGTGTAGATAGAAGGGAGGCTTACGGTGTCGTCATTCATTCCCCACCACAACCCCTTCCTTTCACTCGTGCAGACTTCAAGAAGGCAGGTAAAGAGGAGCAGAGCAAGCTGTTCGGCGCGT
The DNA here is from genome assembly GCA_947471745.1 of Closterium sp. Naga37s-1. Taxonomy (NCBI): domain Eukaryota; kingdom Viridiplantae; phylum Streptophyta; class Zygnematophyceae; order Desmidiales; family Closteriaceae; genus Closterium; species Closterium sp. Naga37s-1. The sequence continues at coordinate 3,059,061 of CANJKZ010000211.1, forward strand.
GGACAACCTCACAAAGCGCATCAGTCCACAGGCACCCCTCAAAGTACCTCCCCCACCATACCACACCGTTCTCCCTCTCTGTACGCCTGCAGACTTCAAGAAGGCGGGTAAAGAGGAGCAGAGCAAGCTGTTTGGCGCGCTTCTTAAAGCCTATCAAGAGGAGGTGGACAATCTCACATAGCACATTGACATTCCCCCCCACCCCCTCTCCTTGCATTGTGCTGCAGACTTCAAGAAGGCAGGGAAAGAGGAGCAGAGCAAGCTGTTCGGCGCGCTTCTCAAGGCGTATCAGGAGGAGGTGGACAACCTCACAAAGCGCGCCAAGTTTGCAGAAGCATCCTTTCTTGGTGTCTATCAGAAGCTCTACGAGGCCCCGGATCCCGTGCCGTCCCTGGCGTCTGCTGCTGTGAGTGCTCGTTGTTGCATTTGTTTGTAGCATGCACTGCAGATGTTGAGTTGAGCAGCCTTCCTGGGCGTGTACCAGAAGCTCTACGAGGCCCCGGATCCCGTGCCGTCCCGGGCGTCTGCTGCTGTGAGTTTCCATTCCAGAAGCTTAGTGCTGTAACCTGTGGCAGCATGAGCATCATTTGTAGAAGCTGGGGTGTGTGCATATTGAGCAGCCTTCCTGAGTGTCTACCAGAAGCTCTATGAGGCCCCGGATCCCGTGCCGTCCCTGGCGTCTGCTCTGCTGCTGTGAGTGCTAGTCTTAGGATGCCAAAGCTGTTGTAACCATGCAAGTTTTGAGCAGCTTTCATGGGCGTGTACCAGAAGCTCTACAGAGCTCCGGATCCCATGCCATTCCTGGCGTCTGCTGCCATGAGTATCCGTGCTAGCTTCTTACTGCTGTTGTTGTAGCATGTGCGCCTGTTTCTAGAAGCTGCGGCATGCACAGACAGGGTGACTCGAGCAGCCTTCCTGGGTGTCTACCAGAAGCTGTACGAGTTTCCGGATCCCGTGCCATCTCTAACGTCTGCTGCAGTAAGTTCCCGTTCTAGGATGCTAGACCTCTCTGTAGTCCTGCGCCTATTGAGCTACCTCAATCAGTGTGGATCAGACGCTATATAAGGCACCATACCGTCCCTGGCATCTTCGCTGTGAGTATCTGTTCCATCCCAGGCAGTTAATTTCCTCGTCCCACACTCATCTCTACCCCTCCCATCTCAACCCCTTCCCACTCTCATCTCATCTCAACCCCTTCCCACTCTCATCTCATCTCAACCCCTTCCCCTTGCCTCTCCAGGAGGTGGCAGCGAACGTTTCTGAGCTGGCGGCGGAGAATCGGCGCATGCATGCTGAGCTGGAGGAGTTCCGGTCTGAGTCAGCACATCTCAAGAACCAGCAGGCGACTGTGCGACGGTTGGAGGAGAGAAACCGACAGCTCGAGCAGCAGGTGGGTGAGGAAGGCAGGTAGGCAGATGGAGCAGTGCAGCAGATGGGTGGGAAAGGTGTTTTGAGTTGAATGAAAAATCACCTCCATGTCAGCGCACCTGAAGAACCAGCAGGCGACTGTGCGACGGTTGGAGGAGAGAAACCGACAGCTCGAGCAGCAGGTGGGTGCTTAAGGGGCAGCTGGAGCAGTAGGTAAGAGGGGAGGGGAAGGTATAGGGCCTAGGGGGCAGCTGGAGCAGCAGATACTGCCCTGTATGTTTGCAGGCATGTCCCTTCATTTTCCTTATCCTCTGTGTGCATCTGATGGAAGAGAAGGTGAAAGAGATGGTGGCGATGAAATTGCATGTGCTCCTGATTCATCAGGCTGTGTGACTTGTTTCGTTACATGTCGGCCCATTCCTCTGTGTGTGTGTGTGTGTGTGTGTGTGTGTGTGTGTGTGTGTGTGTGTGTGCACATGCACGGCAGATGGAGGAGAAGGTGAAGGAGATGGTGGCGATGAAGCAGCATGTGCTGGCAGAGGAGAGTCAACGGAGCATGGAAACCCTCAAGTCAAGGCAAGTCAACGCTGGTCAACGCAGGTCAATGGCCAACGCAGGTCGTACAGGGTCAGGGCAAGTGTGCATGTGTATGCATCAGATGGTGGCGAAGAAGCAGCATGTGCTGGCAGAGGAGAGCCAACGGAGCATGGAGACACTCAAGTCAAGGCAAGTCAACGCTGGTCAATGTAGGGTCAAGGCAGGTCAAGGTAGCTCAACCCTGCCTTCCAGGATCCTTTGTTTCGGGTCATTTGAATGAGTGTAAGTCAGCGCAAATTCACGGCTTTGGAATCCTGGACTAGTTGCGGCTTTTTGGTTTGGTAGCCTCACATTCTTCACCACACTTCACCATCACTTCCACTCCTGGTTCCCCTGTTTCTGCTCTTGCTTCTGCCAACCTCCCTTCCTCCCTCCCTCCCTCCCTCCCTCCCTCCCTCCCTCCCTCCCTCCCTCCCTCCCTCCCTCCCTCCATCCTGACGACGTGAGGCTTCCCAAAGACAGTCAATTTATAAGGCTCCTCAGAATCTCTTCCTCCCTCCATCCTCTGCTCTCCTCCTTACCTCCCCCCGTCAACAGAGAGGATGCACTGCAGGAGCAGCTGAGGGCTGCGAGGGAGACAGTGAGCAACATGCAGCGACTGCACGAGATGAGCCAGTCACAGCTGTTCGAGCTCAAGGCGCAATCAGGTGGGCATGCAGTACTGATGGTTTCACAGCACAATGTGGCAGCACCGGCCAGACCAGATGGTCTACACAGTGAGCAACATGCAACTGCTGTACGAGATGAGCCAGGTGCAGGGCCCACAGTGCAGTGCAGTGCTGGTATGTCTTTCTCCGTCTCCCCTCCCTGCTGCATCCCGTCTTCGTTCTGCCCTCACCCCTGCTTGCCCTTCCCCGTTCTTCTGTATTGTTGTCCATCAGAGGAGGATCGCGCGTCGAAGCAGGGCGAGGTGACTCTGCTGACAGACGAGGTGGAGCGAGCTCAGGCACGGCTGCTGGCTCTGGAGAGAGAGAAGGTGAGGTGGAATGAGATTGGAGGAGTGGTGCTTTCACAACGAATGTGCTGTTGGGTTGGGTGTTGCAGTGAGGGAGGGAGTGAAAGCAGGGCGAGGTGACTCTGCTGACAGATGAGGTGGAGCGAGCACAGGCACGGCTGCTGGCTCTGGAGAGAGAGAAGGTGAGGTGGAATGAGATTGGAGGAGTGGTGCTTTCACAAGAAGTGTGCTGTTGGGTGTTTCAGTGAGGGAGGGAGGGAGTGAAAGCAGGGCGAGGTGACTCTGCTGACAGATGAGGTGCAACGAGCCCAGGCACGGCTGCTGGCTCTGGAGAGGGAGAAGGTGAGCGGGGTGGGAGCCTGAGGTGCACTGGGTGAGGAGAGTGAAAGCAAAGCGTATTGGACCAGGAGGAGCAAGCATAGTCACGACTGCTGCCTTTTGAGAGAGAGAAGGTGGGCGGGGGGAAGAGAACGTGAGGTGCGGTACAGTGAGATACAGTGGGATGCAGTGGGATGCAGTGGGATGCAGTGGGATGCAGTGGCCTGTTGCTTCTTCCCCAACCTGTCTGTCCCATTCTCTCCCCCTGCACGCGCTGCTCCCATCACTCTCCAGGAAGCTCTCAAGGCGCAGCTGCAGACTGCACAACCTAGTGAAGCAGCAGATGGCGAGAGGTGAGCTGCTATCACCAATTCCTGCTGTTTCTGCCGCCACCTCATGTGCACTCATACGCACTTGCTTTCGCCTCTCTAAAGCTCTCAAAGCGCAGCTGCAGACTGCACAACCTAGTGAAGCAGCAGATGGCGAGTGGCGACAGGTGAGACGCTGCTGCTGCCTTTGTTTTATGCTGTTGCTGCCACCACCTCATGCGTGTTGCTCATTCATGTCTCTCTCATCTCATGTTGCACGGTGCAACCCTCTTGTTCCCTCTGATGCTCGTCACTCTCTTGTTCTCCATTATCCACGTCACATTGCATCCGCCCCCTGTGGTGATAGCATCGCTGCATCAGGAGCTGCAAGCACTGGAGGCAGCAGGGGCAGCTGAGAAGGATAGTCCCTTTACCCATACATTCTCCTCCTTTTTCCCTTGTGTTTTCCTCTGCCTCTCTCCTCTGCCTCTCTCCTCTGCCACCCTATCTGCAGCACGGACAGCAACGGTGCAATCCGATGGGAGGCGGCAGTACGAGCCAATGAGGCGGTGATAGCATCGCTGCATCAGGAGCTGCACGCATTGGAGGTAGCAGGGACGGGAGGGGTGGTCCCGGCCAATCCCAGACTCATTCCCCTTACTTTTCTTGTCCCTCTTCCCCGGACCGGACCCTGCCTCCCTCTCCCCATCCTCCCCTCCCCTTCCTATGCAGCACGGACAGCAGTGGGGCAATTGGATGGGAAGCAGCAGTACGGGCAAAGGAGGCGGTGATAGCATCGCTGCATCAGGAGCTGCACGCCCTGGAGGCAGCAGGGGCGGCAGAGAGGGAGGAGCAGAGGGCTGAGGTGAAGCGACTCAAGGCGCTGCTGCAGGATCAGGTGGGGTATCTGGGCAGGATATGCGAGTCGAGACGTTTCGAAAGTAGGGTCGACAGAGGGCAGAGGGCAGAGAGCAGAGATCGGAGGTGAAGCGATTGAAGGCACTGCTGCAGGATCAGGTGGGCGTTTGGGTGGATAGTGCTGTTGGTGGGAGGCAGCAGTACGGGCTGGGTAAGCTGTGTAAAGTGCTGTTGGTGGGAGAGAAGGAGGAGCAGAGGGCAGAGGTGAAGCGACTCAAGGCATTGTTGCAGAACCAGGTGGGCGGTTGGCCGTGGTCCATGTAGTTTGGGGGGTATTGCGGGGTGGATAAAGGATGTCTTGAGGTTAAAAAGAAATGATGGAGTAGCTGGGTGTGCTGTGTAAATGGTTGTCAAACAAGGCGGGTTGGTGGAAGAGAGGAAGAAGGCAGTAGGCAGAGGGAGTGAGAGCACCTTTCTTGTGTGACCCACTTTCGACCTGCTTTTCATGCCTGGTTCTTCAAGTAACCAGCACTCGGGGTTCCATGGCCCTAGTTTGCGATTATATTTGTATCAATATAAATATATAAATGATAATGATTCTGCTTCTATTTTTTCTCCTGATGGCCTCTTCCGTCTCACATCCCACCTCTCATCACCCACTTCCCAACTTCCCACTGCCCGAACCACTTCCCACCCGTCACCACTGCGCCCACCCCATCACCAGGAGTCGTCCGTGATTGCGCTGAGAGCGGAACTGGCAACGACTTTTGAGGCGCCTCAAAAGCCGAACCACTTCCCTCCCGTCACCACTGCCCCCACCCGTCACCACTGCGCCCACCCCATCACCAGGAGTCGTCCGTGGTTGCGCTGAGAGCGGAACTGGCAATCAGGCCCACGCAGAGGCAGTGGGAGGACCTGCGGAAGCAAGTGAAGATCCTGCAGGTGAGAGAGGGAGAGCAGAGCAGTGCAGTGCAGGCAAGACAGCATTTTGCAGCATCAGCAGTAGACGCGCGGCACACACAGCATACAGGTGCTGCAGGGTGTTTTTGAGAATTCTCAAAACACCCATCAGCAGTAGAAGCGCGGCTCAGCATACAGGTGCCAGCCAGCCAGCAGGTGGGTGGAACTGGCAACCAGGCCCAAACAGAGGCATTGGGTGGGAGGACCTGTACAAGCAAGTGAAGTGAGGGGCAGTGTGGACTGGACTGGACAGTCAAGGTGGGCGAGCGCGAGAGCAGTGCATTTGTGCTTATTTTGCCTTGTAGAATCGTCCACCACACCAAGCTCTCAATGAGGTCATGACGTCAACGCTCCTTTTCCCCCTCCCTTCCTACACCCACCCACCACCCCTAGGCTGTGGGCTACAATGCAGTGGAAGTGGACGACTGGGATGAACCAGGCATGGCATCCAACGGCCCAGGATCGTCCTCCGATCTCTCAGCTGCTGCAGATGGGGAGAGTGGGAAGGGGGGAGGGGATGGGGGAGTGATGCGCAGCAGCAGTGGGGCTGACATTGGAAAGCTGGAGGCGTTGCTGCTGGAGAAGAACAAACGGATGGAGCACGAGTTGACCCAAGTCAAGGTGAGTCAACGCTGGTCAATGTGAGTGAGGCCCCAAGATCTGCGAACACTAAATGAGGGAGGCCTGGGAAGGGAGTGATGCGCAGCAGCAGTGGGGCTGACATTGGGAAGCTGGAGGCGTTGCTGCTGGAGAAGAACAAGCGGATGGAGCACGAGCTGACTCAAGTCAAGGTGAGTCAACGCTGGTCAACTGACAGCTGTCAGCGCTAGGAGCACTATGGAGTGAGAGGAACGAGGAGTGCCTTGTGCTAGCACAAGGCACAGTTGGCAGCACTGGAAGGCACAGTGGCGGAACAGAGAGCGCTCGCTCATAGGCAATCTGGATTCTGGAGAATGACATTCCCAAGGGCGCTGTTTGCATTGTCCTGCCTCCCCTGTTTCTCCCCTTACCTGTATCCTCCTTCCCCCGTTTCATCCCTCCCCATTTTCCCTCCTTCCCTGTTTCCCTCCTCCCCTCCTCCATTCTCACACCCTTCCTGATGCGACAGAGTGAGAGGGAGGAGTATGAGCAGGCGAAAATCAAGTTTAGGGTTTAGGGTTTAGTATGAGCGACGCTAGAAGGCACAGTGGCTGAGCAGAGGGCGCTCATATGCAAACTAGAGGATGATGTTCTCAAGGAACCCGTTTGCATCGACCTGCCTCCCATATTTCACCCCTGCCTTGTCTCTCCCATCCCCTGTTTCATACTTTCCCCGTTTCCCTCCTCCTTTCCGCCCTCAAACGCCCCTCCTCCAGATGCGTCTTAGTGAGAAGGAGGAGGAGTGTGATCAAGCAAGCGCCAAGGTAGCAGCACTGGAAGGCACTGTGGCGGAGCAGAGGGCGCTCATAGGCAAACTGGAGGACGACATTCTCAAGGGCCCCTTCTTATCGATCCCTCTCCCTTGTTTCCCGCCTCTCCTCCTACCTCTACCACCCTCCAGATGCGTCTGAGTGAGAAGGGGGAGGAGTGTGATGAGGCGAAAGTGAAGACAGCAGCACTGGAAGGCACTGTGGCGGAGCAGAGGGCGCTCATAGGAAAACTGGAGGACGACATTCTCAAGGGCTATGGCGCACGGGACAGGCACCGGGCGGCGTCGGTTGGCAGCATTGTCTCGATGCCTGGAGCAGCGGGTGGCAGCGGTGGTGGGGATGGTGGCGGTACAGGTGGCAGCGGCGGATTGGTGGATGATGATTCGGTGCTCATGGTGGTGTGCGGGCAGAGGGACAGGTTTCGACAGCGAATGGGAGAGCTGGAAGAGGTGAGAGAGGGGGGGGGAAGGGAGGGGAAAGAGGGCAGGGATGGAGACGGGAGTTGTTGAGGAGATGGGTATGGGACGAGGAGACCGCGTCGGTACATCACCCTAACTCATGGTGGTGACAACTTTGAACACGCTCTGAATGCTCATGTCACCTCTCTAACTCCTCCTTATCACCCCTCTTGCTCTTATGCTGCCAGGAGCTGCGGGCAGAGAGGGAGAGGAGCGGCAAGCTGGCAGCAGAGGTGGAGCGGTTAAAAGCTGACAACGTTGAACGCACACTCTGCATTCTCATGTCACCCCTTTTGAATCCTCCTGTCACCCTCTTGCTCTGATGCTGGCAGGAGCTGCGGGCAGAGAGGGAGAGGAGCGGCAAGCTGGCAGCAGAGGTGGAGCGGTTGAAAGCAGACAACGTGAAGCTTTATGAGCGCATGCGATATGTGCAGGACTACACAAGTGCAGGGGGAGGGGACAGACCCAACAGTAGCCGATCGAGAAAGGTATGTGGGAGCAGTGTACATGGCTCTCTATACGGCGAATATAAGTTGAAGGCGGACAACGTGAAGCTTTATGAGCGCATGCGATATGTGCAGGACTACACAAGTGCAGGGGGAGGAGGGGGTGACAGGCCGAACAGTAGTCGATCCAGGAAGGTATGTGTGGGCTGGGCATTGTACCCTTGTATGGGGCTAGTACTGTTTGAAAGCAGACAACGTGAAGCTGTATGAGCGCGTGCGATACGTGCAGGACTACACAAGTGCCGGGGGAGGGGGTGGTGACAGACCAAACCCCAGCCGATTGAGAAAGGTGCGTGTAACTATCATCCTATTCGGATATAGCTGGACCAGAGGGTTGAAAGCCGGCAATGTGAAGCTGTATGAGCGCATGCGCTACGTGCAGGACTACACGAGCGCTGGTGGGGGAGACAGACCCAACAGTAGTCGATCCAGGAAGGTATGTGTGAGCAGTGTACCCATCGTCCCATGGGGCTATTACTGGTTGAAGGTGGACAACGAGAAGCTGTATGAGCGCATGCGATACGTGCAGGACTACACGAGCGCTGGGGGAGGGGGAGGGGGGGACAGACCCAACACTAGTCGATCCAGGAAGGTATGTGTGAGCAGTGTATTCGTCTTCCTATCGGGCTATTACTGGTTGAAGGTGGACAACGAGAAGCTGTATGAGCGCATGCGATACGTGCAGGACTACACGAGCGCTGGGGGAGGGGGAGGGGGGGACAGACCCAACACTAGTCGATCCAGGAAGGTATGTGTGAGCAGTGTATTCGTCTTCCTATCGGGCTATTACTGGTTGAAGGTGGACAACGAGAAGCTGTATGAGCGCATGCGATACGTGCAGGACTACACGAGCGCTGGTGGGGGAGACAGACCCAACTCCAGCTGTTCGAGAAAGGTGTGTACACTTCCTACTATGTACCTGTCTTCCTATCTGGGTAGGTATATCTTCCCCAGAGGGCTGCAGCTGTTGAAAGCGGACAATGTGAAGCTGTACGAGCGCATGCGATACGTGCAGGACTACACGAGCGCTGGTGGGGGAGACAGACCCAACTCCAGCCAATCGAGAAAGGTGTGTGGGAGCAGTGTGACAGTGTACCTATCTCTGTTTGGGGCTAGTAGTGGTTGGAGTAGTATGAGCCGACAACGTGAAGCAGTATGAGCGCATGCGCTACGAGGAGAGACCATCAACCCCTTCCTTCACTGCCCAACTTCCATCCTTTTGAGTCGGCTCAAAAGTGAGCGCATGCGCTACGAGGAGAGACCATCAACCCCTTTCTTCACTGCCCAACTTCCATCCTACTTCCTGTGTCCACCACCACCCATTACCCCCTGCCTCCTTCCATATCGAACCCCAAACAGGAGTCATGGTCTTTGCGTAGCAGCAGCAGCTTTTAGCAAACTGTTTGTTTAGTGTGTGTAGAAACTTGCTTTGAAAACCTTGTGTAAAGGAATGATGGCGGTAACTAGTTTCGGCTCTTCGAGCCTTCTTCAGACCACCACCACTTCCATCCTACTTCCTGTCTCCACCACCACCCATTACCCCCTGGCTCCTTCCATATCAGAGCGACATAGAGGCGGGCCCAGCAGCAGATGTGGAGAGCAAGTACAAGAAAATCTACGAGGAGAGACCATCAACCCCTTCCTTCACCGCCCTACTTCCATTCAACTCCCGGTCTCTTCCACCACCCATCTTCCCGTGCCTCCTTACACACCAGAGTGACATCGAGGCGGGTCCAGCAGCGGACGTGGAGGGCAAGTACAAGAAGATCTACGAGGAGACAATCAACCCCTTCACTGCTTTCTCCACCAAGGTACTGCTCAAGTACTGCAGAAATTCGATGCTTCTGTTGCTGTGTATTTGGAGGCGCCTCAAAATTCCCCACCAAGGTACTGCTCAAGTACTGCAGAAATGTTATGCTGCTGTTGCTGCGGCTGCGACTGCGGCGGCCGCCGGTGTTCCTATGCAAATCGATTATGCGCCACAGTAATGGGCCTATGTTGCTACTTGGCGTTATGCTGTTCCTTAGTTTCTGTCACACTGTGTGCACATGCCTCAGAATATGATTTTCTCAGGCTGTGAGCGTGGGGGTGGGAGTATCATGGGTTCCTTTACAGTGCTCCACAGTTTCTCTCATCATCTTGTGACTTGTCATGTGTACGTTTATGCATGTCACCCCAATTGCTGCTTCGCTATGGATGCAATGTGAACAGGAGAGGGAGCAGCGGGTAAGGGACCTGGGTCTGCGAGACAGAATCACCCTCACCAGCGGCAAATTCCTCCTCTCCAACAAGTCAGTCCCTCATCTCATCTAGTTTCATTCCTCCACTCATTTCATCTCCTCCTTCCTTCTTCCTCCCGCCCTGTCTCCATCCACACCACCCTTTGCCAGCCTCACCTTTCAAACTGTGTATCACACAGTTTTTGAGTCGACTCAAAAGTTGTATCACACAGTTTTTGAGTCGACTCAAAAGTTGTATCACACAGTTTCTGTCCGCGTGCATATTGGCAGATCTTGTAACATCCATGTGTCCATGCCCATGTGTCCACGTCCTTGTGTCCACTCCCATGTGTCTACTCCTCTCTCCTCTTACATCCTTCGCACTTTCCCAAGAAATCATATTCTGTTCCCTCCCTTGCGCTCTCCCACGTATGCACACATTTCTGACGTCCTCTGTGGCGCCTGATGGTTTTTTTTTTGGGGGGGGGGGGGGGCAATATAAATTTGAAGAAAAGCTTCCTCTCTTCCCTCCCTTCTCCCAGGTATGCGCGCACGTTTGTCTTCTTCTACTCCATTGGCCTGCATATCCTCGTGGCTCTCAGCATGTACCGCCTCTCCAGCCTCAGCCATGCCAGGTCAGCATGCATGCATGAGTGCATGATGATTCGTGTATCCATGCCACATGCATATCCATGTGTCTCTCAGCATGTACCGCCTCACCAGCCTCAGCCATGCGAGGTCAGCATTCGGGCATATATGTCTGATTCAAGAGATGGCCCATGTGCATGCTTGGACATGCTTTCTTTCTTTCCTTCCTGGCCTTGGAGCATGGCTCACGACTGCAACTTGCAACCCTCTCCTTGTCCCCTCCGCTTTGGGTTTCAGGATAAAGTTTGACTAGGATGAGCTTCCATCGAAACACTCTCTATTGACCGCTGCTCTGAGGTCACGCAATGCCACATTGGGCGGTGGTCATTCGACTGGTTGAGAGAAGCAGTGAAAGCCTGTGAATATGATTAACGATAGATGCATGTATATTATGATGCATTTCTCAACAAAGCGGTTATCACATTATGCCAGATTTCCCCTGCGCTGTACACTGCAGTCAGCTATAAAATGTTTATTTGGCAGTCAACTTAAACTACAGAGCTTGCATGTTGATTGTACTTGGTGGATATTCTTGTAGCGGATTCCCATCAGATCTTGTTGCGTCACGGTAAAAGTAGAACGAATGGTAGCTTTGTATGAGTCAGGTCGGGTCAGATCAGGTTGGGTCTGGTCGAGTGGGGTTCATGTGCTTCCACGTAGCCGAATGCTGCAACCACGCCGCCACTGAATTCTATCATAAAATTCTTCAGGGACCAACTAATTCTCAGCGTTGTCGGCTTGATAGCTAAAATAGACCGTCCCAATGGACTCAGTATTGGAATTGAATGTTAGGTGACGATCGCGTGAAACGATACGCTCCTTGATAAGGGGTCCCGCAGACATGGCTTCGAAGCGGCGAGACGCAGGGAAGGAGATAAGCGATGATGTGATTCAATCTAGCGATAGCGACTGCAACGGTCATGTGCTTGTATTGAAGCACGTGCCTGCGACCGCGAGCCAGGAAGTGCTGGATCAAATTCTGCAACGGTTCGGAGCGGTGGAAGTGGTTAGCAGGTGAGTGGTAAGCAAGTGCGTCGTTTGCAGGTAACTGGGTTAACAGGGGAATGAGGCCAACACGCTGATTGGTGTTCCAGGGATGCAACTGCACGACCTAGGAGCACAGCAGAGAGTGGTAAGCTTTCAGCTGTACAGCACAGAGCCTGCTGAGACAACTTAACACCCATCCAAACCGCACACCTGACTCTTTTCCGCCTATACTCTCTCTCTCTCCAAATTCGTCCCCACCAGAAGCAAGGGAGTGATGTATGCGCGATCCAAGGCGCCAAGTGCAGTCACAGCCAGGAAGCAACTCAATAACGTTCTCCCCCACACGCCTTCCATCTCCCACTGTGCGCTCTCTTGCTTGCTTCATCCCAACCAGGAGCAAGGGGGTGGTGTACACGCGGTTCAAGGCGCAGAGTGCGGCAGTGACGGCCAAGAAGCAACAAGGTAGCCTTTTCCTGCACACACCTTGCTTTTCCGCCCATGCTCGTTCCCCATTTGTCCTCATCAGGAGCAAGGGGGTGGTGTACGTGCGGTTCAAGGCGCAGAGTGCGGCAGTCACAGCCAAGAAGCAACTGCATTGGTAGGATTTCTCCTTCTATTCCTTACTCCTTTGCTTTCCTTTCCACACCTTACTCCTGTGCATGTTAAAACCGTTTCCGAGCATTCCAATAGCGAGCTATGACTTCATATCATACCCCTCATTGTGCTCTTACTTCTGAAAATAATCGTCGTCAGTTCTCCTTCGTCTTTCAATTCTTAGCTTACCCATCGCTCTTGCACCTTCCTCTCCCCCCAACCCAACAGCATTCGCATGGGCAGCAACGTACTATCAGCTCACTACTTCCCTCCCTCTCATCCCACCAACCACAATGAACCGCACACCACACCTGGCAACCCTGCTCGGGCTGCTGCTACCACCCTTGCCTCCGCTGCTGTTGCCACTGGCGCCAACATGCGTAGTCATGATTCAATTTCTCAGCGGCCAGACGTCCTCATGTGCTCCTCCCCGCCTTCCCCTCCACACTCGGTAGCAGCTAGGTGAACCAGCAAAGGCTGCTTGGTTGGTTGGTGCTGGCGAGCAGAGGAGGGGAAGGAGAGGCAAGCAGTGATGCGAATGGGGGACACACGGCCTATTTTTGAGACACCTAGAAAATCCACATGGCCTCTCAGTGACAAGGTGGTTTCATTCCGAGAACAATGAATCAAAGGCAACCCATCCCTTCCACCTTCTACCTCCTTCTCTATACCCTCTCCCTCCCCAGCTTCCCCCTTCCCTGCCTCGTCTCCACTCCACAACTCCTCCCTCAAATGCACCGGATAATGACGCTTTTCCAGATGCACCGCATAGAGACACTCCTAAGATACGCTGACTCTGCTGCGCCTCCTCCTTACCGATCCCACAGGTGCATGGCGTTGTCCACGTGGCGCTGCTGCATTATCTCGTGGCGCCACCTGGCGAGAGGGCATTGGGGGAGACGGGAAGGTGCGGAATCGGATTAAGAGGGCTTTATAAGATAGGTCACTGTTGTGAAGCGGGTGAGATACGAACGCATGTTAGAAGCACACCCGCCAGAAGCACACCCGCTAGAAACACACCAGCTGCAAGCACACCTGTGTCGCACAGCGCGGAACATCCGCTCTTCCGCTTTGAATCGCCTCTCCTCCGCGCGGAACGCCACGTCATCCGCGCGCCACCGGCGCAGCTCTTCGCGCCACCGGCGCTCCTCCTTCCGCCAATCCCGCGCCGTCCACGTGTCCAGCGCCGTCAGCGCGGCTTGCGCCATGGTGGCCGCGCCGCGTCTCTGTTTTCTTGTACACGCGCTGCTAGACGAAGAACTTTGATTGGACAAGACATGACATGGGCTTTAAGTGTCAGTGTCGGTCGCCATTGTTGCGACGGGCAAAGCATAAGGAAGTAAGTTGGGTACGAGCTTTAAGTACGTCCTTGGACAGTCGCCTTGGACAGTCGCCTTAGTTATGGGTGATGGTGAGAATCGCGTGCCCTGGCGCATGTCACGCATGGCAACAAATGTTTTTTTTGTGGCGAGGATATGCACATTGTGATGTTGAAATATTCGTTTCTGTAGTGTGCAATGTTTTATGTAATGCACAACACCAAGCACTTTAAATGATTCCCTACAAGACAGCATTTATCGCGTACAGAACCCCCTGAACCTGAACCCGCTCATCACCACTGCCACAATCCCATACCTGACACCACCCAGAAGCTCATCTTTATTTTCCCAAGCTCCAACAGCCATTTCGCGTCGTGCTGACCTGGCAGCATTGCCCTGGTTTCGTCGCCTGCGAACTTCACGGTCGAAGTGGATTCGACGGATTCGACCAGGCAAGGACGCGTTATTGCCCTGTGTACGGTGCTTTCCGTTTCTTCGGCCATTCCGTTCTGATTGGTCTGTCTCCGTCTCAATCCCGAGACCCTCAATCAGTCTCGAACGTCGATCATTCTCAGGCGTCGATCAATCCGGGCCGTCGAACAATCTCGATCGTCGATCAATCTTCAGACCGTCGTTTGATACTGACCGTTGATATTGGATTGGATAAAAGCCAGCAGCCATGGGTGTCCTGGAGAGGATCAAGGAGATCGAGCTGGAAATGGGGCGCACGCAGAAGAACAAAGCCACAGGTGAGTTCCTTGGGTGAATGTCACGGATGGGCGTTACGGATGGGACATTGACCTCGTGAATGCCGCGGATGGGTGTCACGGGTGGGTTTCACGAGTGGTGCAGGTGTGCGTGCAATCATTCAGCCAGACTCACATCCCTCAATGATTGCACTGAATGATCATTGCGCTATAATGATGATTCTCGTCGCATACTCACATGGTCTCATGGTCGCATGCTGGTTTGCCGTCAATGTCCAAGTTCCCTTTCTGATACGTCTAAAAAATTGTCGCATGGTCTCATGGTCGCATGGTCTCATGGTCGCATGGTCTCATGATCGCATGGTCTCATGATCGCATGGTCTCATGGTCGCATGGTCGCATGGTCTCATGGTCTCATGATCGCATGATCTCATGATCGCATGGTCTCATGGTCGCATGGTCTCATGGTCGCATGGTCTCATGATCTCGTGGTCTCATGGTGGCATGCCGTTAATGCCGTCAGACGCAGACAGGTGGGCTGCGGAGGTCTTACTTCCATCAATCTCGTGGTCTCATGGTGGCATGATCTCATGATCTCGTGGTCTCATGGTGGCATGCCGTTAATGCCCTTGTTCCCTCCTACTAGCTTCCCCTCTGTATTGCCATCTCTCAATGTGTATTCCATCCTCGTTATTGTCTCTCTCTAATTCCTCCCCGCTATGCAGAGTACCATCTGGGTCAGCTCAAGGCGAAGCTTGCTCTCCTGCGAACATTCATCCTCGTTATTGTCTCTCTCGTATCCCTTCTTGACGTGCAGAGTACCATCTGGGTCAGCTCAAGGCCAAACTAGCTCGCCTGCGAACACAGCTGCTCGAACCAGCCAAGGTGCGGTCTGTACGCCATATAAGCCGTGCTCGTTATAAATACAGCTCTTGGAATCAGCCAAGGTGCGGTCTGTACGCCATGTATCATGTGCCTTAAAGGGACCAGCCAAGGAGTGGTCTGTACGCCATATAAGCCATGCGTTTTATAGATTCAGCTGCTGGAACCAGACCATGTTTTCAGTTCAGACTCAATCGTTCCCGGGACATGATTCTCCTAGCCGTGTGTTCTCTCTCTCGTCACCCTTTTTTCTCCCCACACAACGCGTGAGTAGTCAAGAGGCAGCTTACAAGTGCTTTAACAAACTCAATCAGCTCGCACGCATCAGCTTTCATTGGTCGAGAGGCTGCAGCATACCACTTGGATATTCACGAGTCCGCTCCTTTCCCCCACACCCTCCCTCCCCCTCTCCCTCCCTTGTCCAACACCCCCACTGCCTGCAGGGTTCGTCAGGCGCGGGCGAGGGGTTTGAGGTGACCAAGTGGCCGAGTGGCACTCATCGGTTTTCCCAGTGTTGGAAAGTCCACCCTCCTCTCTGTGCTCACTGGCACTCGCTCAGATGGGCGCACGCAGTCTCACTCAGTCAGAGGCTGCAGCGTACTAGTCGGTTGTTGCTCACATAAGTCTGTTCCTCTCCCGTTCCTTCCCCCCCTTCCCCTCCCTCCTCCACCCCCCCCACTGTGTGTGTGCAGGGTTCGTCAGGCGCGGGCGAGGGGTTTGAGGTGACCAAGTTCGGGCACGGGCGAGTGGCACTCATCGGCTTTCCTAGTGTGGGAAAGTCCACCCTCCTCACTGTCCTCACTGGCACTCGCTCCGAGGCGGCAGCGTACGAGTTCACCACGCTGACGTGCATTCCTGGGATCATTAATTACAATGATACCAAGATTCAGCTGCTGGATCTGCCGGGGATTATCGAGGGCGCGTCTCAGGGCAAGGGGCGCGGGAGACAGGTGGGTGGGGGTTGGGGAAGGAGTCTGGGGCGCGTTGCGAGATAGGAGAGAGTGAGTGAGTGAGAGAGTGACAGTGAGAGAGGGGGGCGCAAGGCAGCAGCGTACGAGTTCACGACGCTGACGTGCATCCGGGGCATTATCTATCTACCACAATGATACCAAGATTCAGCTGCTGGACTTGCCGGGAATCATTGAGGGCGTGTCGCAGGGCAAGGGGCGCGGGAGACAGGTGGGTGGAAAAGGCGATGGGGGGAGGGGAATTGTATGGGGTGTCTGTGTGAGAGAGCGAGTGAGTGAGTGAGTGAGTGAGAGAGTGAGTGAGTGGGCATTTTTCAGGTGTGGTGGCTTTTCCCTCTTCACCTTCTCGTCATATTCATACTCTCTTGCACTCTCCTTTTCTCAATTTCCCCTGCCTGCCTGCCTACAATCCTCTCTCTCCCGCCCTGCCCCACCCCCATCAGGTCATTGCAGTCGCCAAGTCATCTGACCTCATGGTGCTCGATGCCTTAACTGAATTCACTTCCCTCCTCTCTCCCTCCGCTCTCCTTCCTCTCCTCGTCCTCTCCCCTTTCCCACCCTCCCGCCCTGCCCCACCCCCATCAGGTCATCTGACCTCGTGGTGCTCGACTCCCTGAACTCAACCCCCTCCTCCTCGTCTCTTTTTTCCTCTCCTCTTTTCCCTTCTCTGCCTGTCTGCCTCCTCCCCATCAGGTCATTGCAGTCGCCAAGTCATCTGATCTCGTGCTCATGGTGCTCGACGCCTTGAAGTCAATCCTCGTCCTTTAATTCCTCACTCCCTCCTCTCTCCTTCCTCTCCCTGCGTCTCTGCCTCCTCCCCATCAGGTCATTGCAGTCGCCAAGTCCTCTGATCTCGTGCTCATGGTGCTCCTCGCCTTAATGTCAACTCCCTCCTCTTATCTCCCTTCTCTTTCCTTACTCTCTCCTCCCGCGCTCTGCCTCGTCTCCTCCCCATCAGGTCATTGCAGTCGCCAAGTCATCTGATCTCGTGCTCATGGTGCTCGATGCCTCCAAGGTGAGTGCCTCTGCTCTGGTCTGGTCTGCTTAGGTGAGTGGCTCTGGTCTGGTCTGGTCTGCTTAGGTGTTTTCGAAAGTTCAGGGAAAAGGCACCTTGCACAGCCACGTCATCCGATCTCGTGCTCATGGTGCTGGATGCCTCCAAGGTGAGTGGCTCTGGTTTGGTTATGTGCTTTAGAGGTCTCTGAAAGGAAAACAGCACCTTGCACAGCCAAGACAGGTAATCCGATCTCGTGCTCATGGTGCTCGATGCCTCCAAGGTGAGTGCCTCTGCTCTGCTCTGGTCTGCTTAGGTGCTTTTGAAAGTTGTGGAAAAAAGGCACCTTGCACAGCCAGCCAGGTCCTCTGACCTCGTGCTCATGGTGCTCGATATCTCCAAGGTCAGACCAAAGTGATGTTTGTTCAATTGTTCCAAAAGCAAAGCACCCTGTAAAAAAAAAAAAAAAAGAACATTGTTTTCGCAAATCCACACAAGTTTTCTGTGTTTTGTCAACTCTTTTGGTTTTTGTCGCAATGCAACCCACCCCCTCTCTTCCCCCTTCCACCGCTCTCCTCTCCCCTTTCTCTGTCTTCAGACCGAGGCCCACCGTCAGATTCTAACCAAGGAGCTCGAATCCGTGGGGCTGCGTCTCAACAAGCAGCCGCCCAATGTGAGCCTGGGAGGGGGGTAGCGAGAGAGAGGTTGTGCGGCCTGGGAGGCGCGGCTGGTGGGTTGATGAAGAGTTTCTGGGAGAGAGACTGTGGTGGTGTGGTGGCGTCACCAGAATGGCGTGTGACGAGTCGATTTTTGAGTCGACTCAAAAAGCGAGAGGTTGTGCGGCCTGGGAGACGGGGCTGGTGGGTTGATGAAGGGTTTCACAGTTTCTGGGAGACTGTGGTGGTGTGGTGTGGTGGCGTCACCGGAATGGGCTGGGCTGGCAACGAGTCAGTACGGCTGCTTGTTGGGGTTGTGCCTCAACAATCAGCCGCCCAATGTGAGCCTGGGAGGGGGGTAGCGAGAGAGAGGTTGTGCGGCCTGGGAGACGGGACTGGTGGGTTGATGAAGAGTCTCACAGTTTCTGGGAGACTGTGGTGGTGTGGTGTGGTGTGGTGGCGTCACCGGTATGGGCTGGGCTGGCAACGAGTCAGTGCGGCTGCTGATTTTTGAGGCACAATGTCCGTACGGCTGCTTGTTGGGGTTGGGTTGTGCCTCAACAATCAGCCACGCCGCCCTTCTTTCCGATCAAATCCATATCAAGAAGATGAAGACGGGTGGCATCTCCCTCAATCCACTCCTCTACCACACCACACCCCGCTTCACCACTCCACACACCCCACCACCGCCCCCCGCTTTCCCCATCAGATCTAGTTCAAGAAGAAAAAGACAGGTGGCATTTCATTCAACTCCACGGGCCCTCAACCCGTCACGCTGTCCCGCCTTTCCATGCCTCTCGTTACCTCTCCCCGTCAACCCATCCCCCTCCTCTCCATCAGATCTAGTTCAAGAAGAAAAAGACAGGTGGCATCTCATTCAACTCCACGGGCCCACTCTCGCACATTGATAAGAAGCCCTGTTATCATCTTTCTCACTCGCTGCCCCACACTCCCGTTCCATCTTCCGCCCCTCACCACCCAACCCCCTTGCTCCCTATCAGATCTACTTCAAGAAGAAGAAGACGGGCGGCATCTCATTCAACTCCACTGGCCCTCTGTCACACATAGATGAGAAGCTGTGCTACCAGATCCTGCACGAGTACAAGATTCATAATGCTGAGGTGCGTCCATAGGGCACATGCACGGTGCGCAGTAAAAGCACGGACGAGTACCCCTCTCTCACATAGTGACGAGAAGCTGTGCTACCAGATTCTGCACGAGTACAAGATTCATAACGCTGAGGTGCGTCCACAGGGCACATGCATGCATGGTGCGCAGTAAAGGCACGGACGAGTACCCCTCTCTCACACAGTGACGAGAAGCTGTGCTACCAGATCCTGCACGAGTACAAGACACCATGGTTGTGCACAGTGGACTGTTCTCATTAATGTGATTGAGTGCAAATGGTTGTGATTGTACAAATGCATTTTCATCGTATCTCCTTCAACCGCGGGTGCTATTCCGCAAGGACAGCACAGTGATCGAGGCTTCTATTGAATATTCTTTTGAGTTGTATATTCTTTTGTCAAGTTCGCTTATATTGCGTGTGCTTGTATCAAGTCCCCTTCCAAATCAGGTGCTACTCCGCGAGGACAGATCTGATTGACGTCATCGAGGGAAAGTGTTTGTTTATGTATCAATAGTGCCTGTATCGAATGTGTTTGTTTATGTATCAATAGTGCCTGTATCGAATGTGTTTGTTTATCTATCAATAGTGCCTGTATCGAATGTGTTTGTTTATCCATCAATAGTGCCTGTATCGAATGTGTTTGTTTATCTATCAATAGTGCCTGTATCGAATGTGTTTGTTTATGTATCAATAGTGCCTGTATCGAATGTGTTTGTTTATGTATCAATAGTGCCTGTATCGAATGTGTTTGTTTATCTATCAATAGTGCCTGTATCGAATGTGTTTGTCTGGACTTTCCTTCTTCCACCGCAGGTGCTGTTCCGCGAGGACAGCACGGTGGACGATCTCATCGACGTGATTGAAGGCAATCGCAAGTACATCCGGTGCCTCTACGTGTACAACAAGATTGATGTCATGGGCATAGACGACGTTGACAGGCTGGCAAGGCAGCCCCATTCTGTGGTCATCTCCGCCAATCTCGAGGTCAGTTTGGGGTGGGGAAGGCGTGTACAGCGTGCAAGAGAGGGCAATCGCAACTACATGCGGTGCCTCTACGTGTACAACAAGATTGACGTCATGGGCATCGACGACGTTGACAGGCTGGCGAGACAGCCGCACTCAGTTGTGATTTCTGCTAATCTCGAGGTGAGATTGGGTTTGGGTTTGACAGGTGGGTGCAGCATACAATGAGAGGGCAACCGCAAGTGCATCCGGTGCCTCTACGTGTACAACAAGATTGATGTCATGGGGATAGACGATGTGGATCGCCTGGCCAGACAGCCCCATTCTGTGGTCATCTCCGCCAATCTCGAGGTGACTACTCGGTGCTGGTTCGGCTAAGTGGGCACGTTGTTCCTGGTATAAGATAGAGCAATCAGCAATTACGGTCTCGTTCCCCCCTGAACCCATTCACTATATCCTCCCCCGGACTTTCCTTCCTTGTACAGCTGAACATGGATCATCTGTTGGCGCGCATGTGGGAGGAGATGGGGCTCGTGTGCAGCCTATGCACTTGCAAGTTGCAAGGCCCTTCAACTCAATCCCCTCCCTTCCCCCACCCCCCTCCTTCCCCTTCCACAGCTGAACATGGATCATCTGTTGGCGCGCATGTGGGAGGAGATGGGGCTCGTGCGAGTCTACACCAAGCCTCAGGGCCAACAGCCCGACTTTGCTGACCCGGTCGTGCTCTCCACCGTGAGTTACCTCCCTGCACCGCAGTCCACCTCTTCCTACGTACTGTCATCACTCTCCACTGTGAGTGCGTCAATGAGTCTCACTGAACTTAAGGAGATGGGGCTCGTTCGAGTGTACACCAAGCCACAGGGCCAGCAGCCTGACTTTGCTGACCCTGTCGTGCTCTCCACTGTGAGTGCTCTTCTCACAACAAGCACTAACATATTCACCTCTTTCACATGATCATCTCTCTTGTCTGAGAGTGCATTAAGGGGTTTCACTAGAGGAGATGTGTTTCGCAAATGGAGAGATGGGGCTCGTGTGTGTGAGTGTACACCAAGCCACAGGGGCAGCAGCCCGACTTTGCTGACCCTGTGGTGCTATCTACTGTGAGTTCTCCTTGAGAGGGTTTTGTTAGAGGGTTTGAGGTCTCACTGATAGAGATGGGGCTCGTGTGAGTGTACACCAAGCCACAGGGGCAGCAGCCCGACTTTTCCGACCCGTAGTGCTCTCCACCGTGAGTTGTTGCCCTGCATTGCACTGCACCTCTTCCTAAACACTGCCACCACTCTGCACTCCACCATGAGTGCTCGCCCTGCACTCGCCGCCCTCCTTCTCAGGGTCACTCAGAGTCAGCACAGCCAGCATAGTCAGCACGGCCAGCATAGTCAGCACAGCCAGCATAGTCAGCACGGCCAGCATAGTCAGCACAGCCAGCATAGTCAGCACAGCCAGCATAGTCAGCACGGCCAGCATAGTCAGCACAGCCAGCATAGTCAGCACAGACGCTACATGCGTGTTCTGGCTGGTCCTGTATTCGCCAAGCTCCATGTCCCAGCAGGCTCGCGTTGCTGAATGGGCGGATCTTGCTGCATGGGGTGGTCCTTTTTACGCGGTGACTGAGTGCTATTCACCACACATATACCTTCCTGCATGGGATGAGGGTTAGTACCCTCACCTGCACAAGACCAAGTGGCTGCTCCTGCCACCCCCCTCTCCATCCCTTTCTGCTTCCCTCACTGCATCTTTCTCTGCATGATTGCATTGCTTTTATTCCCCCCATCTGCCCGCTTCTCAGGATCGTGGAGGGTGCACAGTGCGGGACTTCTGTGACCACATTCACAGGGGGTTGCTCAAGGATGTGAAGTATGTGCTCTGCTGGGGCATCAGCGTCAAGCACTTCCCGCAGCGCTGCGGCCGGAGGTGATTTGCATCTCTCTCTTCATCTGGTAGCCACATGCCTTTTCATTATGCACCCCCCTTCCTCCCCCCTCTCCCCCCCACCCCCCTCCTCCCCCATTTTCTCCCTCCCCCCACCCCCCCTCCTATTTTTTTCTGCCTGCTTCTCAGGACCGTGGAGGGTGCACAGTGCGGGACTTCTGTGACCACATTCACAGGGGGTTGCTCAAGGATGTGAAGTATGTGCTCTGCTGGGGCATAAGCGTCAAGCACTTCCCGCAGCGCTGCGGTTTGGCGCATGTTCTGCGGGACGAGGATGTCGTGCAGATCGTGAAAAAGAAGGTAATGTTCCGTCTTGACTCAGCCTGGATGTTGAGAGTCTGCTAGGTGAGGTGAGGTGAGGTGAGGTGAGGTGAGGTGAGGTGAGGTGAGGTGAGGTGAGGTGAGGTGAGGTGAGGTGAGGTGATTATTCCCGCACTACCCGCAGCGCTGCGGTTTGGCACATGTTCTGCGAGACGAGGATGTCGTGCAGATCGTGAAGAAGAAGGTAATGTGCCGTATTGATTCTATTTGGATGTTGAGAGTGTGCGAGGACTCAGTGTTTTGTTTTTTTGGGGGAGGGGGGTGGGGAGGGTGGGGCGGAGGAGGGGGGGGAGTGGTGTTGAGGGGGGGGGGGGGGGGAGAGAGGTAATGGTTCTCTTAGTGAGGTGAGGTGGTTATTACTCTGACGTAGTGGGTGTGTTTTGTCTGTTACTTGGTGTGGCAGGAAACGGAAGAGGAAGGACGTGGAAGATTCAAGACCCACGTTGACGGGCCTGCAAGGATAGCTGACCGAGTGAAGAAGGCACCTTTGAAACAGTGACCTTGTTACCAATACTATATTCTAGTTTACTTACCAGTATGGGATTATCGCAGGGAAAGGAGATGTGCTGTTCTTGTTGTGAAATTTCTGTTGCAATAAACGTTTTCTGTTAAACCTGTGCCCAGATCAAGCCATTCAATCTGCCACTTGAGCATCTGGATTCATGAGTAGTGGAGCAAGGAACTGCAAATTGAATGTGAACCACCATAGAAAGCTGGTTAGTAGTGATAGTATACTTGAATGTGGAAACGTAATATCGATTCAAGATGCTTGTTTTTTTATATCCGATCTCTATTGCAATCAGAACAGTCACTGTTGAATCTGTGCCCATTTCAAGCCAGTCAATCTGCCACGTTGGCAAACAGATTCATGAATCTTTCACCATTCAACTCCACTTTGATTGTGCGACCAGTGTAGGACAGATCCACGTGAGCATGAATCTTTCCACAAAACGGATTCATAACACGTGCTGGCGAATTGCAACTTCTGTTTAATATTCGCTACGGTCGCCACCATTCCGAGGACTTCATTTGAGCCCTCACGACGTCGCAGTTCTGCTTCGCTGATCTCGAAAGCCTAGGTGGCCTGCAGACGTGGCAAAGATGTGTAGCATCCTGAGTGCAGTAGACTGGCAAACAGAACATTCTAGTTTCCCGCCAAAAATTGGGAATTTCTTGTGACTTCGCCCTTGCCTCAAAGAAGCATCAGTTATCAATCTCCAAGACTGATAAGCTTTATATAGACCTTTATACTCCCTTCCCGTCTCATTTCCACAGCCTCACACGACCGAAATAGTGACTCAGTCGTCACCGCAGCTCGCTCATTCAGCCAACTCAGTCCAGTTGCCTCTCCCAAAGACGCCATGGCGGCTCTCAGCAGCTCCATTCCCGCGTTTTCCGGCCTCCGCGCCGCTGCTCCCGCAAAGGCGGTCAAGATTGCCCACAAGGCTCAGTCTGCTCGTCGCGCTGCGTCAGCCTTCGTGGCGGCTTCCACCAGCGGCAGCGACTCCGTCACGTCGCAGCAGTCGCAGCCGTCGCAGACGCTTTTTGCGAGCGTTTCCGAGTCCACACCCGCAGCGCCTTCCGCTTCCGCTTCCTTGCCAGGGGGAGTCGTCGTTCCCGCGTTGCTCGGCGCGGGAGTCCTGGGCGGTGCGACATTCGCTCTGGTGTCTAAGGCGGTTAAGCCAGCAGCCAGTGCGACTCCGGCGGCGGGGAATGAGGCTAATGGCGCTGCCGTTTCTCATTCCCTTCTCAAACGTAAGGCTGCAAGCCACGCTCTCTTAACTCCAATCAATGGCTTTTACTGGCAAACTTGGATTGAACCCTGCCACTTTTTTATTGCATTGCTTGAAATGTCACTATACATGATTCGAAGAACGGCACAAACAATTCAAGAAGGTCTGAAACAGATCCGTTTCGAAAATCCCTCGCGTCCTCACCTCTCTCCTTCATCCCAACTCCCCTATCTACCCAGGCCGCGCCCGCGGCGCTAGCGACAATGGCGGCGACGTTCCCCAACGCGATGCAGGAGGAGATGTTCATGCACGCCGTGGCGGACGAGCTGCGCAACCTGGGCTTTAAGCGCGACAACTGCATCGCGCTCGTCAACACGTGTCGCGACGAGGTCTGCCGCCCCATCGTGAACCTCATCGATAAGGAGTTTGGGCTCAGCTTTAACATCGCGGGGCTGGGTGGGCTCGTGAACTGCGGAAAGACGGGGTTCAAGGCGGCCATGTCGCATTCGCCAGAGTTCCCGTGCGAAACCGACGGCAAGCCTCGCGAAAGATGTAAGTGGTAACCCTATCGTGAACCTCATTGATAAGGAGTTTGGGCTCAGCTTTAACATCGCGGGGCTGGGAGGGCTCGTGAACTGTGGAAAAACGGGGTTCAAGGCTGCGATGAGCCACTCGCCGGAGTTCCCCTGCGAAACCGACGGGAAGCCTCGCGAAAGATGTAAGTGGTAACCCGCTGGAGAGTTGTGTTGTCAAGGCCAGACTGCGGGTTCAAGACAGCCGTGATCCACTCCCCGAAATCCTGTAACCCCCGTGCGAAACAAATTTGATGCTTTCATTTGTACCGAATTATTTCCTTACTCGTCCTCGTTCTCAACCTTCGTGCCTCTGGTGCTACATTTCTCCAATTCTCTCCCCGTTCCAGACATCTTCTTCGGCTTCCCCCACGTGTCCATTGGAGAGAGCGGCGAGGTGGGGTCGCTTCTTCGCCGTGGGCGCGGCAAGCCGTCATCGGCGTGCGGAGCGCTGATCGCCATTAAGGGTGACATCTCCGCTGGAGGCGAGATTGAGGAGGACCCGAACAACGCGGAATACGTTCTGCTGAAAAAGAAGATCGCCGCTAAGGTGTGTTTGTGGTGACGAGAGGTTGGGGGGGAGGGAAGGGGTCGGAGGGGGGTGTTTCTTAGTCTACTCACGCTCAGACGAGATTGAGGAGGACCCCAACGACGCGGAATACGATCTGCTTAAGAGGAAGATTGCTGTTAAGGTATGTTCGGGGTGAAGGGAGGCCGGGGGGAGGGGGGTTTGAGGTGTGGGGGGTTGTAGGGTGAAAATGGTGGTTGGGAGTGCGGTTGTGTGCATTATTCAGCGCATATGTGTGCTGGGGACTTCTCACAAACACTGAAATCGCAGAAAATTAATTATCATTGTGATCGGATGACTAGAGGGATCATTGGGAGGGGTGCGGTACAGTGAGAGTGTAAATTTGCCTGGATGAATGTAGAGGTGAACAAGGGAGAACAAAGACATGAGTACATTGAGAGTGGACGTATATGGCCTGTGATAGGGAATGTAGGCAGCATCTGCCCACAAACTGATGGCAAACCAGCAGCGGCAGCAGCTTCTGGATTTATGGCATGATGGTGTCTGCCTTGTTTTACCTAATCTGATCAGGCTAACCCTTTTTTCCCCTCACCTCTTTCCCCTCCTCCCTTCCTGTCTCACTGACATTGATCCCCATGCCCCATAAACAGATCCCCTCTAGCTCAGGCAGCCCTTCCCTGGTGCAAGTGACTCGCGCTGCCCTGCAAGCCATCACAGACGACCTTGAGAACCTCATCTCCCTTACAGTCGACCCCGCTACAGCAGACTATGCTGTCATTACAGGAGTGCAGATCCACTCTGGAAACCAGGTTCCTGGGGAAGATTTCTGTCCTGAGCGCACGTGTGACTACATCGCACCCAATGCCATGTATGCGGTCATCAGGGGAGAGAAGCACATTCTGCACTGCGAAGTGAACCAAATCACGGGTATCAGTTCAGTGCCTGCTGACCAGTTTGCTGCCTAAGGTAGTCAGGTAGCTTGATGTACAATCCCCCCTGTAATTTGTCGATAATGCAATGCAAGCAATCTTCCTTTTTTATATTGGCCTCGATCCCGTAAACGACAAGTCCTGGAACCTGAGAGTAAACTCGAAATTGTTCACATACAGAAACACAAGATAAATGCGTGCTATAGGAAAATGGTGCTCTCACTATGTTAGTGACATGACATTAGTTTTGAGACATTTCAACAAAGCTTGCCTATACCTTGATCGGCAGTTGCGTTATCGCGTACGAACCGGAACTAGTGAGGCAGGGGTAGTCCCTAAAAAGAGCCCCAGCCACATATCAACGATTGTATCAATTCGCGCGCGCTCTTTGCGCATCGACAACTCTCTCTTGCAGGTCTAGCGTTTGCTGGTTCTCAGCCCGCTTGAGTTTTCCCTGCTGAACCACCGCCTGTCGCTTCCTAGTTCAGCGAGTCTTTGAAACGACTTTGCCACCATGAGTGCGATGAAGTTTTGTCGCGAATGGTGGGTCTTCGTCACCTAGCTACTCGGCCGTCTCGTTTAGTACACAGAGACGCTCAGTTGCGTGAAACGCCCTTGTGTCCAATGCGCCCAGTGTTCGATTCTATCTGCTATAACGTGTCAGTCTCGCGTCCATGTGGCTGCTCGTCGCACCGCACACGCCAGCCTTACACACCTAAGCGTGGTGGCCATGGCGGATTCATCTTATGTCGTAAATGCGTTCCTCCCTACCCCTATCCCAATCCATACTCCTCCTCGGAACCTGCATCATTCCCCTGCTTCTTTTCCGCAACCTCCGTTCTTTCCTCCCCCTCTCCACCACCCCTCCCACACCCCCCCCGCTTCCACCTCCAAACCCCCCACTCTCCCCGACCCTGCACTCCCTCTGGGATTTGTCGTTTACTCTGCCTCCATGTGATATGCAGCAACAACATTTTGTATCCGAGAGAAGATAGAGAGAACCGCGTACTATTGTATGCTTGCAGAAACTGTGACCATCAGGTGTGTCCATGCACCTTATTGAAATCCCTACATTTCCTTTCATGACTGCATGTGCTTGGAGAACCTGAGGATCTGCTGTTTGTTTCTCATATCCCTCAGCTTCAACCTCCCTTTGTGCTCTGCCGACTTACAGGAAGCAGCTGAGAACAATTGCGTGTATCGCAACGAAGTGCATCACACTGCAGATGAAAGAACTCAGATCCTGCAAGATGTAACAGCAGATCCCACACTTCCTCGCACCAAGGCAGTACGCTGTGCCAAATGTGCCCATGGCGAGGCTGTGTTTTTTCAGGTATGGCCCACCATGATGTTAGCCTTTGGTTCAATTGCGGCAGAGTCTTACTCTACATTGCTATATTTTATCGCATCTGTGTTTGCTTTTTTCTTGGAACTCGTCCCTTCCAGGCTACAAGTCGTGGGGAGGAAGGCATGACCCTGTTTTTTGTGTGCTGCAACCCTAACTGTGGGCACAGGTGGCGAGACTAGAGTTGGTTAGACGAAGTTGCAGTATTGATAATTTGATGTTTTGCCTTCTTTTTTATTGAATGACGTACCAGTACAACACTGCCTAATAACACCTCAATACAGTCAATTCATATCCTGTGGAAACTGCATCAATTTGTCCTGTCCACAAAGTTCAAGCCAAACATGGCGAACGCAATGCTCTGGAGAAAGAGGAAGATAGAGTAATCCCAGCGGTCTTCCACAAAGATCGCATACATTCCGGCACCAAAGATGAAGGCAGCCATACCCAATTCCCTCTTGTATATTCTGCAGGAAAGAGGTGATGAGAGGGTTAGGATAAATCGTGAATAAGAAAAGCAATGTCTGCTCTTGGAGCAGTCACTTACGTGCGGTTGAACCAAGAGATCTTAGACTTCTTCGGCTGGGCTTTATCAGCTCCTTGCTTCACCAGGCTTTCAGAAATGACCGGAAGACTCAGACTATGTGGTAAAGCCCCAGCCTTCCCCAAATACTTTGCCAGCCCTGTCTTAGCGGTTGCTGCATCAGTCTGGACCCAGTTCCCAAGCTTCTGGGTAACAACCCATGAATGTGCGGTGGATAGGCCCAGGATTCCAGAGATCATCGCCGAGAACTTGACAATGCTCATGGCATTCTCAAATAGAACAAAAGGTACAGCGTACAGCCACGACCTAAGACAGCAACCAAGATTGTCATCATACCGTACATGAAAACGAGCAAAGCAGCAGCGGTTATGACACTTACCATGGAGTGAAAGCCACTGTTGAGATAGTCACCAGGATGGGCACATAAACCAAAGCCCAAAATGGGATTGTCACTTCAGGCGCCACAACACAGATTGGTACCAATGTGCAGTAGAATACAAATGACACAATATGGGTGGCAAACAGCCTTGTCCCAAAAAAGAGGCAGTTTAGGTAGATCTTTTGAACAAGTGGGATCTGAGAAAGGTAAACACAGTTAGTATAACTGCTGTCAGGAGAAAGAATTGGCAGTTTCTGAAGCACTTACCTCCGATTCCCAAACTTGATCCATAGCTTTTCTCCAGAGTTGCATCGGCCCACAGCTCCAGCGGTGCTGTTGGTGCCTGAAGGCTGCATATGTTGATGGAATCTCGTTAACACACTGCACACATGACAATGGCATGGGGAGGGAGGGCACGTTGGTCAGACCATTATATCCACAGAAACTGGAGTGGAGCAAGCATGCTGGCTTACCGTTACGTCATTCAAGAATATGAACTTCCAGCCTCTAATGTAAGCTCGAAGAGAGAGATCCATGTCCTCAACAGTCGTCCTGTTGTTCCAACCGCCTGCATCCTTGATTGCAGAGAGCCTCCATACTCCAGCCGTTCCTGCAGCAAAAGGATGGCTACACTCTTAATTACTGAAGGCGCGGGAGATAAATGGACAATGTGTCAGCTACCATTGAAGTTGAAGAAGTTGCCCGTAGCAAATCTGGCATACTGTTCACACTTCAGGTGATAATTGAGAGAAATCTCTTGGACTCGAGTCAAGACGGACTCATCCGCATTGGCAAACACCCAGCGCGTTTGGACAAACGCAGCCCGTGGATTGTCCTGTGGGTTAGCCGAGACAGTTAGACTTCGCCTGGAAAGGGCAAAAGGTAACGCGACTGGAGCGGACTTACAATGAGATACGGGATTGTCTTAAGGAGGAATTCAGGCTCTGGGCTGAAGTCCGCGTCAAAAATGGCAGTGAATTCGTAATCTCCAATTGCCTTCTCAGCCTCCATCATTGCACCAGCTTTATATCCTTGCCGATTGGATCTCCAGCGATCTTCCACGTGAATTCCTAGAGCTACCTTTTCGGCCACTGCAAGAAAGGAAAGAAGGGTAACTACTATGATCCCGTGCGCTTGCAAAGACGAGGATGACAGAAAAGTAATCTGATACCTTTCTTCACCACCCTGCTGCGAGTAATGGGGCAGGTTGAATCGTCCAATATCTGAATGTACAGGCGCGATCTTGGCCATATCAAATTGCAACATGAGTCAATCACTTGTTCGCACACCTGAAAGGTGCAGAAAGCACATGTCAGACACTGCGGAAGGTGGCGGCAATACAGTTTTGTAAGAGAAAATGTGATGCATGCCCTCAAATCTCTTTTTCGTTGAACATAGGAATCTGAACAACAACTTTGGGAAAGGCTTCAGGACAGGTCGCGGGATCTGGCAAGGAGTTCGCTTCGAAAGCTTCCTCCGGGCGCTTCTTAGAGAACCTCCAGTACAACGCAACGTAAAAGTGGAAGAGACGGTCCGCAGCGACCAGCGACGAGAGGAATGCAGTCACTCCCACAAGAATTTGCAAGACTGGCGAGAGGAAATTGATGCGAGCCTCTCGGCCTTTGACCATCGCGACCACCAGATGACCCTTGGCAGTGTCGATGTGCTTCTTCATCGGGCCATTGTCACCCAGGAGATGACTGAGGAGAGGTTGGCCATGAAGGATGAGAAGGGCGACAGCGCAGATGGACACGATCGCCACAGGCACGATGGCTGCTCCCCGCGGAAGCATCTTGCCTGGTTGGTATGATAACTCTCTGCAGTCGTGCCTCCAGCAACCAGACAAGGCTCAGAGTGCAAGAGCAGGAGCCACTTGCTCGTATTTGAAAAAGCAAGCTGTACTCGAGTGAAGAAGTACCCTGCAACTCGATCCTTGAAATGCGAAAACCGCACTCGGCATGCTTGATGGCCTCTTGGGAATTGCTGCCGTGATTGAAGGCACAAGGAGCGCGGAGACATCGACGAATTTGATTATAGAACACACATGCTGAGAAGAGGAAGCCCACAAGTACAGCTGGATTTGATGGCATTACTTCATCACTACAGTAAGCACGATAATATATGCAGCAGATTTCCATGTATAGGTCTGTATCAAAGCAATCACTTCACATCTTGCTGTAATATTTGTAAGGCCATCTTTTGTCACAAGACAAAGCATTGCCAACTAAGGAGGAAGGTAAGAATGACTTAATCATTGCCTCAGATTGTGCTATGGATGGAACTATCCAAGGTACTCAAAAGTTAACAAACGAGGGGGTGTGTTTTTGAGTCACATAAAATCTAGTCCAGAAGCAAAAGCTTATGAATTTTGTTTGGAGAACACCCGTTCCTTCGAGGATGTCCTGACTGCCAGGACTCAGGATGTGGCAACCTGAACGAGTTTCACCGTTCTTCAGGGTTGTCTCCTACATGGTATCAAACATTCGTTGAGGTGCAAGCTCATAGTCCTCATGCTCCCCGTATCGAACATTGCGCTCGCGTGCATTCACCTGCAATGGGGAGATACCCATGGGAAGATATCCATCAACCACAACGCGCGAAATATGGGAGTAAGAAATAAGAGAAAGACATGAAGTGTCTTTCGAGGAGGCCCGTGGGTGAGCGTGACGTGTTGACGGGCGTGCACAAGCACTGTGTGGCCAATTTAAGGGTTTGACACAGAACGGAGGGCAGTGTGCAACGCGTTTGGTGTGCAGTGAGTACTGAGAACTGAGCAGTGTGCAGTGTGCAGTGAACGCGCACCCGTGTGAGGTACGTCCGGTCAGAGGAGATCTGCTCGTGCACCAGCGCCAGCTTCTTGGACAGCTTAGTCGCCCTGCACACACTCGCACGTGCAGCACACATGGTTGTATCACTTATAAGATTCTTAAAACTGAGGAATGTTCAGTTTGAGGAGACATGCTCGTGGACAAACGCCAGCTTCTTGGAAGTCTTCATGGCCCTGCACACTCATAATGGAGCATTCATGAAGGAAAACGGATGCACATTCACAGTGCAGCACACATGGATCATGGGGATACCATGGACGCACACTCACAGTGAAGCACCCCTGCAGCAACATTGGATCAGCCATGGGTTAACAGCGCATCAACATTGGATAAGTAAGGCATGGTTAAAACAATGCATCAACTTTGGATCAGCAGTGCATAGACTTCACTGCGAAAACCAAATTTATATTACAAGTGAGAAGGACATGGAGTATCGACTGTGAAGGAGCATCTGAATGTGCCTCTCACAGCTGAAAAAAAAAAAAAAAAAAAAAAAAAAAAAAACTTCATTAATTTCATCTTACCTCTGGATGTGCTCCTCCACCACAGCAGCCATGGCGAGGGAGTCGTACTTCTCAGGGTCCTCCTCAAAGCTCACCATGCCCGCTTGCTGGTCTATCCGTGCAAACATCTCCCCGTCCGCTATCTGCCAGGCACACAAGCATAGCCACACATGCTTAGACTCATATAACGCCCTCCACTTGACTCCAAAGCTCACCACGCCTGCCTGCTGGTCTATCCGCGCAAACTTCTCCCCGATCGCTGTCTGCCACATGCACGATCATACATTGCGGGAGTTCTTTTAGAGCTTACCTCACGGGCTACAGGCCTAAGGCAATGGACGATACATGACAGGTCGAAGTGGGGCACATAAAAAATTTTAGAGACACTCAGACGTTACCATAACCCGAAGAAGGAAGGCAGTTTTTCATGGAAAGGAGTGATTTATTTTGTCTCACCATGGAAAGGAGGTATTTCTCAGCCTCGGCAGGCGAGGAGAGGTGCACCGACTGAGCAAGGTCGGAGAGCGAGAGAGTGAGGTAGGTGTGAGTGAGACGCTGAATGCTGCGCTTGGGGACCGAGGCGACCACCTGATGGGCCAGACCTAGATTGTTGTCCTGGGAAGTGAAGGAAGAGAGGAAGAAAGAATGGAAGGGAGAAGGAGAGGGGAGGAGAGAGAAGGGGAGAGAAGATGGGTGTACGAGGAGAGAATAGGAGTGACGGAGGCAGTGTGAGGGGACGAATTCTCATGGATAGTGCAGCCCAGCGCGTTGGTGTGAACACCCACTCACACTTTTGAAAACGCCCACTCACCGCCTTGAGGGCTTGCTCGTGGAAGTCGACAAACTTCTTGAGCTCTGCTCTGCGTGCTTGTGGCAGGGCAGGGCAGGGCAGGGCAGGGCACACACACAACAGCCCAGCGCGTTGGTGTGAACACCCACTCACCGCCTTGAGGGCTTGCTCGTGGAAGTCGACAAACTTCTTGAGCTCTTTTGATTCGACTCAAAAATCACCTCGTAAGTTTGAACACCCACTCACCACTTTTATGCCTCCTACTCACCGCCTTGAAGGCTTGCTCATGCGAGTCCACAAACTTCTTGAGCTCTGCTGCGTCACGAGACACGTAGATGTTCGCCAGGTCGTGGTAGTCCTGAGAGGGGTGGAGAGGGATGGAGAGGGGTGGAGAGGGGTGGAGAGGGGTGGGGTGTACGTCACTCAATTTCAGGTGAAAAAGAGGGTGTATGGGCGAGCCATAATGGAAAAGAGTTGCAATTGCAACAGATTGACACTACAACAAGGGCTCAGCACATGCGCCAAGACGTTGCAGCAAAGGATACAGCAGGTTGACTTTTGAGTCGACTCAAAAGTCAATTGACACTGAAGCAAGGGCTCAGCACATGTGCCAAAGACGTTGCAGCAAAGGATACAGCAGGTAAAGCCCTGCTTGCACACACCTGGCAGCACGCCTTTAGCCCTCTCTGCACGATGCCTGGAGTGAACTTGGGTAGAGGCGACAGCTGCTCTCATGGGACCGTGGGGAGTGGGAGCGAGGGAAGGAGTAAATGAGGGAGCAAAGGAAGGGATGGAGGAAGGGAGTTGTTTTAGCCCTCTCTGCACGATGCCTGGAGTGAACTTGGGTAGAGGCGACAGCTGCTCTCATGGGACCGTGGGGAGTGGGAGCGAGGGAAGGAGTAAATGAGGGAGCAAAGGAAGGGATGGAGGAAGGGAGTTGTTTTGGCCCTCTCTGCACGATGCCTGGAGTGAACTTGGGTAGAGGCGACAGCTGCTCTTGTGGGACCGTGGGGGGAGGGAGCGAGGGGAGGGACTGAGAATAGGGAGCAAAGGAAACGAAGGGAGGGATGGAGAATGGGAGGAAGAGTGTTGCTTTCCAAGATTCCACTGAGAACCAGCAAGAATTAACTA
This sequence comes from Closterium sp. Naga37s-1, assembly GCA_947471745.1. Taxonomy (NCBI): domain Eukaryota; kingdom Viridiplantae; phylum Streptophyta; class Zygnematophyceae; order Desmidiales; family Closteriaceae; genus Closterium; species Closterium sp. Naga37s-1. The sequence goes on from CANJKZ010000211.1 coordinate 3,092,400, forward strand.
CTACAACTAGCTCGAAGCCTGCTTGCTGATACAGCACCATTGCTAGCACAACAAACAAGGTACGCACCACACCACACCACTCCGCACCACACCACCCACCTGTGCGTGCAGGATGAGCGAGACGAGCACGTGTCTCTTGTATGCCGCCACTGTGATGGCATTCATGTGAGGAAAAGGGGATGGCATCACATTGCACCACAGCACACAACACCACACCAGACCGCACTGCACCGCACTGCACCACACCGTACCCACCTGGGCGTTCAGGATGAGCGACACGAGCACATGTCTCTTGTATGCCGCCACTGTGATGGCATTGACTCCCTGCGCTGGGGATGTGATGGCCTGGAGGGGAATGGGGGGGAAAGGGGGAGAGGGGGTGGGGGAGGTGGGGCTACGTTGGCAGATACGAGTATCACGTATAATACACTAGCGTATTATACGCTGGGTATATACGCGGTACGCTAGGGGTGGCGTACTGGTGATACGTAAAAATACGCCGGGCGGGCAGGTAAAACTTTTTTCCCGGGCAGGGCTAAAAAAACCTGTTTCAGGGGGGCGGGTTATGTTTCCCAAAAACACATGTTTTTTTATTTCATAATTATCCAGAGATACATCTTTGGGGCTACTTCTCCCCACCCCATACATCCCCACCCCACCCTCTAGCTAGCCTCCACACAGCCGAGTTCCTTGCGGGGCTTTTCCAACACCACCCCTGCCCCATACTCATCCGCCAGAACTGCATCCTCTCCTTCCCCCCCCAGGGCGATATGCGACTGCGCGGTAACAAATCGCCAAGTCGCAAAACCTTCGCGAATTTTTTCAATTTCGATTTTTTTTTTCGGCGGGCTGCCCGGGCGTATTTCCAAGAAATACGAGCGTATTAGCGTACCACGTATATACGCAAGCGTATATACGTGGTACGCAACCCTGCCCAGGGCGTATCTGCCAACGTAGAGGTGGGGTTGGGTGGTACAGACAGATGAGAACGTCCCATTTGATCTCCCATTTGATCTCCCATTTGATCTCCCATTTGATCTCCCATTTGATCTCCCATTTGATCTCCCATTTGATCTCCCATTTGATCTCCCATTTGATCTCCCATTTGATCAGTGAGATGGAAGAAAAGAAAGATAGTTCGATACGTTGAAAGAGAATGGTAAATTGTCCAACTAATACCATGGATAAAAGGATCGTCACTGAAAGGGATGCCAGCAAAAAGGGAGATGGACGATGCCGAGACACCGACACATTGGGCAAAGCAGGGATACGGAAGCAGCAGGGTTAAACACGCTGTAAGCAAGGGTGTCAAACCACGCTCGCATGGGTCAGGTCACACTCACACTGGCCAGGCTTCACTGTCACGCACTAATCAGACCCCACTGACAAACGCAGCGCTAAATATCAGACCCACTCACATGCATGAAGAGGTCTAGAGCCTTCTGGTACTGCTTCAGACCCACATAGATGGTGCCTCTGGGGGGGTGGAGATAGCAGGCGAAGTGGGGTTGGAGGGAGGAAGAGAACGGGGAACGGGGACTATGCTTGATTAAAGAGGTCTAGAGCCTTCTGGTACTGCTTCAGACCCACATAGATGGTGCCTCTGCGGGGATTGGGATACAACAGGCAGCGAGGCAGGGAGAGGAAGTGGGTGGATGAGGATTAAGAAAAGATGATTCGTGAAGAGAAGGTCTGGAGCCTTCTGGTACTGCTTCAGATCAGACCCACATAGATGGTGCCTCTGTGGAGAAAGTGGGATGCAACAGGCAGAGGTAAGGAGGGGTAAGGAGGGGTTGAGTGAGGATTGGCGGGCAAAGAGGAGGGGGAAGGAGCACAGACGGACAAGTGGTAGAGGAAGAAAGCAGCCGACAATGGGAGAGGGGGAAGAGGATGCTAGTCATTATTATCATAAATAGTATCCGCACCCGTAGAAGCACACAAGTATCTCAACTTTTGAGGCGCCTCAAAAGACGATTTTTGAGGCGCCTCAAAAAACACCAGAAGGATCTCAACCCAATCAATAGAATCCCCACCCGTAGAAGCACACAAACGTCTGCATCCGTACAAGCACAAGGAGCTCAACCCAATCATAATAATTACCACCCATAGAAGCACAAAAAACCCAATTCCTTTAATTATTCTCATGCCTACCCATAGAAGCAGTACAGCAGGAAGTCCCGGTGCACTAGCCCCGTTTTCTTGGGGTCAATATCGAGAATATCCCTCTGAAGCAGCTCGCCTCCCTGGCGGTAGAGCTTGGCGAGCAGGCACAGCTGCAGGCAGTCCGCGTGTTGCGGGGTGAGGTGCTCCGCTGTGGTGCACTGCTGCACCTTGCTGATCGCCCACCGCAAGGGGAGGACGCCTCGGGAGTACTGGGAGTGGGAGATGAGTAAATCGCGCAGGCGGTGGCACAGGGAGGCAACTGGGAGAAGGGGAGGGGAGAATGGGGGAGGGGGAACGGGGAAGGGGGAGAGGAAAGAAACGAGGTAGGGGAGCAGGGACGAGAAAGAGTGAGGGAGAGGATGGAAGAGAGGGGTGGAGAGTAGCAGGCACAGGTGCAGGCTGCACCTTCTCCCACCTCTTCCCCTCCTCCTCAACCCCCCACCCAGCAGTCCTCTTTCTGACTCATATCCATGCCCCAACATGGATATGAGGTATGCTGTTGAGGCATGCTGGGGCATGCTGTTTCATTTCAAGCCAAGCTGAGCGGTGTCAAAGTGTAACGCAGCGTCGCGCGCGGAGCTGAGTCCTGTAACTCACACTTTTCAGGGGCGAGGGCGAGCTGCGTGGGAGAGGCCACTTTGATGAAGTTGATGATCGCCCCCACCACCTGCTCCCACAGCTCGCCTGGTGCCTGTGTTGTTCCCGCAGGAAACCCGCAGGGGCCTGTGCGTGCTGCATGCGACTTATGCCATACTTATGCATTCACTTACACTTTTCAGGAGCAAGCGCGATCTGCGTTGGAGACGCCACTTTGATGAAGTTGATGATTGTCCCCACCACCTGCTCCCATAACTGGCCCGGTGCCTGCGCTGCATGTGCATCGCTGTAGGGCAAGGGTGGAAAGAGAAGGCATGGGAGGAGTTGGGAGGGGTGGGAAGAGAAGGGGCGGGAGGGGTTGGGAGGGGGAGAATAACGTACGAGGAGAGGGCGGGTGGGAGAAGGAGAGGAGGACAAATCGATGATTAGACCAGACGCGCGCGACAGACAGCAGCATAAGACTACCTTCACTCCCACCCCCTCCTCTTCCACAACCGCCTCACTCTGTATCCCCATTCGTTGCCTGGATCTACCCTCGCCCACTAAGTTCCTCCGCGGCAATGCGCGCCCACGGGAAGAAGAGCAAGGCGCGCGGGTGTTCACTCACTCTCCCCCGACCCCATTGGCCCTGCCTTCCCACCGTCCCCCAAATCCCTCCTTCTGCCTTACCCTCCCGGACTCACAGGAAGAACAGGAAGAACAGGTGTCCCCACCTTCCCCAGATCCCCCCCTTCTCCCCTTTCTCCACCTTCTCTCTCTACTTCCCTCGGAAGACAAACTCACAGGAAGAAGAGGAAGGCGAGCGAGTGCAGCGCGGGGTCGAGCGACGCGAGCAGCGTGTCGAGCTGCGGCGCGTGCTTCGCGAGCGCGTCCTCCGCGCCGCGCAGCACCTCCAGCAGGTGCGCCAGGTCGCTCGCGCTGCCCGACAGGCCCTGCGCCTGAGTTACCACCTTCTCCAATGCCTCCATCGCCACTCGCTTCGCCACTCGAACTCGTCACTCCACTCGTTGAGTGCTTCTAGTTTATCGCGTCGAGTTGATTGCGTCGAGTTGATTTCGAGTTTATCGCGTTCAAGCTTTTAGATCTCTTCCGAAATCGTAACAAGGTTGTAACTCAAGTTTCTGCTATAAAGCTGTTCCTTACGTTTCTACAGCTGAACGGAAGAGTTGATGATTGCGCGCGATACCTAAAAACAATCCAAAGCAGCGCGGATCAGTTCTTGACCAGACTAATGCTGCGGCGACCTAAGCCTGATGAATCTGTGCCGCCGATTCCGCTCACCCTAATGGTTGAGCAACCTTGCGGCTCGAATTCATGGGCCAGTGGTTGAAAGTGAAATGGAAGAAGTCGGACTGCACGGGCTGCGATTGTGGCCACTTCGCTAGAAGCAACAAAGCCAAGGGAAACTCAAAGAATATATTTTCTCATAACAACCACTTCTCTCTTCGGATTTCATACCTCCTGCGGGAGGCCTAGGTTTATCACTTGAAAACACGGTTGCACTGAGCTTCGCTCCAACCTTGAGTGGCGAGGTGGAGTTACTGCACCCTGACAGCACAACCCCCCCTCTGAAAATTGGGCGAAACAGGATTGGCCCCTAAATTTCGCGCCATTCTGCTCCCCAACTCGGATTGGTTGCACGTGTTGGCGAAATCGCCAACACAACCCAATCCTCCCGAAATAATTACCCCCCAAACCGAACCTTTCACGAAACTGGCGGGATTCGCCAGTTCTGTTTGAAACATTCGCGCGCTCATTTCTGGAAAAGAGTCATTCCGTTCCCCAATCAGCATGCGTCCTAGGGTGTGCACCCAAAATACCCCCAGAAAATACATTTTCGTATGTAGACCGCAGCTTTAAGCTACAAGCTAGATGGAAAGATCATGAAAAGGGCGATTACTCGGAAGAAGTGTTCGTCAACGCAATTGCAACATGGTAACCACCTACTAGAAGAAACGCGCCTATCGATTGATGCATGGTTCTCATAGCCCAGCCTTGCCAGTGGTAGCTCCTATCCCACCATCGCAAGCCAGACAATCTCTCCCACCACCTCCCATCTTTCCCTCTGCGCACCAACGCTAACTCCATTGCCACGTGCTGGTTGGATATTCAGGGAGGAAACACCACACATGCACAGAAAGCAGGGAGTGGATGCGAGCACAAAGAGGATAAAAAAAGGATGCAAGCATGGACAAAAAGCACGCGTCTAGAAAGGACAGCGTGGAGAAAATAGGAATGTGAGTAGGATATTAAAAGCCAGAAGCAAGAAACGAAATCATTTGCCGAAGGAGCTCTTACCTTGGGCAGGACAGTGGCTTGAGTGCGAGTCTTGGCACAGTCAAACGGATGTGACACAACTGAAGCCACTGCCGCTGCCACCGCAGCTTCCAACCCCTGTGTTAACGCATACCGATACCCACTCCCCACACTCCTCCTCCCCATGTCTCCACCACCCACTCCTTCTCCCTCCAACCCCTCCCCCCCCCCTCCCCATCCCTCTCTCTCTTCCTCCGTCGAAGCTCCTCCAACTCCCTCAACCCCTCCTCTATAGTCACCCACCCTCCAAAGAACACCGCTCCAAAGAGCGAATCTCTAGTCACGCCCGCTCGAAGGCCTCGCCACAGCTGAGCTGCCCCCTCCGCCCTCACTCCAGCCCTTGCGGCTTCCCAAGGGGACGATGCAGGGAGGTAGGGCGAGGGGACCGGAGTCCAGGGGTAGCGGGCGAGGGAGAGGGAGAAAGTGGTGGGCGGTAGGGGGGTGGAAGGAGGGGGGATGGGAGGGGTGTGCAGGGATGCAGAGAGGTACCTTGGGTGTAGGGGATGAGTGGAGGAGAGGGGAGTGGGAGGAGGGGGAGGGGAGGAGGAAACGAAGGTGCGCTTGTGAGTTGTGCGGTGCGGGCGGTCAGAACGGTCAGTTCGAGAGTTGGTGGGTCTGTGTGTGAGTGGATGGGGCAGCCTCTGCTTGGGAAGAGAGGAACCGCTTCGGGATTTGTGACTGGGGATGGAAGATTGCTTAACAGTAGAGGATTGACTGGGGGAGGTGTGGCCAGGGGAGGTATGGCTGGGGGACGGTGTGCCCAAAGAAGAGGAGGCTGGTTGGGAAGGAGAAGAGAGGCGGTGGATGCGGATGGAGGGGCGGGGGAGGGATATGGGGTGGGAGGGCGGGACAGGTGGCAGCAGGGGAGTGGCGAGCAGCAAGCGGGTTTTGAGGAGGTCGAATGGTGTGGAGAGCAGGGACTCTGTCGCCCCGGCTATGGCGCCTGCTAATGCTGCTTGAGGCGGGGAGATAGGCAGCCAAGACGGCAGACCATCTAGGTTGTTCAGGGGGAGGCGAGGGGGAAGGGAAAGGGGAGTAAGAAAGAGTACGAGGAAAATCAGCGACGAATAAACGAGGTGCGGAGAGCAGGGACTCTGTCGCCCCGGCTATAGCTCCTGCTGCTCCTGCTTGAGGTGGGGAGATGAGAAGCCAAGAGGGCAGACCATCTGAACTACGCAGAAGGGAGGGGAAAGGGGAGAAAAACGAAGGTGGGGAATAGGAATGGGTACGGGAGAAACAGCAGAAAGTAGGCGTGGAGAGCAGGGACTCTGTCACCCCGGCTATCTGGGTGCAGGGAGAGGGAGGGTAGCGAAGGGAAAGAGTTAAGGGTTTGTTTTCATACAAAGTAATGGTGGCTGCTTGGGTGGGGAAAGAGCGGCGTTATGCTCAACAGGATTGAGCAGTACTCGTGCCGAGTGAGCTGAGTCGCTAGATGAACTAAACGACCACCAGGAGAATCCGAGGTGAATGGCAAGGTAGGAAGGAAGGTGGTCTCACCCATTTGGTACGCGGAGGCGAGATGGTAGGTGGTGTAGCGGGCTGCTAGCGATGGTAGATGCCCCGCGAGATGCGGTGAAAACCCCGTGAACGCGGCTGGCAGGGAGAGTGGACGATGGAAAGAGCAGAGGCAGAAAACTCAGGCGGACGAGTGCGTAAAACCTTCTCCTTCAGGCGCCTTTGCCATCCATCGGTGTTGCTTCACTCTAGCAGCTCGCATGATGAAGACAGAACTGGAATGCTGAGAAAGGGCGGAGACTAAGGGATAAGAGGGAGGGAATGGGGTGGAGAAGGGGAGGATGGTGAGAGAATGGAGAGAAGGGGAGTAGGGGAGAAGGGGAGGGAGGGACAAGGGAAAATGGGGGATGGAAACATGAAGGCATTGAGGGTTGGAGTGGTACCTCTACTTCTCCAGTTGAGACCGCTGATAGCAGCTGCTCTTGACGCTGCTGCTGTTCCGCTTCTCGCCATTCCACCAGAAGATCCTCCGCCTGATCCCCCCGCGATCGTACTGCCCTGCACGGCGCCTGTTTGTGCGACAACCGCGTGTGCGACGCTGGCCTGTGCGACACCCGCCTGTGCGACGGTCTTGGCGACATCGAGAGGGTACGTGACGGCGCTCGCCACCACGGCTGAAACTTCTCCTACCGCCACGTGTCGGTAGAAGAGATGCGATCTGGATTCGCCGTCCATGGCAGAGGCCTTGACCCGAACGTGATGATGATCCCCCGCAGGCCTTGAGCCGGGGATGTTCAGAACATTACCCCGGATCGACAAAGCATCTGCCGTCTAAATTCTAGCGGTAATCACGCTCACTTAGCTCTAAGCGATCTGCCTATATCTTTGACGACTTCACTTCTTCTGAGCAAAGCAGACGCATTCCTCGGCTGCTTGCAGGGGTGAAATGACGAAGCTTAGCGCTCCGCCCTAGCGAACCGATCCCTGGCGCTCTGATTCGCTGACGTGTGAAACGGTGTCATACTTTCGGGATCCCTGACTCGTAATCGCACGCAGCCTAAGGACTTCGTGGGTGGTGGTGCCTATGGGTGTGGAGGCATGACTGGGAGGAATGTAGGAGGTATTGGGTTGGGGGACTGGTTTGCTGCTCAATAGGTGTACTCGTCATAAAGGCACTCGATTGTTGTTTTGTGAAAAGCTCAATGAGGAAAGTCGATACAAGTTTTCCACGCAATCTCAATCCCCCGCCTCTGGCCCCTTCATGCCCCAACTCCCACATTCCACGACAGCAGTCCATCCCACATTTGCTCAGATTCCTCAGCTGCAATCCTCCATCCGCTGAAAAGACTAGGCACAGTGAAGACCTTGTTTCGCCATGGCTGAAAGCGCACTCCTGGCCCGGTCACCGGCCATCTTCTCTTCCTTGAGTGCTTTCTCTCCCTCCCGCATTCCCCGTTCCACCTGCTCCCCCTCACCTCGCGCTGCATTACCGTCCAGGATTCCAGTCACCGCTTTCACAGCAACCCGCCATGACTCTCCCCCATCTCCCCTCGTAACCCGGTCTCTGGCCTCGTCGCTCGGAACCTCTCAGCTCGTCACCCGTTTCTCGCGACTACCGCTCCTTAGTCCAGCCCCCGAGCAGAGTCACCAGAATAGTAACGTTTCGGAATTTGTCCCTAGCGCTGCGTGCAAGCGGCGCGGAGCCGTCGTTTCCCGTGCGTTCCTGCTCCCAGTGGATCCCTGGTCGCCCAACATCGACTCGCAGAGCATCGCGTCGTCGCTCTTCGCCGTGTCGCTCTTCCCCTACCTCGGATTCCTCTACTTCCTCACGCGCTCTGGCACGGCGCCGCGCATCACGCTGTTCGGGTTCTACTTCCTGCTCGCGTTCGTCGGGGCCACGAGTGAGTTGTAGGACCTGTGTAGGCATGTTTCATTGACTGTGCCTTCTGCTCGCGTTCGTCCGTGGTACGAGTGAGTGTAAGCACAAATGGGCGGCATGTGTAGGAGCGCAATGGATTCTGTTTTTGTCTCGCATTTGTCAGTTGTACTAATGCGTACGCTGTCAGGAGCTTAAGAGCTGTATAGGCATGGTGTGATCTGTTCCATTTTCAATCTGTCGTATGTCCATGCATCGATTCTAACACCATTGTACTTACCATGCCACAAGTGGGCACCATATCTCCCTCTTTTCCTCCCTCCATCCATCACACTCTCTTTTCTCCCTCCCTACTCAAATCCTTTCCGCTCTCCTCTCCTCCCCCTTTTGCCTCACGTCCATTTCCGCTGTCCTTCAATCGCTCAAACCCTTTAAGTTTTGCTGCACCGTCTTTCCTCGTCTCCTCCGTCCACACTTTCCTTCACTTGTTCCCACCGCTTGCCATTATCCCGTTTGATGGTTTTTTTACAAGCCTTTTCTCTCTCCCCTCCCACTCCCACTCCCTCCCTCCGCCCTCTTCCCCCACATTTCCAACTTTTTTTCCACTTGCTCGACTGCGCTTCGAATTTTTTCTCCAATGACAGTTCCAGCCGGAATATACGGTGAGCTCCTTTCCACTCTGTATTGTGCCACACCTTCGTCCTGTTGCCCCCCTTTGTGCACAGTCGTTCGTTTTTGGAAGTGGTCCTGTGGAGTGGCTTATCTTTGCTCATTTTCTGTCTTGATCGACTGATATGAGTGAGCTACTTTGCAGCGCCACAGCATAGGGAAGCTGTGCATGCAGGTTGACCTGGAATACAGATGGTGTAAACTGTTGTCATGTTTGTGTGTTTACCATGTGCTTCTGTGTTGATGCCTGTTTACATGTGCCCTTGTTCCATGCAGCCAAAATTCATTATGGGACATCACTATCTAATGTGGACTATCTACATGGCAGTGCTGAGTCGTTGCTTACAATCACGAACCTCCTGATTGTGTTCGGCCTGCGCAAGGCCCTTCGGGATGAGGAGGCTAATGAGGCTCCGGTTGGTGATTCTTCTGAAAAGGATTCTAGTGAGCGTTTTGTGGTGTCTGACAAATCTGAATGACTTCTTTTATCGTTGCCCACCTTCAGGACTTCAGATGCAACACGCCCTAATACAAGACGCCTAAACGTAGCAGTCTAAACATTGGCTAAATGGCAAGGCAAACCTGTTTCTATCGTCAAATCCAACTGATGAGAATTATAATCTACTTTCCATTCCTACGCGTAGGATGTTGTCTAATGTGGATTCCACTGCGCAGAGTACGCGATACAGGCATCAGTCTTGAATTTCACGAATGGCCCTCCTTGAGACCTCTCTCACACACACGCACTTCTCAAATCTCGATTTGCTGCTTCGTGCGCGAGAGTGAAATGGTCACCCTCACCCAGTATTGCATGCTCGTTCACACTCCTCTCTGCGCTTCACCTCCGTCCTTCCAATTTCCACGTGTCCTATCTTACTCTCTCGCTTCCCCCCTCTCGCGACCGGTGCTCATGGCGTCTCGGAATAGCCGGAGTGGGACGTCAGCAAGAAGCGCTCCTTTTTGGATTCAGTGGTTGAAGGAATGGCCGTTAGCACGTCCAGGGTGACTGCCATTACCATCCGATTCTTGACAACTCTCTTCTTGTATGGGCTCTGATTCTTGTTACTGCATTTCAAATCTGAAATGAAGTAAGCCCGTATTTTCTTTATGTCAGCCACGATCGAGGCGCTGTTTATTATCTTCTAGCCATTATATCGCCATGGTTCGAGACCTGACTACTGCACGAGATCAAGTGGGACCCACTTCAACGTCAACCACCCCAACCACTCGAAAGGTAGTCACCCGAACCACTCGAACCATTCGAAAGGTGACCACTCGAACCACTCGGAAGGTAATCAGGGCTGTGAGGCCACGGCCTGCACAGCCTGCGATTAACGATGCACAGCCTGCGATTCAGCGGCCTGTGATTCAACCTGTGATTCACGATCCCCAGCCTGTCATTCAGCCTGTGATTCAAGATCCCCAGCCTGCGATTCAACCTGTGATTCACGATCCTCAGCCTGCGCTTCAGCCTGTTATTCCCGATCCCCAGCCTGCGATTCAGCCTATTATTCCCGATCCCCAGCCTGCGATTCAGCCAGTGATTCACGATTCCCAGCCTGCGATTCAGCCTGTGATTTTCGATCCTCAGCCTGCGGTTCAGCCTGTGATTCAGCCTGCGATTCAAGATGCAGATCCTGCGATTCAAGATGCAGAGCCTGCCAGAGGTCGTGGGATTTCGGCGGGAGGAGGGGGGGTGGAGCGTGGAGAAGCAAGACCGCAACCACCATTGGTGGTTCCGAAATCGACTGAAGCGAGCGTGCCTACAGCTGATGCCATGTCAGCTCCTCATACCGTTGCGACTAGCCCGTCCAGTAGCGAGGGGCTTGCTGCAGCCGTGGTGGATGCGGCGTTTGCTGCAGCGGAAGCGATTGCTACAGCGGAAGCGATTGCTGCAGCGGAATCGATTGCTGCTGGTATTCCTGTGACTGAAGGCGGACGTGCTCTTGGCACTCTTGTTGACGTGGCAGAGGATCTTCTTGTTGATACATCAGCACGCCGGGATCTTAACGAAGAGGCGGGGGAGAAAGGTTCTTCAAGAGATATTCCAGTAACAGAAACGGATGCTGAACTTCAGGGCATTCAGGAAGATAAGGAAGAGCAAATGGCGGAGGATGAAGATATGGAAGGGCCAGTGGGCGAAATGCTGGGAGATGAAATTGGTGGGGGAAGCGAGGATGTGGGAGAGGAACGAACACCAGCGTGGGAAACCCCTGCAAGTCCAGCCAACATTCACGCAACAAAGGAGGCGGAAATGTCACCGGCAGCAGCAGGCGAGGAGATGCAAAGCGGCAGCAATAGGGCTGCTGAACCTGAGGGGATTCAGGAAGAGCCAATGGTGGAGGATGAGGATATGGAAGGGCCGGTGGACGAAATGCTGGGAGATGAAAGCGGAGGAGGAAGCGAGGACGTGGGAGAGGAACGATCACGAGCGCTGGAAACCCCTGCAATTCCAGCCAATGATAAAGCAACAACTGAAGCGGAGATGTCACCTGCAGCAGCAGGAGAGGAGGTGCAAGGCGGCGGCAATAGGGCTGCTGAACCTGAGGACAATCTGGAAGAGCCGAGGGCAGAGGATGAGGCAATGGAAGGGCTGGGGGGAGAAAGTGGAGGAGGAAGCAAGGACGCGGGAGGAGAGCAATTGCCAGCTCTGGAAATTCCAGAAAGTCTAGCCAACGATAAAGCCAAGGAGGCGGAGATTTCACCAGCAGCAGCAGGAGAAGACATGCAAGATGGTGGCAATAGGGCTGGTGGTCGCTGGGAGTTAAAATCACATGGGAAGGCACTAGCGAGCAAAAAGAGAGGAGCTGCAGAGGAAATGCAGAGGGTCAAGGTGCGGATGAACAACACCGAGGTGAAATATGAAGTTAGAACCACAGCTCCTCTGCGCAAGATGTTCTCACTCTTTTGCAAGCGACAGCATTTGCCTGTGAGGGGGGTGATTTTCTGCATGGATGGTCATGTTATACAGGGTAGACAGACTCTGAAGGATGCTGAGATACCTAACAATGCTACTATTGAAGCCTATGTTCACAAGGTTGGTGGGTAGAGAGGGTCCAGCTTCCGTCGTTTCTTTGAAAATTATTTTCCTCCTATTGTGCGTTGTATTTTCTTGTCAAAATCGGGCTTCGAGTCTCTTATCAGGTGCTTATGCAATGATGAGCTTTTGAATGTGATTATTGAGTTTAGGAGCCCACATCCATTTAGAGAGCTAACGAGCTTAATGTTGCTATATAGTATGCTATGAACCAGGGGGGAAATGGAGAAAATATTGTTGCCCACGTTGCACCCTCCACTTCATCAAATGGAAGTGGTGAAAGTAATGCAATTACCGGAATACATTGTCGTCTGGCTATGCCATTCTCAATTGGCGCGTTATATATACCTCGTCATACGCGATAAAAATTCCACGGAATGTCTTCCTCACCACACACACGCACACCATTTCAAATCTCGATTTGCTTCTTCGCGCACGAGAGCCAAGGGTCACCCAGTAGAGATGCATGCTCAAATGCACGCCCCACTGCACCGCCTTCCTTTCCTCGAAGTCCCACGTGTCCGTTCGTGCTCCCTCACAAACCTGTGCACATGGCGTCTCGAGATACCCGGACTGGGACGTCATCGAGAAGTGCACCTTACCGGAGACGAGGGTTCGAGGAATGGCCGTCAGTCCAGGGTGACTGCCCTGGTTACCATCCGTTGTATAACAACACCTCTCCAGTATGTTGCGCGTACACATGGTACTGCGTGACTTTAATCTTTAGATGAAACGAGTTCGTGATTTCTTGATATCAGCCGCCAACGACGCCGTGTTTACTTAGCGCATCCGCCATGGTTCGAGGGAAAGCTTCCGCACGAATCCAAGTTCGAACCACCCGAACAATAACGAGGTCTCTGAGGCCACGGCCTGCGATCCACTATGCACAGCCTGGCAGAGGCCGTGGGATTTCAGCGAGAGTAAGAGGAGGAAGAGTCGAGCATCGACAGGCAACACAGCAGCCACCGTCGGTGGTTCTGGAGTCGACCGAAGTGAGCGTCACGACAGCTGAGGCCGTTTCCGGTTCCGAAACTGCTGCGACCACTCCGTCCAGTACCCGGAGGCTTCCTACAGCCATCGTGGATGCGGCGTTTGCTGCAGCGGAAGCGATTGCCGCTGGTGTTCCTGTGACTGGAGGCGGACGTGCTCTTGGGGCACCTGCTGACGCGGCAGAGGGTCTCCCTCCGCTCGTTGACACGTCCGCATACCGGGATTCTAGCGAAGAGGCCAGAAAGAAGGGTACGGGAGTCGAGATCGCAATAACAGGGACGGATGCTGAGCCTGAGGAAAGACAGGAAGATGACGTAGAGGTAATGGAGGATGATGAGCCTATGGAAGCGCCGGCTGACGTGACTCTGGGGGAAGAACCTGGCACAGAGGGAGGAGGAGGCGAGGAACTGGAAGAAGTGGAACGATCACCACCGCTGCAAACTCCAGCAACCCAGGGAAGAGCAGCAGAGGAGACGAAGTCGTCGCCAACAGCAGCAGTGGAAGAGTTTACAGGCAGCGGCGGTAGAGCTGCTGGTCGCTGGTCCTTGAGGTCTCATGGGAAGGCAGCAGAGCATGAAGAGATGAGAACTCAGGAGGTTCAGGAGCAAGAAACCAGACGGGTCAAGGTGCGGATGGACGGCAACGAGGTGACATATGACATCAATACTACAGCTCCTCTTCGCAACATGTTTGCACTCTTCTGCCAGCGACTGCATTTACCTGAAGGTGGAGTGACGTTCTGCAAGGATGGCCATGTTGTACGGGGAAACCAGACCGTGAAGGATGCTAAGCTTGCTGATGGTTCTATCATTGAAGGACATTATCAAAAGTACGCTGGGTAGGTAGGGTAAGACTGCTAGCTTTCTTGGATACCAGGATATTTGCATTCCTCATGTTGTGTATAGCGCTCTATAAGAAACTTTAATCTGTAAAGTGAGGATGTGAGTTTAAAGTCGTGAAGTGAACTTGTTTTGAGTTCAAAGTTCCAATCTGAGTTTATAGTTTGATATGAGAACCTTTAATTTTATGCAGGTTACTGTAGCATGTGAAGGTCGCAATTGGTTGCGACCTGTGTGGAGGGAGCGCTTCGGGTTCCCAACAGCAGACACCTAGAAAAAGGGCCGCTGAGGTAGGTCCTTTCTCAAGCATTCACCTGCCAGCCCACTAAATATCTGCAAGAGCAAGCTCCGTGAGAACCATGGCTTTCCCTGGACATGAGAAGCATGTTTGCTGCGATGACTCATCTGCTCCTCTCAGTGCGACGTCTCTAGATGAACTGCATTCTCTTCAGAAGAAGCTAAGTTCACTTCCAAGCGGCGGCGCCGAGTCTATCAGGTACACGTGCAGAGTCTCAGCATGCTCAAGCGTTTAGTACAGGTTTCTAATATTCATCGTCTTTTCAGTGCCTCCTTGGCATCTCACGCGCGAGAACGAGGTCCGAACGTCATTAAGGGGGATCCAAAATACATCTCCAAGGATAGCCACGTGCATTTCGTTGCTTCTGACTACGTCAGCGATTTTAACCTCAAAGCGACTCACGTACTTCACAATCTCTCGCAAGCAGGTCAGTTTGACGTAATGACCAGTTCAGCATTCGCGTGTATTTTTTCCCATTTATATGGCAATGTTCAGCTGATGCACTCTTACCTGTACAGAGCTTTATGAGCTTGCGATCAAGGATGAGAAGGGGACGTACGTCACTTCAACTGGAGCGCTTGCTACTCTCTCTGGAGCGAAGACAGGACGTTCTCCTAAGGACAAGCGCATTGTGAAGGAAGAGACCTCACAGGATGACCTGTGGTGGGGGAAGTAAGTGGTGGTTTTTTTTTTTTTTTTTTTCTCCATCGTCCACATGCGCTGGATAGGTCTGAGCATATTGTGTTTCCTCAGAGGTTCACCGAACATTGAGATGGACGAAGAGACATTCTTTATCAACCGCGAGCGTGCTGTCGACTATCTTAAATCTCTGGATAAGGTGTGTTTCTTTCATATAACGCTCCGTGGTCGTATGGTGGAGAAACTGCTGATTTCGTTTGATTGCAGGTCTTCGTGAACGACCAGTTTTAGAACTGGGACAAGGACAATCGGGTCAAAGTCAGAATCATCACCTCTCGTGCTTATCACGCTCTTTTCATGCACAACATGCAAGGATCTGGCCAGTTGGTTTAATTTCATGAAGATCCAGCACACTGTTGTATGCACGTTCCTTGGTACGCTTTCATCTCTAATGTCTCCGAACAACTCAGGTGCATTCGACCAACTCCTGAAGAGCTGGAAACGTTTGGTGAACCTGACTTTACTATCTATAATGGTGGGAAGTTTCCATGCAACCGTTTCACTCACTACATGACATCGTCGACCAGCATTGACATCAACCTGAAGAGGAGGGAAATGGTTATTCTCGGAACTCAGTATGCTGGCGAGATGAAGAAGGGGCTCTTTGGGTTCATGCATTATTTGATGCCAAAGAGAGGAATACTGTCACTTCATTCTGGCTGCAATATGGGAAAAGGCGGCGACGTATCCTTGTTCTTTGGCCTTTCAGGTCTGTTGACCAGACAACTTCGTCCATATCATTTTCATATCCTGAAAAAGGGCTTATCTAACCTCTTTTTTTTCAGGCACGGGAAAGACTACACTGTCAACTGATCCTGAGAGGTACCTTATTGGGGATGATGAGCACTGCTGGAGTGACAATGGTTTAGGGTTTAGGGTTTAGGGTTTAGGGTTTAGGGTTTAGGGTTTAGGGTGCTATGCAAAGTGCATTGACCTGTCGCCCGAGAAGGAGCCAGAGATCTTTAACGCAATCAAGTTTGGAACAGGTATTGTGCTTCTGTGTTTTACTCCAGAAGATTCCGAGTTCCTAACTGTGTCTTTTTCAGTCTTGGAGAACGTCGTGTTTGACAGCCACACCAGGGTGGTTGACTACGCAGACAAGTCTGTGACTGGTGAGAAAATGTTGTTTTGTTTTGTTCATAACTTCAAGTTCACTAACGAGCTGACACTTACAGAAAACACCCGTGCTGCGTACCCTATCGAGTATATCCCGAACGCAAAGATTCCCTGTGTTGGTCCCCACCCAAAAAATATCATTCTGCTGGCCTGTGATGCGTTTGGAGTCCTTCCGCCTGTCAGCAAGCTGACCCTTCCCCAAACCATGTACCACTTTATCAGTGGATACACTGCCCTGGTGGGTCTCAGCGTCAGCCACTCTGATAATCCGTTCATGTTCGGAGAGCTTTTATTCTTTGGTGGTCGTGTGACTGACGCACCTTCTGTTTCACAGGTCGCTGGAACTGAAGAGGGTATCAAGGAACCGCAGGCAACATTCTCCGCATGTTTTGGGGCTGCTTTCATCATGTGGCATCCCATTAAGTATGCAGGCATGCTTGCTCAGAGGATGCACGAGAATGGAACTACTGCATGGCTTGTGAACACGGGTTGGTCGGGAGGCAGCTACGGCGTGGGAAGCAGGATGAAGCTGGCATATACAAGGAAGATTATCGATGCGATCCACAATGGGTCTATTGCATCTGCTAGCTACAAGACAACCCCGATATTCTGTCTTCAAGTTCCAGACCATGTTGATGGTGTGCCTCAGGAGATTCTTGAGCCGCAGAACATGGTGAGTAAGCTTTCTTTTTTTACTACCCGTTTTACCTTTCTCTTCACCTTGTTCACACTACCAACAACATCTTTGTGGTGAACAGTGGGCTGACAAGGCTGCTTACAACGCAACGCTGAAGAAGCTTGGTGGACTTTTCAACACAAACTTCTCCAAATTCACTGAGAGCATGGCTGGTGTGGATATTACCCTAGCCCAGCAGATTCTCTCAGCAGGACCTCAGCTTGCATAGTGGCATACACATACAGCAGCGAATCTCAGAATAAGCACTTGATTGTGTGCTAGTCCAGGTGATTCAAGTACCGGTAGGTAACGTTTTCTGGGACGTCTAGTTTAGGTGAGAAGGTCTTGGCTTGGATACACTGAAATAAAACCAGCGGTCTTTGTTACGGTACTATGGATGTTTACAACAACCCATCGGCTTCAACACACAATTGAATGTGAGACACACTTTGCAAAGGATAATCAGATGGCCAGGAATAACAACAGCAGGTGTTACTCAGATGGCTTACGGTTACGCTAAATGTTGTGTAAATACAAGGCAGAATGAGCAATGAACTAGCGACACTTCATGTGGTAGCTTGTTGTAATCAGTCAGTTCCTCCCAAGGGGCAACGACCTGCAAGAGTAGGTCTCCTTCAGATCTTCTTTTCGCGACGAAGTGAAGATTGATGCGTAAACATCTTTGCTGGCACCAGTTGGCAACCTGTCCACTGCTTTAAAATGCTGCTTGACTTGAACCAAATCCGACCCCTTTGGTCTTGCTTTATTGGCAGACACTTCTGACGCGTTCTTCATTCCTGCTGCCGGTCCTTCTGCTGCTTTCCTTTTGACTCCGTGCTTGTCAACCAACCCCCCTGCAGCGATTGCCTTGTCATCGGGACTTTGACTACCGCCTGCTGTCACCCCTGCTGCAATGCTTTTCTTCTCGAGGCTCTTTTCTCTGACATCCACCACCGCCACGCCATCAACATCCTCCACTGCAGCTCCTTTTAGCTCATTCCCTGTGGCGACCACATCAACCTGAGAAACAGGAGCGGCTTTTTTCTTCTTTCCAGCACGTCTGGAAGCTTGTTCTTCCTCCATCCGAGTGCGCAAAGCCTCCACCTCCTCCTCAGTACCGTTAATCGGGATCCGATCTGATTCCAGAAACTTGGCATGACAGACGAGACACGTTGGGGAAGGCAGCTCCTTCAGTGCACGAGCACTTAGCACATGTCCACAGGGGCGAAGGGCGACAAACTTGAAGCTGCCACTAAACTCCTGCTGAGTGATCGGACAAAGGAACCTGCAACAGGCGAATATGGAGTGAGGATGTGGGCAACAAGAAGTAAAGTCAGTGAACCTAAAACGAAGAGGAAACGCGCTTCTGCACATAGACTTGTGGGACCAACACAGCAGCATGCACATTTTTCACGAAAGCATATCATGTCCCTAAAGCTGTCAGCAAGAACACAAATTCCTGTAAAGATATGGTGGGCCTGAATCTATTTGTAAAGATATGGTGGGCCTGTCACAGGACCCTACACACGCTCCGCCGCATACCTGACATGAGCCTTCTTGTCAAGCCCTGGAATCTCCGTCAGCTGAATCCCAACGACATCCCTCAACCCCTTGATGTGCTTCAGTGCAACGGGAATGCTCTTCTCCACTAAGGCGCGAACCACAGCTTCCTTATTAAATACGCTTCCCAGAAAATCCACCACACAAGGAGGAGTCAGCGGCTCGCCTGACAGATGGCAGTGCGTCCAGCTCGCCACACGTGTGTCACGCGGGTCAACCTTATCCGGACGGCGTCCAGCGTACATCTGCAGGTAGCAGTCACGCGACTCAGCTCCCGTGGCTCCGCCATCTCCACCACCGCCTCGCAAGGGTACGGTTACATCTAGGGTATCGTACGGACGGGCATGGAGGGATGCTACGCTGGATAAGCGGTGACGAGACGACGCGAACGGGAAGAGCTGACGACCTCCGTGGAGCACACGGAAAGAATTGGACGAACAGCCGAAGCGGGCTCCATTGCGTGAGGGTTCGAAGCCTAGAGTCTCGCCGCAACGCAAGGTTGACAAGGAGAGATCTATCAACGCCTGAAGAGACGAGTTAGGGGAAATCGTGACTGGAACTATGTGCGACTCGGGCCCAGGACCTCTCAAGAAAAGCTGCATGGTTGACGTCAGGATAGAGGCGAGAAGGCGATAACAAGGTCGACCTGCCTCAAACCAAGTAAGTAGAAAGAGGTCACCTCGTCAGGTCAACTAACAACTGCCTCAGAGCAACATATGTCCGCTATTCTTGCTTTTTTGCTGCTGTGACCAAGAAACAGAGTAGACTAGAGAGAGACTTGGCTCCGTGCCGTGCCCAACCTAGAGTTACCATCTGGTGACTTCGCCTGCTCGTCCTTCGTCCTTCGTCTCCGTTTCGCTCAGGGTTCTTTCCCGCTGCTTCTTCGCGCGACCGTGCGCAACAGCCATACACCGCAGAAATCGGATGTTTGGGGGCGTGTCCGAAAAGTAGCGTTTAGTGGCTCATGAGTATGTGCTTTGTTGTACTTCTTGTTCCGGAAAATCAGGTGATAGTATTTTACTTCAGTGAGTCTGAAACGAGTACACATCCCCCAGCAATTCCTTGTCCAGTTGTTCACCGACACTCACAATTTCCTTGGGTGGGAACAAGAAGCACTTTAGCGGTGACACCTAGGCCTCGGTGACTTGTTCGCAGCAGCTGATTGGTGGAAAGCTGTCGCCGAACCTGTACAGGGTGAAATCTGGAGACTGGTTTTCATCGTCACTCGTCGTTCACGCAATCGCTCATGCATCCACAGATTTTCCTGGAGATTCAACCTGGGAAGAATGGGAGACTGATTAGTCTCGAGACAGATAAAGACCACTGAATTAGGCGATCTGCACCCATTTCACTTCACTTCATGTCCGCTCACCACCACCACGTAAACTCCGTCTGCTTTCAGCAAGCTTGTCCGGCTTCTATTACGCCCCCTCTTCTCGAGTAACAAGCTGTTCCTCCATCAAGCCGCTGTTTTCTCGCAATTCACTTTCCGGACCAGAATTTAGTTCTTTTTGCACGCAGCTTATGGCGTCGCGTCCTCAGAATGTCGGCATCCTCGCCATGGAGCTCTACGTCCCACCCAGCTTCGTCTCCCAGGTCGCTACATCTCTCACCTCTCGTAATTCGCATCCCATCTCGTTCTTCGTCAATGCATTGTTGAAAATTTACGAAAAAAACGCAACGTTGCTCGTCAATGCATCGCATCGTCATCACACCCCGGAAAGAATCAACTGCATTCTTCCATGGCTATGCCTCGGGCCGGAGTTCTAGTTTGTCGCTGCCTCGATTACACTGTTCCTGCGTAATGCGTCTCGATTTAATTTCTCTACGTGCTAACGTGAAGCTCTTTTACCGCGTATGCCTGATGTATACCTGATCGATCCATGACGTGCGGGGGAAATGCAGACGGAGTTGGAGGTGCACGACGGCGTGAGTGCGGGAAAGTACACCATCGGGTTGGGACAGGACGAGCTCGGGTTTTGCTGCGACCAGGAGGATGTCATCTCCATGAGGTGCGTTTCATCTCCGTCAGGTTCGTTTCATCCCGATGGAATGGAATGACTAACCTGGTTCTGTGCACTGAAAAACGCACACGAGGCGAAATTGAGAACTGCTAGAGAAGAACAGCATCGACTCATCGAACATAGGATGCAGGATATAGGCACGGAGACAGTGAACAACAACGGCAAATCCATCACATGTTGATGTAACAGAAAAAAAAAAACATTTTTTTGTGTTCTCCTCTTTCCTTTTCCCCCATCCTTGCAATGCACCCTGACTGTTGTTCGCGCATTGGGCGGCTGGAGGTGGGCACAGAGTCAGCTATCAATTCATTCATTTTTTCCTTCCCACCAATGTAGTTTGACTGCTGTCCAGCGGTTGCTAGAGAAGAACGGGGTGGACCCAACGCGCGTAGGGCGGCTGGAGGTGGGCACAGAGACAGTGATCGACAAGAGCAAGTCCAATACATTCCTATGCAGCTCATGTGTTCCTCTCTCCCCTTTTGCCACCCCTGCAATGCAGCCTGACTGCTGTCCAGAGGCTCTTGGAGAAGAACGGGGTGGACCCATCGCGCATAGGGCGGTTGGAGGTGGGCACAGAGACAATACTTGGACAGTGCTTGACTCCATTGTTCTCCCTTCCCACCAATGCAGTTTGACTGCTGTCCAGCGGTTGCTAGAGAAGAACGGGGTGGACCCTTCCCGCATAGGGCGGCTGGAGGTGGGCACAGAGACAGTGATCGACAAGAGCAAGTCCATCAAGACCGCCATCATGACGCTCTTCGAGGCCAGCGGCAACGCTGACGTGGAGGGCGTTGATTCGTGCAACGCGTGCTACGGTGGCACGGCGGCGCTGCTGAACAGCGTCAACTGGGTGGAGGGGTCGTCGTGGGATGGCCGTTTTGCCATCGTTGTTGCTGTTGACAGCGCCGTGAGTATTTTTTAGGCGAATCAAATGTGCTATGGGTGGTACGCTTTTCCTGCTGAACAGTGACAGCTGGGAAGAGGGGTCGTTGTGGGACAGCCTTTGTGCCATCGTTGTTGCCGTTGACAGCACTGTGAGTACAGGGAGGGATTTGTGTTATTTGAGGGGCTTGAGCATGTGGGTACTATGAGTGTGTGAGGTGGCCGATGTGGAATGTGGGTTATAACATGGAGTGTGGCGTGTTTTGAGGGAAGGGGTGTGGGTTATGGGATGTGGGGTACTGGGCATGGGGTGCTGCACTCTTGCCATGCGCCATTCAGCACCTTAGACCTTACTTCCCTCCTAAACCCGAAACCCGAAACACTAAACCCCTACCTCGCCTCCCATCCTGCCCCACCATCACCAGGTGTATGCAGAGGGTCCAGCTCGGCCCACTGGGGGAGCAGGCGCAGTGGCGATGTTGGTGGGGCCAGACGCGCCTCTAGCATTCGAGAGTGGGCTGGCGGGCAGCTATGCCGCCCACGCGTATGACTTTTACAAGCCCAAGCTCGCCAGCGAGTACCCTGTGAGTGGTTCGTCTCAGGAGTTCTTTTACTGTTTGTTTTGTGAATTCATGTGCCTCCGGTGATGGAGAGTGGGCTGGCGGGAAGCTATGCCGCCCATGCGTACGACTTTTACAAGCCCAAACTCGCCAGTGAATACCCTGTGAGTTGATTTAGCTCGGGAGTTCCACATGAAAGTGATGCTCAGTTCAAACCCTTGGCTGTACCTCTGCTTGGATCTGAAATTTTATCTTTGGATGATAAGAGTGCTAGCAAAAGGAGTGTTGTGGGGGCGTATATTTCATAGAACCTTGTGAAATGTGCATGACATTCCTTGGATTGCATTAGTCCCTGGTACTATCATCTCAGTACTAATCCCATCACCAATTCGCTGCATCGTGGATGCATGTGTGCGTGCAGGTGGTGGATGGCAAGCTATCTCAGACGTGCTACACTAAGGCGCTCGACCACTGCTACCAACGCTTCTGTGACAAGTAAGCTCTCACACGCCATCCCTTCAACAGTGAGCGTGCTCGCTCTTGATTCCGCTCGCCCGTTTGTTATAGAATTGGAAGCCAGCAACCTTTCGCGTTTCAACAAGCAATGCATGCTTTGAAAGTGCCTATATGCATTCTTGCTGCGTGCCTGCCTGCTTGCCTGTGTGCTGTGCTGCAGGTACGCCAAGAAGCATGGCTCTGCGTTCTCACTGGCTGATACTGAATCCGTGGTCTTTCACTCTCCCTACAACAAGGTATGGCGGGACTGGTGCACGGCACGCTGGGTTCTAGCCATGCAATCTGCTTACACATGTGCTTCAGGAAGCAGACAGACTGACACACCCTACTCACCAATTGATGAAGGTGCAGAAACTATGTCTTTCATCAAAATACGGCTTCGGATGTTTTATGTCATGAAATAGGACCATGATGATGCCATGGCCTATGCTTCTGCTCTCACACACGTCCCCCTCCTCTTTTCCCCTCTTCCATCTCCCCTCCTCCCTGCGTGTCTCAGCTCGTGCAGAAGAGTCTGGCACGGCTAGTGTTCAATGATGTGAAGAGGGGAGTGAGCAGGTACGTAAGCACAAGGTGCCATAGCCAGTGTAGCCTGTATGGGCCAGGGCATAGACGCACTGTAGAGGGGACGGGTGCAAGAGGGAATGGTCGCAAGGGGGAACGGACGTAGGGGCCAACATGGCTAAGAGCATAAGGGCTTCAGTTGCAGAAGTGCCTCCACGGCTGGCACTTAATGTCATGATGGGTGGAGTGAACAGGAGGACATAGGGATACGGCATAGAGAAACTGTGAGGGCCAAGAGGGGCAGGAACAAGAACTCACATGAGATGTCCCCTTTTTCTTCCCCGTTCCCCACCTCCCCCGCCTTCCCCTTTGTCCCCCATTCATCCATTTCCTCCCATGCCTATGCAGCTCGTATCTGGGTGCAGGAGAGGCGGATGCACTGCAGCCGTTTGTGGGGTTGGAGGAAGAGAAGAGCCTCACGAACAGAGACCTGGAGAAGGTGAGCTGCTCGTGTGGTTTCACCCTGCCTGGGGAAGGTGATACTTGGGGAAGGTGAGCGCAGGGGCACTCATCTGACCTCGTGGACAGAGACCTGGAGAAGGTGAGCTGCTCGTGTGGTTTCACCCTGCCTGGGGAAGGTGATACTTGGGGAAGGTGAGCGCAAAGGCACTCATCTGACCTCGTGGACAGAGACCTGGAGAAGGTGAGCTGCTCGTGTGGTTTCACCCTGCCTGGGGAAGGTGATACTTGGGGAAGGTGAGCGCAGGGGCACTCATCTGACCTCGTGGACAGAGACCTGGAGAAGGTGAGCTGCTTGCATGGTGTAGTTTCATTCTCCTTGGGAAAGTTGATACTTGGCGCTTCACACCTTAACGGGCATGGGCATCGTCTGAACCTCCTGGATAGAGAGGATCAGATAAGAGCATCGTGGACAGAGACCTGGAAGAAAGTGAGCCACTTGCATGCTGTAGACTTGCTTGGGGACGGTGGTACTTGGAAAGGTGAGCGCAGGAACACTTGTAACGCATGTGACCAAGCCAGCTCCCTTCACCATTCTGTGTGTTTACTCCCGTGCCCCTGTGCCCCTGTGCCCCTTCTCCTGGCCCCCTTACGTCCAGACGGCCATGCGGGTGGCAGGGCCGGTGTACAGCAGCAAGGTGGGCCCCACCACCCTGGTGGGCAAGCGGGTGGGCAACATGTACTGCGCCTCGCTCTATGGCAGCCTTGCCTCCCTGCTCGCACAGCAGGGGCAGCAACTGGTACGTGTGGTGGCTCTAGGCATGGGAGCACTAATATTGCTAGAGGATCTAGTGGTGGCAGCACTCATAGTGCGGGTAGAACTGGTAGTGCGGGTAATGACGGAGAGCAATCAAGCGTGTGGGCAACATGGACTGTGCCTTGCCCTGTGGTGTCCCTGCTCACATCGGGAGGGCCTTCTTATATTGCTCTTATCCTACGACTCTGGCCTCATGTCGATGCTCTTCTCCCTCTCCCACCCTTTCCTCTTCCCTCCTGCCTCCCTTCTCTCCCTCTCCAACCCCTTCAGGAGGGCCGTCACATTCTGCTCTTTTAGTACAGCTCCGGCCTCATGTCAACCCTCTTCTCCCTGTTCCACCCTTTCATCTTCCCCTCTCGCTTCCTCGTGTCTCTCTCTACCCCCATCAGGAGGGGCATCGCATTTTGCTCTTCTCGTACGGCTCGGGCCTCATGTCAACGCTCTTCTCGCTTACCGTGCGCCAAGCTGCCGACCCCTTCTCCCTCACTGCGCTCACCGCTCATCTGGACGTGCACCAGCTGCTCGAGTCTCGCACCAAGGTGGGTGGGTGGGTGGGTGGGTTTGAGAGTGTGTGAGTGTGTGAGTGTGGTTGCACGGGTGGGTGGATGGTGACTGTGCTCTCTGCAAGCCATCGCCTGCTGCACATCTCAGTGTGCGTTGACTGCCAACCCCTTCTCCCTCGCCACACTTACTGCTCATCTGGACGCTGCTGGAGTTTTGAAACTGCTGGAACTTCGCACCAATTTGTTTTCTTCCTGGCAAGTTGTTTCAAGGCAAATGCGAACGGCAGAGCTGCACAGATCGACATGAAATCAACACACTTGCCTTGCCTACTTTGTCACACCACTCACACGCACATGCTCCTTCCCTGCCTGCTTGTCTGCCGTAACCAGGTAACACCGGAGGAGTTTGTAAAGACAATGCATCTGATGGAATCCCGATACGGTGCGTGCTCCTTCACCCCAGCCACTCCCACGGATCGCCTTCAGCTTGGCACCTACTACCTCACGCTAGTGGATGATTTGTACCGGCGATCATATGCGCGGAAAGGTGTAGATGCTGACAAGGCGTCTGTTGATGGAGCAGTTGATGCTGTTACCAACGGGGTTGTGGTTTAGTGGATGGAGAATGGAGGTGCAATGAGGTCCAAGGAAGTGCAGCTCGAGAGTCGAGATAGCTTAGGGGTACGTGAGCTTAGTGAAAAGTTTTTGTTAGCTTTTGATTCAGGTTGTACTTCTAGTGCAGAGCACGAACGCTGCACTTCGTTGGACCTTACGAATATTTGCAATTCTTGCATTCAAGAGGGTCAATGTATGTTCTTACAACACTGGTTGTGCTGAAAAGGAGATTGGGAAGATACGGTTGGGAAGTTTGACGGGAACATTAATTGAGCTGAAATTGTTACACGACCGATTGACTCAATAACGAGAACATATCTTCCCACATACCGTCTTGGATTTTTTTCCGTTTCCTGATATTATTAGGGTTCTTTATTATCCTATTCAGCGATAGATTTTTGTGTCCTCATCTCCTTCCTTCCGTCCGTCCCTTCGTCGTTCCTCGTTCGTACGCGTCACGCCAGCATGCAGCCGGCAGCCCCCGCGGGGCAATGGGGAGGAGCGCAAGCCGCGACCGGCGCCGGCGCCGGCGCAGGCGGAGCGGATGAGCCGCGGACGCTGTGGGTGGGCGATCTGCAATACTGGATGGACGAGACGTACCTCTGGAACGCGTTCGCGTCCACGGGCCAGGTCAGTTGGCGTGCCGTTGAACTCTAGAAATTTCGGGTAATTTTTAGATCCAGCTGTAAAGAATATATCTCTCAGAGACCTCCAGTACTGGATGGTCGAGGCGTATTCTTTAGTACGCGTTCCATCGATAGGAGTTTTTGTTCCACAGGCGGCGCCAGTCGGTGTTCCATCGACCTCTACAACAAACGTTTCGGTAAAAAAAAAAGATTTCAAGGATCGGCACTATGGACGAGACTTACCTTTTCTGCCACGTACGAGGTCTTTAGGTGTCCAAGCGTTTAAAAAAAATCCTATAAGATCTCTCTCTCTTAATTATTTGCCAAGTTGGACGGACGATACTGGAGCTCAATTGAACTGCTATTTAGTTATCCTCCCCCAAACCCGCTTCCTCCCCCTTTTTACCGTGGTACTTCCCCCCGTGTCCATCGCCAAAGGTTGCTAACGCTAAAATCATCCGCAACAGGGCGACAGGGCAGCCCGAGGGGTACGGGTTCGTGGAGTTCACGACTCATGCAGCAGCGGAGCAGGCGCTAGCGGCCTACCAGGGCACGCCCATGCCTCAGGCGGAGCAGCAGCCCTTCCGCATCAACTGGGCTGCGTTTGGCGCCGGGGAAAAAGGGTGAGGAGAGGGGGACAGGGATGGGGAAATGCGTTGGGTATGGATGGGCCGAGGTGTGTGAGGGTGATGGGGCTTCACAACACAGCAGGCACTAGCGACCTACCCACGCCCATGCCTCAGGCGGAGCAGCAGCCCTTCCGCATCAACTGGGCTGCCTTTTGGGGCTGGGATTAAGGGGCGAGGAAGGGGGGGTGGTTCAGATTCAGAGAAGAGCGGATAGAAATAAGCAGGGGCGAGAGAGGGGTGAGGAGGGAGGGAGAGAGGGGGGGGAATGGGTAATCAAGGGAGAGAGGCGAGGAGAAATGAAAGTCAACAGTGCGAGTTCGATTGCTCTAGTGGGTGCATGCTTTGTTTACTCTTGTCCATTTCGTCACCCATGCATTTCAACATATCCCCTACTGTCCGTACCAGCGGCGGCCGGCCAGCGGGCGGCCAGCGGACGGGCAGGAGTTCTCCATATTCGTGGATAGGCGACTGGCCTCCGTAACACCTTCCTCCTTCTCCCCCCTCTCCCCTCGCAATTCTCTTCTTCATACTGTGTGTGTACTACCAGTGGTGGGCGGCCAGCGGACGGGCAGGAGTTCTCCATATTCGTGGGCGACCTGGCTCCAGACGTGAACGACTACTTGCTCTGTGAAACCTTCCGCTGCCGCTACGGCTCCGTGAGAGGCGCCAAGGTGATGCCAGAGGGAGGGTTTAGGGCTCATGGCTCATGGTTTCGGGTTAAGAGTTCCAAGCTTAGGGTTGAGGTTGAGGGGTGCGTATGGCAGGCAAGACCTGGCCTCCAGACGTGAATGACTCTCTGTTTTGCGAACCTTCCACTGCCGCTACGGCTCCGTTTTAGGTGAGGGCAAGGGAAGGGCTTAGGGCAGTGTGCTCAGGGCTTGGGTTTTAAAACTTCAAGCTCGAGGGAAGGTTTAGGGTCGAGGAAAATGTAAGTGGGCGAACAAGGGGTATAGCTTTGTGCAGCTTTCCTTTGTGGACTTACCGTCTTTTCCTTTCCCATCAAAATCTTCCAACTCCTCCCTCCCTCCTGCGCTCCCCGCGCCTGTCCCCCTCTTTGCCTTCCCCTTCTATCTAACAGGTGGTGGTGGACAATGTGAGTGGGCGCACCAAGGGGCGTGGCTTTGCGCGCTTCTCCCCAAGGGCCTCCCTTACCCCTCCCCCTTCTCCCGCTCCCCCCCCCCCACCAACCTCCCTTCCCCGCACTGGACATCAGGTGGTGGTGGACAACGTGAGTGGGCGCGCCAAGGGGTATGGCTTCGTGCGATTCTCCTCATAGGCCTGAAACCACCCCCTCCCTTCTTCCCGCCCCAATTTCCATCCCTCCCCTTTTCCCCATCGCTCCCTGCCGCGCCTCCCGTGCGTCTATTGATCAGGTCGTGGTGGACAATGTGAGTGGGCGCACCAAGGGTTATGGCTTCATCCGATTCTCCTCAAACCAACCACTACTACTCCCCCTCCCCCCCCCCTCTTCCCACCCCCTCTTTACTCTGTCACGTCACCCACCCCCCCTTTCCCCATTCCCCCTTCCCCGCCCCCCCCCCTCCTCCTCTATTGATCAGGTGGTGGTGGACAATGTGAGTGGGCGCACCAAGGGGTACGGCTTCGTCCGATTCTCCTCGGAGGAGGAGCGGGACCGTGCATTGCACGAGATGAACGGCCAGATGTGCTCCTCCCGCCCCATGCGCATCAGCGTCGCCACTCCCAAGAAGCCCGGGGCGCCGGGGCAGGGTGAGGTGGTGGGTAGGAGGGGTGTGAGGATAGGATGGGGCAGGATGCGGCAGGCTGTGGGCTGGTGGGGTGAATATGGGTAGTGGGCGGTGGGATAGGGGTGAGGAGAATGTAACGTGCTCCTCTCCTCCCGCCCCATGCGCATCAGCATCGCCACTCCCAAGAAGCCTGGCGTGCCGGGGCAGGGTAAGGGGCAGAGGATGAGGCAGGCTGTGGAGCGAAGGGGTAAGAATGGGTGATGGCTGTAGGGTGGGAGTGTGATGTGCTCTTCCCGTCCCATGCGCATCAGCGTCACCACGTTTTGAGTCGACTCAAAGCACGCCCCATGCGCATCAGCGTTGCCACTCCCAAGAAGCCCGGGCACAGGGGGCAGGCTGGAGTCACTTTTCAAAGTCTTTCAAACTCACAAGGCGCTTTTGTTCCCTTCTTTACGCGATTTCTTGACCTGATCTTCGCCATCACTTCAGGTGGCCCGCAGGGTGGGCAAGGCGGAGGTCCAAGGGCAGGCCCTCAGCCCCAGGCGCAGGGACCAGGGGGCGAGGACGACCCCAGCAACACCACGGTGAGCTGAGGCAATGTGTGGCAATGTGTGGCAATGTGTGGCAATGTGTGGCAATGTGTGGCAATGTGTGGCAATGTGTGGCAATGTGTGGCAATGTGTGGCAATGTGTGGCAATGTGTGGCAATGTGTGGCAATGTGTGGCAATGTGTGGCAATGTGTGGCAATGTGTGGCAATGTGTGGCAATGTGTGGCAATGTGTGGCAATGTGTGGCAATGTGTGGCAATGTGTGGCAATGTGTGGCAATGTGTGGCAATGTGTGGCAATTTGTGGCAATGTGTGGCAATGTGTGGCAATGTGTGGCAATTTGTGGGTTGGCTGGGCAAGGGGCGGGCGAGGGCAGGCCTCCAGCCACAGGGACCAGGGGGAGAGGACGACCCCACCAACAGCACAGTGAGTGAGCAGATTGTATGGTGGCTGGTCAATGGGAGGGGCGAGGTCAGATCTTTAGGCTGAGAAGCCAGAGGGAGAGGACGACCTACTAACACTGTGGCATGGATAGTGAACCGAGTGCAGTCGGGTAATTTTAGATATGTGTGGGCTGGGCGGCTTGAACCGGATTGTGGCAGGTGAGCGGCTGAGCGCGGTGTCTGGTTGGACAGGAAAGGCTGAGATGGTGTTTGAGTCGACTCTAAAGCGTCCTTCTCCTTCCCGCTTCCTATTTCACTGTCCATTCCTCGTCTTTGTTTTGTTTGGGGGGGGGGGGGGGGCAGGCTTGAATTGAGTGTGACAGATGGGCAGTTTAGGATGGTGTTTGGGCTGTGGAGCGAGCTGAGGTGGTGTGGTGTTTGAGTCCACCGTACAGCGATGTTTGCGTTCCGTCATTCTTGCCGTTTCACTGCCCATCCCACGGCAGATCTTTGTGGGAGGGTTGGACCAGAGTGTGACGGACGAGCAGCTGAGAGCGGTGTTTGGGCCGTGGGGCGAGCTGGTATACGTGAAGATCCCATTCGGCAAGGGCTGTGGCTTCGTGCAGTTCCGACACCGGTGGGTGCATTGTGCATGGGTGGATAGATGGGTGCATGGTTGGATTGGTGCATGGGTGCATGGTGGAAAGGGCGGATGATGGTTGCTACAGCCGTTTGGCGAGCTGGTGTATGTGAATATCCCGTTCGGCAAGGGCTGTGGCTTCGTGCAGTTGCGACACCGGTGAGTTCATGGGTGCATAGTGGATGGATGGATTGGTGCATGGGTGCACGGGTGCATGGTGCATGGGTGCATGGGTGCATGGTGGAAAGTGTGGATTTTGGTTGCTGCAGCAACCATGGGGCGGGCGAGCTGGTGTATGTGAAGATCCCATTTGGCAAGGGCTGTGGATTCGTGAAGTTTCGACACCGGTGGGTGCATTGTGCATGGTGGATGGGTGCATGGGTGCAGGCAGGCAGAGGAGGCGCCGAGGAACAGGCATGGTACGGTCATTGGGTTTTATGGCGCCTGCGAAGCAATTTACGTGTTGCTTACTGCTTTCGGTCCCGGGTTTCCTTCCTGTACTCTCAGATCGCAGGCAGAGGAGGCGCTAAGGAACATGCATGGCTTAGTCATCAGGTTTTGAGGCGGCTCACAAGCAATTTCGGTGCTGTTTCCTGCTTTCCGTCCTGATTTCCCCCCCCCCCCAAATTGTCAGATCGCAGGCAGAGGAGGCGCTGAGGAACATGCATGGCACGGTCATCAGGTTTTGAGGCGGCTCACAATCTCCGTGCCGTTTCCTGCTTTTTGTCCTGCTTTCCGTCCTGATTTTCCTCCTCCCCATTGGCAGATCACAGGCAGAGGAGGCGCTGAGGAACATGCATGGCACGGTCATTGGGCAGCAGTCTGTGCGGCTCTCATGGGGCCGCAATCCCGCCACAAAGGTAAGTCTCCCTCATGCATATGTATGTGCATTTGTTTGTGCACGTGTATGTGCATGTGCATGTGCATGTGCATGTGCATGTGCATGTGCATGTGCCGCATGTGCATGTGCATGTCTCTGTCTCTGTCTATTTCTGTGTGTATGTGTATGTGTATGTGTATGTGTATGTGTATGTGTATGCGTATGCGTATGGGCATGTGTATGTGTATGCGCATGTGTATGTGCATGTGCATGTGCATGTGCATGTGCATGTGTATGTGTATGTGCACGTGCATGCGCATGCGTGTGCATGTACTTGTGCATGCGTGTGGTCAGAGGGATTCCATGTGGTCATATACATATGATGAAACCATGTGGACATTTTTATACGCATGATGCACCTTTTAGCTTCATACCACTTCTCTGTTTCGTTTTTCTCACTCCAGTGCCTCTCCTGGCTGCTAATTTTCTGTTGTCTCCTTGTTTTATTGTGATTCTTTGCACAGCGTACCTCAACTTACCCCTCCCAAGGCTCTCAGTGGCAGCAGCCACAGCAGCAGCATGATCCCAACGCAGCAGCAGCAGGTGGTTGGGGCGCTGCTGCTGGTAACACTGGTTACTATGGAGGGTACAGTGGTTACGATGCTTCAGGGGGCTACAACCAGGGAGCGTATGCTTCATATGGTGGATATGGAGGCTACGGTGGCTACGGGCAGCAACAGGTATGTGTTTACATGAGAGAGTTTCAAGCAGTCATTACTGTTCAGCTCATGATGTACTGGCTTGACTGCATGCTTGTATGGGACTCTCTGTATTCACATCGTTTTTACTGTGGTGCCAGGTTTGGCCTCAAGCTCAAGCTGCTCCAGCGGCAGCAGCAGCATCCCCCGCCACAACACCAGCACCACAAAGTGCAGCAGCAGCTCCTGTGTCTGGATTTGCAGCTGGAGTGACCCCAGAACCGTTTGATCCCCTGCGCCCCCTTGACGTGGACAAGTGAGTGAACTGCTGCCCGTTTTGCTGTTAATCCCCCATGTGTCCCACCCTTGAGATATGGACCCTTGTTATTTTTCTCAACCTCTTTCTCAACAAATTTTGTGGCCGCATGCTTGATGAGTTTGCCAACTTTTTTGTTTTTTGTCCATGCGCGCATTGCTTGTTTGCAGGATGAATGCTCAATATATGGCAAAGCACGAGGGGTCTCTTGTGCCTCATCATGTTTGGTTTAAAATGCCAGAATCGGCAACTGCGTAGAGCGTTTTGCATCAGTGTTATCTTCGTGTTATCTTCACTTGGAGCATTGATATTGTCAACAATGTAGTAGAATTTGTTAGTCCAGCTAGAAGTTCACATGCTCACCCCTCCAACCAAAAACACCAGAGCAGAGCACTGGAGGGCATAAGCTCAACTGCCTGCACATAATCGTTCCACTCATGTAGGTGACCTTGGGCTCACTGGAGAAGTCCACCTCTTGTGCAGGGCTTTGAGTTCATGCACTATCTGTGAAAATGATGGCCTTTCAGAAGATTTCCTGCTTGGGAGAAAGTGGGAATCTTAGAAAAGAAAAAACAAGAAGGGGAAAACGAACAAGGATATGGGACATACTCTGCCCAGCAAGCTTTGATAATTTCTGAAACAGCAGGATCAACCGATGCTGGTATATCCAGCCTCCTTTGCTGGAATCCAACAGCTCCAACAACTTGCATGGCGTTCAAGCCCCTCCACGGGCGTTGCATTGTAGAGAGCTCCCAAAGGACTACACCAAAACTGTAAACATCACTCCTGAAAACAAAACAACTCAAATTAGGTAGAAAGCACACATTTACTGAACAAGGGGCGTGAAAAGAGTGGAAAAGGGGGACGGAGGTTTAGGCAGAAGTGGCTGGAGCACAAGCAGACAGCCTACTTCTCATTTGTAGGTTCATTACGCAGCACTTCTGGGGCCATCCACTCTGGCTGCAAATGATGACCATGATGTCAAAACTCAGATACATCAACAGTGAAGCAGAATGGATCATACATACTGTTCCAGCTGCCGTCCTTGACGAGAGATACGTCTGATGCTTGATCTTTGACAGGCCAAAGTCACAAACCTAGAGGGCACCCGTGTCAGTGTTGCTGCACGTTTCACAGTCCAAGAAATAACGCACATAGAAGAATGTTTCACCTTCACGACCCAATTCTTATCCACAAGAAGGTTTTGAGATTTGAGGTCTCTGTGAACGATAGGAGGGTTGCAGCAGTGAAGGTAATTCATCCCCTTCGCCTGCAAACACAACGTCACTTGAATTGTGTTTATTGTAGAAGGGGATCCTACAAGAAAACTAACTCACCACATCCAGTGCCATCTTTAATCGTCGCCGCTCATCCATGCTTGACGATGCATTTGGCCTTGTCAGCAGTCGGAAAATACTTCCCCTGGCACTCCAAACAAGTTAACCATGAGGGTTGACAATCACGGAATGCAACAAAACACACGTACCTTGGGAGAAATTCTGTCACAATTGACAGATGTGGAGGGTCAATAATTGCACCCATGAAAAGCAGAATGTTCGGATGACGTAGTCGATGCATCATAGCAACCTGTGCTGAGCGGTAGAGTGAGATTATCCTGGGTACATTACAACTATGACGATGCGGAAGGATTCGGCCAAATGAATACGGTACCTCAGACTTGAAATCTTCAACAGCGTCAGCTGGGATTTCTTGATCTATCAGCTTCTTCACTGCAACCTCCTGCCAAAAGCGAGTGTCAACAGAGTGTAATCTGCCAATAAGACCAAGCAAAGCCAGAACAAAGATTCGTACAAAGCCATTCCATTCGCCCTTGAACACTTCTCCAAAGGACCCTGCAAGTGCAAGGCAGCTCGTTTGTCAGCATTGAATATGGGAGCTTTGATTGTTCAAGGCACATCACATACCTAGTCCCACTCGTTCTCCAAGTGACACTGCCCCCCTTGGAATCAAATAGCCATCCATCGTATATATTTTGATCTCTTTTGTGAAACTGAAATCGTTTGGGTCTTCACATACTGACTGCGAAGCATTTTCACCGTTGTTGTCGGTCTCATCTGCCATGAATACACTCTGCTGCTGAAAAATGTACATGAACACTTCAGCAGGCTTGAATTCTAGCTTTCACTCATGAATTACCTGCTTCCAACCTTGCTTCCTCTGTTTCCACAGCCTGAACATATTGAGATGTCCTGGTCAGTCAAGGACAAGCAGAAATGATGATGAAAGAGCACAATAAGATACTCGTTACCTGATTGTCTGAAAACAGCTGTCGCTTTTCTTTATCAGGAGACTGCAGAACAGCCTGAGAAAGGAAGTCTCAACATGAGTTGATGCCACGCATTTGTCAGTCATAATGAAAGTTTGTATACCTTTAGCCTCTGAGCAAATCTTGGATTCTCCTTGGCAACATCTGCAACAAGCATGGGAACTTGTGGGGAACCCCATCCATCCGTCCAGGAAGGTGATCTGCGTCGGTTCTTCCTGTCTTCGGGACGGAACATTGGGCTGCTGCTTCCGACATCTGATCCACTTTGAGGACCAGATTGATCACTCAGAGGCGTTTGCCCAAAACGTGTTTTCCGAGAATCAGGTCCTGGTCCTGTTAAGGTGTTTTGAGTCAAAGTCTAGGGCTAACTGGCTTACAGTCTAGGGATTGAATTGCTGTACACGTACCATCCTGTAATTTCGCCATAGATGCCACCAACGCAGGAAAGATCTCTGTTCCCACTTCACAGTATTCACCAACCGGACTTGCAATTGGTGAAATTGTAGGCGTTTCCAGATTTGTAACCGGGACTAAAAGGCCTGGAGCTTTCATTAGATCAACCACATATTCTGAACCATTTTCATCTCGAATCTTGGCCCTTGCATCATCCTTTGTGCCAGTGTAGAACCGACCACGGACAATGCAGCAAGGTACGCCAACTTTATCCGCCAGCACCTGGAAGGCAACACATGCCAATGAAGCTCACTCAAACAATACGCAACTGGTAAAGCGAGTTTGACACACCTTAAAGAGAAGCACCCTGTGCCTGATCAATCCAGAAGTAATCAAGCCAAGTGAAATGTAGTGATTCCTAAAAGCGCTCTTAATCTTCCAATATACAGATCGCCAGTCAGACTGCAGCGACTGGTCTGAGTCAGCTGTTCCTCCCATACGGTTTGCAACGAGCTCTGCCAAACGAACTGCGATGCCTCGCCAACCGAGTTTTGCAGTTGTGCGAGCGCCGGTAGGACTGGGTGGACTATCAATCAACATTGCTTTGCGTTCAAGAAGGATCAGCTCAGCGTCTGACTTTCTGTCCACTAAAACAGCCTCAACGGTCGCTGGAAAGTTGTCAAGGATGATGGATGATGACAATGGGAACTGCTCGGCTGCTCCCCAAACGTCAACGAAACCATCAGGGACTTTG
The DNA here is from genome assembly GCA_947471745.1 of Closterium sp. Naga37s-1. Taxonomy (NCBI): domain Eukaryota; kingdom Viridiplantae; phylum Streptophyta; class Zygnematophyceae; order Desmidiales; family Closteriaceae; genus Closterium; species Closterium sp. Naga37s-1. The sequence continues at coordinate 3,127,372 of CANJKZ010000211.1, forward strand.
TCTCCATATGTTAGCATGTTCTTCTTCTGCACATTTGTCAGTGTTAACGAGGCCCTGGGATAACATAAGCAAGAGCGGCAGACATACCCAGTAAGTCTCAGAGAAGGCAAGAGCTGCGGTAACAGGTGATTCTGGTGGGGTCGATACGCTCAATCCACGCAACGACTTGATGGAGCTCCATGTGTTGAGCTCAACGGAGGAATTGATGAGGGCAGTTGATAATACGGCGTGAGCGTCTTCATCTGGTGTGCTCGCGACCTTCGCTTCGCCTACACCTGACGTGGATACATCTTTCACCTCACTCGCACTCGAACGCTGATTATCTGGATTCATAGAGGAAATACAAAGCTGGGAAGTGGTTCGTGTGAGAATGGCATTCAGGTAGAAATAAAATCAAGTCATGGATGGGAACGAACAACGAGGTTTCAGCTCAAAACATTCCCTAGTGGGTGTTTCGTGATTAGCATAAACAGGCTGTGGCAAATGACATTTGGTTGCTACAACAACTTCAATACACTGTCCGTCTTCAGTACAGTTCAACAGACATCGGTACTCGTCCAACCCACAACACTACACCACCACATCCACAACCGTCGAGCACGAGATTCTGAGCCTGAGTGACCAGCCACTTATCTCTAGCAAATTCAAGCTGGTCAGCGAACCGCCAGCATCATGTCGTTCCTGAACAGATTGCTTGCATCTCAAGAAGCTCGAGTTAGGGGAGGCACGGCGCACGATCCTTTGGTTGACGGTTTGCGTTCGTCTTTGAAGCTTGACGAGGAGAAGTCAGAAGGTTCCGATGGCGAGTTCTGTGCGATATGTTGTGAAGACACGTCTGCGGACTTATACTTCATCCCTTGCCGCCACAAAGCGTGCGCAGATTGCGTCCAGAAGCTCAGACAGTCTGCTGTTTTCAAGGTCCTGATGCTAACCATTTTCTGTGTGGTTGCTTGTCAGTAGCCATGGTTGCAACTAGAGTAATCATGAACGTGAATCCTTACGTCTCGTTGCATGCAGGCTGATAAAGGAGTCCGCTGCCCTTTCTGCCGTCAGATTGTTGAAAGCTATTCTAACACGTTACCTCCAGTCAAATGCATCAAGCCTCAAGATGATTACCTGCGAGAAGAGAGGCAATCCTTTCAGTTACTCATTGGAGCTGGGAGCGCCAAAGGGTTGGCCAAAGAAATTGTACGGTATGGACGGAGCGGAGTTGTCTCAATTGGGGGATTGAATGAGTATGTTCCTCCTCCAAGCGTCACTGGGGCTGATGGGAGTGGATTGCGGTTGAACACGCGACCAGATGACCTGAAAGAAGGTTACATTGTCCCTCCTTTGAAGCCTTACGATGACTTCGTCGCCATGGCTTATGATCGCACAGTACGTTCTTGCATGAATGATTTTCTCGTTATCATAGCGATTTGGTATTGACCTGCTGCGTTTTATACACTACCAGGGGTCAAGGCACCTGGCATACCACTTGCGTCCAGGAAACCCTAGAAGGTCTAGGGTGGGAAAACAAGCTCTTGAAAGTCTCGCTCCTCATGCCGCAAAGCTCTCAACACATTGTGAGTCACCACTCTTCGCCATTGGTCAGAATTCCTATTTCTTCGTTCTCTGACATTCTCTGTTCAGTGTCAGGAAATTATGTCCTGCAAAAGCTTTTTGACTATGCGAGTAATGCGAGGAATGAGGTGGTTCATGGGGAGTGTGGCTTCACCTCCATTGTGCGCTTCTTGACCCGTGACAAGGGGCTAGTGACTTCTTCAAAAGATCAGCGGGGTACCTTTACAATTCAGAAAATGGTTAGTTAGAAGGAATTTTGCACTGATTCAGGAAGCTGGATGCATCATCTCACAACCGGTCTGGTGGTCTGGCAGCTTGTGTGCCTCTATGGAGCTCAAGAAATGAAGATGGTTATGGAAAGCATTAAAGGAAGGATTGTAAGACTCCTAAAGCTCTCCCCTCCATCTCTTTGTCTTCAAAGCGACTGACTGATTCCCGGTTTTTTATGTGCAGCTTTCAATGGTGATGGACCAGTATGCAGTTTATGTTATTGAAAGAATCGTAAGTTGCTGTTTTTCCCAGTATCCCTTTTGAACTGCTTTCCAGTTGGGAATCCAGTGAATTGATTCTGTCATTGCATAACCTTCTGCAGGCTGAAATATGCATTTGTTCCTTACGCCCGCCTATGGGAATGAAAGCACGAATTCCACCATCCTTAGCATTCACTTCTTTAGCACAAATATGTGCGGAGCTTGGTAAAGATCAAGAAACGTCAGTTTATGTTGGACAACATGGGGTAAGTCAGGGCCTACTGCCGCTTTTGTTTTCTTTGTGAATCTGTTGTTTGCATCATAACTGGTGTGTTCAATGGATCCAGCTGGCATCACTGCTTCTAATTGAGAGTATTCGCTGGTCACTGCCTTCAAGGCACGCAATTGCTGCTGCTCTGAATATGGCGAGTGGTGGTAATAAGCTCTTGAAGACCCGCGCTGGAGTTCGCTCCATGCAAGGCCTCTTAAGGTATAGTTCTTGAGGCTCCTCAATATATCAATCACTTCCATACGCATTTGTTAGCTGACTCTATTATATTACGCTTGTCTCAGCTTGGATCTGGTCGAAGTAGCCGAGACTATGCTGGGGTCAATGTCTGGCTGCTTTTCAGACATGGCTTGTGATACCTCCCCGCTGCAGAGTGGGCGGCTGTAGAGCGTGTCTTGCAACACCATCTTGTAAGTTTTGTTAAGCGCTGCATTGCTGGAAAGTGGTTTATTCATATTGTTCTTACAAATCATGCTGTCGAGAATGCAGTACCATCAGCGTCAAGGGCAAGAATTGTTGATGAACTTCTCGAGGCAGCTGCACATGTTTCATATTTTTCCAAGTCCGAACAAGCCCTGGAAATTCTGTGTTTTGGCCTGAGCATTCTTCCTGACGAGTAAGTAGCAACGTCTTTACATGCAAATTGAAGCCAGTATACATCTTTGTTCTTCACTTTTCTACTCCGTGGCCACAATTTCTTATGGAACAATTTGCTGATTCATTGTTTGTTCCATTACTTTTCACTAGCATATTGCTGGGTTCCGTTCAGCTATCTCCCTCTGCACCCCATCCCTGTTTGCCTCTTCCGCTTCTCCGCTTTGCCGCATCCCACCATCATCTCATCCTTCAATGAAATTTACACATTTTTCTTCCCCTGCCCCCTGTTATGTTGGTTCTTCTTTCCCTCACCTGCTCTCCCACTTACAGCATGTTGAATGTGAGGGTCGACCGAGTGTCAAGCCTGCTAAGTTCGCAAGCATTTCATCATCTTCTGACGACCCTTGAGTACATGAGAAAAACCTACTACACAGAGTCAGCTAAACCTTTTGGTCATTCTGAGAGGGTTAATCAGGCCGCGGAGGTCACTTCGGGCATTGCTGTTCCTCTCGAATCCGAAGCTTTCCCGGAGCTTTCGAAGCCGAAGCCAGCACATCCTTCCAATCAGTTAGTTCGTAGTGCTGATTCTTTGGTGCAGCAAAAGCGGGTTGCACAGCCTCTTTCAGTTCAAGTCTCACATCCAAAGCCAGAACCAATCCGTCCCGTTCAGAATCTACCTTCTGATTCTGCTTATGGCAACAACTCTACGGAAATTTCATGTGTGAAATCAGAATTAAGTGCAAGTGAAGCAGATGATGCTAGTTATGGGTGCTGTGTGGTCTGCAAGTCCCAGCCTGCTACTGTGGTGAGTTCTTTTATCTTCTCTACAGAAGTGTGCTATTGAGAATGCAGTTCTGATGCAATGATTTTCACGTTTTTGCAGCTTCTTCTGGAGTGTTCTCACGTGTGTTCATGTGCCAAGTGCTCTCCATCCTTGGCTCTTTGCCCCATCTGCAAGAATCCAGTATCGCTGACCATTGAGCTTCAGTTGTCATCCCCTCCACCTTCAACAAAAGCTCCTATACAGCCGGTCTGTGATGCTGAAGCCGACCGAATGCCACATGTCTCTGCAGCTGCTACTACGAGCAGTGTTTCTGGACTACAGCACAGTACCAACTGGCAAATGGGTAGTGCTGAAATGCAGCAGCAGGCTGCGTTCGCCTCTGGGACCACTTCTGGTGTTTCGTCCTCCTTATTTTTGTCAGACCCACTCAACTCCTTGCCTACATCGTATCAGCCGCCGCTCTCTGAAGGAGTCAGTTCTTTTCAGCCATCGTCGCAAGCCGTTCAGACTGAGAATTACTCTGTACCGAGTGGGAGCTTTGAATATCTACCAGCAGCTCCTATCAACCAGTTTCTGGGGAACAGCCGCCACAATGGCACATTTGCTCTTCGTCCATATCAGCCCTCTCATGCTTTTGCTCAAGCTCCACAGCGTCCAGAATCATTTGTTCCTCCCCTCGCTCACTCGGATTCTTTTCTTCATGCCCCTCGCTCACTCAGTCCTGCAGCACTGAATTGGCCACAGAGTGATGCCCAGAATGGCTTTGGCTCAGCTATGACCAGTCAAGTTCGTGCACCATCAATGTATCAGCCACCAGGGCTGTTTTAGGTGCCGTTCGTTGTGCACTGTGCACTGTCGCAGCTTAGTATTGTGATGCAAGCTCATTTGCTAGTATCTTACTGGAACGTTTTACTGTTGTGACTCTTGTTTTCCTTGTGTTCCTCTCCTGCTGCTCCTGTGACCTGACTCTGCTACTTACGTCCGTCACATCCTAGATTTCCATGACTGCCGAATGCAGCTTGGTTGTTTTTCTCTTATCCATTAATTGAGCTGCACTTCTAGCAGTTTGTTGGATACATGTGAAGTTGTATGAACGTAATAGAATGGAACCTGTGCTTAAATCCGCAATTGTTCTGTATGCAGATAGGTCTGCAAATACTGTATGTGATGGGTGACGATTAAGTTATTAAGGTAAGCATAGCATTCGCTCTACACTTGTGAGAACGCTTCATGCTGATTGAGCTCTCGGTAGTAGAATCTCCTCAACAGTCACATTTTTGTGGATTTTGAATGTGCGTTTGGCTGAGGCCTCTGACCAAGAGCCTGACGACCACTCATCGCAGTTTTCGCCCTAGCTTCCTGTTGCGCAGCCTTGTTCCCGCACAACCGCCTTTTGCGCGCGCATTCGCTTCTTCCCCCAACCTCGGACCCCCCGCGTCATCCACAAGTCTCTCCGCTTTCCCCAGCCAATCTCATCCTCTCCGCTTCTTCGTCTCGCTCCGCCTCTTTTCTTCGGGTGGCAGGCGTGACTCGCGATTTCGATTGCTGCTAGTGGAGCAGTGAGGATAAAAGCTAGGGTTACCAAATCCCATAGTTTCCGCTTCCTTCCTTTCTTCCTCCTACCATTTCAAATCATGGCCGTTCTCCACATCGATTGACTACCTGTCTTTGTCGCAACATGGACTGCTAACGTTCCGTTCGTTCTGATAACACCTTTTCCGCCTAGAGATTAATTGTTGCGACCTTGTCGTTGCGGTTGCGACGAAGTCGCGGGAAGTTGATTTGGCCGCTGAGCTCGTTTCTGCGGTTCTGAGGTGTTTCCTTTAGGTAAATACGCTCCATCATTTACACGCTAATCTCTCGATCGTTAGCCAACTTGCATCGGCCTTGTAGAGTAGTCCTCATACTCACTGTCGTCGCTGCAATCGCCTGTATTTATTTGGACAGTTCCTCATGGTTGAAGGCCTGAGTGCGATTTGCTCTTTTCTTGGTCCCCATTAGGCATCCTATAGCTCTTACTATAGTATATGCGGGCCCTTTGGGTTCAGATTTAGTAAGGGTTGTCTTGAGCAGCGTTGTTTAGAACGGCGGATTCGCCTTTCTCCAAGTAGTGAGACACTGGATCTCTGACGGATACGGAGTGCTAGATTTTTTCGGCAGTAGTTAAAGGTGATTGTCGCCCTAGGCTAGCTCCGCGTTGTTTCCGAATGCTAAGGGGTTTCATTGAGTTACCAATTTGACACGCGTCCGATGCGTATTGGTTAACGACTACCGCCTGTCGGCTGATGCTTAGTGGTTGGTGGGATGTGTTCAGGCAAGCTGGATCTGCGAAGAAAGCGAAATGCCCGGTAGATGTTCAGCGTTGATCCGACAATGTACTACCCTTATAGACAAGATGCCTCTGTCAAGGAGGTATGTCTCTACTCTCTCACGGTCATCTTCGTATCCTCGTCGCATCCGCTTCCGACGCGTGTTGGCTGGAAACCATGTTTTTCTAGCGGATGCTCTATCAGCTCGCCGTTTTCGCAATTCTGTGCGTTTTCTTAACACATACGGATTGCAAAATGACGTGTCCTATGGCCTTGCAGCAGTCGATGCTTAACACATCAACACCAGCCGTGCTTGATTCGGGGAACTCCAGTCGCCAATTCGCATCATCGTTTGCAGCGCCACAGACACAAGCAGCAAATCCAGGAGCGTTCCATCACGGAGGTGAGCTGAGCTTCTTAGCGTTGTTAGGATTCGGCGAAGTCATAAGCACCACACACATGCCCAGGGACGTTTCATGGGAAAAGTAAGCAAGTAAGCTGAGTTCTCGTCCACCCGTCCGGTCGACGCGCTTTTTCTTTCCGTGGTGTAGTAGACTTGCAATTGCAATGAGTTTATCCTTCCGTTTCCCTCCTCCGCTGTGTCCCGTTCTTTCGGTGGGTGTGTATGTGTGTGTGTTTTGTTTTGTTTTTTTGTGTGTTTTTTTTTGCTTATTTGTCATGTGGCAACTTCCAGCCGCTGGGACTGGCCTCAGCACACGGAGTACGCAGAACTCTCTTGTAATCTCCTCCATTATTCTACCCTCCATATATCATCAGGTAACTTGCAATCGTTGCACAATGTGCAAGCGACGGGGTACAACATACAGAGTATGCAGAACGCACTTACGAGAGGCACGGGAATGGGCGGAGTGCCTTCCGCGCAGGCACAACCTCCGTCCGCAGGCAACATGGCGGCAGGGCGGTTCGGCACCAGCACGATCCCTGCCAACCTGCAGCAGGTAAGGGAAGGGGGGAGGGGGGAATCATTGTTTGTTTTGCGCGGAGGCTTTTTGGGTGTTTTTGGAAGCACTGGCCAGCACGGGACAGTGCGGCGAGGGTGGGGTTGGCTTGGCGCACTTTTCTTTTCGTGTCTTGCTGTCTCGTGCTCTCTTTCTGCTTGTCCTCCTGCGCTGCCTCTCTCTCTCGCTTTGGCTTCTCGAGTCGTTTTTCTCGGTTTCTTTTCTCTCTCTTTTTTCTCCTTCTCTCTCCTCCATGACACAAAACACAACACTCGCGTTCTCTACTTGCAACCTCGTCGCTCCTCCCCCACGTTCTCTAATCAACTCCTTCTGTCATCACCACCACCACCAACACCACAACCACCAACCAACACCACCGCCACCACCGGCGCCGCAGCAGCAGCAGCAGATCCCAGGACTGCACGCGCACACAGGCGCGGTGACCAACCGGGGGAGCGGAGTGAGCCTAGTAGGCGGTCACCCCTTCGCGGGCAGCATGAGCGGACTATCCGGCGGAGCAGGCGCGCCCGGAGTAGCAACAGCGGGCGGGGGGATGAGCGGAATGAGCGGAATGAGCGGAATGACTGGGATGAGCGGGATGAGCGGAATGAGCGCGAACGTGCCTGGGCAGCGGACAATCGGCTCCGCGGGTCTAGGGGTGAACCCGTCGCAGATTGCGGGGTCGGCGGGGAGACTAGGCGCGCCCGGGACGCTGGGCATGGCAGGGGCGGGCGGAGGGATGGGGCTTTCCGCGGGGGCAGGCGCGGGGGCTAGCGCGGGGTTGTCTCGAGCGATGAACCCGGCAGGCGCGCTGGGCATGTCGACGGTAGGGGGAGCGCGCGCGCTGGGATCGGTAGGGTTGGGGGGAAGTGTAGGTGCGGTGGGCGTGCAGGGGCCTGGGCGGCCGTTGGGAACCGGAATGATCTCCGGGCAGGGGCAGGGGCAGCAGCAGCAGCAGGCGCAGCAGCAGCAGATGTTGGCGTTAGGGTTGCAATCACAGGGGCAACATCATCATCAGCAGCAGCAGGTGGGGGTTGGACAGCAGCAGCAGCAGCAGCAGCAGCAGCAAGGGCAAGGGGGCCAGCAGGGGTTGCAAGCTGGGACGTACCAGCCGTCAGGAGACGTAATGGCTATGATCAACCGCGGTGAGTGCGAGACTGCTTCGTCCGAGCTTTTGTCGATCCTTGAGTTTTTTAGTCTGCCTTGCATTGATTGCCGCTGCCTGGTGTCAACAATCCGCTTTCTTTTCCTCGCCTCTTTGATGTGCAGCTGGTACGCCTGCGGGCATGCTCTCCAGCAACAGCTACCTGCAATCCCAACAGCAGCAGCAGCAGCAGCTGTTGCAGCAGCTGAAGCAGATGGGTGCAGTCAACGGGCAGCTAGGTCCATCGTCGTTGCTCCTCGACCAGCAGCAGGAGCACATGCAGCAGCAGGGACAGCAGGGGCAGGGGCAGCTGCAGGGAGGGTCATTGTTGCTACAGAAGCAGGGGCAGGCGCAGGGAGAGAGCAAACGGGACGGGTCGAAAGGGGAGGGCGAGCAGGGGGAGGAGTCAAGGCAGGGAGGGCAGGATCAGGAGCAATTGGGCGGGAGAGGCGAGCAGCGAGAGGGGGGTGGGGCAGCGTTTGACATGAGCGAGTTTCCCACGCTCAACACGAGGCCGCCTGGGAGTGCAACCATGGCGTCAGGTCGGCAGTAGAATTAGGCATGCTGCGTCCGACGCACCTGCTTTATCTGCTCCATTCCCATGTTTAGCGTTCTCTTTTTTCTCTTCAACTGCTATGTGTTCTTGCCCCGCAGTCAAGTCATGGTTATTCCTCGCCCCCCTCATGCACACCCTCCCAACCTTTTCACCTGCACCCATCAGTCAACTTTCTCACACGCTGCCCTCATCCCTCTTAATTCTGCTCCTTCAACCCCGCATCTGTGCTGCTCTCAATCCCCTCAGGTGCAGGGTCGGCAGCAGCGGCGGTGCTAAGGAAAGGGGCTCCACTGAACGCGCTGCTACACCAAGGGGGCCCGGAGTTCAGCATACAGAACGAGGACTTCCCTGCCCTGCCCGGCCTCAAAGGTGCGTGTGCCTTGCCCGGCTGCACTGGTGGGTAAGTGCTTGCCTAGGTCTGCATGTGTGTCCTTCTTTCATGGTGTTTGCGTGAATTTCGTATGAGTCTGCTGCTGCTGCTGCTGCCTCTGCTGCTGCTGTGGTGTAAACTGCAAGCCTGAGCTTGAGATTTCAGGAGGCCTTTGATTGACTCTTTCTCTCTTTCCTGCTTGCTTTCGTCTGCCTGCTGCTTGTTCCTGCAGCGGGTGCGGACAACGGAGGGGACAAAGACAGTTCCGCACAGCAACAGCAGCAGCAGGGCGCAGGAGGGTCGATCAGAAGCCACTTGGACATGCTTCAGCAGCAGCAGCAGCAGCTGCAGCACCTCAGCTTGCATGACAACCCCCACCTCCACCAGTACCACCAGCACCACCACCAGCAGGGGCAGCAGCAGCAGGGGGGGCATTTGAAGCACCTAGATCAGCGCATGCTCTCGTCCCCTCCGCCCCTGAATGCACCGGGTGCTCCCAGTAGCTCCATGCTTATCCTGCAACGATCTGCCAGCCCTAGCCCTTCTCTCCAGCAGCAGCAGCAACAGCAGAAACAGCAAGAGCAGCAGCAGCAACAGCAACAGCAACAAGAGCAGCAGCAGCACCAGCAGCAACAGCAGCAGGAGCAGCAGGACGAGCAGGCACGGGGGGCAGAGGGATCTAGTTTGCGGCACGCGGACGGCTCTGGAAACGTTCTGTTAGGGCAGGGAGGGGGTAAGGCTGGAGAGCAGCAAGGCTCGGCACCTGGTTCTCGATCCAATACACCTGGTCTCACGGGCCCCCAGCAGCAGGCTCAACCAGGAAGCGGGCAGGTGGGAGCAGGGAAGGAGCAGGGTGTAGAAGGGCCGGATAAGTACGGGCTGCTGGGGCTGCTTAGTGTGATTCGGATGAGCGATCCAGATTTGACTACGCTGGCGCTGGGGACCGATCTGACGACTCTCGGGCTGAATCTGAACTCGCGGGAGAATCTGTACCGCACGTTTGCATCGCCGTGGGCGGATGGGCCGACGAGAGCTGAGCCGGAGTTCAGCCTCCCGGCTTGCTACATTCAACCCACGCCTCGTCTTCAGGTCAGTCAGTGCCGGCTCTGCCTGTGTAGGCGCCTCATAAATAGTGGAATAGAGTTCTAGATGGACGGGACCTGATTAGAGCTTAGCCGGGGTTTAGCCTGCTGGCTTGCTGCATCCAACACATGCCCCGTCTGCAGGTCCGTCAGTGCTGCTACTTCTTTAATCCGTGTTCTTTTGGTAGCATCAAGCCGTGCATCCTCATTCCTCTCCCACTGTCTCGCACCGTCCCCTTTCGCCCTGTGTTTTCCCACGCCCTCTCCTACTCTCGCGCTCGTCTGTGTGACTGCAGCCGGGTTACTTCTCCAAGTTCCAGCAGGACACGCTCTTCTATATATTCTACAGGTGAGCTCTAAAGGTTTTTAAAGATTTATGAGGGTTGACATTTTGAGCCTAAGGGCCAAGTCTTTGAGCTTTGGGTTTTGCTGAGCTTTAAGTTTTGAGCTTTGAGCTTTGTGGTTTTGTGGCTCTGGTAAAGAGCTGCGTTGTATACATGATAGTTAGCCATGGAGGATGGGTAGGTGGGTGGATGTTGCCCGACAAACGCCCATCCCGCCCACCAGCACTGACTTGTTCCCATCTCTCTCCTTCACTACGGCTGCTGTTTCCCAGCCGATGGCTCATACTCCAACTCTCCGTCCTCCCACCTCCCACCCCTTCCTCCTTGCCTCCTGCCTTCACCTCACCATCCCTTTTCCTCTGTAATGCTGTCGTTCGCCCCCTTCCCCCTCGTACTTTTGCGTTTGTGTTTCCTGTGTGTGATGCCTCCCTGCTCTGCCTGCGCAACAGCATGCCGCATGACGAGGCGCAGCTGTTCTCTGCTGATGAACTGTGAGTGCTCTGCATTGCATCTCCCATCTCGCATCCCACATTTTGCATCTCTCATCTCGCATCTCATATTTTGACACCCCTTGCATGGCAGATCTTGCACATACAATTTGCGCATAGACAGGCATATTATACTGCCTGCTATGCACCCATGCATGCACTCTCCTGTACATGCATGCAGCCGTAGCACTTCACGCGTCAAACAATGTAGTTTACCTAAAAAAAAAAAAAAAAAAAAAAAACCATGCCTACAGCAAGAAGTTCAGTACATAGCACCCTTGCCTTCCCTGCGTTATCTCACCCATCTCACCCCTCCCTACATCCTCCCGGCAGGTGCAACCGCGGGTGGTTCTACCACAAGGAGCACCAGGTGTGGTTCACACGCGTGCCCAACAGCGAGCCCGTGGTGAAGACCCCCACCTACGAGCGCGGCTCCTACTACTTCTTTGATCCCACCGTGTGGGAGACCGGGCGCAAGGTGAGCGTGGGAGACACAGGCAAGAAGTTGAGTAGGGGGAGGCAGGGGCAAGGGACAGGGGGGTGAAGACCCCCACATACGAGCGAGGCTCCTACTACTTCTTTGACCCCACCGTGTGGGAGACCGGGCGCAAGGTGCGTGTTTTGGGGAAAGGAGGGAGGTGAGAGCGGGCTTTGAGGTGGGGGAAGGCAGGGGCAAAGGACAGGGAGGAATGCTCTCGGTCCGTGGTGAAGACCCCCACGTGCGAGTGCGGCTCCTACACCTACTTTGATCCCACCGTGTGGGAGACAGGGCGCAAGGTGAGTGGTGTGGGGAAAGGAGGGAGGTGAGAGGGGGCTTTGAGGTGGGGGAAGGCAGGGGAAAAGGACAGGGAGGAATGCACTGGGTCAGTGGTGAAGGCCCCCACGTACGAGCGTGGCTCCTACTACTACTTTGATCCCACCGTGTGGGAGACCGGGCGCAAGGTGCGTGTTTTGGGGAGAGGAGGGAGGTGAGAGCGGGCTTTGAGGTGGGGGAAGGCAGGGGCCAAGGACAGGGAGGAATGCACTCAGTCGGTGGTGAAGACCCCCACGTACGAGCGCGGCTCCTACTACTTCTTTGATCCCACCGTGTGGGAGGCAGGAAGGTGAGTGGTGTGGATCTCAAGACAGGCAAGAAAGTGAGAAAGGGGGGCAGGACCACTGTGTGCTACAGCACGAGATGCTCCTGGCCTATTTCCAGCTATCGAGGTGACTTTTGAGTCGACCCAAAAGACAGGCAAGAAAGTGAGAAAGGGGGGCAGGACCACTGTTTGCTACAGCACAAGATGCCGTAGCCCCATTTCCAGCTATCGATTTCTGTCTGCAGCACATTGAGGGTTCACCCCTTACTCACTCTTCCCTGCTTTCCCCTACCCACCTTCCCACACACCTCAGGACAACGTGGTGGTGCTACAGTGCGAGATGCTAGAGACCCGTCCCCAGCCCTTGGCTCTTTTCATAACACTCTTCTTCCCTACCCTCTTCTCCTCTCTTTCTCCACCCTCTCCCTCTCCCCCTCCCCCCCCCCCCCCCCCCCCTCTCCCCCCCACTTCAACATCCTCAGGACAACTTTGTGCTACAGTATGAGATGCTAGAGGCCCTTGGCTCTTCTCATAACACACTGACATGCCAACCTTCCCCGCTCTCTTCTGCTCTCCTCCTCCCCTCCTCCCCCCCCCCCCCCCCCCGCCCCACCACCCCGCAACATCCTCAGGACAACTTCGTGCTACAGTACGAGATGCTAGAGGCGCGTCCCCAGCTGCCCATTCCCTCTTGCTACACTCTGGTGTCTTCCTTTCTCAACCACTCCTGCCCGTGCCCCTTCCTCCCCGCAACATCCTCAGGACAACTTCGTGCTACAGTACGAGATGCTAGAGGCCCGTCCCCAGCTGCCCATTCCTCCCCAGCGATAGTGCAGCTGCTGACCTCGGCCAGGCGGGCAGGGGCTTAAGGTTTTGGGATTGCACACAGGAGGAGGAGGTGGAAGAGGACAGGAGGTGGCTGTGAGGGCTGGACTTGCGATGCAAGTGACAGGGATGCTTCTATGTTTTGGTCTTAATGCATGAGAGAATCAATAACGAGGGTTTGGGAGGGAGGTTTGGAGAGTGGATAAATTTGTGGGTGGCAGAGGTACAGTAGTCGGTCGGTGATTTGATGGAGCGAGATTCGAGGGATAGGAGGAATGGGTGCGATGCGAGGAGATGGCGGGAGAGCGTCAAAGAGTGCAAGTGATTGCATCATCGTCTCCCCTCATCATCATCATTGATAGTAGTCACTCCACTCATTCTTAGTCACTAACATCACATCTGCTTGATTGTGGTTATTGCCCAATGCTCACCATTTTCGAGCTTCGGAGGGTCTCTGTCAGACCCCTCTGAAATGTCTATTTTTCTCGTTCTAAACATGTAGGCGCGTTTTGACAAGTCTGTGCAAGCTTCAGTATTACTTTCTAATGAAAGCCATTATGCTTCATGTTACACAAACTGCAAAGTCGCATCGCTGTTGCCGCGATTTCAGAACGCGTTCAGTCTCGGTTTCATTTCGGTTGCTAAATGCCAGTACGATCAAGAGTGGCGCATTCTGTAATAAATTGCTAGGCGAAATGACCCCAGATGAGACGACCCGAGGCTTCAATGGAAAAGTACGAAAGTACGACAGTGAAAGTACGAGCAAAAGTTCTGGGGTCTTGTTTTGTGTCGGTCATCTGTATGAGTTCTGAGCGTTACTGCTCGGTGCTAGTCGCTAAAGGTTTTGAAGCTGTATTGGTCCCGCCAGTGATTATGGTCGCCATAACTGCTACATCTTTCTCCACTTCACCGCCGTCGCCTGTCTAGCTCCTCTCGTCCGCGTGCCTCCTCCGGAGAAGCCATGGCGGCTTCCGCGGAGCGTGCCGCGTACGCGTTTCACGCGGCGTCGCCGTGTCTCCGTTACAGCGGAACTGGCGCGGCGGACAACTCTAGTTTCTCCGCATCTTCCGCGTTCGCCATAGTCCCGTTATCCAGCCGCGTCGCTTCCCTCCGCATCGTTTCCCGCGCGCCATTGCGCCGATCCGCTCTTAGCCCGCCCACCTTTGTCGCGCGCGCTGCTTCCCGCCAACAGCCGGAAGAGCATGTGGGGGAGATAGCGCGCGGAGATATAGAGGTTAGGGGGGAGAAAGTGCGTTTAGCGGAGAGAAACGGCGGAATGAGAGTAGAAAATAGGAACGCAAGCTTAAAGAACGGCGGAGAATCGAGCAGAGAGGGAAATGAGCGACGGTTGGAGCGTGAGAATCGGTCGGAGGAGCACGAGAGGCGGTCCGAACCGCAGGGGAAGGTTCGTAAGGGAATGGCAGTTACGAGGCGTCAGGTTCTCGCAACTGCCGCTGCGGCTGCTGCTGCAGGGGGGATTGCTGAACGCGCAGCAGCAGCAGGGCTGGTGATACCGGGAGGGAGGAGTTGGAGGGGAGGAAACGGATTAGGGTTTGTGGAGGGAGAAGAGAGCGGGGGAGTGGAGGGGAAGGGGCGCGGGGGAGCGGGGACGAGTGTGGGATCCGCGCTCGATAGCTTATCGGAGCGGGTGTGCACGTTCACGCTTGCGAACGGCATGCGTTGGATTGTAGTGGAGCGGCGGGCGGCGCCGATTGTCTCGTGCCACACGTATGCTGACGTGGGGGCGGCAGACGAGGCGGATGGGAGCACGGGCGTGGCGCATCTATTGGAACATCTGGCGTTTAAAGGCACCCCCGTTATAGGAACGAGAGACGCCCAGAAGGAGGCTCGGCTGCTGGAGCTTGTAGACGAAGGTGAGTGTAGAGAGAGAGAGAGAACTCTAGAATGAAGGTGAGTGTAGAGAGAGCTTTAGATTGAAATGTTCAATAATATTGAAGACCTTATAAAATTGAGAATGGGCGGAACTAGGCTGAGGTGAAAATATGTCAAATCAGTCTGTCAAAAGCGCTGCCTCTCTCTCAAACCTCCTCCCCAGGTTCCACCCCTTTCCCCCAGTGGAGTAGTCTCCCGAGTGACCACCTTTTCCCCCATTACCTTCCCCTCCTCCACTCATCTCCGTCCCCACCTCTCGCCTTCCACCCCCCGCCGCGCAGCATTTTACGGGCTGAAGGAGGCGCGGGAGGGCGGGGCAGCAGAGGGCACGGTCAAGCGGCTGGAGGATGAATTCGTGAGTGCACATGCTGAATGAAGCAAATCTTCCAACGCCCTTCCCCTCTGTCCCAGTACCATCTCCTTTGTTTCTCGAGCCTCCGTCTTGCTTGTCATGTGAGTCGTTTGAAATGGGCAGCAGAGGGCATGGTCAAGCGGTTGGAGGACGAATGAATTCGTGAGTGCACATGCGGAATGAAGGTTCTTGTAAGCTCTTATTCTCAAGTCCGAATACTCAAGTTTGAGTGTTCAAGTCTGAATGTTCAAGTCTTCCCTACGCTCCTCCCTGCGCTGTCCCACTCTCCTTCTCTCTGCCCCTCCTCTGGTACCTTCCAGGCGCGCCTTCAGCAGCAAGCAGCGGAGCTGTCTGTTCCACCAAACGCGTTCAAGTCTTCTCTACGCCCTTTTCTACGCTGCCCCACTCTCCGTCACTCTGCCCCTCATAGGTGCCTTCCAGGCTCGTCTGCAGTAGCAGGTAGCGGAGCTGTCCGTTCCAAATTCGTTTGGCGCTCTGGTGTTGCGGGAAGAGCGTGTGGGCTTCAACGCACATATGCATGCATGCATGCATGCAAGCTGCACGGGGGACAACCTTCCGTGCACTGCACCACTCTTCCCCACTCTGCTGTTCTCCGTGCAGGCTCGTCTGCAGCAGCAGGCGGCGGATTTGTCTGTTCCAAACGCCTTTGGCGCATTGGTGTCGCGGGAAGGGGGCGTGGGGCTCAATACTTGTACGCATGCATCCAAGCTACACAAACAACACCCTTCTCTATGCTGCTCCACTCTGTTCTCCCTGCAGGCTCGTCTGCAGCAGCAGGCGGCGGAGCTGTCCGTTCCAAACGCGTTTGGCGCCCTGGTGTCGCGGGAAGGGGGCGTGGGACTCAATGCGACCACCAGCCAGGACTCCACACGTGCGTGGGTGGGGGGGAGGGAAGAAGGGTTAGAGAGGAGAAGAAGGGAAGAGAGGAGTATGTGAGAGAGAGAGGGAGGTTGAGGAAGAGGCGTGGGGCTCAACGCGACGACCAGCCAGGACTCCACACGTGCGTGCGAGGGGAGAAAGTGGGAACAGATAGGGGAAAGGAAAGGGAGGGTGGCAGGGTTGTAAGGGTGTGTGAGGGGCACCTATGAAGTCGGGAAGGGGGCGTGGGGCTCAATGGAACCACCAGCTAAGATGCCACACGTGCGTGGATGGGTGGGGGGGAAGGGGAAGGGTTAGGAAAGTAGGGTGGTTATATAGGCACCCTTAAGGTCGAGAAGGGGGCATGGGACTCAACGCGAGCACCAGCCAGGATTCCGCACGTGAGAAAGCGAGGAGAGGGAGAATGGCCTGAGAACAAGCTTGAGCTCTGGATGGCGCTTGTCACTTGAGCGGCTGCCTCCTTGCTTCAACACTGCGGTCCCCGCGCGTCCCCTCCTCCTCTTCCCACGCTCGGATATCATATCAGCCCATCTCACCCTTCTCCCCATGCCTTCCTTCGTCCCCTCCCACCAGAGTACTTCGTCTCTCTGCCCACCAACAAGCTTGGGCTCTGGATGGCGCTTGAGAGCGGTCGGTTCCTTTCATAGACTGTGCTTTCCCCACAACTTTCAGCTTTCAACTTGTCTCTCTGTTCACCCCCCTCCTTCCCTCACCCCTTCCCCACAGAGTACTTCGTCTCGCTCCCCGCCAACAAGCTCGAGCTCTGGATGGCGCTTGAGAGTGGAAGGTCCTGCATGGACTGTGATCTCCGCACATCTCCTCCTGCCCTTCCCTCACCCCCTCCCTCCCACCAGAGTAGTTCGTCTCTCTGCCAGCCAACAAGCTCGAGCTCTGGATGGCCCTTGAGAGCGGCCGGTTCCTGGCTGCAGCCGTGTTCTCCATCCCCACTACTCCTATGTTCTTTCTCATCTTCAGGTTTCCCACCCTCCCTCTCTCCTCCTCCATTCCCTCCCACTGCACCAGAGTACTTTGTCTCCCTGCCCGCCAACAAGCTTGAGCTTTGGATGGCGCTTGAGAGCGGCCGGTTCCTGGCGCCCGTGTTCCGCGAGCTGTACAGTGAAAAGGAGGTGAGGGGGAAGGGAGTGAGGTGAAGGATGACGCATGGGGTGGAAAGGAAACAAAGGTGGAGGGTGATAAGGGGTCTAGAGTCTAGAGCGGTTGAGAGCGGCCGGTTCCTGGCACCTGTGTTCCGCGAGCTGTACAGCGAGAAGGAGGTGAGGGGGTTGGAGGTGGGGGAAAATGTGGGTGGGGGGGAATGGGATGAGGCAGGGATGAACCCATCTGGCCGACCCATCTCGCAGTAGGAATGCACCCATGTCAATTTCGTTGCACCGCACTGCACCCACCGCATCAGGCTGTGGTGAGGGAGAAAGGAAGGGCGTCCGCACATAGACAACACCCCCTAAGGTCGCTGCACGGAAGCTTTTGCTCAGCCCAGGCGTTTCCCTCTCAGTAGAGCACATAAACTCGTTTCTACTTTGCTGCACCGCACTCAACCACATCACGCTGCTCCCAACCACATTGCACCGCACTCAACCATGCCAGGTGGTGAGGGAGGAGAGGGGGTTACGCATCGACAACACGCCCTACGGTCGAAGCCTTTGTGCAGCGGGCGTTCCCCTCCCAGTAGAGCCCATAAACTCATTCAAGCTTCAATACACCGCACTCAACCACACCGCACCTCAACCTAATCACAAACTGCACACCCCACCGCACCAGGTGGTGAGGGAGGAGAGGCGGTTGCGCATAGACAACACGCCCTACGGCCGCTTCACAGAGGCCTTTGCTCAGCGGGCGTTTCCCAACAGCCCCTATGGACGCCCCACCATTGGATACCGTATGTGTTCATTGTATCTACAGTGTGTACGTATTAGAACATATATATTTGTATATATTGGTACATTTATGTTTGTGTATATTAGTACATATATGTTTGTATATTACCCCTGTGGCGTTGCCTGCCCTTGTGCCTGGTCCTGTTCTCTGCGCTCCCTCTTGCTTGCCCTTGGCTCTCTCCCAGCATCTGATTCCAATCGCCTTGGAAGGAAGGAGGCGGAGGCGTTCTGTCAGCAGCTTTCCTCCTCCTGCTCAACCTCTCTGCTCCTCCATGCTCCTACCCTCCATGCTCCTACCCTCCATGCTCCTACCCTCCATGCTCGTATCCTCCATGCTCCTACCCTCCATGCTCCTACCCTCCATGCTCCTACCCTCCATGCTCCTACCCTCCATGCTCCTACCCTCCATGCTCCTACCCTCCATGCTCCTACCCTCCATGCTCCTACCCTCCATGCTCCTACCCTCCATGCTCCTACCCTCCATGCTCCTACCCTCCATGCTCCTACGCTCCATGCTCCTACCCTCCATGCTCCTACCCTCCATGCTCCTACCCTCCATGCTCCTACCCTCCATGCTCCTACCCTCCATGCTCCTACCCTCCATGCTCCTACCCTCCATGCTCCTACCCTCCATGCTCCTACTCTCCATGCTCCTACCCTCCATGCTCCTACCCTCCATGCTCCTGCCCTCCATCCTCCTGCCCTCCTCTCCTTTTCCCTGCTTGCCCTTGGCTCTCTCCCAGCATCTGATTTCAATCGCCTTGGAAGGAAGGAGGCGGAGGCGTTCTGCCAGCACCTTCCCTCCCTCTGCTCAACCTCTCTGCTCCTTCATAATCCTGCCCTCCTCTCCCCTCCCCTCCATGCCCTTGGCTCTCTCCCAGCATCTGATTTTGATCGCCTAGGAAGGAAGGAGGTGGAGGCATTCTTTCAGCAGCACTACACGCCTGACAAGCTCACATGCGCCGTGGTATGAAATCCTCTGTGTAACCACGGCACATGCGAGCCGCGGTTTCTGTAATAGACCGATTTTTTAGTCGACTAAATCATCCAGTGTAACCGGGTTACCGCGGTACATGAGAGCCGTGGTTACGGAGCATGCAGTGCCATGCCTCTGCGTAATTGTGTGTCTTCATGGTATGTAACTGCATGCATGACATGGCCTGATGGCATGGCACGATGACATGGCATAACCTAGAACCCGCTTGCTGCATGTGTGGTAGTCAAATCTTTTCCCTTTCGGGTGGTTGCTTGCCTGGTTGCATGGCAGGTGGGGGGTGTGTCAGCAGCAGAGGTGGAGCGTCTAGCAACCAAGTATTTCGCACCCTGGCAACCCATCCCAGCCCCATGCCCTTCTCCCCTCCTCCCCTTCTCCCCTTCTTCCCTTCTCCCTTCGCCCATTCTCATGGCAGGTGGGGGATGTGTCAGCAGCAGAGGTGGAGCGTCTAGCAACCAAGTATTTCGCACCCTGGCAACCCATCCTCCCTCCCTCACAACCCATCCTCCCTCCCTCACAACCCATCCCAGCCTTCACAGCTCATCCCAGCCCTTCCACCTCTCTCTCAGGTCCTGGCTGACTGTGTGGGTTGCCTGGGTGCATGGCAGGTGGGGGACGTGTCAGCAGCAGAGGTGGAGCGGCTAGCAACCACGTACTTCGCACCCTGGCAACCCATCACCTCTCCCTCAGAACCCATCCTAGCCCTCCCCTTCTCCCTCGCCTCCTCCTCCTCTCCTCTCCTCCTCGCCTCGGCTTTCCCACTCCCTCTCTCCTCCTCCCCTACTCTCTCCTCCACCCCTCCTTCTCTCAACCCCATCACCTCCTCCTCCTCTTCCGCCTCTCGCGCCTGGCGATCAGGGAGCAGGGAGGAGGGGTGGGAGGCGGCGAGAATGGCAGCAGCTGCTGTGGGGGAGGAGAGGGAGATGAGAATGAGTGTGGGTGCTAACCCGCTGTACATTGAAGGTAAGACACTCCGAGGGGTGGGAGGCGGCGAGAATGGCAGCAGCTGCTGTGGGGGAGGAGAGGGAGATGAGAATGAGCATGGGTGCTAACCCGCTGTATTTCCAAGGTGAAACACCCTCTCAGTGCTACTAACCCGCCAGTACTTTGAAGGTAAAACACCCTGGGTGTGCGGAAATTTGTTTTTTCCGCTCTTTCTTCATCCAATCCAATGTGGTATGTTGCTACCAGTGGCAATGAGACATTTCCTGTTACAGTGGCAAGATCTCCTTTTCTTTTGTGAGCTTCCCTTATCAGTCCTCCTCTTCTCCATCCTCTCCCACTGGGCGCCACCCTCTCTTTTCCTCCCTCGCGGCATGGAATCATCCTCGACGCAACTGCATGTGCATGTGCATGCAGGTTATTTCCGTCCCTCCTCGTCCTCGGTGGACGATCCAGTCATCTCTGTAATCAGCTCTCTGCTCTACGGCTCTCGCTCCTCCCGCCTCTACAAAGTGAGATCCATCCTTCCGTTACCTTCACTCGCTCTCTCGCTCCCTAGTTTGTTTGTTGCCTTTTTTTTCTCGTTCATTTGATGTTTCGTTTGTCTGAACAATCTTTTCCCTGTGCCAACAACTCTGTCTTTGCCCCATTTCTCCCTTTCATCTCTCCTCACTCCCTTCTCAACCATCCCCTCTCACCTCTCCTCTCCTCTCCTCTCGCCCCTCCTCCTTCCTCCTCCTCACCTTTCAGAACCTAGTGCTGCCAGGCAAGGCCCTCTCAGCCAGCGCTACAGAGACCTACCCCGGGGATAAGCGCCCCAGTCTCTTCCTTCTCTCAGCCTTCCCTCCTCTCGGTAACACCCCGTTTTTCAACTCACATGATACCATGCCTCTCTGCTCACATGATACCATGCCCCTGCCCCTTTACCCACATGACACCATGCGAAACCCCTCTGGACACATGATGCCATACCACGCCCTTCTTTTGAGTCGACTCAAAAGTCACCTCGAAACCCCTCAGGTCTGGACACATGATACCATACCAGGCCCTTCTTCGCACATGCACTACCCATCCGCGTGCATTGAGTTGAGTTTTGAGGAGCCTCAAAACTCAACCCCTCTGGTCTGGACGCATGATACATGATACCATACCACGCTCTTCTTCGCACATGCACTACCCATCCCATGCTGCGCCCCTCTGTGCAGTTAATATCATACCATGTTAATGTCATGCCATGCACCTGTGTATGTACCGGGCTCCCATGTGCCCCACTCTACACTGCATGTCATTACCCCACTCTACAGCACATGGCCGACACACGCGCCTGAGAGCGACCTCACACTTACTTTGCTCTCGTCCTTCTCCCCACTCTCCCAATTATCCCACAGGCGGCACCACAGATGCAGTGGCAGCAGCGCTACAGGAGCAGCTGCAGCACATGGCCGACACACGCGTGCCTGAGAGCGACCTTGCTCGCGTGCGCAAGTCTCTCCGAGTTGGCTTCCTTGTGAGTCTGCCCTGTTTGTCTCTCTTATGATGCTCAAAAGACTTTGTGAGTTGACTCTATACACATGGCCGACACACGCGTGCCTGAGAGCGACCTTGCTCGTGTTCGCAAGTCTCTCCGTGTCAGCTTTCTTGTGAGTCTGCCTCTGTTGCCCTCTGCCCTCCGCCATTGCCTCTGCCCAGTTGCCCTTTGCCCTCCTTCATTGCCTCTTGTGAGCCGGCTTTTTCCTTGTCAGATATGAGATGCTTCAAAGAGAATCCTCAGCAGTGCTACAGCTCAACTCGCTCGAGTGTCTTCCTTGAGCAAACGGGAGACACTCGGGAGGGGCTCGCGGCTCCTCATTGAACGCTCGAGTGTCCCCCTTGCCATTCGCCCCATCAAGCAGCCCTTCTTTCCTCCCTCTCCTCACAGGAGCCCCTGGGCAGCAATGCCGGGCTGGTGTGGGTACTCTATGGGTATTCATCCCCCCGCATGCCAATGGGAGGCACTGGTGGAGGAAGTGCAGAGCGTCAAGCAGCTCACTCCCACATGGGACCTGCTATCATTTCCCCCCTGCCGACTCTCACTCCCACATGGGACCTGCTATCATTTCCCCCCTGCCGACTCTCACTCCCATCACCTCAAGCATGTCTCTCTGTGATCCTTTCTCTCCTCCCCTCTCTCTTTTCCTCTCTACCCCTCTCTCTCATTACAGGAGCTCCTAGGCAGCAATTCCGGCCTGGCGAGTGTCCTCTGCGAATATTCCACCCGGGCGGGCAGGTGGGTGGGGCTGGTGGAGGAGGTGCAGAGCATTGAGGAGGTCACTCCCCGGGACGTGCTACGTCCCCCCCCCCCTACCGACCCAAGCATGTCTCATTTCTTCCGTATCCTTCTACCCTCTCTCTCTGTGCCCCTCGCCCTTTCTTTTGCCTCATGTACCAGGAGCTCCTAGGCAGCAATTCCGGGCTGGCGAGGGTCCTGTGTGAGTATTCAACGCGGGCGGGCAGATGGGAGGCACTGGTGGAGGAGGTGCAGACGATCGAGGAGGTCACTCCCAGGGACGTGCAGCAGGTGGCTCGTTTGTTGTTCTCTCCCGATATGCGCATCACAGCACTTGCTGTTAATGCTTAGAGCGCAAGGGAGCACTGAGCGTGATGTTCTAGGGGCAGTTGGAAATGCAGTTGGAGGAGAGGAGGTGCAGAGCATCGAGGAGGTTACTCCCAGGGACGTGCAGCAGGTGGCTGGTTTGTTGTTCTCTCCTGATATGCGGATCACATCGCATGCTGTCAATGCTTAGTTTCTGGGTGACAAACGAGGTACAGAGCATTGAGGAGTTCACTCCCCAGGACGTGCAGCAACTGGCTCGTTTGTTCTCTCCCGATATGCGCATCACAGTTCATGCTGTCAATGCATAATGCGTAGGTTTGATGATGCAAGTGTGAGCCCCACTTATTCATTATTTGAGGTGTAGCAGGTCATTCCTTATTGTGGATGTGTAGAGTAGCAAATTAATTAATATTACCTAGCGTAAAATGCATTCGTTTTTTTTTTGTTTCCCTCGTCTAAGCATGCATGCTTCAGCTCTGTTTGAGATTCTACTTCTCCTGACCTCTAGTTTATTATCTTTATTTGAGACTCTTTGGCTTGTACCGTAGGGACTTTATCTTGCTTCAGTATGGGCGGTTCAGTCTGCACACATATCACTGTTGAAAATAATGATTTCCATGTTACTCTTGTTCCGCTGCATATGGTTACCGGATTGGGTCTTCAATTCGCGCACAGCTGCATACATTTTCAACAACTGAGGGCGATCATTCCCTATTAGTACTAGGCGAGTCGCAGCGCGGAATCCTGTTAGCATCTTACAATCTACTCATCCACAATTCGCCATGGCCGCCGCGAGTAGCTTCATTCGCCGAGGACGCCCCGCGCCGACGGGGATAGCGGCGGCCGGAAGAGCTGGTAGCGCGTTTCGTGCAGGAACAGCCACGGAAACCACAGGGAGCAGAGGTATCACGGAATCCACAGCAGGCGTCACAGAAGGCACGGCAGGAAGCAGAGCAGCGACGCTTGCGCTTCCCGGGACGAAATTCGCGGCTGGAGCCCGGCTGGTCACCTCGTCAGGCCTCGCTGGCCTCGATCATATCCGCCTCGCCCTCCCTACTGGCCCTTTTTTTTCTCAGCCTTGCGACCTTTCAGTCTTCCCGTCCGAGTCAGTGCGAGTGATATTTTATACTTCTAAAAGATCTTTCGTCAGGACTCGCTGGCCTCGATCATATCCCCCTCACACCCCCCCTCTACCTCTCGACCTTTCTGGGTGTTCTCTAGAGTGGCCCTGGAATTTACAAGCTGGATTGTTACCTTTTCCGCCTTTTGCACGTTTTCTCTCTCCCTATGCACCTCTCCTCTCCTCCCATGCAGTTCTTCTCTCTTCCCAAGCACCATTGTCCAACCAACCTGCTGTGCCTTCCTTAACCGGTCCATGCTCCCCTCTTCCCCCAAACTGCCCCGCTTCTCCTTTCTCCGCTTCTCCTTTCTCCGCTTCTCCTTCTCTCCCCATCACCCCCTTCTCCGTCCCTTCATGTTCCCCCGTCTCTCCCTCCTCTTCCCCCTCACCCTTTCCTCTCAATCCATTTAACCACAAGCCCTAGGAGGGGGCTATCCAGTGGGGGGAATCGTCCTATTACTCGAAGACCCTCTCTCACCTCTACACCTCATCCTCCTCCGCTACTTTCTCTCTCAAGGCCTCTCCCACTCCCACCCACTCCTCCTCCTCTCGCCCCTCCCCGATCCCCAAGCCTTTCTCGCTACGCTCCCCGCGCCAGCCGAGGGAAAGGCAGGTTCGGGAGCGCACGCAGGTCCGGGCGGCCGGGCAGGTCCGGGAGGGCTTTCCGATCCTCATGGCCTGGGTCGGCCGCAGGAGGAGAGAAGATCAGGGGGGGGCGGAGGGGGAGAAAGTGTGGGGGAGGGGGGAAAGGGGGGTGATGGGTTGAGAATAGCATGGCAGTATAAGCACTTGGCTCCCCAGTTTACCGGAGTGGGATTAGGAGGGCCGGTAGGTGCGTCTGTACCGTACTGCACCGAGTTTGACCTCCGCGCACCGCTGTCCCGGCCGATGCTAAGGCATGCGCAGCAGCTGTGCACGTGTGTACCCATGGGGGTAGATGCGGTGATGATGACAGGGACAGATGGCAACTGCTCTCAGCAGGCGCAGCAGCAACACCAGCAGCAGCAGCAGCAGCAGCAGCATCAGGGGGAAGAGGAGGGCTCGGGACTAGCGTCAGATTTCACACAAGGCTTCTTTGGCCGTGTGTCAGGCTTCCTCTCCTTCATTGACTCCCCCCCACCTGGGGGGTCTACAGGAATTGGGGAACGAGGCATGGAAGGGAGAGGAGGAGGAAGCGGAGGTGGCGGGCGAGAGGGAGAAGGGGGGGGAAAGGTGGGTCGCATCGGCGTGCATTCTCTGGGAGCTCCTCCCGCGTTGCTGCTGACAGGGAATGATGCCCAGGTGAGTCCAGAAATGGAATCGAGACGGGGATATTCAATCAAAGTGGGAGCTGAACAAGAACGGTTGAATGAATCATTTACCTATTTACCTGTAACAAAATTTATTGTTCCGTGAAATTTCCTGCTTCGTTCTTGAATTTCTCCGTTTCCAACCCTGCAGGCCTGGCAGGTACTTGCGTGGCTGCAGTGGTTGAAAGGCTGTGTCCGCACTTTACCAGTGACGGTCCTTGTAACAGTGCCTAGAGATGAAGGGATCGTTCCTCCACATGTGCTGCTGAGGCTGCAGCATGCAGCAGACGTGGTACTGGCGATGGAAGCACTGGAAGGTGGGTGGTAGCTGGTGAATGCATTATGAAGTGTGCATGTGTAGTGCGTTTTTTCAAATGTTTTGCTGAGACTGCAGCATGTAGCAGACGTGGTGTTGGCGATGGAGGCTCTGGAAGGTAGGGGGGAGCCTGGTGACTGTGTGCATGCATAGAGTGCGCATTCGTAGTGTGTGCTTCTCTCAAACGTGCTGCTGAGACTGAGCCTGCAGCATGCAGCAGACGTGGTGCTGGCAATGGAAGCACTGGAAGGTAGGTGGTATCTGGTGAATGGGGTGCAGTGTGCGCAGGCATGCATGTGTACATTGGTAGTGCTTTGAATGTGCTGCTGAGACTGAGGCTGCAGCATGCATCAGACATGGTGCTGGCGATGGAGGCTCTGGAAGGTATGGCCAATCTCATTACCTCTCATACATTCCACACTGTGTGCATGTGTGCATGTGTGCATGTGTGCATGCACTTTCTCGTGTGCTTGTTTCCACAACTGCATGCCAATTCTTCACGATTTTTACTAAATCTTGGTGTGATTGGCTGGTGCTGTGCTACAGAGGACAATGCCGAGCTGGCCAGTGGGATCTCGGACTACAAGGACGCTCTGGGTCTCATTCGCGTCCGCAAGGTTTCCGTGCAGAACTCCCTGGTAAGCCCTCTGGCACTTAATCTGATTCTTAATATGGTATTCAATCATATCAGGGCCGTTAACCAGGGAACGTTGCAGCAGGGGCGTTATGTGACCTGCATGGCAACAGTGAGTTAGTGACCATGTCAATACCCAGGTACGCTAGACTCAAAGCAGGAAAACGACAATCAGTTGTTTATTGATGAATTCTGCAGGTGCCTCGTTTGCCAGCTCATTGATGCCACTGGCTCTCAATCCGTTTCTTGCTCCTCACGTCCTCTTCCCCTGTCAGGTGCCTCGCATGCCGGCAGTGACCACTCTGGTGCTGAGAGCAGTGAACAGGAAGCGACAGATAGTGGTGGAGGAGGCACACCCACCCCCGATCGATGCCACAGGGGGAGCAGCAGGTTCAAGCGGCGGGGGAGGCTCGGTTGGATGTGGTAGTTCAGGCGGGGGAAGCAATGCTCTGGATTTCTGAGTCGACCCAATAAGTGACTTAGGAGTTGACTGAAAAGCCACATGGGGAACAGGCTCAGGCAGTGGGGTAGGCTCGGTTGGACGTGGTAGCTCAGGGGTGGGGGGGAGGGGAGGGGATCAACGCTTTGGTTTTCTGAAACGTTAGACGGTTTGGTCATAAGCTTCTAGTTTTGGAACCCTTATCTATCAAGCAGAGTTGCAGAGGTGCAGAGTTACCCTTATCTAGTTTTTAGTCCATGAAGCAGACTGGATTAGAGCGAAAATTCAACAAGGCAAAGGTCAGTGTACTATGAAAAGAGGTACGGTACGTCAACAGCATTTGTTGTACCGTGCAGAAGATTAGATGTCATTTTTGTTGACCAGGAGCGGTACATGACTCCGTTTTCTGCGCTTGACACATCACTCCCTTCGGTTCGGCGTCAGCCTTGGCTTTAGCTGCGTTGTATTTCTCAAGCTCCTCGTAATACGTCTCCCACACGCACGGGCTGCAACCGCTACCGCAGCAGTCACTTGGAAGCGGCTTCTCTGGCGGCTCAAGGTTCGGCTGGTTCATTCTTGCGATGGCAACGGTCGAAAATGAGTCTGCCAGCAAAAACCGGCTTCTTTGTGTTTTCAAGCGTAACAAGCAAGGCTTGATGCTGTTGATCATAGAGAGATGCAGCAAGCTGCGCACGGCGATTCACGCGATACCAGATTCACGACTGGAGACGCATAACTGGCGAACAAGCTAACGACGAGGATTAGAGACGAAACACACATACCTCGTAGTGGCGTGTATGCCTCAAATACAGGAAACTAGGAGTATTCTATGTTTGAACCAGGGTCTGTTTACAACGACAGGGTCTCCAGGAATTATGTCTTGCTAGAACCTCTGTATTCTTTACATCCGATTCCAGTAGCAATCTAGGGGTAACTTCACCTCTATTGTGTCCTCGTCATGGATCGCTTCACTATCAGCTTATGATCACAAACTGTATGAAAATATATTGCTTTTGTCTTCATCTTACTGATAAACCGGGGGACCTTAAATGGAGGACTATCAGCTTACGTGGTCGATCTCCATTTGTTCATAAAGTGCGAAGCACACAAATACTGCGACAATGACAATGACTCCATGGCCATGGCGGAGAGCTTTAACTCGACCAATGTGTAACAATTTCTTGACATTTCAAGGATTAGAAGCTTCTAGGCGATGCACGGCTTTAAGCTCTTTACAACGGTGCTTTTATAGTGTTCATTACGGGAACCTAGACACCTGTTTTTTGAGTTCCAGGCTATCGTCAGAGCTACACCTAACCTTAACTCAAGAGGTTTCATGCTTTCATCAACAGAGTTATCAGCAGCTCCATGGATCCTTCCGCGGTGCACAGTCATCTCTGGCTGCTGCGCGCGTCAACACCAGGGGTTTCAAGCATCAAGTTTCCCAGGTCTCTTTGGAAAGCAACTACCAGGGCAGGGAACCATTCTCTAAGGCGCCTTGCACAACCTCTGGTCTGGATCTGCAACGGTTTGCCTTCAAGCACAGGAGATATAAATCGCTGGTTTCCACTCAGTATGTGCTCAGAACAGCTTGTTTTTCAGCCATTTCTCGGCTGTTAAGCATATCTCATCATCGCATCATGGCGAAGGGACGCAACAGCAGGAATGGCAAGAAAAGCGTGGACAATGCGCAGGCTAAGGGAGTGTCGGACGTACCTGACGTACCTGTGGAGGGTCCCGTCGGTGGTGAGAAATCGCCTGCAAGCTCGGCGTCGGACACGGTTTTGGGTCCTTTCGAAGCTCTCCTGGATCTGCCGATTGGTGCTGAGCAAGCTGCTGGATCAAGCCAGAAAGAGTCGGATGGGAAGGAAGAATCTGCTGCTCATCTGCAAGACCCTGATGCGGAGGGGGGATCAAAGGATGAGGATGCTGCCGGTGACATTGACAACAACGGTGATGACTTGCAGCAATCTGAATCCCCTGGGGATGAGGATGATGGTTACCTGAGTGATGACTCTGACGAACATCTGGAGCCGGATTCGCTTAACAGTGTCATTGCTCTTAAGCGATTCTCACTAACCTTACTGGTGCCGATTCTCAGGAGTGTTGAAGTCAAGCGTGCTGCAGTGACAGTAGCTGCGATGCTGGATGAATGGAAGGAGCTGCTATCGTCAGAAGTGCTGCAGACTACGACGTACCAAGATCTAACGGCGGTGTACTTCTCTGGTGCACGCTACGGACGGCTGCAAGTCACTTTCAACAATGTCCGGGACGCAAATTTTGTCTGGAATCAAGTCATTCGCCATGAGTGCGTAAACGGAGACTTCATTGATCTCGCCTGGCAGCATCCGGAGGACGCGCGTTTTCTCCGTGAGCGTGTGCTGAACCCCATGGCTAAGGAGATTGTGGTTAAAAATGTACCGGCGGACTTAACAGCGGAGTTGATTCGTCGGCTGTTGGTGGTGTCGAAGCTGGTCAAGAGAGGAAGGAGTGCGTTCGTCAGCGGCTTTGGCTTCCATCGGGTGGTTGACCCAGTGACTGGGCTGGATACTGATCGCATCCGTGGTCTGATTATCCCGCACGCTGGTGATGAGTATCGGTGGAGGTATTTTGTGGAAGACCCTACCACAGGGAAGCGTTACCTGCTGCACTACCCGTCGCTGACCTGTGACCTTTGTGGGGGTCAGCATCTGTCGTGGTACCACGATCGTTACGTCACACCGAGGCAGGAGAACTTCAGCAACTGGAACCTGTCTGTTAAGAAGGTTCACGAGATGAACGGTATAAGCAGTGGGGAGCCTTGCCCGCTGTCGGTGTGCTCCTTGCCTCTTGTTCTTACCCTCTCCCACGATACTGACGGATCTCTATCTTTCCCTCCTCGCAGCTGCTTCCTTGATAGCTTCAGACCTCCTGAAACGCATCATGAGGGACCCGGCAGTTATCCTTTCTTCTACCGGGGGTGCGCGGGAGGAGTGGATCTGTGTTCAGGCATCATGCGAGAAGGCACAGGGAAACCGCTTCGAACAAGCATCTGCGCACATCGCATCAGCTCGGCACAAAGGGGGGCTCAAGAAGGAGGGATCGGCAACGCGTGTCAGTGTGTCTTCTCAGAAGATGATTGCGTTCAAGAGGGAGTACGTTGCAAAATCGGCGAAGTGAGGAACAACTGCAGCACGGGGGGGATTGCTTCACAGCAACATGGTCGCGTTTTCCGCCGTAACACCCAGGAGGGAACTTCTCGAATAATCTGCCCAGGGAGGCTGAAGGCAGTGGAAACATGGGAGGATCAGAGGGAGAAGGTGACTCAGGAGCTTCATGCAGTAGCAGTAGGTGGAACAGTAGTTTGCATCTCGCTAGCATCAGCAGTAATCTGTGGTGTCATCTTGGCAGTAAGAATCTTTAACCGTTGGAGGCTGTTGACAGCAGCGAAGCGTGACGCAACACAACTTTCAGACCCGTGGATGAAGAGGGGTCTTAATCAGTGGTCAAATGGATAAAAACCATGAACTTACCATCGGCGCGCTCAATGTCAATGGATTGGGCCGCGCGGAGAAGCAAGAGGGTTTGCAGGAGTGGCTTAACAAGTCAAGGGGAATCGTAATACTTACAGACACAAGGTTGCAGGAAGACCACAACTTCTGGACTCAAACAGGATCGGAGGCGAGGGCAGTGGTCTCGTCTGCTGACACGGCAGGAGGGGTGGCAGTGTTGAGCTTTAACAAAGAGGTTGTTTTCAGTGATACCCGTGTACATGAGTCGGGAAGACTGGTAGCGGTTTCTGTTCGTTGGAGGGAGCTGGCATGGACGCTATCAAGGCAGTAGCCCGTTCGGGAAGCAAAAAGGCTCGGAATGTCTGAAGGGGATGACAGTAGGGGACGTACTTCAGGAGGAGTATAACGGTAGTCGGGTGGTGAAAGATTTATGGGCGTTAACTAAGCAGACAGGGAGATCGTCCACGGCGAGGTGGGCGCTTCTGGCCTGGAAGGCAGTCCCGGAAAGCTGGAAAAACAAACTACTCGGGAAGGTGTCGGCGGAGGAAATTGCTGAAACGACTACCCTGGTCAAGGTTGGAAGGGAGACAGGGGGGAGGCAGTGTTACTGGCAAGTGGCGCTGGCGGGGGACAATGAGTTGAAGTGTGAGAGAGTGGAGGTGGACAGTAAAGGGAAAATCAAGCAGTTAGGTGTTGAAGTACAGCCGCCGGAGAGGCTGAGTATGTTAACCCCGATGGTGGCTAAAGGAGGGTATGTGGTGGGGTGTGTAGGTGATTCACTGACGCGACTAAGGACGTCATTTCTGTGCGAGGAAGGGAAACCTAAGGCGCAGAGGAAGCTAAGACATCTGCTCAAGAAACCGGCGCAGCAGCCTAAGCAGCAGAAGAAGTGGGAGGAGAACTGGGGAGGGAAGATTGACTGGGGAAAGGCCATCGCGAAAAGAGACTCGCTGGTGATCCCAGCCAAAGCAAGAGAGGTACTGTTGAGGCTTCACAGTTACAATTTGCAAGTGGGCAGCAGGCTGGCTTTCTTCGGTTCCCGTGCATGCTGCCCATACTGCAAGCAGGAGGAGACGCCAACGCATTGTCTGATGAGCTGCCCGGTGGTTATGGGAATATGTGGCGCGCTTCAGGACTCGCTTCGTCTGATTAACCCAACCAGAGCGGTTGGAACACTGGGAGAGTTGCTATTCGCTGAAGACAGCACATCATCCGGATTTCCGGAATCCACGCTCGTTGCGATCACGTTCAGACACATTTGGCTGGAAAGATGTGACGCGGTCTTCCGACAGAAAACTTTTGAACCCAGACGGGTGGCCAGGAAGATTGGGGCCAATTTCAGGAGGCATGTGCGGATCTACAGTGAGGGGAGCGGCGGAAAAAAGGGACACATGGGGGGGGGAGTTGGAGGAGGACAACACCTGTCAGCTGGAGAGGCGGCAGCGCTGAGCCGCATCTGTGAGCAGGACGAATGTCTGACGTGGAACAAAGCATTCAGCTCGATATGGGAGAGGCCTAGTACCTTTTTTAAGCCTCCGTAAAGGGTCAATAGGGAGGACAGTGCAAACCGTATCAGAGTGGCATGTGTCTTCCTCTTTTCTCAGTTACGACTGTGGATGTGATGCATTGTATAGTGTATTATGTCCCAAAAAAAAAAAAAAAAAAAAAAAAATGCGAAGCACATTGGATGAGCACACTGGATTCGTTTCGCCGACCAGTAAGTCTCCTTCCTCTCTCCACCGCTGGACTTTCGCTGACTCGTAAATGTTTGTTACTGTTCGTCCGACCATCAATCTTTCGTGAACAGTGAACTTTCGTGGACGACCTCCCCACCCCACAACACTCAAACTCTGGCAATGAAGATCGCGGTTTGGGTGAACGCTTTGCGGGGCAAAATGGTTCGCTCTTGTTCTACATCGGTTAAATAGGGTTCTGAGAGAGATTGCACGGTTGTGACTTTTCCTGATTGCCGCACCGCGCCAGCAAAGTCAGCGCCTCACCACTGCCTTCCTGTAATTACTCGCAAATAGGGACGTCCTGCAAAGGAGAGCGGTCAGAACCCGTTTATCCAGCAATACTCTTCCTCCCGTAGCACAGAAGTGCGCTCAGTATAGTACAAAGCAGTGTGTTCCGTAACCGACGCGGCAGCCGAAAATACGCTGATCGCGGAGCACCGCTGTTAACCTGATCAACTTCTTAAAACCACATTAGGCGTATTACGCATAGCAGCCAGAACGACGGCGAAACCACCGTACCGCTGCTTGCAGCTCCCCGCTAGGTAGCCAAGGAATGAAAGCAGGCGAGAACGACGCCGCCGCCTCTGCTGTCACGCGCGGGACTGTCGCCCGCGCCGGTGGCGGGGGGGGCGGCCCTGGTGCCGGAATCGGCGGGCCTGGCTGCGGCGGAAGGTCCGGGCGGCGGTGGACGGCGATGGTGAGGATCCACGGCGCGTGCATTGCGGCGAACGACCCATTCGCGGGGGACCATGGGCGCTCGCCTGGCGGAAATGCACCGACTTGCGGAGATGCGGCTGGCGGAAACGACACGACAGGCGGAAGCGGGGAGGCGGACGGGGGAATGCGCCTCGCGCCGTACTGCCCGCTGAGATCGTCCCCCGGGTTCGCTTGGTCCGCGCTCACGCACCCGTTCCGCAGGGCGGAGGCGGAGGCGGAGCAGGTGCAGGCGCAGGGGCAGGCGGAGGCAAATTCGCAGGCGCAGACACAGGCGCAGGAGCAGGAGCAGGCGCAGGGGAAGGTGCAGGAGCGGAGGCCGGGAGAAGGCAGTGAGGAGAGGGGAACGGAGGACGGGGAGGGGGAGAAGGCAGGAGAAGGGGCAGGGAGAAGGCGACGACCGGGCCGAGGCGGTGGTTTTCTGTGCTGCTTCGGAGGTGGTCCCGCTGAATCGAGGTGTGACAATGACGAGGGGGGGGTGAGTATAGCGAGGGAAACAGGAGGAGGAGAAGGAGGTGGAGGTGGAAGGGTGAGGGGGGACGAGGCAGGGCGGGGGATTGCTGCAGAGGCTTTGGTGGCTTGGCGCATGGATAGCGTTGCTGCTGCTGATAATGCTGCGTCTGCTACAGCTGGAGCATCAGTGGAAGGTTTGAAGATGGCACAGAAGCAGCAGGAACAGCAGGGGCAGCAGCAGCAGCAGCAGCAGCAGCAGGGGCAGCAGCAACAACAAGATCAGAAGCAGAAGGATGAGCAGCAAGACCAACGGCAGCGAGAGCAAGAAGAGGCGGTGGCAATGGCAGGGGAGGACCGCTCCCACGTGCTCGTCTCACCCTCACGGGGCTTTGTCTTTGCAGCGGTGTATGACGGCTTCGCAGAGCGGCACGCCGTGGATTACCTCCTCGCACACCTCTACACCGCACTGTGCCACCAGCTGGACGCGTGCGGCCTGCATACACTGCACCTGGACTCTCAAGAAAATTCTCTGCACCTGGACGGTTGTGGTGGCGGCGGCTTGCCCTCCGTGCCCTCCCAGGTGTGTCACAGAAACGGCCAGCATCTCACATGTGGTCTGCACTGTCAAGCATGCACGGAGAGTGGGAGGGGGCAAGACCACAACCACAGGGCATCTGGTGGTTTAGAAGGGACGTGTGAGTGCGGGTGTGAGTGTGAGAGTACAGGTGGGGGTGAGTTGAAAGGAAAGATGAGGTGGATGGTGCGTAAGATGGGCAGGGCGAGTAGGAAAGCGTTCCCGAGGGACCGAAGCCGCTCTGATTGGTCAGAAGCTTCGGAAGAGACGGAGGGATTGGAGCAGGAGGGTGCGTGTGAGGGAACGGGCGGGAATGAGTCGAAGGGTAAGCTAAGGTGGACGTTGGGTGAGGTGGGGAGGGCGAGCAGGAAAGCATTCCCAAGGGAGCGAAGCCGCTCTGATTGGTCGGAAGCTTCTGATAACCAGGATGACCAAGAAGCATTCCGTGGGGATAACCAGGATCACAGAATGGGCCAGGAGGGTGCATCTGAAAAGGCACAGGGGGTGCGGCAGGAGAGAGGGTCTGATGGCTCTCGGAATGGAAAGCTGAGGGGAGAGAAGGAGGGAGAAGGAAATGGAGAAGGAAATGGAGAAGGGAAGGAGGAAGGGAAGGGGATCAAACAAGTCGTGGGACATGGTCAGAAACAGTCGCAGCAGCAGCAGCAGCAGCAGCAGCAGCAGCAGCAGCAGCAGCAGCAGCAGCACCACCACCAAGAACAGCAGCAGCAGCAGCACCCTCTCCATGTGCCAAAGGCCTTGCAAGAGCCAGGTAACGACCACAGAAGACACCAAATGATCTTAGGCGCCTTAGAACGCGCCCTTGCCTCTACCGAGTCCTCCTTTCTGACGCGAGTTAAAGACGTCTCTAAAGACCAGCCGGAGTACGCGGTAGGAGGGGCGTCGCTAGTTGCTGCTATAGTCACAGCCACGGATGTTTATGTGATTAATTTGGGGGATAGTAGGGCGGTGATTGTAAGGGGTGAGGAGGTGGGGAGGGGGTGGGGGGGGTTGTTGAGGAAAGGGGGGGAAGGGAGTGGGAGGCATGTGAGGAGGGGGAGGGTGGAGAGAAGGAGGGGAAGTGGGGTATGGGGAAGTGGGGGAGTGGGGAGTGGGGGAGTGGAGAGTGGGGGATGGGGGAGTGGTGGGAGTGGGGGAGAGGGGAGTGGTAGCAGCAAAGGGAGTGGCAGAAGAGATAAAGCAGGAGAAACGGGGGAAATATGGGAGAACGGGGAGAAGGGGAAGAAGTGGGAGAGGGGTGATATTAGTGGGGCTGTTGGGGAAATGGAGAGTGTGGGAAGCAGGAATGCAGGAGGAGGGGAGAGGGGAGGAGGCAGAGGAGGGGGAGTGTGGAGGTGGAAGGCAGAGAGACTGACAGTGGATCACAACACGAGCAACGCTGCTGTGAGTCCTCTCTCTTCTTCTATCACTCTCCTCCCCTCCTCGCCTTTCTCCTTTCAAGAATAAGTGTGAGAGTGAGACCTACCTCTCTTCCCCCGAGTGACTCTCATGAAGTTCCGTTTTGAGTGGACTCACAGCAACATGATGAGTCAACTCAAAACACGACATCATGCAGTTCCCGACACTTCACGTCGCAATCGATGCTGCTGTGAAAGAGCATGTCGTGCACATCATTCACGTCGTGCACTTCCACTTTGGGCCACAACAAACAACAAACTAACACTCACAACAAAGAGGTTCAGCCTGACTTCTGAGTCGACTCAAAAGTCACCGCGGAAATAAAGCCACAACAAAGAGGTTCAGCCTGCCACCCATTAGGCCACAACAAACAACAAACTAACAGTCATTCATAACATGCAATACCCGTAACGAGCAACACCTCTCCGCACCCCTTCCCCCGTGCAAACTACAGGAGGTGAGGCGGGTGCAGCAGGCGCATGCAGACTCGCTCAAGGGCAAGATCAAGCTCACCCCCTCTACACTCTCCCACTGCCCCTACCCTGCCTCACGCTCCTACCCTGCTGTCTTACTCCCCTTGCCCACATGCAACCCCCAGGAGGTGCGGCGGGTGCAGCCTCGTGCAAGAAGACAGTGACATTATCAAGAGAGGGGGGGGAGACTGAAGGGCAAGGTCAAGCTCACAAGTCCCTGACACTCTCCCACTGCCCCCGCCCTGTCTCACGCCTCTGTCTCCCCGTGCAAGCCCCAGGAGGTGCGGCGGGTGCAGAGCGCACATGCAGACAGTGACATCATCAAGCGGGGCAGGCGCAAGGGCAAGATCAAGCTCACACTCCCTGTCACCACTGTCCCCTCCCTGCCTCGCGCCTCTTCCCTGTCGCACTCCCGTATCTTGCGTGCAATCCTTAGGAGGTGCGGCGGGTGCAACACGTGCATGCAGACAGTGACATCATCAAGCGGGGCAGGCTCAAGGGCAAGATCAAGCTCACGCGGGCTTTTGGAGCGGCCTATCTAAAGGACGTGAGTGCTGTCTGCTCTCTTCTCTCTGCTTTTGCAAGGAAGGAGGATTAAGGGCCTACCCTGCCCTCCCAGGCCCTGCCCTGCCATGCCCTGCCCTGCCCTGCCCTTTTCTCCCTGCCCTGTTCTACCCTTCTCTAGTCTGTACCCTGCCACATCACCCCACCCACCCCCTCCCCTCTTCTCTCACCTCCCAATCACCCCCCTCCGCGCAGCAAACAATCAGCGATACCCTGCTAGGCAAGTTCCGAGCCAATTCTTGATTGAGGCACCTATTATGGCCTCTCACTTCCCTCCACCCGCTCCCTCCCAACCCCTCTCCAACACCCCAATCCAATCCTCCCCCACCACAGCAAGCAATCAACGATACCCTGCTAGGTGTAATGAGTCGACTCAAAACTCGGCATGTTCCGAGCCAATTCTTGATTGAGGCACCTATTATGGCCTTGCTGTTTGGTTGCTGTGAATCCGTTTATTCCCAACCCCTCCCCCACCCCGCAACCCAATCATCACCCTCCGCGCAGCAAGCAATCAACGATACCCTGCTAGGCATGTTCCGAGTCAAGTACCAAGCCTCAACTTCAGCTTCGGAACCATACCTCTCCTCCTCGCCGCACCTCCGCCACGTGCGAATCTCACCGTCGGATCGGCTCCTCATCCTCTCATCCGACGGTCTGTATCAGCACATGCAAACCAAGGACGTCCCCAACTGCCTCGGCCCCACACTAGCGAGTCTCTTGCCTCAGCCAGCCGCAACAGGTTCGGCACATGGAGGTTCGGGGAATTTAGGTTCGGCACATGGAGGTTCGGGAATTCGTAGGCTGTCCAGAGGGCTCTCTTTGGGAGGGAGCTTTCGGATTGGCAGCAAGAAGTGGATCGGGGCAGGGGTGGGAGAAGAGACAGGACGTGGGGCAGGTGGAGCAGGAGCAGCAGGAGGAGCAGAGACAGCATTGGCAGCAGGAGCAGCAGGAGCAGCAAGAGTAACAGGGGCAGCAGGGGCAGGGGCAGGTGCAGCAGCAGCAGCAGCACGAGCAGGGGCAGGGGCAGTAGCGGCTGTGGCAGGGGCAGCGACAGGGGCAGGAATGGAAACAGCAGTAACAGGCAGGCATATCACAAGCAGCTGCAACGACAACACTGCAGAGGGCCTGGCGAAAGAAGCTCCTAAGGTGGCTACTGAGAGCTCTCAAAAACCGCCTGCGGTAACTCAAAGCACGAGCAGTAACAACAACGACAACATTGCAGAGGGGTTGGTGAGAGCAGCGCTAGAGAGAGCTGCAGAGCACACAGGCACCCACCCCTCCGCCCTCTCCTCTCTCCCTCTCGGTACCCAACGCGTTGTCACGAGCAATGGCACTGACAGCAGCAGCAACATTGCAGAGGGGTTGGTGAAGGAAGCGCTAGAGAGAGCTGCAGAGCACACAGGCACCCACCCCTCCGCCCTCTCCTCTCTCCCCCTGGGCGCCCAGCGCAGGAAGATTCACGACGATATCTCGGTGATTGTGCTTGAGATTCAGCCACCCCCTTCACAGTCACACCCTGTACAGTCGCACCCGTTAGAGTCACGCAACTCGTTGCCACGCCCTTTACAGTCACACACGCATTCGCTGCTCCATCCTGGTCTTCCCACAAACACCACCACCACCATCAGCAGCACCGGCAGCAGCAGCAGCAGGACCAGCAGCCATGCTTTGACCAGAATGCTCCGGCGCACACACTCTGCTGCTGCCCCGCCTCTCCCCCGCCGCTCTGTCAGCAACAGTGGGTCGGCGGAGAGCACTCAGCAGCCGCAGCAGCCACGCTTTGACCAGAATGTGCCAGCACTCGCTGTCCCACCCCCCCCCTGGGCGCTCTGTGAGCAGCAGCGGATCGGCTGAGAGCACTCAACTGTCGCGAATTGACACTGGAGTAGAGATGTGAGCACCTAGCAATTCTTTTAGGCGCCTCAGAATATGGTTGAGGATTTTTTTAGGAACCACACATATTGCCGGGTACCTCCAGAGTTGACAGTGGAGTAGAGATGTGAGCGAGCAGGCACCTAGCAGTCTCGCATTGACTGACTGACCGTGAGCTGCACTTTGGGACACACACACGGACTGACAGCATCCCATCCCGCTTCCCCATCTTATTTTTGAGGCGCCTCAAGCGCAGTCTCGAATTGAGTGAGCGTGTGTTACGCTGTGGAGGCACGGGCTGACAGCATTCTACTGCCCCACTCATGCCATGCTGCCTCCCCCGTTGCTCTGTCAGCAGCACTGCCGCAGCCGAGAGTACTCAACAGTCTCGAACTGAGCGAGCGTGAGAGGTACTTCAGATATTGTTGCTGCAGTTCTCTACAGATTCATATTATTATTGTCGTTGCTGGTAGAAGTTTGCAACTGCGGATGCTGTCAAAACGGCAGCTTAAAACAGCCGCAGCACCTACCTACCACAGCGGCATCATTTCAAAGATCAGTCAACCAATGGAAGAGCGGCAGATGGGACAGGGCTGTTTCCTGGAAACGAGGCAGAGGAGGCAGGAGGAGCAGACAACAGCATGGCAAACCTAATCCTTAAATCCGAAACCCCCACCCCTGCTGCTATTGCCGCCGCCGCCGCCGCCGCCGTTGCCGCCGCTGCTGCTCCTGCTATTGGCAAATGGAACTAATCAGATGATGGAAGAGCGGCAGATGGGGCAGGGCTGTTTCCTGGAAACGAGGCAGAGGAGGCAGGAGGGGCAAACAACAGCATGGCCGCATGGGTCAATGGGGGGGCACTCCGCCTCCTCACAGCAGATCACACAAGATGTGGTACCTGCAGCCTTGCTTGCCCCACCCCTGCTGCTACTGCTGCCACTGCTGCTGCTGTTGCTCCGCTCCTCACCTGCTAGACTCTCATTCCTACTCCCACTGGAACCAGGATCGCTGCTCCTTTCCCCAGTCCCAGCACACCCTTCAACAGCCCTAGCAAGCCCATCATCAGCACCACAGGGTCCTTCCCTGCAAGGCTTGCCAGGAGGTGTGCCTCTGCCAGGAGCGGTAGGGAGCTTGGTCACTGGCACACCCAAGTAGCCCAGGGCAAGGCGAGCAAACTCCGCTGCTTTCACCCGCACTCGCTCCTCCTCTTCTTCCCTCTCCTGCTCCAACTTCTTCCCCCTCTTCTTTTCCCACTGGGTTCTTTTCTGCTCCTCCCTCTGCTCCTCCTGCTTTTCTCTCTCCACCCCACCAGGCCCAACCTCCTCTACCGTCCGCACCGTAACCCCCAAAGCCCCCTCAGACAAGGCCATAGCTTCATGCTCGGCTGTTGCTCCATCCTCGGCCATAGCTCCATGCTCGGCTGTTGCTGCATCCTCGGCTGTTGCTGCATGCTCGGCCGTTGCTCCATCCTCCTCCCTCTTCTGAGGCGCCTCAAACGCAGCCATTTCCATCAGAATCCCCACGGCCCCCTCTAAAAAGAACATAGCTCCGTGCTCCTCCCTCCCGCCCTTGCTCTTGCACACTGCAGCAGCCAGAAGCGCTCCCAGCCCTCGAATCGGCCACCGTGGCAGCGCAGCAGCCGTACGATCGGAGAGACAGTGGTCCAGATGAGGTGCAGGGGTAGGGAGGAAGGGTGGGAGGCGAGGAGGAAGGAGGAGATGGAAGGTTGTGTGGGGGAGGAGAGGAGGAGGCGCTGTGCTTGTGTGAGGGAAGAAGAAGAGGCGGCCCTGTCTTGCTCGCCCACATTTTGGTAGTTTTCAGAAGTCTTGCCCACAGAGGCAAGTGTTGCATCTGTCGCATCAGAATGACAAGTGTTGGCCAGGGCACGTTTGTTGCCTTCCAACGTGCCTTGAGAACCTTCCAGGAGCAGGCAGAGATTGGCGAGAGTTAAGCATGCATACAGCCGGGCCTCTTCTCGGTTCCCCTCCTCCTCTTCCTCCTCTTCCTCTTCTTCTTCCTCCTCTGATTCTTCCCCCTCGATCCCTTCCTCTTCCCCTTCCTCGAATTCCTCTTCCATTTCCACCTCTTCTTCCTCCTCGTCCCTCCTGGGAGACTCTCTTTCACTCTCACCCACTCCTTCTCGCCCTCCTTGCTCTCTACTCCATCTTCTCCCCACCTCCCCCCCATCTCCTTTCCCTCCCTCTCCTAGAGAACCTTGTTCTCTACCATCAATTTCACCCTCCTCTCTCGCTTCCCCTCCTCCACCTCCTTCCCCATCTCGGCCCACATGCCCTCTCTCCACCCCTCTCCCTCCTTCCACCATCTCATGCCCTCCCCTCTCCCCCACTCCTTGGTCAACTTCATTCTGCTGGAGCAACGCACACTCACTGCAGTTGACCTGCGTTGACTGGCACTGACTGCAAGTCTGGCACTCAATACAGTTGACCTGCGTTGACTGGCCCTGACTGCAGTTGACCTGCGTTGACTGGGGCACCGACTGATCAAGGAGGCTCAGGAGGGGCGGCAGGCATCTGTAGCGCACGACCAGAGCGGGTCCTAGGCTCTGATTGGCTGAAATCTGTTACAATGCCCCCGCTGCTGCATACTGTGTGTGTGTGGGAAAGAGGGAGGACAGAGAGTGGGAGGAGAGAGAACGGAGGGGAGAGAGAATAGGTGGGAGAGAGAAAGAGGGGAGCGAGAATGGGGGCCACAGTAGTTGTGAACAAAGATAAACGGACAGAGTAAAACGGGACAGAGGCAAGGAGGAGAGAGGGAGGGAGGACAAATAGAGTAGAGGTGCTGTGGAAAATAGAGCAGGGGTTTGAGGTCGGGGGTGTGTGGGGGAGGCTTGGGGCGAAGGAACGAGGGGCGGGAAGGGAAGAACGGGGGGGAAAGAGGCCGGACGGTGAGAGTGAGAGTACCTGCACCGACGGCCGATGGTAACAAAGCAGGGCGAGCAGCAACGGCAGCAGGCCTGCTGACTCAGCACGACGGCAATTCGAATCAACCTGAGAGAGAGTGTGAGGAGGACGG
Source organism: Closterium sp. Naga37s-1 (assembly GCA_947471745.1). Classification (NCBI taxonomy): domain Eukaryota; kingdom Viridiplantae; phylum Streptophyta; class Zygnematophyceae; order Desmidiales; family Closteriaceae; genus Closterium; species Closterium sp. Naga37s-1. The sequence goes on from CANJKZ010000211.1 coordinate 3,167,924, forward strand.
GAGCGAGAAAGGGGAAAAAGGAAAGAGATGAACCCTCCAGTTTTGAAACTGGAAACATGGAATCAGGGAGTTTGTTCTTCCGACACGTCCTTACAAAGTAGCAGATGCTCCAAATAGCGAGGCATGGGTGCTTCAGCGGAATAGCTTCTGAGCCGACTCAAAAGAAGCGCGTGAGTTGAATTATCACTGGAAATGATCTTACAGAGTAACAGATGCTCCACATAGCGAGGCACGAGTGTTTCACTGCCAGCACATCGCCTTCCCCATCAACCCTGATGGAACTAACGGCATTATGGGATATGTATTTATCATAACTCTCTTACCGAGTAACAGATGCTCCACACGGCGAGGCAGGAGTGTTTCAACGCCAGCACATCGCCTTCCCGCCTCAATTCCTCTCGCCTTGTAATTCCTGACCTCGACTCGTCCCGCCTCAAACCTTCCCGCCTCGAGCCTCCCCCCCTTGAATCGTCTCTCCTGGTGTCGTTGCCTTTCACGGCTCGGCACTCTCGACTATGCGCACGATGGTTCTTGCCGTGATGCATGAGGTGCCAGTGATGGTGCAGGATCCGAGCGAGCAGCTCCAAAGCGCCTTCCTCCCCAAGCTGCTCTGCATATAGTCACACCACAGTCACACCACAGTCACGCGATGATGGTTGCAGCAACAAGTGTGGGCCTTCAAATGGGGATTGCGGGGATGAGTGGGGTGCCAGTGGTGGTGCAGGATCCGAGTGAGCAGGTCCAGTGCACATTCCTCCCCAAGCTGCTCTGCAGAGATACAGTCACACACACCATACCACAGTCACATCATGAGCACACATGCCAACCCCCACAGAAAAATTGCTGCTTTGACATGCTGTGACTGCTGCTTGCACTATCAGCACCACCATCTCCAACCCATCTTAACCTTACTGACACCATCTCAACCCATTTGCACCGCTCTCCACCCACCTTTCGCTTGTTCGCTGGGTGGGCGCATGCCAGACCCCACAGGCAGCTGGCTACAGTGGCATGCAGCGACTGCTGCTTGCACGCCCTGCAGCCACAATCCCCTTCACTCAATGCAACCCAGCTTCACCAGACTCACACATCTCAGCCTCATTGCACCGCTCTCCACCCACCTTGCGTTTGTTTCCCGGGTGGGCACACGCCAGCCCCCAGAGGCAGCTGGCTACAGTGGCATGCAGCGACTGCTGCTTGCACGCCCTGCAGCCACAATCCCCTTCTCTCAATCCAACCCCCTGCTCCCGCTGCTCCCGCTGCTGCTGCTGTTTCTGCTGCTGCTGTTCCGTCGCCCGCGTTTGCTCCTCCATCCTTGCTCCTTGCCCCTTCCCAGCACCTTCAGGAGCAGCAGCTGGGTCAGTCCCAGCTGATAAGCAGCGACTTGAGTGTCTGCGGGGGGAGCAGAGAGGATTTGCAAGGCAGTGTGTGAGCGAGTGTGTGAGCACAGGCAGAATGCCTTGCGTAGTGACAAGAACAGCTAAGGTAGGAAAGGAGCGACAGCAGCACGCAAAATCGGAGGAAGGGGAGGGGGATTGGGAGAAGGCGGATTTGGGAGGAGGGTGGGGTGGACTGACATATTCCGAGTGGGTTGTGGGACTTGGCGGTTGGGTGGGAAGGTGGACTGACATATTCCGAGTGCGAGAAACGGCTCAACGCGCGAAGCGCCTGATTTCTGACATGTGGCTTTGCTGACGTGGCGGCTTCCAATAGGCCGTCGAGAATCCCCGCCTCGTCCAACGCGTGTGCGAGCTCCATGTTGCCCGGCTTCCACGTAACGTCTGATATATATATAGTCTTGAAGACTATTCCACACCACCAGAAAGATCAGCGAGACCAAAATTAGGGAGTTACTGAATATAGTTCGAAGACGTGGTATGTAACCCGGAGCCGATTCGTGAAAGTGAGGAACTCCTGCATCCGTCCTAGAAATTCCGTGGAGTCCTAGTCTTTTTCACTGAGGGAAATCCGCTTTGGTGATGAGACCACAAATGGGCATTGATGGATCGCCACATACTCGTTACAAAGTGGAAAATAACGGTTTTTCATCACGCTCATCAAGACAATAGCTCTCAACAGATGTTATTATCAACTATTGTTGTAGAAAAATCACAATGTAACAGACACAAACAGCTGTGGTAAAAAATATGACAGAAAAAAAAAGTATCATAATAGCTTGCTTGATTATCAATTTTCTATGCCATTTTCTCTCAAACCTCCTAATCGTGCGCACACTCACCGTCACCAACACGCTTCTTCCTTCTCCCTTGCCCCACATCTTCGTCTTGATCACTCAGCTGTTGGTTCCTGTGCAACTCCATGTTTATCTCATTCCCCTCACTATCCTCCCCTCTCTCCCTGCTCTCTCCTTGCAACTGCATTATCCTTCTTCTCTCCGTCAGTTGAATCCCCCACTCCCGCTGAGGCTGCTCCAACTCCGCCTCTACCCCCTGCCCCTCCCTTGGGTTCTTCCCAGTCCCGGCTTGGTTAGACAATGCCCCTCTCAAATACACATTGCCGAAAGACCATATGCTCAAAGGGCCCACTCTATGGCCTTGCCTCAGAAAACGTTCCGAATCTTCGTGCGCAGAGTTTTCTGAAGGCTCAATGCCAAGGTATGTTGCCAGGCTTGCACTGGGGCTTTGCTGGTTCCATGCCTGAGACAAAGGTCCGGCCGGGCCGGCTGCGTTTCTGGCCGGATCCCATTGACTCACACCCCTCTCTGAACCCATTCGTACCGGTGAAAACCGGCCACGATCGGCAGCAGCAGCACCTACTCCAAACCTTACACCAGAGCTGACACTGTATCCTGCTCTTGAAGCCGTTCCTGCTGCAGCACCAGCACTAGCAGCACCTAAACCATGACTCACACCAGAACTGACACTGTATCCTGCTCCGGATGCCGTTCCTGCTGCAGCACCAGCGTTAAACCCAGAAACGGCAGCAAATGCAGGTCCGGTTGCCAAACCAGGGCTGCCAGCTGCCAAACCGGATCTGGCAGCTGCCAAACCAGCTTCAAATGCCGAGCCTAATCTGGCAACCTCCGGGTTCATATCTCGGTGCCTCCCACTATCCTTGGCTTGAGGGGTCTGAATACCAGCACCCATACCTGGCACAGAAGCATCGGCCGAAGCAGTATCCACTCTGCCTGTTCTTTCCCAACTGGTTGCTCCCGGGTACGACCCTGCTTTGTTCCCAACCCGTCTGAAATGCATAAAAGCTGCGCTGCGACTGAGGGGGGAAGCAGCGTCGGCAGCAGCAGGAGCAGTAGCAGGGAGGCTAGGAAAGGCCATAGCGTCATGGCTGAAGCTGAGAAATGATTGCATACGTGCAGCATCAGCACCACCAGGACCAGTACCAGCAGCACCACCAGCAGCACCAGAAACACATACAGCAGGGCCACCACCAGGGTCAACAGCGGCAGCAAAACCACCAGCAGCACGTGCAGCATCAGCTGAAGCAGGAGCAGGCGCACTGGAAATGCCGATAGCGTCCTGGCTGAAACTGAACGGTGGGTTTAAGCACATACGTGAAGCTGCAGCGCCACCAGCACCACCCGCACCAGCAGGAGCAGAGGCAGTGGTAACTGGTAACTGGAACCGGGTCCCAGGGAGTTGCATCCGCGCGAAGATTGACTGTGCTTCCGGCACTGACTGAGCTGCACTCAGCAATCGTGCAGCAGTGATCGAGCGCGCTGCGGTGAGGGGATACGTTGACGGTGCTGCAGGCAGTGGCTGGGCTGCCGGACGCGACCGCGTTGACTGTGCTGCAGGCACCGAGTCTGTTGGAGGCAGCGTGAGAACACCGGGTGAACCGTCCTGTTCGACAGGAGTCCGATGCAGCACGGTTGTCTGGGGACTGGTTTCTGCCTCGCGGTCTGTTGAACGGGTGCAAGGAGTTGGGGAGAGAGAGTGAGTGTGTAAGCGAGAGGTGCAAGGATGCTTTATTGCACAGCGATAGGTACAATGCCACGCACGTGTGAGAGGAATGCAGGCACGCACTTGCTTGTTCACAAGGACTGACTATTTTCAGACGACTCTGAAAATCTTCCTATGCCAACTTCTTACATGCAGATTTATAACTTCAAACATCAGAAGGAGCCTCAACTCGCATTCTGTTTTTCTCACCTCGCCTTTTCTTCTCAAATCACCTGTGGCCGATCATGTGGTCTCCCAGCGCCTGCGGCTGTGCGAGTTGATTTTTGAGTAAACTCAACGATCAGATTTGTCAACCGAGCCGGCTGGGCGAATCTCTTGCCGCAGAACCGGCACGCATACAGCAGCACCTCTTCACACCCCGTTGAACCCCTCCCCAGTTCCAGCATCATCCAGGACACAGAAGAGGCTCTCGGTGCTCCCAATGGTGCAGACACTTCTGCCTGACGTCCATCCTGCTGCTGTTGCTGCCGCTGCTGCTGCTGCTCCCCCTCCTCTGGCTTCTGCTGCAGTGGCGGCGGCTCCAGCTCCTGCCGCTGCTTCTGGTGCTGCAGCATTGCCATTGCCATAGAATCAGCAAGAGAAGAGGTAGAAGCTGCAGAAGCAGACGAGGAAGAAGAATCAGGGGAAGCAGAAGGAACAGAGCGGGAGGCAAAAGGGGAAAGCCTGGCATAACCAGAAGCAGCAGCAGTAGCCGCAGCAGCAGATAAATTCTCCTCGTACGGATGATGCCTCTGCTGCTTCCTCCTCACATTTACTGGGGAAACTGCAGGTGCTCTGAAACCACCTACTGTCACATCCTCTGCCGCCATATCTCCTATAGTCACACCCTCTGCTGCCGTCGGTCCTTGTTTCCCATCAGACAAAACCATCCATGCATCAACTGCCCTGCCATGGGTTGTGCTACGGGTCATCCCAAAACGGGTGCCATAAACTGCATTAATGACGGTGCCATGCTGGTCCCCTGCTGGCCGCCTGGCAGTAGCAGAGTTGGCTGGAGCGTGGACAGCACGTGGTGCAACCGTGAGAGGGATCTGAGTAGAGGGGAAGGGGGGGAGTGGAGATGTGGGAGCGACTGCCCGTGAGGGCTGAGGAGATGATCCGTGAGCACGTGACGGATTGGGGGGCGTGGAGTATGAGACGGCCCTACGCTGTTGCAGGGCAGTGGCAGGACGACCACCACCAGCAGAAGCAGATCCGTGCTGCAGGGTCATGAGCTCGTGGTGGTGACTTGATGGGAGCGGGGTCAGCCCTGCACCATCAGCAGCAGCAGCAGCAGCAGCAGCAGCTCCATCAGCAGCAGCAGCAGCAGCAGCAGCTCCATCAGCAGTGTATGATTGTGTGAGAATGCGGTGCATGTTGATCCATGACGGATCCACCATGGCAATGCTCGAAAGCATTATGTCCCGGTCTTGGTCCAGCAATGCTTGGTCAAGCATGCCTTGATCCACCAACGCTTGATTCAGCAATGCTTGGTCTAGCATGGCTTGATCCGGGAATGCCTGATTCAGCATGCCTTGATGCGGCCTCCCGCTAGCAATGCTTGGTCCAGAGACACCAATGCCTGATCGCCCGATAGAGACTCAACCAATGCCTCATCACGGCATTGAGCTACATCTGGGATCTCTTCCAGTCAACTGCTGAAATCACCTAATCTTCTTGATCTGCCAATGCTGATTGGTAGCTTGCAGATCCACAGGAGTCCGATCCTCCAAACCCAATGCGGATCCCTTCCGTGAGAGCCGCTGAAACCTCTGAATGGGAGCTGCTTGGTGGCCGTTTGCTGGTGTCTGGGTCATCTGTACTCCACTTGAAGTACGATGCATCTCAGCCGTCCATGCCCCGTCTCAAACCTCCCTGGGCCATTGTCGAACATCCGTTTTAGCTTTCCGTCTCAGCTCTTCCTCTTGGAAGGAAGCAGGACGACGATGAGCATCAGAAGATAACTTATCGCTGGAAGGATCATGAGAAGACCTCCTTATTGGAAACTGAATCTCTGAGAGTCAGGACAGTACAAGTTCTGAGAACGTGTGAAGAAGAATGAAGTAGCTAAGGAGGCTCAGACATATGATTCAGGCTGGAATATCATCAATGGATGTCGAACACTCGTCTCCAAGGAGAAAGATCATGCCACAAGAGAAAGAATGATTGAGATTTTAGTAGTATCACCACAGGCTGTTGTAAGGGACCGCCTCGACCAACCGCCTCAACCACACCTCAATCACCTCTACTCCTCGACCACCTGATCAGTGCGACAGATATGAAGCCGGGAGCTATAGCTGCCGCGCGTCTTGCACCCATTGGAAGTTACAGTAACGAGCCTACCAGCACCACTGGGGGCACGACTTTTACTTGATCGAGCACCGCTCATAGCTCATAAAGAATTTTAATAGGAAGAAAGGGAAGAGAGGGAAACAAACAAACAAGCAACAAGACAAAGCCAAAACAGTGGTAGCTACCATAGATGGACCCCATACGCGCAACCCAGGCGTGTAAGTGTCACCAAACGTGGTCGTATGACCAATATGACACACATGTGCACTTGGATTTGGAACAAGCGGCGGAATGCAACAGGTGTGGGCGTGAGCTCATGTCGTCGGGCGCAAGGACAGGGGGAGGCTGAAGGCAAGGCGGGTTGAGCAAAGTGCCTAAACCCTGGGGGACAGAGAAAGGGCACGGGGGGAGAGTGAAGGCATGACACCTCATGAGCTCGAGCAAAGTGGAGTGTGCAAACGATCGAGAGGGGTGTAAGGGCAGCGCATGCAACGGAAAGGTGGAGCACGGCGTGTGATCAAGGGACAGTGGGAGTAAGGTACTTGCATGATCTAGGGACAGATGGAGCAAGGTGGGTGCGCGAGCAAGGGAAAGAGGGATAAGAAGGGTGAGAGGCAGGGAGGGAAAGGGGATAAGAAGGGTGAGAGGCAGGGAGGGAAAGGGGATAAGAAGGGTGAGAGGCAGGGAGGGAAAGGGGATAAGAAGGGTGAGAGGCAGGGAGGGAAAGGGGATAAGAAGGGTGAGAGGCAGGGAGGGGAAAGGGGGAAGCAGGGTGCAAGGCACCGAGGTTGGAAACGTGGAAGAAGGTGGTAATGCAGAGTGAGGAAAGGAAGAAGAAGGGTGCGAGGCAGGTAGGGGAATGGGGGAAGCAGGGCGTTAGGCAGAGAACTCATGGTGCAATGAGAAAAGTGTAAGGAGAGTGGGAGAAGGGAGACGCAGGGCATAAGGAAGAGAGGGGAAAGGGGGAAGAAGGGTGTAGGGAAGAGAGGGGAAAGGGGGAAGCAGCTTGTAAGGCACCGAGGGTGGAAAGGAGGTAGAAGGGGGTATGGCAGAGTGGAGAATGGGGGAAAAAAGGTGTAAGACAGAGAACTCATGGTGGGGGAATAAAGGTGTAAGGATGTGAGGGAATGGGGCGAGGATGGGCTAAAGGCAGAGAGGGGAAAGGGGTTTTGTAGGGTGTACGGAAGAGAGGAAAATGGGAGAAGCACGGTGTAAGGCACTGAACGCTTGGTGGGGCAAGTAGAGTGTAAGGAGAGAGGGGAAAGGGGGAAGAAGGGAGTAAGGCAGAGAGGGGAGATGGGAAAGAAGAGTGTACGGAAGAGAGGGGAAAGGGGGAAGAAGAGTGTAAGGCAGTGAGGGGATAGGTGGAAGAAGAGGGTAAGGCAGAGAGGAAAGAGGGAGAAGGAGGGTGTAAGGCGGAGAGGGGGGAACGGGGTGCAGGGCCGAGAAAAGGGATAAAGGGGACCAACGGTGCATTTTCGGGTGGTCAAAGGTTGCGTTCAGCGCGGAAGGGAGATGCGTACAGAGGGCGCGTTATGGGGGCGGAGTCAAGGAGAGTCAGGGGTATAGCAGAGGGGAGGAAGGGGGAGAAAGAGAAATAGCCGATGGCGGTATGGCAGAGAAAGGGGCATAGCCGGGGGGAGTAAGGGACAAATTGGGGTTGCGCCGAGGGGAGGATGGGTGGTAAATGGGTATAGCCGGGGGGAGTACGAGAGATAAAGGGGTGTAGCAGAGGGTAGTAAGAGGGAGAAAGGGGGATAGCCGGGCGGAGCAAGGGAGAGAAAGGGGTATAGCCATGGGGAATATGGGACAGCAAGGGGTATACGTGAGGGGAGCAGTGAAGAGCGTGGGGTATAGCCGAGGGGAGTAAGGGACCGAAAGCAGTGTAGCAGAGTGGAATGAGGTAGATGGGGGGCTATTTGAGAGGGGAGTAAGGGAAGAAGGCGAAGAATGGGTGTAAGGCAGATAGGGGAGTGGGGGAAGAAGGGTGGGGGGAAATGAGGGAAAGGGGGCAGCTAAAATACGGCAGAGTGGTCTAAGGGGGAAGAAGGGCGCAAGGCAGAGAGGGGAAAGTCGGAAGATGGGTGTAAGGGAGAGTGGGGAAGGGGAGAAGACGGTTGAAAAGCAGAGTGGGGAAGGGGAGAAGACGGGTGAAAGGCAGAGTGGGGAAGGGGGAGAAAGAAAACAAGGGAGATAAGGAAAAGGTGGAAGAAGGGGAGTAAGGCAGATTGGCGTTAGGGGGAAAACGGGCGTAAGGCAGAGAGGGGGAAGGGGGAAGAAGAGCGTATGGAAGAGGGGAAAAAGGGGGAAGACGGGAAGCAGTAGCTGCTTGCTACCGTCCGCCCTTCGTGCGGGGAAGCAGTCCAGAAAAGGAGGGGAAGCAGGGGGGAGAGGGAGTTTAGGGTTGCAAAGGGGGAATGGAAGGGGGCTGCTGCTACCAAATCAGCACAGAGGGGAATGCACGTGGGTGACGGAGTGGAGTGAGCGTGGGCGACTTCATGGAGGGAGCGTGTGTGACCGAGGGAAAGCGTCGCGTGCCCGACGGGAGGGGAGTGAGCGTGGGGGTGAAACAGGGGAGTGCGCGTGGGCGGACGAGGGGAGTGTACGTGGGCGAAAGAGGGAGTGCGCGGGCGCGGACGCGGGGAGTGTTCGTGGGCGAAAGAGGGGAGCACGCGGGGGCGGACGAGGGGAGGGCGAAAGAGGGGAGCGCGCGGGGGCGGACCAGTTATGTATGCGTGGGCGAAAGAGGGGAGTGCGCGTGGGCGGACGAGGGGAGTGTGCGTGGGCGATGGGAGGGAGTGCGCGATGGCGACGTCGACACGGAAACGCGTGCGATGGGGGGCAGTGCAAGAGATATTGTACGATTTCGCTGCACGTTAGGCTTCTCGTTGTGAGCGCGGACGTCCCTTAGCCTGGATGGTGAAGTCGCGCCCTCTGCGTGCGCCGTCGCGGATAAGGGCGCGCTAAATGCGGATCGCGATGTACAACCACAAAAAGCGTCGAGTGACTGCAAACAACACTGAACCCTGGTCGAGCGAAATGAAGACGATGGGCGGGTGTGGCTGCGAGACGGTTAGACTAGCTAATCTGTGCTCTTCTTGCTGTTTTGGGTCGCGTCATTTATGGCCAAGTGATAACATCGTGTGTGAGGGACACTGTCTGCTGGTCAACTCGTTTTGGTTCACAAACTGCTTTGCATAACTCAAGTTCCCAACTCCCAGCAGGGGCGTCGCAGCTGACGACGGGGGAGAGATACCCCGCGCAAGTCCGCCAAGACTGAACTTTGTTTCTCGTCGGGCTCCCAAGCACAAACAGGGTAACCACTCAAGGCAAGTGATAAACCTTTGGGTCCACCCCCCCCAAAGTGCACCCTTGCTTTAATATTTTTCCCTTTTTTCCAGACTCCTCCATTTCGGACTTTTCAAGACGTAACTCTTCCACTAAACGATGGCACCAAAAATTCGCGGGTGGGGACTTTCAATCTTCCGGCTCATTTCTTTCCACGCTAGGAGTAACCAAGCACGTCCCATTGCTACCTTACTGCATGCTCAGTGGGGATTTGTGTAGGGCCTATCAACAACGTGTGACAGACTACACAAGTCAGTGCTTGGTCGTCAAATCAGCACGGACAGTGGCCTGGTCGTAGTGAGCACCCGAAAATATTCTATGTTTCCGGGAAAAGTACAGGGTATCCTGGGTCTGCAAAGTAGGGCGACCATGAGAAGAGCTGAATGATTGGCTAGCAAACGTTGGTGGAGAAATTCATCCATTCCCAACCGTTGCTTCATCTTTCCAGGAGCATTCACACTACAGTACACTGTACCCTAGCAGACGTACTGTGTACACAAGCAGACTGTTGGCTGTACTGTACTGGATTCGGGTGGGTTTGTGGTCGGCAGTTACCCTACAGCAGACGTCGGTTCGGGAATGGTTCTCCTCGTCGGGAAAGCTGCCACGGCTTCGCTACAGTGGTGATATTGTCAGTGAAAATACTTGGGTGTTCTGTTGAAATCACTTCTTGCCTCTAGGGTGTACGCGGATCCAAACTTCTGTGCCCAGAGAAGGTACTGTGGGAATCGACACCCTGAACTGGAGGTCCTCCTGCCAGGTTGCTGAACCCGTACAGTTCAAGAACTGAGACGGAAGGGTGCCTGCAACCAGCAACAGTCGAGTCGAGATCAGTCGTTGCCCCTGATCCCAGCTGATGCATTCGTTGAATTTGTTATGAATAAGTGCGCGGGTTTCACAAACGAGCTGAAATCCACTGGAAGGTCGGAACTGCAAAATCGTACATAAAATACGGCAGAATCGAGCCTTCCGATGAGTAAACGAGGCTTGGAAAGTTGGCGAAAGGCGGGGTGGCGCCTCGGGAGTGGTTCGGGGCGAAACTGAAGGCTGAACCTGACAAGTGAACCTCGGAATACACCCGATAAAGAACGGCTACAGATAGGAGTAATTATTCCCCAATAGAAGGCTTAAATTGTAAGTTCTGTATTGAGTGGATCAGGTATTTCCAGCTCTATTCATAACATCTCATCCCCTTTACTCCTAGAGTGATGCCACTTTGCCAAAAATTCTTACCGTATTCATCATAAACTAAAATTAAACGATTTGGTACATGCTGTTACGAATAGTGGTTAGTGAAACACTATTGAGCACTCCTCACCGTAGCAAAGCCGAAGCACGCACTATCGAGAGTGAAGACGAAAAGGCAGAAGAAATGCGAAGGGACAGACGGTTACGAGGAGCATCTGGACCGTCGGGCAGACAGCATCAGGCAGCAGCAGTGGCGAGGATTCTGCCCGAACAGTTCCGTAACCACCCGGAGTCGCACGGTTGAATATCGCTGTAATAAGGGAATGTACCCCTTAGAGTACATGGCTAGCTAGGTCGTTTCGAATTCCCCTGTACTCATATTTATATTCCTTGTACTGCATGTTTTTAATCATCTCAAGCATTTACATTCACTCTGCTATTGAGGTCAAGGGCCCACCACCGCTAGATTGGAAGTGAGCGAACCTTCCTGAGGTGATCCTGGCCACGATCAACTTCTGATCGCAGCATGGTATGAGAGCGACTCAGGAATCCTTCGCATCGCCACCTCCGAAATCTACGACATTCGGAAAGTGGCGTCCGGCACACGATCACGTGTAAGAATGGCCGGAGGATCTGGAGGTCAGACGAATATGACGGCTGAAGCGCAGCCCAACCCGGCTGCGACAAGCGAGGAAACGACGACGATCCCTTCCGCCGTCCTCGCACAACTGCTTCAGCGACTCACGAGCCTGGAGCAAGGACTCCAAACATTGCGGAATGGCGACGCGGGAACTTCCTCCCAACCCACACAACCGGCGTCAAACGGCCAGAACTCCGCCCCGCAAGGCTTCTCTCTTGACACAAATGGCTCAACACCCAAGACTCCCTGTCCCAGCGATGAAGCAATTCTCTCTGCGCAATCAAGATTTTTGAGCATATCAAAAATAAAGACAAGTGTGTGCTTTGACGGCAGAGACTTTTACACCTGGAGCTTCGAGCTGGAGCTGCTGCTGCAAAACGCGCAAAATCATCATTACTTCGACGGGAGCTACTCGGGACCTACGGAGGACACTGACGACGCAAAAACCAAGTACTACAACGAGTCCCTGATGGCGTACGGGGTTCTTCTGCGAAATATGTCGCCGACGGAGCAATTGAGCATTCGCTCATACAAGACTTCTCCAGCTCCCGCCCTCAACGCCTGGCGCCACCTGAACGGTGTGTACCAACCCAAGGACTCAGTGTCGTCGAGCCGCCTGCTCCAGCAGCTACTGGAGACCAAGATGGCACCAGGAGAGAAGGCCAACAGCTATCTGAATCGCTGTCGGAGCTTACGCGATCAAATCGCGAAATTGGGGAGTACTATTTATGAAGAAATCTTCGTAAATATCGTACTCCAAGGGCTCGGACCCGAGTGGCGGCCCTGCAAGGCGCTGCTCCGACAGCAGGGGGTCATCTCGGAGGCCGCCCTTTGCGCCGCCCTCCTCGTCGAACAACGGGATATGGACCAGCAGCGACCAGCGCCACGACGAGAGAGAGAACGTCTCGCATTCTACGCGGACAACACGGAAGAACGACGACCGCGGCGCCTCTACTGCAAGATCTGCAGAAATTTCGGGCACTTGGCGGATCGATACAAGCACCGATCTCGCCCTCGCCAGACCAATCCGAGCACTTGGTCCGGCCGACAAGACGCGAGGAACGACACGCGTCCCGCCCAGGGGTATCAACCCCCACCGCGCAACCCGAATACAACAACTCAGCAGCAGCAGCAGCCATCACAAGCTGCCCCCGTTCGCAATGTCATGGGGAACATGACCATGACGAGCGGCTCTCGTCGCCCGCGCGCGCGCTCACTGTCACCAGAGACGGCACCTGACCTAATCGAGGCGTCCCCGAACAACAACCCATTCAGCACGCGTCACGACTACAGCGACGACGACAACCAGGACTGGAACCTACCAGTCCCGCTGCTTGAGAGCCCTCCGCACGTACCTGACATGCGGTCGGCACCGATCGACTGGATCGCGCGAGAACAATTTCTCAAGGTTGACACTCCGCACATCGTCACTCCGCGACTGGCGCTGCTCGCGCGAAACGATAACAGGCGCTACAACAACTGGTACCTGGACAGCTGCTGTGGGCAGCACATGGTGGGCTCCGAGCGTTACATATCCAACGCCGTCGCCACCCCCGAAGTCACTTACGTCACAGTGGCGAATAACACGCGGCTGCGCGCAAGCGCGCAAGGCATCGTGGTGCTCAAGGCACGAGGGAGCCGAACGCACATCACACTTAACGACGTGTTGATTGTGCAGAACCTGCGTTTAATCTACTCTCGGCGGCGCAACTCCTGGATTGCGGAGTCATTCTCAGCACCGACCCCGAGACGCGCGACATCCTGCTTCACTTCACGATGCCGAACAAAACGCGCAAGCAGATCGGACGGGCGCACGCCGAGAACGGCGTATACGTTCTCGACTTCGACATTCCCGACTGCAGCGGCGACTCGTAGGAGTTAATCGACCTCGTCCCTCTACGCTTCGAACACATCCTTCGCCGCGATTGGAAGCACCCCGATGGGCGCCCCTGGGTGCCACACCACCCACACTCGCGCGAGCTGGCGCTGCACGACCCCGATCCTGACGGCGTCTGCAGGGACTGCCACACACCGACGACCTCGACGAGCGCGATCGCCGGCCGCGGCCTTGCCGCCATTCGCGAAGCAGAGCGCGACGCACCGCCTGAGGAGGGTCTATCCCAGCTGGAGTTGGAAACAGCTACACGGGTCGTATTCGGCACACCGGAACACCCTCTTCCCGGACCCGCATCCCAGCATCTCCAAGGAATGCTCCGCGGCGTTGGCGTCGGCACCTTCGACGCACATGGGAATCCCCGGCCCTACACCGAACAGAAGGCGGCAGAGATATACTCTCACCGGCGCGATTCAAAGAAACGGCTCTCGCCTACGGAGAAAGAAGCGTTGGCGCAACAAGAAGCCGAAGAGCTTCGGCAGAAGAGCCTCGCCGAGGCACGCGGAACGCTCGCCAGGGAAAAGGACGAGGAAAGCGCCTCCAATGAAGGGGGGTGGGGGAGCGCCGGCGGATGGGGAACAAGCGACACAGGCGGCTGGGGAGCCGCAACCGGCGGCGACACAGGCGGCTGGGGCACAGGCGGATGGGGCGCAGCATCTGGCGGAGAAACGAGCGGATGGGGAGCTTTCTGCGAGGACCAAAGGGGGGAAGCAGAAGCGGAAGAAGAAACAATGCAAGCTGAGGCCGAGCCTCCTGTTGTTCCTCTTGGACGCCCTCCGCGCCGCCTTGCATTAGGACCACCGCCACCTGACATCCCCTCAGGTAGTGACCCCTGGGACACCATCGACTGGGGTAGTGAACCCCTCACCCCGCGACGCACCGTCTACGGACCTGCCCCCGAACCGCGCGAACCGACATTTGTACTTGGTACGATCCCTGGAACCAACATCCCCTACTCCATCATCCGCGACGGAGAATTTCTCGCCCTCATGCTAACGACGGCGAACGAGGAAGAAGAAGAGAACGAGGGAGCAGCGCCTACACCTGCACCGGCACCTGACGAAGACCCCACAGCTGCACTGGCGCGCTACATGCGCACCTCTGGATTCCGCGCCGACGACGCCATCTGGCATCAGCGCCTAGGTCACCCTTCGCGCGTGACTCTGAAGAACTGCATCGAAGCCGGCGTCTTTGCACCTGGCGCGCTGCTGCGCCCTGACGGCTCCGAAGTGAGAGGAGGAACTCACCCGCGCAGCTGCACTGTCTGCCCCAAAGCTGCGCTGAGTCACCAGCCCTTCCCCCTACTCGAGCCGGGAACCAATCGCTCCGCCAAACTTGAGAAGGTTTACAGTGACTTTCTCAACGTAGGACACTGCGACATCAACGACGAGCTCTACACACTCACCTTCGTCGACGCCGGAACACGCCACGTGTGGGTCGTAAACGTGGAAGCACGCAGCAGAGCCTACGAAGCATTCCGTCTGTGGCTGGCGCACGCGCAGCGGCAATCTGGGGAGAAATTGAAGATATGGCAGTCCGATGGTGCGGCGGAGTTCGGGAGCAAGGAGCTGCAGGATTACCTTGCGCAAAAGGGGATCGAGCATCACGTCTCTCTCCCCTACGCGCACCAGCAGCAGGGCGTAGCTGAGCGCACGAATCGCACCCTCATGACGAAGGTGCGGGCGCTAATGCGGCAGGCGAAACTTCCGCCGATCTACTGGACCTACGCAATGCACCACGCCGTGCGGGTGCACAACCTGCTGTCAACCACCGCAATCACCGGCAACTCCTCGCCGCATGTGAAATGGACGGGAAGAAAGGGGGACACTTCCATGCTCCGCGTCTGGGGGTGCATGGTTCGATACCGACCGCCAACATCAACCATCGGGAAGTTTAAGAGCCGCGCGCGCTGGGGAATCCACCTCGGCATCAGCCACGAACACAAGGCGTGGATCATCCTGGATCTCCTGAGCCAGAAAATCAAGAATGCGCGCGACGTCATCTTCTACGAGCGGCTGTTTCTGCAACAATTCCGTGACGACGAGCAGACGAACGCAAACCGCGTCTACGCCAATGAAGGCCACAGCTACGCTTCACCTGAGGACGAAGCAGCAGCAGCAATTCTGGAGCAGGATCCCAGAGGGGAGTTCACAAGGGGCGATCGCCGTGACGACGACGACGATGATTCAGGAGAAGGAGGAACGGGCGCAGCGGGAGGAGGCGCAGCAGGAGGAAGCGGAAGCGGCGGAGACACAGCACCACCAGCACCGCCTGAACCAGAAAGCGATGATGACGACGTGCAGGAAGTCGTCACCCAACATCGCCATGACAGCACCGTCACAAGCCTTCAGCTTCTGGGACTTCACGCTGCCATCTCCACTGCTCCGCGCATCATCGAACCTAAGAACCCACGACAAGCTCTCACAGGCCCACACAACAAGGAGTGGCGCGAAGCAATGGATGCGGAAATCCATGCGCTCGAGTCACGCGACACCTGGGTGCTCGTCGACCGTGCAGCAGTTAAGGGGAGAAGGATTCTCTCCGGCAAATGGGTCTTCCGCGTGAAGACAGGAGCTGACGGGACGATTGAGCGATTCAAGGCGCGCTGGGTGGTGCGTGGCTACGATCAGAGGCACGGGATTGATTTCGACCAGACATTTGCACCGGTCAGCCGTCACACGTCCGTCAGAATTCTGCTCGCCATCGCAGCCGCACGTCACCTACCACTCCGGCAGATCGATGTGAAGAATGCGTTCCTGTACGCGTTAGTAGACGCCGTGATCTACGTAGAACAGCCACACACATACGGCGACGGAGACTCACGCGTCTGTCAGCTACGCAAGTCCCTCTATGGGATCAAACAGGCACCAAGGCTCTGGCAGCAGTACCTGCACAACATACTGCTTGAAATCGGGTTCAAGCAGCTGCCTCACGATCCTGGGATGTATCGCCGCGATTTCCGCGGCGAATACATCCTGCTCACGGTCTACGTCGACGACCTCCTCTACACAGGGTCAAGAAACGAACTGCTCGAGCAATTCGAGAAGAGCCTCGCAGGGCGCATCGACATTACCTGCAATCATGACGTGAAGCAGTTTCTCGGACTCAACATCACCTACTCGCCGGAAGCCATTCATCTCTCAGCAGCGAAGTATGTGGAGGAGCTTAGCAAGCGCTTCAACATTGCGCCTGCACCACTCTCCACCCCTTACCGCACTCCAGGACCCAACCACAAGCCTGACAACAAAGCCCTGTCCCCTGCTGGGCTTCACACTTACCAGCAGCAGTTGGGATGCCTTCTTTTCGCATCTGTCACCTGCAGGCCCGATCTCTCCTACATTGCGAGCCAGTTGGCTCAGTACTCACGCAAACCAACGGCTGAGAATCTCTCAGATCTTCAGCGAGCCCTTCAATTCTTCATGTCCATGCCCAATGTCGGGCTCAGTTATTCCACCATCCCACCCACATCCTTCAGCCTCGTCGGCTACGTGGATGCCGATCACGCCGCTGATCCTGACAATCGACGGTCCAGGACAGGGTTCCTCTTCCGCCTCGAGCCCAGCGGCCCCATTTCCTGGAACTCTCAGAAGCAGGAGTTGGTTGCCCTGTCATCGGCGGAAGCTGAATTCATCGCAGCAACAGGAGCTGTTCGCGAAGGTCTCTACCTTCAGAAACTGCTGCAGGAAGCGAAAATTCCGGCCTCAACGAACTTTCGCCTGCACTGCGACAACCAGAGCGCGATCAGGATCGCGAACAAACCTGGCTTCGTCAACCGCACCAAGCACATCGCACTGCGGTACTTCTTCGTCAAGGACGAAGTTGACAAGGGCAAAGTTGACCTGACATACTGCCCAACGGGCGACATGGCAGCAGACTTCCTCACGAAGAAACTGCCGCGTCAGCAGTACCAGCACTGCTCCGAACTCAGCGGGGTAGTCAAGCGGGTCAATGATCGCTACGGCCAGGAGTGGAGGGGGGTGTTACGAATAGTGGTTAGTGAAACACTATTGAGCACTCCTCACCGTAGCAAAGCCGAAGCACGCACTATCGAGAGTGAAGACGAAAAGGCAGAAGAAATGCGAAGGGACAGACGGTTACGAGGAGCATCTAGACCGTCGGGCATACAGCATCAGGCAGCAGCAGTGGCGAGGATTCTGCCCGAACAGTTCCGTAACCACCCGGAGTCGCACGGTTGGATTTCGCTGTAATAAGGAAATGTACCCCTTAGAGTACATGGCTAGCTAGGTCGTTTCGAATTCCCCTGTACTCATATTTATATTCCTTGTACTGCATGTTTTTAATCATCTCAAGCATTTACATTCACTCTGCTATTGAGGTCAAGGGCCCACCACCGCTAGATTAGAAGTGAGCGAACCTTCCTGAGGTGATCCTGGCCACGATCAACTTCTGATCGCAGCACATGCGTTATGAGAACGGGTGCGTGGAATTATATACAGTATGTATTTGAGAAAAAAACAGAAAATCATATAGTTGCACCTTTGCATAATATTGTTCTTGGGTAGTCGAACAACTTATATCACCGGCGCTAAACATGTGCATCCGTGGATATGCATACAAGTATATATATCGTGTTATACTGTTTGTTTCTCTGTGTATAAATGAATTTCTGCATCTGTGTGTTGTGGATGCATGTTAGTGTACGTAGGTCCGCCTTCGAGAACATCTCACAACTATGAACAAGATCAGTCGCCACCATTTCCTTCGTTGCTTGCTCTTGCTGCTGCGAGCTGTCTTGTTCCGGTCAATCGTCTATACTTCTCTCACCTTCCTTTCCGTTTCCACGCTATGGCCGTGTTATCTGAAATCGAAGAGCCGCCGCAGCCGCCGCAACCTCCGACGGAAGGGCCAGGTTCGGGCGATAGTAGCTCTCGAGCGCGCGAAGCGGGCGAAAGTGGTAACGGTACGGACGAGTTTCCGTAAGATGGCTCGCTGATGTCGCTGCTCAGGCAGCACGACGATCGACCGTTGGATCTGCTTCGGACGGTCGTTGGATTCTTGCGACGAAAGTCGGGTTTTTTCGCAGACGCGGTGCGGTTGTAGTGTAACTTTAGTTTGCGCGTTTTACTCTCCCTGCCGATGTTGGTAGGTCCATCTGATTGGTTCTTTCCCGATATTTTCTTTCCTTTCCGGTCTTTCGGTCTTACTCCCTGTCGAAAGCGGTCGGAGACTAAAGCAAGGAAGTTGATTTAATCGGCACGAGTGCAGTTCGAGCGGGAGAGGCGAGACCGGGAGCAGCGGCGGATGTTTTTTGGGCGCTTCAAACCGATAGCTTTTTCTTCCCTTGCCCCTTTCCCTGCCAATGCAGCAATCGGAGACTGAAGCGGGGAAGCTGATTCACTCCGCGCGAGTGCAGTTCGAGCGGGAGCGGCGAGACCGCGAGCAGCGGAGAGAGCAGGAGAAGGCGGAAACGGAGAGACTAGAAAAGGAACGAGAGA
This sequence comes from Closterium sp. Naga37s-1, assembly GCA_947471745.1. Classification (NCBI taxonomy): domain Eukaryota; kingdom Viridiplantae; phylum Streptophyta; class Zygnematophyceae; order Desmidiales; family Closteriaceae; genus Closterium; species Closterium sp. Naga37s-1. The sequence goes on from CANJKZ010000211.1 coordinate 3,186,659, forward strand.
AGGCGAGAATAGAAACAGAGAGGGAGGAGAAGGAGAGGAGGGAGAGGCAGGCGGCGGCAGGGAAGGGGAAGGAGAAGGGAGCGGTTGGGAGTGGTGCGGAGGGGAAGGACGGTGCGGCTGCGATGGAGATAAGCGAAGGGGAAGCGAAGGAGATGGAGGAGGATGGAGAGGAGCCAGTGGCGAGCGGGAAACTGAGTGAGTGATGGGATGATTTATCTCTTAGCATGGAGTCGAGTCGACCTTAGAGTCAACTCCAGGGAGGGAGATGGAGGGGGATGGAGAGGAGCCAGTGGCGAATGGGAAACTGAGTGAGTGCTGCTGTGAATGCATATTTCTGTTCTTAGCACTGAACCGTCAAAACCTTAAATAGTGGTCAAAATCCTGAACCACAGTCAAAACCCTAAACCGCAGACAAAACCTTGAACCCTGAAGGTCCATCGAGCCGGCCCTCCCTCACTCGTGTCCAACAGCATGCCCGTCACAGTGCCCAACAGCATGCCCGTCACAGTGCCCAACTGAACCATCCTCGGGCAATGGGTCGGACCCGGGGATACTCCTTCACACAGACTCTGGTTCCGAGACGTCTCAATTTTTTTAGCCGTTACTTGTTTCGAGACGTCTCAAAACTGCATGCCCGTCTGAGAACCATCCTCGGGATACGGGTCGGACCCGTTGAATGCAAGGGACCCAGAGTCCTCCCCTCCCCTCTCCGTCCGTCTCCCTCGCAGAATCTGTCCTATGCATTCCTCCCCTCCCCTCTCCCTCTCCCCCGCCGTCCCTCTTCCTTTTCCCCTTTCCCCTCCCTCGTCCCCTTCCGTTCAACTCCCTCTTCCCCTTTCTATCTAGAGCCATCCTTCGGCAACGGAGCGGATCGGGGGCGATAGTCCTTCATACAGACTCTGGGCAGGTTGAGTGCAACTCTCTCCTCCCTCCCATTCCGCTTCTTCCCTTCCCCTTAATTATGCTCTATTCAGAGCCATCCCCGGGCAACGGAGCAGACCTGTGCCGATACTCCTTTTGAGTCGACTCAAAAGTCAACTCTCCTCCCTCCCATTCCGCTTCTTCCCTTCCCCTTAATTATGCTCTATTCAGAGCCATCCCCGGGCAACGGAGCAGACCTGTGCCGATACTCCTTCACACAGACTCTGGGCGAGCTTAATCTGGTGATCCCCCTGCCTGCCGTCCGTTCCCCTGCCCTCTTTCCCCTTGCATTCACTCCTCCTAACAGAACCAACCTTGGGCAACGGAGCAGACCTGGGGCGATACTCCTTCACACAGACTCTGGGCGAGTTAAATCTGGCGATTCCCCTTCCTGCCGGCACCAAGGCACGGGGAGTGACAGTGGAGATCAAGAAGACGAAGCTGGTGGCTGGGCTGAAGGGGCAGGCGCCGGTGCTGGAGGTGAGAAAGGTGTCACAGGATGGAAGGGGCTTGAGGGGGTAACACATATGGAGGGGGGGGCTAGCACAGGGGAGTGGCGGTGGAGATCAAGAAGACGAAGCTGGTGGCTGGGTTGAAGGGGCAAGCGCCGGTGGTGGAGGTGAGTGAAGGGCCGTAAGGAACAGGGCCAGGGGCATGCACTAGACGGATGGGCTGGGTGTGGCGATTCCCCTGCCTGCTGACGCCAAGGCACGGGGAGTGGCAGTGGAGTTCAGGAAAACGAGGCTGGTGGCTGGGTTGAAGGGGCAGGCGCCCGTGCTAGAGGTGAGCAATGAGCATCACAGTGGTCTGGCGCGGGGAGTGACAGTGGAGATCAAGAAAACGAGCCTGGTGGCTGGGTTGAAGGGGCAGGCGCCCGTGCAGGAGGTGAGACTGACAAATACATATCATTTGGAGATGCCTCGAAACTCGTCTCAATCAATGGCGTTCCACCCATTGTGTAGGCAGGAACTCACACATTGCCCAGGACTATTTCTCTTTCGCTCACCCTTCGCCTCTCTTCTGCCAGCTGATTAAACATGTTGTTCATTATTTTCTTTTTTATGCTTGTCTCCCCTTACCACCCCCCCCCCCCCCCCCCCCCCCCCCCTCTCTTCCCCCCCGCTCGCCCTGTCGCCCTTGCTCTCTCTCCTCCTCCCTCCCCCTACTCTGCCTTCTCTCCTCCTCGTCCCTCTCCCCCCCTTGTTGTTAATTTTCAGGGAGAGCTCTGGGCGCCAGTGAAAGTGGACGATTGCATCTGGAGCATTGGTAAGCTCTCCTCTCACTTCAGTTCAGTGCTCTGTTCTTGAGGCGCCTATAATCGGTTAATCTTATATGGAAAACTGGAGATCTCTTGCCTCTTCACCAAACCTCCTCCCCCCACTTTCTCCCTGTCTGATTTTTCCCGTCCGACTCTCCCCATCCTTCCCTCTCCGCCTTTCCCTCCACTGCTGTCCCCTGCTGTTAAATAAGGTCATGCTTGTTTGAGTTTCCCTCCCCTTCTGTCCCCGTCTTTCCCCTCCTCTCCTCTCTCCCTCTCACCTCCAGAGGACAACCCTGGGGGCGGTCGAACCCTCTTCATCCTCCTCATCAAGATCAACCACATGGAGTGGTAGTGTGCGGCCGTGTGCGGTTCTGCTTGTATGCTTCCTCCCCCCCCCCCCCTCTCCCACATTCCCCTCCCTCCTCCGTTCCCTTCCCTCCCTCCCTCCTCCCTTCTTCACCCCCAGAGGACAACCCTGGGGGCGGTCGAACCCTCTCCATCCTCCTAACCAAGATCAACCACATGGAGTGGTGGAGTGGTGGACTGCGGTGGCGTGGCATGCGGTTCGGCATGTTTGCTCCCTCTTCCCGCCCGGCCCCACCTTCCCCTCCCTCCTCCCTCGCTCCTTCCCCCTTTACCTGCAGAGGACAACCCTGGGGGCGGTCGAACCCTCTCCATCCTTCTCACCAAGATTAACCACATGGAGTGGTGGAGTGCGGTGGTGAGGGGTGAGCCGGAGATCGACACACAGAAGGTGGAGCCCGAAAACAGCAAGCTGGGGGACCTTGACGCTGAAACGAGGCAGACTGTAGAGAAGATGATGGTGAGAGATTACTGAGAGAGGATGGGGAAGGCGGGTACAAGGTTCGGGAGAGTTCATACTTGTGTGTGTGTGTGTCTGGGTGCCGGAAAACAGCAAGCTGGGGGACCTGGATGCTGAAACGAGGCAGACTGTAGAGAAGATGATGGTGAGAGACGCAAGAGGGAGGGGTTGGGAGGGATTCGAAGTGATGGGATAAGGTGGGTGGTAGGTCCAAGAGAGTTCGTGCATGTGTGTAGGAACAGCAAGCTGGGCAATCGCAGGCAGACTGTTAATCAGGTCACAGAAAGTGCGGAGAAACTTCTCAATTGCTTCTTACCTTCCGGGATCGCTCCTGTTGCTCACTCATCTTCCACTCCCCCCTTTTCCCCCCCTTTCCCCCCTGCTTCCCCTTTACCTCTTTCGCTCCCCCCTGTTCGCCCGCAGTACGACCAACGGCAGAAGCAGATGGGGCTACCAACGAGTGAGGAGCAGCAGAAGCAGGATATTCTCAAGAAGTTCATGGCTCAGGTGGGTGGGTGGGTGGGTGGGTGGATGGTTGCTGGCTCAGGTGGGTGGGTTTTGAGGTGCCTCAAAAGCAGATGGGTTCAATGAGTGAGGAGCAGCAGAAGCAGGACATTCTCAAGAAGTTCATGGCTCAGGTGGGTGGTTGCTGGCTCAGGTGTGTGGTTTCTGGGCTCACGTGGGTTTCCAGGTGGCTGGTTTATGGGCTCGGATGTGTGGGTTCTTGGGCTCAGGTGGGTTTTCAGGTGGCTGGTTTCTTGGGCTCAGGTGGGTTTTCAGGTGGCTGGTTTCTTGGGCTCAGGTGGGTGGCTTTTGAGGCTTCGGAGTGTTCATACATTCTCTTTGATTTCCCAGCATTCTTCCCCACATTCCCATTCCCATTCCCTTTCCGTTCCTACCATCTACTCTGTCCCCTTCCACTATGGCATCTTCTCACTCACCCTCTTCCTCTCCTCCTCCACCCTTAGCCCTTCTCACCCTCTCCTTCCTCTCTCACCCCCTTTCTCACTCACCCTCGTCCTCTCCCTCACCCCCCTACCAACTCACCCTCCTCCCTGTGCGCAGCACCCTGAAATGGATTTCTCCAACGCAAAGTTCTCCATGTGAGCACGAGGCCCACAAGGGAAGCGCATGTAATGAGCCCGCTTTTTTCCAACACAACATTCCATCACTCGACTCAACTCACCCTCTTCCCTGTGTGCTGCACTCCGAAATGGATTTCTCCCACGCAAAGTTTTCCATGTGAGCACGAATCCCACAAGAAAGTAGCTTAAACATAAAGCAGCGAGTTTAGAAGGAAAAGAAGGGGCAAGGAAGGAAGCTGGAAGTACGGAGCTGAGCTTGAAAAACGGTCTCTCAACCTGTCAGGCTGATGCAGTGTGTAATGACTAGACTAAAAGGCTCGTCGTCAAGTCTGCAGGACTAGAACCTTTTAGTCTAGTCTAGTCATTGGACTAAAAGGCTCGTCGTCAAGTCACATACCGTCATCACCCGGATATAAGACAGTGTTGAATAGTAGACAGGGGTTGTCTGCTATACGGGTGTCTCTTATAAACAGGCTAGCCTCATTATAAAACACCTATTTGTGTGTACGAGATAAGACATATATGTCTTATAATCGAAACTTCAATAAATTGTAGCGAAAGTTGAAATACCGCGTACATTTTTACCCTTGCGAAGCGCGAATTCTTCCACGCGCTGACCCAGGACCTACCAAATTTGCCCCTGCAGGTGTTCTCCATAACGTGGCGTCCGGGGCAGAGGTTGTCGAAGTGGCACCTTCGCAACATCCACACTCATTATGAGAAACTCTTTTTCAAGAAGTACGGAAAATATTTCTAAGTAGTTTAAAAAGTTTCCATTTATAAGACTTATAAGACACCCTAAACCATCCCGTTTACAAGATAACTCAAGCATTTTTGCCCGTGTACGAGATAAGACATATATGTCTTATATCCGGGCGATGACGGTACCGGTATGCAGAAAGAGCATCCACTCACTCACACTCATGCGCCCACCCACCTGAAGCATAGCTCTCTGAATGGACATTCCAGTTTCCAATGTGCTGCTGTAATACGGTAGCAGAGCAGCAGACCGTATACGGTACCTTCTGAGGGTTCTCAAGATTAACCAGTGAGCTGTGATACTGCAGCCAGCCAGTAGACGGCCGGCTGGCTGTCACCACCTGTCAAACTAAACTTTCAATGAGTGGTGAGATGAGTGAGAAGGTGCCTGCATGTCTGCATCATGGGGGATTGCATGTCGGGAATGGGACTGAACCCACCCATGCCCTTGCAGACCAGTACCTGAAACTGGCTGATTATACCGTATTTACAATATTCCTAGGTACAGGGGTTTATACTATTTACAGTGTATGTACATAAAGTCCTAGCAGAGTGCAAAGAACTGGTTGAAAAAATGCAGTGCATTGCCTCTTTTATTTTGTCATGACTTTTTGTTACAGTACATCATTCTTTCAAAAGCTTATCAGTAGCAGAAAGCAAGCATGTCACTTCGTCATCAGAGGCTGTTCCTGATGCACGCCATCGAACACGGCCTTTTGCATCCACTAGGAATGCATAGCTGCAAGCAAGAGGACAACGGAGCAGGGCAAATGGAAAGGAATGACAAAAAAGGGTGAATGAAGGAATGCTAGGTTAAAAAAACTGCACAAAACTAGGCAGAAAGGGAATAATCACCCCGTCAGCCAACGGAGTAGGTGCAAAGGAGTACTTACCCTGTGAGCCTGTTAATAATGCCCAGTTTCTTCCTGAAATCCCACGTGTCACCGAATGCATATACATTCGTCAGAATCCCATCCACTCCTTCTGAACCAACAGCATCCGCCAAGCGTGCCTGCTGCTTGGCCTCAGCTCCACGCAAGCTGCTGAGCAGCCAGGATCGGATGGGTCGGGTTGACAGCAGCCAAGACTCGATCCACGAGATGTGCACCGCGCGCACAGAGCCCGGTGGAAAGCGGTTGGGTAAGCTACCCGTGGGTTGAGAGGAGTCGGGTGCGGTGGAAGCCGGTGCGGGAGTGTGGGAAGGGGTTGAAGGTGAGGAAGTGGCGGAAGATGAGCTGCTGGAGGCGTGCTGGAGGAAGGGTTTTAGCCAAGATTCCACCATGGCCTGAACAGCAAGAAATAAAAGGGGTGAAAAAAGACATTGAAAAGAGTTAACTTGAGAGTTTGATGAGAGTGGCTTGGGAGTGAGGCATAGTGGTGATATCAGTGGAGTGAGAGGGGAACATTTCACAAGAGAGGAAAGTTAGCTGTTTCACAAAAGGCAGGAAGATATGTGAGATACTGCTTTTTGAGAGACACTGCTCCCTGTATCCACCCAACGTATAGCGGGAAGTAGAGCAGACATAAGTACCTGAGCGTTTGCACGGAACGCCACGCAGACCAGAACGACTCGACACGTGTCACCCTGCAGATCGAGAGGCAGCTCCACTGACGCCCTGGATGCCGTGGTTCCCGTAATTCGCGGAAACAACGCGGCTCCAGCGGCTGGAAGCGGCGACGCGGTGGGTAAAGGGCCCAGTTTCCCGGCAGTTTCCTTGAGCTCCTTAAAATCGTCGAAGTATCCGCGGTTCAATTCGTCCTTCAAGCGTTCTATTTCCTTTTCCCGCGACTCCTTCCGGAAAACAGTAAAGATATTGAGAGAGCGGACGGGAACGACGGCTGGCAATGCGGAGGAGAGATCTGGACCGTGGATCGTTGGTCGGGCAATCCGGGTTGCTGAATGAAGTGACTGTAAATGCCAGTGATTATGACGGGTCGTTGGAGCGGAGATGAACCGGGACGACACATGGCGAAAAGGTGGCGATAGTGACAGTAACGGGCGCTGAACCGATTCGCGGGGATGTAAGGAGCTCGAGATGCCGTGGCTGCAGAAATGCGCGTGTTGTTGCACGGAGTGTGCTCGGATCGAAGCGATGATCAGACCAGGATCTCGTGGCCAGGCCTGGAAAGCCGAGCGCATGAAGGACGGAGACGCCGCTGAAAACGCCTGTCCAATGCGCCGCGAGCTTGAACTAGACGCCATTCCGCAACTGCCGCTCGCAACGCAACACGAGTTGGAAAACAGACTCTTTCTGATTCTAATCTGACTAGTCAATTTTCAGTTGTAGGAGTTATAGAGCGCCGCATCCGAAGTATAACGAGGATTTTTTCCTTGCCTTGTTCCGAACTCAGATTCATCGTACAGAGCGAGACGATGCCACGTGTTACCACCGCGAAAATTGAACCTATCACAACGAGCACTGACAAGCTACCAGGTTGTTCGCGCTTGGTTATTGGTCACCCATGAAGTTAATTACTGCTAGGTACCTCACCATACAGCCTTGAAAACCCTTGTCAGAGCTCTGAAACGTAGATTATTCTATTCAGCCACGTCAAAACCAATGTCTGGGAAATTCCGTTTTCGCCCGAGACAAGCACCAGGCATTTCCATCAACGTGCATTTTCTGGTCACGAAACAGGCGGCAATTTCGTCTGGTCAGGTAGTTCTGGCTAGAGCAGTTTGTTATCCGAAGCTCTACTACGCTTGAAACTTATGTTTCTCTGAACCGTTTGTGAAGCCACTCCAGAAGTCGTGTATCCTTGATACAACGCCATCGTGTCCGCTGGTTTTGGTTACGACCTTGATAAAACCTTAGCCATCGTGTCCGCTGGTCTTCTGATACGGCGGAGTGTACACCGGAGGAATGGCTGAATTAGCGGTAACATGCCTCTCAACCTGCGGTAGTATGGCGTTGAGTTGTTTCCGTACCGCTCGGCAATCGATCGCCTCCTGTCCTCGTGCTTCTCATCAGTCTTATCAGTCCCGTTCGTACCAATGTTACCGGAAATCGTCCCATCGTAGTGTCCTATTTCGGCAGTCGCTGGCCTCCGAATTCAGCGGCCGGAGTTTCGGAAATGAACGGTTAGAATGCAATGGCCTTCGCCAATCGCAGGGAAGACGATTTAGCTGCCGTGCGAAGTCGGTCATCGAAGGCGACGACATCCGAGGTGTGGTTATGAGGTAACCCGGTTTTATTACTCGCCGAGCCATTTTGGCTTGGAGGAAACCAGCACAGACCACTTCACAGCCCATCCTCACTCACTCCCCTATTGTTGTAGGTTGATTCTGGGAATCCTGAAAAACAACCTACAGCAGAAAGCCAGCACGGAACACTGATTCACAGTTTATCCTCACTCACTTCCCTCCCCTATGGCCTCTCTTCCTCCGCTGTCACTCCTCCCCACCCTCTCCCCCCACACCCCTTTTCCCCCTCTCCTTACCTCGCAACCTACAGAGGCTTTCCCTGACGTACCACCACGCAAGCACAAGCACCAGCAAGAGCAGCAGCATCAGGAGTCAGCAGGCGCTTCACAGCCGGAGAACACGAAAGCTGATGCCAGCTTACAGAGAGCCGACTCACAGACAACAGGGGAGCAGACAGCAGGGGAACATACAGCAGGGGAACAGGCATCACCAAGCGGGGAATTCTCCACGCCTTCAGAGCTTTCTCTCCGCGTTCTCTCCACGGGGATGCCCGCGTGGGTGGCGGAGAGAGCAAGCGCCGTCTCCCCGGAGGTGGTGGCGATCGCGAGTGTGTACTTCGTGCAGGGCGTGCTGGGCTTGGCGCGCCTTGCCGTCACTTTCTTGCTCAAGGACGACTTTGGGCTCGACCCGGCTGAGGTGAGTGTGTGTGTGTGAGTGAGTGAGTGCGCCTGGGGTCATATCGTAGGTATGCCACACTGAGCGTGCTGGGCTTGGCGCGCCTTGCCGTTGCCGTCACTTTCCTGCTCAAGGACGACTTTGGGCTCGACCCGGCTGAGGTGCGAACGAAGCATTGCCATGGCTCATGTGAGAAGTGTGTTGTTGCACTCTCAATGTCTTCTTCCCAATTCCCTTCCCCTCTCTCGATCCTTCATTGGCCGAACTAACAGTGTTTTCATCCCTCTCCTCCCTGCAATGGTAGCCCATCTATCATTCCATCTCACATCCTGAAATCAGCACTTACTCCCTTCTCTTCCCCCTATTCGCCACACCCTCAGGTAGCGGTGCTATCAGGCCTCTCCTCCCTCCCCTGGCTCATCAAGCCCATCTACGGCTTCATCAGTGACGGCATCCCTCTCTTCTTCTACCGCCGCCGTTCCCACCTCGTGCCGTGCAATGCCATTCCTCCCATCCTCCTTTCCCCTTCCCCCTCAGGTAGCGGTGCTATCGGGTCTCTCCTTTCTCCCGTGGCTCATCAAGCCCATCAACGGCTTCATAAGCGACACCATCCCTCTCTTACCATTCCCCCCCGTCCGTTTCAGATGCCCTCTTCTCTCCTTTTCCCAATTCCCTTTCCCCAGGTAGCGGTGCTATCGGGTCTTTCCTCCCTGCCCTGGCTCATCAAGCCCATCTACGGCTTCACCAGCAACAGCATCCCTCTCTTTGGCTACCGCCTGCATCCACCCTCTCCTCCCTCCATCGTTCTAACCCCACCCCTCCCTCCTGTTCAGGTAGCGGTGCTATCAGGCCTCTCCTCCCTGCCGTGGCTCATCAAGCCCATCTACGGCTTCATCAGTGACGGCATCCCCCTCCTACCAACCCCCCCTTTACCCCATCCCCCCTTCCCCTTCCCCCAGGTGGCAGTCCTATCAGGCCTCTCCTCCCTCCCCTGGCTCATCAAGCCCATCTACGGCTTCATCAGTGACGGCATCCCCCTCTTTGGCTACCGCCGGCGCTCCTACCTGGTGGCGTGTGGCCTGTTGGGTTCCCTTGCATGGGGTGCGCTGGCGACGGTGGTGGGGGATAAGTACTCTGCTGTCGCCATGATCCTGCTCTCCTCGCTCTCTGCTGCCGTCTCTGATGTGGTGAGTGGTGTTAGGCGGTGCGGTGCAGTGTGGTGTTGTGGTGTGCAAAGTGGTGGTAGTGCTACTGCCGTCGCTCCTACCTAGTGGCCTGTGGCCTGCTGGGGTCCCTTGCGTGGGGAGGGCGACGACGGTGGTGGGGGATAAGTACTCCGCTGTGGCCATGATCCTGCTCTCCTCGCTCTCTGCTGCTGTTTCTGACGTGGTGAGTGGTGTGATGCGTGGTGGAGTGCGGTGCCCTGTGGTGCAGTGTGTGATGGCTGCAGTGTGCCGTATGGGCTGTGTTCTATACTTGCCCTGCCACACCCGCACTCCCCTTCGATCCCCTCCCGCCCTCCCCCCCTCCTCCCTCCTCTCCCTCCTGGCCTCAGGTGGTGGTGCCACAAAAATCGCCTCCCCTCTCCTCCAACCTCCTTGTGTGTTTCATACCCCGCCAACCTCCCCTCTCTCCCCCTCCTCCCTCCTCTCCCTCCCGGCCGCAGGTGGTGGTGCTTCAAAAATCGCCTGTTCTTGTGTGTTTCATACCCCGCCAACCTCCCCTCTCTCCCCCTCCTCCCTCCTCTCCCTCCCGGCCGCAGGTGGTGGTGCCTCAAAAATCGCCTGTTCTTGTGTGTTTCATACCCCGCCAACCTCCCCTCTCTCCCCCTCCTCCCTCCTCTCCCTCCCGGTCGCAGGTGGTGGTGCCTCAAAAATCGCCTGTTCTTGTGTGTTTCATACCCCGCCAACCTCCCCTCTCTCCCCCTCCTCCCTCCTCTCCCTCCCGGTCGCAGGTGGTGGTGCCTCAAAAATCGCCTCTTCTTGTGTGTTCCATACCCCGCCAACCTCCCCTCTCTCCCCCTCCTCCCTCCTCTCCCTCCCGGTCGCAGGTGGTGGTGCCTCAAAAATCGCCTGTTCTTGTGTGTTTCATACCCCGCCAACCTCCCCTCTCTCCCCCTCCTCCCTCCTCTCCCTCCCGGCCGCAGGTGGTGGTGCCTCAAAAATCGCCTGTTCTTGTGTGTTTCATACCCCGCCAACCTCCCCTCTCTCCCCCTCCTCCCTCCTCTCCCTCCCGGTCGCAGGTGGTGGTGCCTCAAAAATCGCCTGTTCTTGTGTGTTCCATACCCCGCCAACCTCCCCTCTCTCCCCCTCCTCCCTCCTCTCCCTCCCGGCCGCAGGTGGTGGTGCCTCAAAAATCGCCTGTTCTTGTGTGTTTCATACCCCGCCAACCTCCCCTCTCTCCCCCTCCTCCCTCCTCTCCCTCCCGGTCGCAGGTGGTGGTGCCTCAAAAATCGCCTGTTCTTGTGTGTTTCATACCCCGCCAACCTCCCCTCTCTCCCCCTCCTCCCTCCTCTCCCTCCCGGTCGCAGGTGGTGGTGCCTCAAAAATCGCCTGTACTTGTGTGTTCCATACCCCGCCAACCTCCCCTCTCTCCCCCTCCTCCCTCCTCTCCCTCCCGGTCGCAGGTGGTGGTGCCTCAAAAATCGCCTGTTCTTGTGTGTTTCATACCCCGCCAACCTCCCCTCTCTCCCCCTCCTCCCTCCTCTCCCTCCCGGCCGCAGGTGGTGGTGCCTCAAAAATCGCCTGTTCTTGTGTCTTTCATACCCCGCCAACCTCCCCTCTCTCCCCCTCCTCCCTCCTCTCCCTCCCGGTCGCAGGTGGTGGTGCCTCAAAAATCGCCTGTTCTTGTGTGTTTCATACCCCGCCAACCTCCCCTCTCTCCCCCTCCTCCCTCCTCTCCCTCCCGGCCGCAGGTGGTGGTGCCTCAAAAATCGCCTGTTCTTGTGTGTTTCATACCCCGCCAACCTCCCCTCTCTCCCCCTCCTCCCTCCTCTCCCTCCCGGTCGCAGGTGGTGGTGCCTCAAAAATCGCCTGTTCTTGTGTGTTTCATACCCCGCCAACCTCCCCTCTCTCCCCCCTCGCTCGCTGCCCCCAGGTGGTAGACTCAATGGTGGTGCAGAGGGCGAGGGGCGAGTCCCAGGCCACATCGGGGGTTTTCCTTTACATGCACCATTGTCTTTCCCTCCCATGCTCTACACAATACACCCCCCCACCCGCGTCCCCAGGTGGTAGACTCAATGGTGGTGCAGAGGGCGAGGGGCGAGTCGCAGGCTACATCAGGCGGGCTCCAGTCGCTCTGCTGGGGGTCGTCGGCAGTGGGGGCTGTGCTCTCAGCGTATTTCAGTGGCTCGCTCATTGAGAATTACGGCACACGGTGAGTGCGAGTGTGTGTGATAGAGAGTGGCTCTGTGTGCTGTACATGTGAGAAGCAGTGCAAACACAACGCAACACCAGCCGCCACAGCGCATCAGGCTGGCTGCAGTCGCTCTGCTGGGGGTTGTCATCAGTGGGGGCTGTGCTCTCAGCGTATTTCAGTTGATCTTTCATTGAAAATTACGGCACAAGGTGAGTGTGGGCACATGCACGGCGTGCTTGTTAGAGAGAGAACGAGTCTGTCTGTGAGCATGCAATCCATGTTTCATCGCTGCACCCTGCCTTTGTCCTCATCTGTCTTATGCTTCATTCGTCGCCTCTAGTCTCATCCCTCTAGTCTCATCCCTCTAGTCTCATCCCTCTAGTCTCAGCCCTCGTCTGCTGAATTTTCCTTCACTTCTGCATTTTCCCCTTCTCCTTCTCCTTCAAATGCCGCAATTCCCCTGCTTCCCTTCATCATCCACCCTCCTTCCCCACCGTTCTGAGTCCCACTACACCTCTTCGTACCCCTCCCATCCAGGTTTGTGTTCGGAGTGACAGCCCTGCTGCCTCTCATCACCACTGCTGTCGGATTCTACGTCCCAGAGGAGAGGGTTACCACAGGCACTAGGGTTACCACGAGCACTGAAGTTACCAGCAGCAAGTACAGTACAACCACTGGCGCAGCAGCAGGAGGGACAGGGGAAGAGCTTGGAAGAGTAGGAGAAGGCCGAGGAGACAGACAAGGGGAAGGAGGAGCAGTAGGGGGAGCGGAAGGAGGAGCGTTGGGAGGAGTGGGAGGAGGGGTAGTAGCAGCAGGGGGCGGAGCGAGGGAGACGTGGGCGTGGGCGTGGGGACAGGTGGTGTTTCTGTGGGAGACCATTCGCCAGCCCGCCATTCTGCTGCCCACCGCATTCATCTTCCTCTGGCAGGCCACTCCGCACTCCGAGACTGCTATGTTCTTCTTTACGTGAGTGCGTCAGGGCTTGGCTTGGGTATGGGCATGGGCATGGGCATGGGCATGGGCATGGGCGTGGGTGTGGGCATGAGTATTCTGCTGCCCACCGCCTTCATCTTCCTCTGGCAGGCCACGCTCCACGCCCCAACCCCCTCTCCCACCACAGCACCAACGACCGTGAGTTCCTGGGCCGCGTCCGCCTCGTCACCGCCCTGGCTTCCTCTGACATAATTCCAGTGAGCAGCAGTGCCTAGGCTCCCACAATCGTCACCGCCCTGGCTTCCCTGCTCCAAGCTATCTAAGCTCCCACAATCTTCCACACTCCTCCCACCCCAACCCCCAACCTGACCCCCACCCCTTGCTCCCTCACCACACCACCAACGACCTGGGCTTTGGTCCTGAGTTCCTGGGCCGCGTCCGCCTCTTGACAGCCCTCGCCTCGCTGCCAGGTGTTTACAGCTGCCCAAACAATGCGTTACAACAGAAAGTCTCTCCCCTCATCCCCATCTCCACTTCCATTTCTGCAGCACCAACGAGCTGGGCTTTGGCCCTGAGTTCCTGGGCCGCGTCCGCCTCGTCACAGCGCTCGCCTCCCCACCAGGTGTTTGGACACACCTCAAGGCGCTCTGCTAGCCCAAACTCCCTGACACATTCCCTTCTCCGTTCCTTCCCATTTCCCCCACAGCACCAACGAGCTGGGCTTCGGCCCTGAGTTCCTGGGCCGCGTCCGCCTCGTCACCGCCCTGGCCTCCCTGGCAGGGGTGGGCGTGTTCAACTTCTACCTGAAAGAGGTGCCTCTCAGGAAGCTCTTTTTCTGGACCAACATTGCTGGAGCCCTTCTGGGCTCCACACAGGTGAGACAGAAAGGCTCCCCCCCCACCCCAGGTACACGGTACGGTACATCCCTATGGTTGGCTCGCACAAGGCTACAAGCACTCCTCGCCTCGCTCGCAGGGGTGGGGGTGTTCAATGTCTACCTCAAAGAGGTGCCGCTGAGGAAGCCCTCTCTTTGGACCAACGTGGCTGGGGCGCTCCCAGGCTCCACACAGGTGAGCCATTAAGCAAGCAGACAAGGCAACAATCAGCCTTGGCCCTCCCTGCCTGGCAGGGGTGGGGGTGTTCAATTTCTGCCTGACAGAGGTGCCTCTCAGGAAGCTGTTCCTCTGGACCAACATCGCTGGAGCCCTCCTGGGCTCCACACAGGTGAGACGTGGGGTGGGGGGAGAGCCGAGTCTAGTGAGTCTGAGCACCCGAGACAGTTCTGGGTGGGTGCGAAGTCACTGTTGGCAACTCTCTGAAGTGACTCCATGCTGCATGACTCTAGCTGGGAATCACTTTTGAGAATTCTCAAAAGTGATTCTCCATGTTGCATGACTCTAGCTGCATGCTGCTACACGCCCTTGCCTCACTCACTGCCACCTTTCTCCCGCTTACTCTTGCTCACCACGCATTCTCCCCATGTATTGTCCACCTCGTCTCAGCTACTCCTTGTCACCGGTCTCAACCGCTCTCTGGGAATCAGCGACCAGTAGTTTCTGCTGGGGGACTCTCTCATACTCACCGTGCTGGGACAGGTGAGACCTGGGGCAGGTAATAGCTGGGACAGGTGAAGACTGGGGCAGGTAATAGCTGGGACAGGTGAGAGCTGGGGCAGCTGGGACAGGTGAGAACTGGGGCAGGTAATAGCTGGGGCAGGTGAGACCTGGGGCAGGTGAGACCTGGGTCAGGTGAGACATGGGTCAGGTGAGACATGGGACAGATGAGACATGGGACAGATGAGACATGGGTCGGGTAATATCTGGGGCAGGTGATAGCTGTGGTCTGTTTCCTCATACTCTCTGTGTTGGGGCAGGTAACGCCACGCACACATTTAACCGACCGACCTCTTTGGCACAACGCTCATGCCTGTCAGCAACGGCGCGAGCATCTTCGGGGGGGGGGGGGGGGGGGGGGGGGGGGGGGGGGGGGGTGGTGGGGGTGATGGGCACTGGGCTGGCCAACCCTTTCCTTGCTTCCCCCATTTCTATTCCTGCCCCCATCTCACAGATCTCCTTCATGCCAGTGCTGGTGCTAGCAGCTCGAGTCTGCCCCCCGGGCATCGAAGCAACGCTCTTCGCAACACTCATGTCTGTCAGCAACGGGGCGAGCGTCTTTGGGGGGGTGATGGGCGCTGGGCTGACCAACTGGCTGGGAGTGACGAGCACCAACTTCACCAACCTGCCCACGCTCATCGCCATCTGCAACTTCTCCTCTCTGCTCGTGCTGCCGTTTCTCAACCTGCTGCCTGCTGGTGTCGGCGCAAACTCGGACTCAGAAGAAGAGTAGCACCTGTACAGTAACATCTGCTCTGTAGAAAATTCCTTAAGTAACAGCGATCCACTGTCAGTAACAGTTTAATGCAAGATGGCACTCCAGCCAGGTTTTCTTACCCAAATGCATTTCCGAAATGTGTTCTATACGAGAATTAAAGTAATGTTAATGTCTACTACTAACCATGTCAGGATGGCCGAGTTGGTCTAAGGCGCCAGTTTCAGGTTTTTGTCCGAAAGGGCATGGGTTCGAATCCCATTCCTGACATTTTTTCGACGCGTCTTCTTCCCCCCGAACCTGCGATCGATCCTGCGAAATCGGACCTCCACCGCACTGAAACCCTTCTTGCGACATTCAAAACTATCGGAAATGTTTTTAACCCCGGACGCGTTCATTCCCTCGATCGATCCTGCGCAGGGTCGATTTTTGGCGGGGTCAGAGAAGGTTCTGCTAGTTGTTGAATGCATCAGGCGGGGTGTCAGTGCGGTCGATATTGCACGATCAAGTGAGAGGGGACGCGTGCTTAGTCCCCCTGGCCGGCAACCTGAAGTCCTGATTGGTGGATGGAGCGGCACCCGCCACGCAGTGCGAGCAACGTGCGATCGTACGAACGGAGCAGCAAAGCAGCTCCCCACCCCGAACAGTACGCGTTACAACTGTACCACCTCCACTCTTTCGAATGTCCGTCTGTCCGTTCCCCCGTTTCCCCGTTCGCCTGCACGCTCGCTAGCCTGCAGTTGCGGGTGAAAGCAGAAACCCTAATTTCAAGCTTTTTAGGGGGTCCTCGCGAACACCCCTCGCAGCACACATCTAAATGGGGTCAGGTGTCAGGTTGTATTTCATGGCTGACACAGGCAGGCAAGGTCCCACTTCTGTCGGTGAAGGGAAGACCCTGCCTTTGGCTAGTTGTGAGTTTGTTCGTAGGCAAGCGTTTGAAGTGGTTCTATCGTCTAGACAAGGCTGGCTAGTTGTCTCTTAGCAACAGCTGTGAACTTATTTATTGGTGACTTTCCCGTTGGCGTAAGAGTCACCACAATGCCGTCCTTTTCTCGATAGCTCCAGTAGTCTGAAATATTATTACTAATTTCTCCTGTAGTGTTTGTTTCGAAAGAATAAGGCCCATCTGCAGCATCCAGCTATGGTATCGCGCTTCGCAGTTGCTAATATTATTTACTTCAACT
Organism: Closterium sp. Naga37s-1; assembly: GCA_947471745.1. Classification (NCBI taxonomy): domain Eukaryota; kingdom Viridiplantae; phylum Streptophyta; class Zygnematophyceae; order Desmidiales; family Closteriaceae; genus Closterium; species Closterium sp. Naga37s-1. The sequence continues at coordinate 3,203,130 of CANJKZ010000211.1, forward strand.
ACGACTATTGCACTGACTGTCACCTTTACGACTTGCCTGATGTAAATTAAAGTCCGTACTCGTTAATAGAGACCTCGTTTGTGGTAGCAAGTCCAGTTGTAACGCCAAGAGCCATGGTTTCGTGTTTCTCCGTCGCTCCCATACACAACGACAAGTACGACTATTACATCGACGATTACATCTCCGATGACGACCCGAACCTCGACCCGGACGTACGTACGCTTCGCAAGGCGAAGCAGCGGCGGTACGAGGAGCGGCTCGCGAAGGAAGCGGCGAAAGCGGCGGAGGAAAGGGAGCGGATACGGCAGAGAGTCGGGGGAGTGGTGGTGGTGGGTGTGGATGTGAATGAAAGCGGCCAGAAGATCGTGGACTTCGCGATTGAGAATATGGTGAAGCGAGGCGGCAAGCTGGTGCTCGTGCACGTCGCCACCGTCACTCCCCTCGTACAGCCGGGCCCAGGTGAGTCACTCCGTCTGACCTGGTCTGCAAACGCCCCAGTTCCAAAACGCCCGCCGACTGACTGCCTTGGCCTGAGGCCCTTCCAAAGGTGGTGGTACGTGGAGTGGTGGAGGTGGGTGTGGATGTGAATGAAAGCGGTCAGAGGATGGTGGACTTCGCGATTGAGAATATGGTGAAGCGCGGCGGCAAGCTGGTGCTCGTGCACGTCGCCACCGTCACTCCTCTGGTTCAGTCCGGTCCAGGTGGGTGACGTGGTTTGCGTCCCGTTTAAGAATGGTTGGGATGGGTGGGGAGAGGGTGATGATAGGTGAAGGCCAAGAAGAACAGTCACAGACGTGTGAGTGGCTCGATTTGAGTCCCAGTTTCGTCAAGAAGAAACACAAGACAGTACATTCATTCTTGCAGAGAGATAAGTCGATTTTTGAGTCGACTCAAAAATCGACTTATCACACTCGATTTGAGTCCCAGTTTCGTCAAGAAGAAACTCAAGACAGTACATTCATTCTTGCAGAGAGCAGAGGGGATAGGGAGGATTTGTTTGGTCGCACAAGGTAAGGGCATGGTGGGGAGGGTACAGCCTGCACATATCGCATGGAGGGTACAGCCTGCACATATCGCATGGAGGGTACAGCCTGCACATATCGCATGGAGGGTACAGCCTGCACATATCTCATGGAGGGTACAGCCTGCACGTATCGCATGGAGGGTACAGCCTGCACATATCGCATGGAGGGTACAGCCTGCACGTATCGCATGGAGGGTACAGCCTGCACGTATCGCATGGAGGGTACAGCCTGCACATGTCGCATGGAGGGTACAGCCTGCACATGTCGCATGGAGGGTACAGCCTGCACATGTCGCATGGAGGGTACAGCCTGCACATGTCGCATGGAGGGTACAGCCTGCACATGTCGCATGGAGGGTACAGCCTGCACATATCGCATGGAGGGTACAGCCTGCACATATCGCATGGAGGGTACAGCCTGCACATGTCGCATGGAGGGTACAGCCTGCACGTATCGCATGGAGGGTACAGCCTGCACGTATCGCATGGAGGGTACAGCCTGCACGTGTCGCATGGAGGGTACAGCCTGCACATATCGCATGGAGGGTACAGCCTGCACATATCGCATGGAGGGTACAGCCTGCACATATCGCATGGAGGGTACAGCCTGCACATGTCGCATGGAGGGTACAGCCTGCACATGTCGCATGGAGGGTACAGCCTGCACGTATCGCATGGAGGGTACAGCCTGCACATATCGCGTGGAGGGTACAGCCTGCACATGTCGCGTGGAGGGTACAGCCTGCACATGTCGCGTGGAGGGTACAGCCTGCACATGTCGCATGGAGGGTACAGCCTGCACATGTCGCATGGAGGGTACAGCCTGCACGTGTCGCATGGAGGGTACAGCCTGCACGTGTCGCGTGGAGGGTACAGCCTGCACGTGTCGCATGGAGGGTACAGCCTGCACCTGTCGCATGGAGGGTACAGCCTGCACGTGTCGCATGGAGGGTACAGCCTGCACATGTCGCATGGAGGGTACAGCCTGCACATGTCGCATGGAGGGTACAGCCTGCACATGTCGCATGGAGGGTACAGCCTGCACATGTCGCGTGGAGGGTACAGCCTGCACGTGTCGCGTGGAGGGTACAGCCTGCACATGTCGCGTGGAGGGTACAGCCTGCACATGTCGCATGGAGGGTACAGCCTGCACATGTCGCGTGGAGGGTACAGCCTGCACATGTCGCATGGAGGGTACAGCCTGCACATGTCGCATGGAGGGTACAGCCTGCACATGTCGCATGGAGGGTACAGCCTGCACATGTCGCATGGAGGGTACAGCCTGCACGTGTCGCATGGAGGGTAGGGTAGTCACCTCATTGCAGCTTCCTGTCACTTCTCTTTCTTCAACCCATGCCGGTGCTTGCCGCAGCGACAAGCGCGAGGTGAAGAGCAGGGAGCGCGCGTGGTGGGGTGGGTACAACCTGCACATGTCACACAAAGCCATCCTGATCCCCTCTCCACGCCCTCCCCCTCCTCCCCCGCACTCCCTTCTGTTTTCCTCCCTCCGCGCTCCCCCAGGCCGCAGCGACAAGCGCGAGGTGAAGAGCAGGGAGCGCGCGTGGTGGGGAGGGTACAACCTGCACATGTCACACGAGGTCGCGCGCCTGTTGAAACCCCACAGGAGGCAATGCAGAGCGGCTGGGGTGAGTCCAGTCCGTCAAAAGCTGCACAGGCAGCACTGTAGAGCCTCTGGAGTGAGTCCCTCCTTCCTTTTTTCAAGACGGACGGCACATGTCACACGAGGCCGCTCGCTCAATGCAGAGCGGCTGGGGTAAGTCCTTGTTCCAGATAAGCACCGCACAGGAAGCACTGTTTGTAGAGCCTCTGGAGTGAGTCCCTCCTTCCTTCCTTCAGACGGAACATGTCACACGAGGTCGCGCGCCTGCTCAAGCCGCACAGGAGGCAATGCAGGGCGGCTGGGGTGAGTCCTGTCTTCACATATTTAGTTCCTCCTTCACATGAATTCCGTAATGCATGTTGAGATGGAAGTGGAGTGGAGGTGCGTATAGTTGTGAGGCAAGTCAGTGCCACACACGCTCTTGAAAGAAGCTGCTCCTTCCCGCTCTCTCTTGCTTCCCTTCCCGCCCCCTTTCCCCCTTCAGATGGAAGTGGAAGTGCGTAAAGTGCGAGGCAAGTCAGTGCCACACACGCTCTTGAAAGAGGCTGCTCCATCTCCTATTCCCCCTTTCCCCCCCTCCCCTTCCCTCCTTCCCTCCCATCCCCTTTCCCTTCAGATGGAGGTGGAGGTGAGTATAATGCGAGGCAAGTCAGTGCCACACACGCTCTTAAAAGAGGCCGCTCCCTCTCGTTCTTTCTTGCTTCTTCGCGCTCCCCCTTCCCTTCAGATGGAGGTGGAGGTGCGTATAGTGCGAGGCAAGTCAGTGCCTCACACCCTCTTGAAAGAGGCTGCTGCGCTTTCTGCAACCACGCTGCTGCTGGGGGGGCAGGGGCGGAAGGGCAAGGGCAAGGAGAACGCGCAGGGGGAGGGGGAGGGCGCACGGGAGGAGAGGCGGAGGGGGGAGGCTGCAGCAGCAGGTGCTGCAGCAGCAGGGGTGGCTGGGATGAGTGTGGTTGGCGGGATGCAGGTTGGCAAGTCAAGGTGAGATTTTTTCAGCTGCCGCTGCCGCCACCGCAGTAGTAAGTGTGTGCCCCCTTTCGCCCCTTCATCATCTCATCCTCTTTAATCAACAGGCAATCTGGCAGCAATACTTCGCGCATGCTATTTTGCCTGGCTGTCCGCTCTAGGGTGCATGATTCTGGTTGTGCTGGTACTGCCTAACATATTGTCTTCTCCCATCCCTTTTCCCCCGCAACAGGCAATCGGGCCACAACACAGCAAGCTACTGTGCCCGGCGGCCCCCTCTAGGCTGTGTGGTGCTGGTGGTGGATCCCTCCTCCTCATCTGCTCCCTGATGTTCGCCCCCCTCTTACCACCCTCCCGACAGGCAATCAGGCCCCACCACAGCAAGCTACTGTGCCCGGCGTCCCCCTCTAGGCTGTGTGGTGCTGGTGGTGGATCCCTCCTCCTCATCTGCTCCCTGATGTTCGCCCCCCTCTTACCACCCTCCCGACAGGCAATCAGGCCCCACCACAGCAAGCTACTGTGCCCGGCGGCCCCCTCTAGGCTGTGTGGTGCTGGTGGTGGATCCCTCCTCCTCATCTGCTCCCTGATGTTCGCCCCCCTCTTACCACCCTCCCGACAGGCAATCAGGCCCCACCACAGCAAGCTACTGTGCCCGGCGTCCCCCTCTAGGCTGTGTGGTGCTGGTGGTGGATCCCTCCTCCTCATCTGCTCCCTGATGTTCGTCCCCCTCTTACCACCCTCTCGACAGGCAATCGGGCCACAACACAGCAAGCTACTGTGCCCGGCGGCCCCCTCTAGGCTGTGTGGTGCTGGTGGTGGATCCCTCCTCCTCATCTGCTCCCTGATGTTCGCCCCCCTCTTACCACCCTCTCGACAGGCAATCAGGCCCCACCACAGCAAGCTACTGTGCCCGGCGTCCCCCTCTAGGCTGTGTGGTGCTGGTGGTGGATCCCTCCTCCTCATCTGCTCCCTGATGTTCGCCCCCCTCTTACCACCCTCTCGACAGGCAATCGGGCCACAACACAGCAAGCTACTGTGCCCGGCGGCCCCCTCTAGGCTGTGTGGTGCTGGTGGTGGATCCCTCCTCCTCATCTGCTCCCTGATGTTCGCCCCCCTCTTACCACCCTCCCGACAGGCAATCAGGCCCCACCACAGCAAGCTACTGTGCCCGGCGTCCCCCTCTAGGCTGTGTGGTGCTGGTGGTGGATCCCTCCTCCTCATCTGCTCCCTGATGTTCGCCCCCCTCTTACCACCCTCTCGACAGGCAATCAGGCCCCACCACAGCAAGCTACTGTGCCCGGCGGCCCCCTCTAGGCTGTGTGGTGCTGGTGGTGGATCCCTCCTCATCTGCTCCCTGATGTTCGCCCCCCTCTTACCACCCTCTCGACAGGCAATCAGGCCCCAACACAGCAAGCTACTGTGCCCGGCGTCCCCCTCTAGGCTGTGTGGTGCTGGTGGTGGATCCCTCCTCCTCATCTGCTCCCTGATGTTCGCCCCCCTCTTACCACCCTCTCGACAGGCAATCAGGCCCCAACACAGCAAGCTACTGTGCCCGGCGTCCCCCTCTAGGCTGTGTGGTGCTGGTGGTGGATCCCTCCTCCTCATCTGCTCCCTGATGTTCGCCCCCCTCTTACCACCCTCCCGACAGGCAATCAGGCCCCACCACAGCAAGCTACTGTGCCCGCCGCCCCCCTCTAGGCTGTGTGGTGCTGGTGGTGGATCCTTCCTCCTCACGTGTCGTGCTGCAGTCAGGCAACGTCGACTTTCGCTACCCCAACCACCCCATTCGCGGCCGCCACCGGCCCAATGCTACCCGCGCCCGCACCCTCGGTGCTGGGGGTGCCGGTGCTGCTGGTAGCGGTGGTGCTGCTGCTTTGGAGGCTGCTGGGAGTGGTGGGGGTGGGAGTACTGGTGCTACAGGTGTGGTTGCTTCTGTGTCTGTTTCTGCGGCTGCTGCTGCTCGTGCTGCCGCTGTTGCCATGGGTTCGAGAGCTCTATCCGCTCATCTTGTTGAGGCTGCCGCCTCTGGGTCATCTGGAGCAGCAGGGGAGCAGCAGGGTCATCTGGGCCACACACGTCCCACTGTTTCGCACAGTGCATCAGCAGCAGCGGCAGCAGCAGCACCAGCTGCAGGGGTGGGGACAGCAGCAGGGCGGGCCTCTGTCAGCAGTGCCGTTGCCGCTGCTGCCGCCGCTGCTGCAGCAGCGATCAGGGTAGGCCCAGGCCCAGGCCCAGCCTCGGACTCAACCCCTGGCCCTGCAACTCTCCCAGGCAACCGTAGGCAACCTGGACCCCAACCTTTAGCCCGGGAATGGGAATCCTGTGAGTTGGCTCAGAAGGGACGACCGTCGGCACGAGAGTGGGAGTGTTTGCAAAGGCAGGCCGGTGCTCAGGGTGACGATGGTCAGGGAGTTGGGGCGGTTGATGCTGACGGTGCTGCTTTGCGTTCTGAGTCTCCTCGTCCCTCTCCTCCTCTGTCTCCCTCGGGCTCCTCCTCTTCCTCTCAGTCCTCCTCTGCCGTTCCGGTTGCCTACCCTCCTTCTTCCGAGCTCACTGCTGCTCCTATTACAGCTGCTGCTGTTACTGCTGCAGCTATTGATGATGATGATTATGATTGTGACTATAATAGTGATGTGTATGACAACCCAGCAGCTGTAACTGGCACAGGTGGTAACCCAGGTCAAGTTGGTAACGCATGCTCAGGCACAAGTGCAGCGGCTATAGCTGCTACAGCCGAGGTTGTAGCCAGGGAGCAAAGCTTGGCTGCCAGGGTTTCTACCATTGAGCCTGCTACAGCCAGGAGTTTTCCTGCCAGAACTGCTACAACTAAGGTCGCTACAGCCAAGATTGCTGCTGCTGGTGCCGCCGCTGCTGCTGCTTCTGGTGGTGCTGCTGGTGCTGCTGGTGCTAGTGGTGCTGGTGGTGCTAGTGGTGCTGGTGCTGGTGCTGCTGGTGCTGCTGGTGCTAGTGGTGCTGCTGGCGGTGCTGCTGCTTCTGGTGGCTATACACCCGTTACTCACTATTATCACCAGCAGATCACCCCGTCGTCTTCACTCTCCTCCTCCCCGTCTGTCCTGCACACTCGCTCCTCCCATTCCTCCTGCTCCTCCGCAACCCCCTCCCACCTGCCCTCCACTTCCTCTTGGTCTGCGAAACCAGCACGGGATGGCGGTAGTGTTCAGAGAAGCAGTGGCAGTTTTAGAGCGGTGGAAGGGGAGGGAGAAGGGGAGGTTCGTGTTAAAGGGGTGGGGTCAGTGGCGGGGGGGAGGGTGGGTGGTGGTGCTGACGATGGGTCTAGTGTTCAGAGCTACAGGAGTAGTCTGCATGGGGTGAAGGAGGAGGAGGAAGAAGAAGAGGAAGAGGAGGAGGGTGATGAGGATGAAAGGGAGGAGGAGGACGAGGAGGAGGAAGAAGGGAGAAGGGAGGCGGAGGAGGAGGGTGGTGAGGAGGTAGAGGAAGGGGATGGGGAGCAGAGGGAAGGGGAGGAGGAGGACGAGGAGGGGGAGGGGGAGGATGATGAGGAGGAAGATGGAGGTTCGAGTTGGAGCAGTTGTGGGAGTGCAGGGAGGGAGTTAGAGGAGCAGCAGAGGGACGAGAGGAGGGAGGAGAGCAGAGGAGAGGAGGATGTGGTGGTCGGGGAGAGAAGCTTAGATGAAGGGCTTGAAGTGAGGATAGACGGGAGGGGAGACGGGAGGGAAGACAAGAGGGCTGAAGGGAAAGCGGAAAGGAGGGAACTAGCGAGAATAGAGGGGGTGGAAGGGGGGAGAAAGAGGCGGGCACAGGTGCTTGTGTGTGAAGGGACAGACGGAGAACGAATAAGGGAGTCAAGAACAAACAGTGAATGTGGTTCAAGGCTTGAACAATCAGGTTTCTCAGCTAAAGCAGCAGGTGCTACTGCTCGTGATGGTGCTTCAGGTGCTACTGCTCGTGATGGTGCTTCAGGTGCTTCTTCAGGTGCTTTTGCTAGTGTGCTTGGAAGGCAGGGCAGCAGCAGGAGCAGTGGGAGCAGCAGAGGGGTGATGGCAGGGGCGCAAGAGCGCGTTTTGAGAGATCATAGCAGAGAGGAGGACATGTGGGGAGGGGCAAGTTTAGATGGGAGCAGTGTGGATGGGAGGAGTGTGGATGGGAGGAGTGTGGATGGGAGGAGTGTGGATGGCAGGAGTGTGGATGGAAGGAGTGTGGATGGCAGGAGTGTGGATGGAAGGAGTGTGGATGGCAGGAGTGTGGATGGAAGGAGTGTGGACAGCAGAACCACCATCACCACTACCATCACCAGCACATACATGCATAGACCATTAGAGAGCCTTACCTCTTGTTCCTCCTCCATCTCCTCCCTCTCCTCCCTCACTCCCCCCTTCACCCCTCCCCAGCACCACCACCCCTCTTCCCTCCCTCGCCCCCCTCCCATCCGCCCCTCCTGTCGAGTAAGAACAGGGCCCCGGGGGCTGAATGGATCGTACCATTCTGGTAACCTGGTTACCAGCAGTAGCAGGCTTGTTACAAACAGTGGTGCGGTTACCAGCGGCATGAGCGCATGCTACGACGAGAGTGGGAGTGTGAGCCGATATGGCGAGGGGAGTGAGAGCGTGAGTCGGTACACAGGGAGGAGTGAGGGTGTGAGTGAGGGTTTTAGTGGGAGTGTGAGCGGGAGTGTGAGGGTGGTTTCAGATCTAGCAAATATAAACATCGAGCACAGCCGGAGGATACACAGGCAGATGCACAGGCAGAGGTTGGGAGGAGGGGCATCGAGGTTGGGAGAAGGGCAAAGAGAGGAGGAAGGGCAAAGGGAGGGGGAGTGGGGGAGTGAGCTTGGGTGCCGAGAAGGGCAGACGGAACGACAGGAGGAGGACAAAGGGGAGAAGGATGAGGAGGACGACGAGGAGGAGGAGGAGGAGGAGGAGCAGCAAGAGTATGAGGAGCAGGAGTCTGGTGAAGGGCAAGAGCCGGGGGGATTAGGGATAGAGCAGCAGCGGAGAATAGATACTAGTATGCCCAGGCGATTAGAAGAGTGCGAGGGGAGAGGGGAGGGCAATGAGAGGGAGAGAAATGAGAGAGAGTGCGAGAAAGGGGGGGTTGCGGGAGGGGTGGGAGGCGAAGGGAGGAGAGAGGAAGGCAAGGGTGGGTGGAGCATGAGGGGATTGCTGAAACTGGGAGGAAGAAGTTTTGGTCATGATGCTGTCACTGCTGCTGCTGCTGCTTCTGCCGCTGCCACTGCCACTGATACTGCCGCCGCCGCTGCTGCTGCTGCTGCTTCAGCGTCTGCTGCTATTTCTTCCCCACCTCAAATCTCTTCTCGTCCTGACGCATCAGCATCAGCTTCGGCAGCGGCAGCAGCAGCTACTGGGACCCCTGCTACTGCGACAGCTACTGCTGGTACCGCTGCTGCTCCTGTTGCCGATTCCCCTGGCCTGACTGGCTGGTTCAGAATACCATCCAGTACACACCAGGCATCCACTCCAGCCGGGTCAGCAGCATCAGACTCCCACATCACATTAGTAGGAGGCTCGGATGCCAAGCCCCCCGCCTCTCTCCACACGTCTGTCTTCGGGGAGTCAAGTGTCCCTCTGGCGGGGCAAGCACAGCAGCAGGCAGAGGGGGTGCAAGGGGGTGTGCAAGGGGGTGGGGGAAGGCGGGCGATGGATGGGCTCCTTGCTGCAAATCGGCACGTTTCGCTTCTGAATCGCCAGCCCTGGCCCAAGAACGTGCCTGCTCACACCCAGACACATCTGTCTGCTGCTGCTGGAGTTGGTGCTGCTGCCCCTGCTGCTGCGACTGCTGCTAGTGCCGCCGCTGCTGCTGGCAGCACTGCTGATGAGGCTGCAAGTGCTGATAACCCTGCAGCTTCCACAGCTGCTGCTGTCACAACTGCTGCTGCTGGTGCTGCTGCTGGAGAAGGAATGACTCTTGATGCTGCTGCTTCTGCTTCTGCTGCTGTTGTTGTGGCTGCTGCCGGTGCTGCTGCTGCTGCTGATGCTGCTGCACTGCCTGCTGGCCCACAGGCACCTGCCACACAGGTGCCAAAGCCGACACCGAACGTTCGCAAACCCAGGCGGAACCTCCAAAAGGGAGAAGCAGCAGCAGCAGCTCCAGCTGCAAACGTAGCAGTGGCAGCAGCAGCAGCAGCAGATTCTGCCAGTGATTCCCCTGCTGTGAATCCTGCGGCATGCATTCCCCCAGAATCTGCTGCTGCTGCTGCTGCTGCTGCTGCTGCTGTAGCGTCTCCGCTTGATGTGCCGATTCCTTCTGCTGCACCCTCTGCTGCTGCTCCTCCTGTTGCGTCTGCTGCTTCTTCTGTTGCGTCTGCTGCTTCTTCTGTTGCTGCTGGGAAGGGCACCACGCCAATATCAGTAGACCTCCTGTTTCAGCTCGTCTTTGCACACCAGAATCCAGACACACAGCAGCAGCAAGGCCAGTCTCTATCCTCCTCCACTCGCTCCTCTCAATCCATCACAGCCACACATTCTCCCGCCCGCATCTTTCCTCTCAAAGAGCTTGTTGCAGCAACAGGAAATTTCGCTCGAGAGAACATGATAGGGAAGGGAGGGTACGCGCATGTGTATAAGGGGAAACTGAAGCTTACTATAGGGGAGCATACGGGCAGTGGCAGTGCGGTTGGTGGCGGTGGTAGAGGCGGATTGAGGAGTTCGGGGGGGTCGACTAAGGTTGTGAGGGTGGCGGTTAAGAGAGTGTATAAGAAGGGGAGGAGTAGGGATAAGGAGAAGGCAAAGCAGGCGAGGGAGAAGGAGGAGAGAGAGAAGGAGAGGAGGGGAGGAGGTGGTGGGGAGGAGGGAAAAGAGGGAAAATTGGAGGGAAACGAGGAGGGTGATGGCCAAGAGGAACAAGAAGGAGAAGAAGAGAGGAAGGCTCGGGAGGCAGAGGAGAACGAGAGATTTATGACTGAGGTGAGGATAGTAGAGAGGGCGAGTGCTCATCCGAACATAGTGAAGCTTCTTGGATACTGCATGGAGGGAGGAGAGCATATTATGGTGTATGAGTTGGCAGGGAATGGCAGTGTGGAGCGCAACTTGCACTCCAAGACAAGAGATGTGATGCCGTGGGAGCGGCGCGTGCAGGCTGTGGTCGGCGCGGCTCGAGGGCTGGCCTATCTTCACAGCGGCTGTAGCAGCTGTAGCAGCAGCATTTGTGAAGCATCAGCAGCAGCAGCAACAGCAGCAGCAGCAGGAGGGGCGGCAGAGGGAGGTGAAGGTTCAGCCGCAGGTGCAGCAACAGCAGGGGCAGCAGCAGCAGCAGGAGAGGGGTGCATAGTGCATAGGGACATCAAGACAGGCAACATTCTAGTGGGCCACGACTGGCAACCACTGGTTGCTGATTTCGGCCTTGCCAGATGGATCCCCTCCCCTCCCCCCTCCACCTCCGCATCCCCCTTACAACCCTCCTCGTCTCCCTTACAAGCCTCTCCTTTACAAGCCTCTGTGTTGGCTATAACTGGGGTGGCGAATAAACCCGCTATAGACGGATCCATTAAGTCGCCTATAGAGGGTACGGTGGGGTACATGGCCCCCGAGTATTTTCTTAGGGGGCGGCTGTCCACCCACACTGATACATACGCGTTTGGAGTGCTGCTGCTGGAGCTTATAACGAGTCGCCGGCCTGTGGATCCGAGGAGGAGCAAGGAGGAGATGGACCTGGTGCTGTGGGTGAGTTGGAGGGGTGGGGAGGGATGATGGAGGGTGAGGCGGGGTGAGGGGGGATGAGGCGGGATGAGGTGGGGTAAGGGGGGGTGAGAGGGGGTGAAGGTGGGTAATGGGGGGTTGAGTGAGTGAGTGAGTGGTTGAGTGGAGCAAGGGGGTGGACCTGGTGCTGTGGGTGAGTGTGGGGGGGGAAGGGGAGGCGGAATTGGGGTTTGAGTGAACGAGTGTTGCTGCTCGTTCCCCAACCCCCCCCCTTCAGGCTCTCCTGCTGCTGGCATCTGGTCGACTGCACCTGTTACTGGACGTGCATGTGCAAGGTGCAGTGACTTTCTCGTCGCTGCACAACGCATGACTTTCTCGTCGCTGCACAACGCATGACTTTCTCGTCGCTGCACAACGCATGACTTTCTCGTCGCTGCACAACGCATGACTTTTGAGTCGACTCAAAAGTCTACTGGACCTGCATGTGCAGGGTGGAGTGGATCCTTCCTCGTCGCTGCACAACGCATGCCTGCTGCTGCTCTACTCTTCTCCGCTCAAGAGCCGACTCACATATAATATATACTTCTGCCCCCTTCTTCCCCGCACGTCCTTTCCCCTTGCCTCCAAGCCCTCCCTCTGCTGGGCTCGGGTCAACTGCATCTGTTAGCAGACCCGCATGTGGAAAGCTCAGTGGATCTCCCCTTTCTGCATCCACTCACACATCACCTCATACCCACCCTCCCGGTCTTTCCCCTTCCCCAGTCCCTCCCTGTGCTGGGATCGGGTAGACTGTATGTGTTAGCGAGGTGACTTTTGAGTCGACTCAAAAGTCACCTGTGCTGGGATCGGGTAGACTGTATCTGCTAGTAGACCCGCGTGTGGAGGGCTCAGTGGACCTGCCCTCTCTCCACCGCATAGCTGTTGCTGCCCTGCTCTGCGCCAGAGCCAACTCACATATGCTCTCTTGTTCGTCCCCCTCCACTCTGGCCCCCCACCGTCTTCCAGGCCCTCCCTCTGCTGGGATCTGGTAAACTGCACCTGCTGCTGGATCCGCGAGTGGAGGGTGCAGTGGATCTGCCCTCGCTGCACCGCATGGCTGCTGCTGCTCTGCTCTGCCTGCGCCACACGCCCTCCCTGCGCCCCTCCATGCACCAAGTGGCCCTGCTGCTGGAAGGGCACTCTCTGGATTACCAGCAGGTGGGTTTCCTCCTGCCTGCCCATTGCTGCTAGCTGGGGCGTGTTAATAGGGTCGCTCTGCTGCTGCTCTGCTGCTGCTCTGCTCTGCCTGCGCCACACACCCGCTCTGCGCCCCTCCATGCACCAAGCTGCTCTGCTTCTGGAAGGGCATTTGCTGGATTACCAGCAGATGGGTGCCTTGCCTTTGTGCTGCCTGATGCGCTCTGCTGATAGGGTTGCTCTTTGTTGCACTGCCATGCATCCTCCCTCCGCCCCTCCACTGGTGCGCCACGTGCCATGTGCCATGGGCTATGCTTTATATGGGCGCTGTCCGACATGCCATGTTCCATTCATCATGTGCCACATGCCATGCATCATGTGCCATGCATCATGTGCCATGTGCCATGTTCCGTGCATCATGTGCCATGTGCCATGTTCCGTGCATCATGTGCCATGTGCCATGTTCCGTGCATCATGTGCCATGTGCCATGTTCCATGCATCATGTGTCATGTGCCATGTTCCGTGCATCATGTGCCTGCGCCGCGCACAATGTGCTGTGCGTCATGTGCGATATGCCGTGTGCCATGTGCCATGCATTCAACCTGGTGTTAGCAGCTTCAGTTTCTACTCTACCTCTCAAATCGATGCATCAATCCCCGAAGGTGCCCAATACACTCACCATCTCTTATCCTCCCCTTTTTATTCATTGCACAGTTGTACCTACACTGGCCGAGGCTGCGGGACCATGCTCGGCCCACCACAGCTGAGAGCAAACGAATGGCTGCTGCCAAGGCTGCTGCCGTGGGAGGAATGCGGAATAAAAATCCGGAAGAGAAGCAAAATGAGGAGAATAAAGGGGGTTAACGATCCAAGAGCAGTTCCCAAGGAAGAAAAGCCTTGTATTATTATCACCTGTGTGTAAGCCTTGTGTAATGTTATATATAATAGCCAAGCTATTATTTCAGAGTTATAATTGTTGAAAGTACAACGCCTTCTCTCTAAAGCACATGTCGATATTTTGCAGGGGCACTGCCAGCCACGTGTGCAGCCTTCTATTCGCCACATTCTCGAACTTGCCAGTTCAGCTCTCGAGTCTTTCGGACCAATGCGTGGCGAGCAGTTCCCAAGGATCCTTCGGTCAAGTCCGCCAGGTCCGTTTCTTGGCCTCGTTAATGTTACATTCGCGCCGTCACATTCTTGTTTTCACTTCCGTTTTAGTGTCATCCTCCAGTCTTGCCTTTTTCTGTTCCCAGAAATTCCTCTTCCTGCTCTCTCTTGCTTGATTTACCAGCCGAATTCCACATTCAATTTCGCCACGACTCTACTCTTCCATTGACGTTTTCTGGGTTGCTCCTCTGCTGCCTTCCTCCGTTGACGACCCCGCCTGTGTAAATTAGCCACCACCAGGTCGTGCTTTCTTCGTTCTTCATCCAGTAGAGCAGGGGGCTGCGAACGACGCGGCTGCGAAGCATGGGAAGGTACACAAAACTTCTTCTGATCGTCGCCGCTGCGGCCGGCACGGCAGCGGGAGTGTACCTCGTTCGGCGCTACTACTGCTGCCAGAAAAAGAAGACGGACCGCGATGACGCCTCGTCGAAAGAAATTTCAGCAATTTCGACTAAGGAGCTGATCGATCGCTTAAGGGAGGAGTGCAGCACGAGCAAGGAGAAGCTGCTGCAGATCGCAGCGGACATGAAGGCGGAAATGGTTTCTGGACTGAGGAGCACGCAGGGAAGCACGCTCAAGATGCTTCCTTCCTACGTCGACCGTCTCCCTGACGGGTACGTCTCCTTGAATTTGTTTTTGGGGGGTGGAATACGCAAAGCAGTCTGGTTTGAGGACCACCCAGCGGAGCACGCTCAAGATGCTTCCTTCCTACGTCGACCGCCTCCCTGATGGGTAAGTGGCATCTCCTGACTCGTGCATCCTTTAGTCGATTCGAAAGGCAGCACGAGTAAGGATCGGCTGCTGCAAATCGCTGCGGACATATAAGGCGGAGATGGTGGCTGGTCACATGGTTGTGAATCCTGAATCCGTGGGCTTTGGTGTAACATTCGGCAGCGAGCTGTCTTCAAGCTATTTACAACGAAACTTCTTGGATGACCATTTATTTTTTTACAGCATGCAGGTCGGAGAAGGGCATGTTTTACGCGCTGGACCTGGGGGGGGGACAATGGGTTGCGAGAAACTAACAAAAAGAGTAGCAATGGTTCCATCTGTGTAAAAACTTCTTTTTTTGTGTGTGTGCAGGTCGGAGAAGGGCGTGTTCTACGCGCTGGACCTGGGCGGGACCAACTTCCGCGTGCTGCGAGTGCCTCTGCTGGGGAGGGACGGTGGGATCGGCAAGGTGGACTCAGAGGGTGCCTCCATCAGCCCCGAGCTCATGACTGGCACCACTGAGGTGGGTGCTTTTGCCCAATTCACACAATCCTTCACCAAGGGTTTATTCTTCTAGAAGTATTAACATTTGTTTTCACAAATTTCCTTCACCAAAGGTGCTTCTTATTTTATTATTAGAAATAAGAATGTTATGTTTTCTGTTCTCTTTGGCAGGCTCGCTTTGACTACATTGCACCGAGGCTGGCGGCTGTCATGGCAAGAAAAGGAGGAGGAGTACGATATAGAGGAGTACTACTCCTTACACAGATTTTCCATTCCGTTTCCTGTTCTCTTTGGCAGGCTCTCTTTGACTACATTGCATCAAGGCTGGCAGCGTTCGTAGCAAAGGAGGAGGAGGAGTTTAAGCCAGCAGAGGGCAAGCACAGGGAGCTGGGATTCACTTTCTCGTTCCCATGTGACCACACGGCTATCAACGCTGGGAGGCTTATCAAGTGGACCAAGGGATTCAACATCCCTGAAACAGTGAGTGGGGACAAAATTGATGTTTCTATGAGGTGTAGTACGTTACTAAACTAAGGAGCATCCATCTCTATGTGGTCCAAGAATGTAAGGGAAATGCAATTTCGGTGCTGCTGTTTTTTTCGCTCTTGTTGATTTCATTGTAAGAGCTCGCAGTCAACTTCCATCGCTAAGTGTGTTATTCTGTTGAACAATTTCGCTGGTGTGTGTGCAGGAAGGGAGGGACGTGGTTCAGGTTCTAGAGGAGGCTCTTGAACGGCAGAAGCTTGACATGAAAGTCTCTGCACTAGTAAGTTTTTTTTCAAGATATGACGTTTTATTAACGTGGTTGTTTTGCAACATGCAACGTTACACAGCATCAACTTCACCCATCATGAACATTGCATAACATCAAGACTGCATAGCATGAGCATTGCATAGCATGAACACTGCATAGAAGGAATATTACAATTCATGAACATTATAACATGAACATTGCATTGCATGAACATTTCATAGCATGAATGCTGCGTTACATGAACATTGCGTAACGCTAACATTGCATAATTTCGAGGTTCCACATAACATCAATATTGGATAGCAATAAGATTGCAAAACATTAACATTGCAGAACTTCACCATTGCATAACATCAGCATTGCAAAACGTGAACATTGCATAACATAAGCATCGAGTGTCCATCCCATTCACTCGCAGGTAAATGATGCAGTAGGCACACTGGCAGGAGCAAGGTTCATTGAGTCAGATGTGATGCTGGGGATCATATGAGGCACCTCAAAGACATGTCCATCCCATTGCGTTGCAGGTGAATGATGCAGTGGGCACACTGGCAGGAGCACGGTTTGTGGAGTCAGATGTGATGCTGGGGGTCATTACAGGTGCTCCTAAGGCACAGCATGGTTAAGCAAACCATCCCATGCCGTCCCATTGCGTTGCAGGTGAACGATGCAGTGGGCACGCTAGCAGGAGCACGGTTCATTGAGTCAGATGTGATGCTGGGGGTCATTCTCGGCACGGGCTCCAATGCATGCTACGAGGAGATTCAAGACATGAGCGTCAGGCAGACCGGTCCCCTGCCAGCCTCTGGCCGCATGGTACAGTCTTTTCAGCCTTAGTCTGTGTGAGTCAGGCTGTATGTGTTGCTCGAATTGGTCATTCTCTGTACGGGCTCCAACGCATGCTACGAGGAGATCCAAGACATGAGCGTCAGGCAGACGCTCTGGCCGCATGGTATGTTTGTAGAGCTAGTAAGGCATCAAATTTGTTATTTAGTGCCTGGCACGGGGTCCAATGCGTGCTATGAGGAGATTCAGGCCACCAGCGTCAGGCAAACCGGCCCTCCTCCGGCCTCTGGCCGCGTGATACGTGTCTGGGGCTGGTAGGCCGCATGGTTCGTGTCTGTGGCTGGTAGGCCGCATGGTATGCTTCTAGTAGGGCGTTTACATGACTAGTTATTCTGCGCACGGGGTCCAATGCGTGCTACTAGGAGATTCATGACACCAGCGTCAGGAAAACCGGGCCGGGCGTGGAACAGTCATTGTGTTTGCCTGCATCCCACACCGGGTAATCGACATGGAGTGAGTGAGGCAATTACTGGCCCAGCCATCTAAAAGTCCTGCCCTGTCCCCCTTCTACACCCCAAACCCCCCCTCTCCTTCCTGCCACCCCTCCCTCCTCCCATGCTGCCTGCCTGCCTGCCTACCTACCTCATTCACACCAGGTGATCGACATGGAGTGAGGCAACTTCTGGCCTGGCCATCTGAAGTTCCTGCCCTGACCCCCTTCCGCCGACTTTTCCCCCCCTCTTCTCCCTGCTTGTCTACCTCGTTCACACCAGGTGATCAACATGGAATGGGACAATTGCTGTTCCGGCCATCTGCTTTCTTGTTTATTCCCTTCCTGCCCGTCCCCCCCTCCTCTCCCTGCCTGCCTGCCTGCCTGCCTGCCTGCCTGTCTGCCTGCCTGTCTGCCTGTCTGCCTGCCTGCGTGTCTGCCTGCCTGCCTGTCTGCCTGCCTGTCTGCGTGTCTGCCTGTCTGCGTGTCTGCCTGCCTGTCTGCCTGTCTGCCTGCCTGCGTGTCTGCCTGCCTGCCTGTCTGTCTGTCTGCCTGCCTGCCTGTCTGCCTGTCTGCCTGCCTGCCTGTCTCCCTCTATTTCACCAGGTGATCAACATGGAGTGGGGTAACTTCTGGTCCGGTCAACTGCCTGTCACGGAGTATGACGACCTGCTTGACTCCAAGAGCGCCAACTGCGGCCAGCAGGTGAGGCGAAGCACGCTCTATGTCATGGTTGAATGGAGTGAGGTGGGGCAATACTCGGCCCATCCATCCACTTCTGGTCTGGCCATCTGCCTGTCACGGAGTATGACGACCTTCTTGATTCCAAGAGCGCCAACTGCGGCCAGCAGGTGAGGCTGAAAATGCATCTTCGCATAGAAGGAATTGAACGCATGTAAAAAGAAACCTGCTCCAGCTTTTCAGAAAAGAACAGTTCAAGATAACGTACTGAAGGGTGGTAAGCACATCTTACACTAGAAATTAATCAAGTTTTCTAATTTCCATCCTTACATTGTTGCGCGTCGCAGCGCTATGAGAAGATGATATCGGGCATGTATGTGGGGGAGGTGGTGCGCCTGGCCCTGCTCTGTTTCTGTTTACCAACTCTCACACCTGTAATCTTCCCCACCATCCGAATGCTGTTACACATGTGTCACAGCGCTACGAGAAGATGATATCTGGCATGTATGTGGGGGAGGTGGTGCGTCTGGCCCTGCTTGACATTGCTCAGAAGTCGAAGCTGTTTGGGGAACCCGTCCCTGCCAAGTTGCTCCAACCCAGCTCCCTCCCGTAAGCGTTTGTTCTGTTCTAGAAACCCATTTCTAGCACATAGAAAATGGAACATGAAATAATATTGTTCTAGCAACCCATTTCTTAGATCAGCTGTGTCAACCCAACTTGCTCCCAGTGTCTTCTCATCATGAGGGTCCAACAGACCATTCTCTTTCGAGCCCCACCGTGCTCCTTTACTTTCTCTATCCTATTTTCATCATTGTGACTTTTGAGTCGACTCAAAAGTCTTCTCTATCCTATTGTCATCGTTAGCATCTCTTCATCGTTGAACCTTATGGTGGAGTCATTTCCATCGCATAACGTAGCACAACTTATTCGCCTTCGCTTTCTGTTGCCATCGTCGCGTCTTCCTGTGCTGTAAAATGCAGGACGCCCAAAGTGGCAATCATTCATGAGGACACCACTTCAGACCTCTCCAAAGTTGGATCCGTGCTTGCAGAGGCTCTTGAGGTGTGTGAATCGTATCCAAAGCGTATCGTGTGCTGTCTCCTCGTTTTCCGCACTCCCTCAGTCCCTCAAAGGAGCACGAGGCTCCATTCTAATATCTTATGCCCACGTTCCTCTTACTGTCAGGCACATGAAAGAAGAATGTTTCCGAGACGTCTCAAAAACACTCTTCTTCCTCAGCCCTTCAAAGGAGCACGAGGCTCTCCATCCTAGTATCTTATTTCACGCTCACCTTCCTCTTACTGTCAGGCTTTTTTCCTTCTTCCCTTGTTAACTTCCCTTGCTCACTCCAGGTCCCTCCTTATCATTCGTGTTCCACAATTTCGCTTCAAGTTCTTGCTTCACATTCTCGCATCACCCAAAGCCGACGTGTTTACACATTCCTCCCCGCTTACAGCTCCCAGACACCTCACTGCCCCAGCGCCAGGCAGTGCAGGAGGCGAGCTACATTCTGGAAGAGAGAGGCGCCCGCCCTGTTCCTGCCGTTAATGTGAGCACACTCCCATTTGCACATGTTCGCTATCCCCCCCACCTGCAGCTCCCAGACACATCGTTGCCACAGCGCCAGGCAGTGCAGGAGGTGAGCCGTATCTTTGGAGAGAGAGGCGCCCGTCTTGTGGCCGCTGGGATCGTGGGTGTGCTGCAGAAGCTAGGGCGTGATGGGAAGGCCCAGCCAAGCACAGGAGAAGCAGCAGCTATTGATGGGGAAGTGGCAGGAGGAGAAGCAGGAGCACCAGGAGCAGAGGCAGGGGCAGGTCTGGGGCATGTGCCGAGGACAGTGGTAGCAGTGGACGGGGGTATGTACGAGCATTACACTCCGTTCCGCGAGGGAATTCACGAGACGCTCAAGGAGTTGCTTGGCGAGGAGGTGGCGGGGTTTGTGAGCATGAAGCTGTCGAAGGATGGGTCGGGGATCGGTGCTGCTTTGCTGGCCGCCTCGCATTCCGCTTATAAAGAGTGATGCGATCATGCAAGGGGGGATGCGAGGAGGGACGGACAGGGGGGTGGTGCAAGGAGGGGCGCTAGACATTAGACCGTGTGTGGTTTGTGTAAACTCAGGTACGTAGGGCTTCTTGGCGAGGAGGTGGCGGGGTTTGTGAGCATGAAGCTGTTGAAGGATGGATCGGGGATTGGTGCTGCTCACACTCTGCATACAAGGAGTAATGCAGGGGGGATGGGTTGGGGGGTGGGTTAAGAAGAGCCGTTTCTCCATGTGGGTGATTCTTTGTAAAGTCAGATACGGAGCGGGGCTTCTTGGCGAGGAGATGGCGGGGTTTGTGAACATGAAGCTGTCTAAAGATGGGTCGGGGATCGGTGCTCCTCTGCTGGCCGCCTCGCATTCAGCTTACAAGGAGTGATGCACGGGGAGATGTTGCACAAGGGATGGGGCCAGGAGGTATGAGACTCTGTTTGATTTCGTGTCAACTCTTGAAGGTTCTTGAAAGCGTGAAGCTTTTTGGAAGGAGGGAAGCGCGGGGTGTGTGAACAAGCTTTTCAAGGATGGTTCAGGGGTTTATGCTGCCGTGCTAGCCCTTGCATTCTGCCTACAAGTATGATGGGAGGGTGTGAATTGCTTTTCTTCTGGTTCTTATGCCATTCACACCTAGAGTGGAGCATGTCCGCTCAGTGAGGGTGTGATTGGAAGGGAGCCTTCTGACTTGCTTGATTTGTACAGGGAGTTACCACCTTACCACTTTATTTTGTACATCAACCTAAACCTGCGATTTGTCCTTTCCAAAGTCTCTGTTTGTGCCAATTATTTCCGTCATCCTAGTGTTGATATCTTCTTCCCTTGTGAATTGGTTCTTCAAGTACAGTATGTGTCCAACACTCCCATGTATGTCTGGCTATGCCTTGAGTTGATTCTATAAACAGTGAATGCAACTTGTGACGCCACACATGCTAGAAGCTATACACTGCCTACAAATTCACAACCCTTCTCTCTGGCACATCTCAGGATCCTGGCAAAGTGATCAGGCCCGGCTGCGGGACAACCACTGGCAATTATGAAGAGGATAAGTGTGAGCCAAGCCGAACAGTGATGCCAAAGGGATCACGAAGGTATCCAACAGTCTGGCCCCACTCTTTGGGCTCTGGTTTGGCAACTTCCTTAGCTCCGGCCTTTAGGGCTCTCTGCGGACGACGAATTACCGAGTTTATGTCAATCCATCCTTCACCAAGTCACGCTAAGAAGCAAGGAATTTCAGCCAACTGGAAAAAATGACATGACTGTACCTCAAAAGTATCTTGGACGTCGAAAACGCTAATGCTGATTTCCACGTTCCGCCGCTGCTCCTGCTCCTCAGGAGCATGCACGCCTCCTGTGATCTTCGTCTCCCTTTGCTCCAGCGGGGTGAACGCCAGAGTTGTTGACCCAGTCTCCAATTCAGCCCATCTGGCAAGCAAAATGAGTGACTCAAAATGATGTAACATGCATTTTAAAAGGGGAAAACGAAGAAGACAGATAGAAACCATTTGGTAGTGCAATGAACAACAGACGGGAAAAAAACAAGATACCGTTGAATACCTTCTGCTGTTGTCCACGCGCCTCACATCGAACATGAACACGTCCTTGTAAAACTTCACCGCTGCGTCGATGTCTTCCACGTATAGAATCACGTACGCGAGACGAGCTCCAGTCGGCGGTGACATGGCTACCTGACGCTTCACTTTTTGCTAGAAGAAAAGAATATTACTGGTGCAAGTTATCTGCCTCACTAAGAAAGCACCCTGTGGAACGCGAGCAATCAGTCGGGCTCTGGGGAAAATGGCGCTACGTTAGCCAAGGGGAGCCAGATAAAAATCCGCGAGTGGAACCAAGGAGGCTGTTCGCGCGAAGGCTTCCCTGCACAAGACGTCCATTGATTTGCCATGGCCCGAAGCGCAAAAACAGCTCGAGGCTTAATTTTGCTACGCGTTTGACTGAGACGGTGCTCAGCATGCGTGCCACGCATTCTGGGGGCTGGTGTTGTTGACTTGTGGCGGGACCTTGAGGATGCGTTACAAGGGAGGTCGAGATATGAGCTCCAATATCGAACAAATTAATAATCAACAATGCATATTAGGTATCGAACCTACCAAACCATGTCGAACCCCTTGTGTACCACATTTTCCCAATTTCGCTCTAAACGTTTTGGCTTTGCCAACTCCCAAGCAAAATTCGGCGAAACCCAGCACGCGAGCTTGAACCACGCAAGCTTTCCCTGCAGCAACCCTCGTTGCACGCAACGGCGACTTCAGTGTAGTGCAGCGTGTTCCACACACACACATACCGATTTTGGGGCTCGCCACAGACGCGATTCGCGCTGGTTGCTTCTGCTATGCGAATATTCGTGCTCCTTTTGGGCTAGAGTCATCTCAGGGTACCCTGACGCGCCGGTCGTCGACGATCTAGGGTTGTGCGCATACTGGGGTTGTCTGGTCCATCCTGGTTCTCTTTGACGTGTCCGCAGCATCACTACCTCCCGTTGCTAGAATTTTCCGTACTATACGGCTTTGACCGTGTCCTATTTCGGAGGCTTTGAATCTTGTCGAGTGCACTTGTCCGCTAAATCTCGTTACAGCTCTCTGCGTCCACCATGTCGTACGACGAGGTGGAGATCGAGGACATGGAGTGGAACGAGGAATTGGGGGCGTTCACCTATTCCTGTCCGTGTGGCGACCTTTTCCAGATTACTCTTGTAAGCTACTATCTGTGCTTGGAAGCCCCTGGGTGCTATGCTCAGGGTTTCTCTTATTTATTCTCTACACTAGTGATACTATCACGTACCTATCCTTCTCTAATCTAGCTTCCATGTGCCACAATCATTGACGCTGCTTCTTGTGATGCGAATCGTTGACTTCTTCGTGGGCAGGAGGAGCTTAAAAATGGAGAGGAGATTGCAAGATGTCCAAGCTGCTCTCTTTTCATCACAGTCATCTATAATTCCGTGAGTCTTTTTGAAATGAGTTTCTGTTAAGCTTTTCTTCACTTGACGAGCTTACCATCATCTTTGTTGCCCTACTTGCAGGAGGACTTCCAGGGAGATGGCCCTGGAAAAGTGGAGCCCGTGGGTCCAGAGGGTGTTTTAGTGGCCTAGGTGATCTTTGCTTGGTTCAGCTGCCTTTGCTTGATTGTATGTTCCTATATATTGGCCTATAAAAATCAAGGCAAAAAAGCTAGGCATAAGACATAATTGTGAACTAGTGAAGTTTGTACAGTGCTTAAACGTGTTTCAGTTCTTGAATAATAACGAATCGTACCCAGTCCACAACTCACAAATCACGTACTGCATTTTTATTGCTCTTGTGACGTTTTCAGTCATTTTAGGTGGAAACTGCGAGTTAGCGACAGCCATTCTGACTCCGGATGCTCGAGAGATACAACAATGAGGCCTGTAATTACTGCTTCAAAACAGAGGTCGTTACAGGTCAGCTGCTTCCCTCGCGCCAGCTCTTAAAAGCCACGCGTTAATTTTGTTTAACCTTCTTTCTGGTAAATTCAGGTCGTAGTGAGGGTGCGGCCATTATCCAATAGGGATTTAGGAAGGAGCAGGCATGACATCGTTCGTGTACTGGACGACAAGGTGCTGTCTGCATTCCCATGTTTTCCTTTCCAGTTCTTGTCGTTACTAACTTGCTGAGCTCGTACAGACTGTCGTTGTGCTGGATCCGGACGTGGATAAACAATACCTTGATAAGATTCAACACCGAACAAAAGAAAAGCACTTCTCGTTTGACAGGGCCTTTAATGGCGTTTCGTCCAATGTGGTGAGTTGCGAGACCACTATAAACCTGCACCTCGAGCACCTTCTGAGATTAAGGAAACATTATTATGACAATGCGCAGGAGATATACACTCCCACAGTGCAGCCTATGATTCAGGGCCTTACAGAAGGTCTAAATGCCACAGTAAGTTCCGAAAGCCTTACCCCATCGCAATCTGTCAAGTCTTGACACGTTTTCCCAATTTCAGGTCTTTGCTTATGGTGCAACTGGAAGGTGAGCAATCTGGAAACTCCTGTTCTTCCTCGAGATGTTTTCTACACGCTTGACACGGCTATGTGGCAGCGGGAAGACATGGACAATGGTTGGTAATGACGAAGATCCGGGACTCATGGTGCTAGGTTTCAATGACATTTTCAATCTCGTGAAAGGCATGCAAGTTGACCCAGGAGAGAGTGTGGACATTTCATGCTCCTACCTGGAAATTTACAATGAGGTTAGTTGACATGGCGCAGCAATTGCATCGTCAAGATGCAAATCCATTACAGCCTTGGATTCTTCGGGCTGATCATATATGACCTCTTGGTGGAATCGTCTGGAAGCTTGGAGTTGAGAGAAGATCCTGGTCAGGGAGTTTCTGTTGCTGGTTTAAAACGCATCAAGGTAATGTCAGCGGCACGTGTATGAGTGCCGTATTCTTTACCTAATCATACGTTTCGCAGGTTCAAAGTGCTGGAAAGATATTGGATTTGTTGAGACAGGGGAATCTTCGGCGGAAAACTGAGAGCACGGATGCCAACCTGACATCATCTAGGTATAAATTTCTGTTTGTCACACTGCACCCCATATGTGCTCGATTAACACAACACAAGTATGGATATTCCAGGTCGCATGCTGTCCTGCAGATTGATGTTAAGAGAGTGGTCTCGTCACGCTCAGCTGAACGCGTGATGGGAGCGAAGCTTTGCTTGGTGGATTTGGCTGGAAGGTAAGGACCCTGTCCTTTTTCCCGTGTATTGTATCTTGTGCACTGGTTTTGACACACTTGACAGTGAACGAGCTTCAGAGACAAACAACATGGGACAGCAGTTAAGGGATGGCGCCAACATAAACAAGTCTCTTCTTGCACTTTCTAACTGCATCAACGCTCTATGCCAGCAACAGAAGCGAGGGGTTGGCTACGTTCCCTACAGAAACAGGTAGTTTGAGATATAAGCCACAAAAGCATCTGCTCCGGGTCTGACTATGTATGGTTGCGTGCAGCAAGCTGACAAGATTGTTGAAAGATGGCCTCAGTGGCAATTCACGAATTACAATGGTGGCTACAATCTGCCCTGCCGCTGACCAGTACCATCACATCATCAACACTTTGAAGTACGCTGACCGCGCAAAAGAGATCAAAACACGAATCAGGGTGAGTTTGAATTGTGACGCCCTTCGATTTTCTTCAGATTGTGCTAATGCGTATCACATTCAGACCAATGTGCGAACTGTGGACTCTCAATCAGGCGACTACCTCAGAATGATTGAGAAGCTTCAGGTGTGTATTTGTTCAGTTTCATCCATCTTTTTTGTGAATGCAAATCATGATTCTTTGTCTAATGTTCCTGCCACCCAGGAGGAAGTAAGCATGCTGAAGGGTCAGTTGGCTGAGCAAGCAGCCACTTCCAGTATGAACCCTGTTGCTGATCCCTCTGGCACGTCATGGCTAGACGACATAAGTAGGCAACTGAACGAAAACGTCCAGGAGCGAATCAACATGCAAAAAGCCATGTGCGAGCTTAACGAGTGTTTGAAGAGGGCTGGTGATGAAGTTTGCCGATTGGATCAGAAGATTGCTATTTTACAGGTATTAAGTTTTGTTCTGCTGAGATAAGGAGGAAACATGTTATTGAACGATTGGTTTTTGTTCCGGAGCAGAACGAGGATGTTTCTACGAAGCTGGACGAATTGCGTCATCAGAGAGCAGCTGTCGTGGAAAGCATGTGCGAGAATGAGGAGCTGAAACTGTTATATGCGAAGGTATGTGTTTGATGATCTTCAGCAATTCAAGAAGGTGGCTTTTTTACTTCTGGGTCATTTCAGGACATCAGCAACAATGAGGTCGAAAGGGAGCTTCTTCAGAAAAGGCTGGACTCGTTTGTCAATAACCATGAGAACTCCTCATTCTTGCACATCCTCAACCAGTTCAGGTTCCTAGTAAGTTTCCAATGTTTTTGTCATATTGTGCTTTGTTGAGTCCTTTCTCAAATACTGTTCATTGCTAGCAGAGTGTGGAGATGACAGAGATGCAATTCCAATTGGCTCTGAGAGATCAGTTAATAGCGGAAAAATCATCAGCAATGAACAGCCTTTGGATGCTACTCCAAGCATCGGACGTTGACATCGAGGAGCTGCTTGACGCAGCCGTCCAGAAGGTAAGCAGTGTGCTCTCGTTTTGGATTGGAAGAGTCGGATACGGTCTAATTTTCTTTGATGTGATCTTCAGGGTGTCCCTCTGGATAGCTCTTTGTCTTCCTATATTGACGTGAAGCTGAAGGAAGCTATAGCTACCCCGAACGGCAGTCCTAAGTTTGCACAATCAGTCTTCAGAGCTGCAACACGAACTGTCCACTCAAGATTGCATCGGGTCAATACAGATCCAGCAGGATCACTATCCCGTCCGTACCTGCCATTCAGTCCGAGTGATCAAAGGAATGTTGCTGACTTTCCAACTGAGGACAAAATCAATGCAAGGGAGGATAGGGAGCAGGGCATTCCTGAAGCACCTGCAGCGAATGTGCCCTTCACCCCGAATGCAACGAATGGGAGCACGTCAGCTATACCAATCCATCAAGAACGAGACATTGACACTCTAGTTACTGAGCCTAATGCAGGAGAAGTTGGGGCCATTACGGTCCGTGAAGCAGTGCTCGCCAACACGCTTGTGACGTCTGAGGCGATATTATGCGTCAATCCGATGGAGTTGTCCGGCGCTGAGGCTGAAATGTATGGCTGTCCATCTGGAAGCACTACTCCGCCAACAACAGCGGCTATTCAAGCTTGTGCGAAGGTGTGTGAACAACATACTGACTAATTTCAGACTGGATATACATAATCACCGTTTACTGCCTTATCAATCCTTATGACTGCATTCCCATTCTTCCCTCCTTCCTTCGTCCATTGGAATCATGGGCAGGTTGTCGGCGAAGTCCCAACCTCCAGGCCCAAAACAAGCTCCCCTCGAAAACGCTCAGTTTGGCATGAAAAGCCAGGCACTTCATCAAGTCCAAGCTCACCAGCACGACGAGCTGGCTCACCTGGTGGTGCTTCGGCCACTGGACCAAGACGACCAGTGCCAAAAGAGCGAAAAATTAGCGCTTTTCACACGAAATGTTTCTGCAGCCACCATGGCAAGGATGAAGCAAAGAAGTAGCTGTTGCATAGATGCATGTGAGATTTTAGAATGTTTTGTTGTACTCAAATTACATGGCGTATGGTAGAAGAAAACTTGAAAATCTTTGAGACTGTCTAAAGCTGGAGCTTGTCGAGCGTCATGTGGGACGTCCAGCATGTAAGTTGGCATTTAATCTGTTGTGGCGCAAGGAGATTCCAGATGGTGCACAAGCGGTTATTGAGGTTCACTGTTTTGCACCGTGATGCAATGAGATTAAATGCGTCAGCCATGTTTGGTTTTCATCGTTATGCTACATACTGAACAGCTTGAGCACTATACTTCAACAATCTGCCCTTATCCACGGGCTTTTATCGATCAGTCACCGTGAGTGTGAATCGCGCCGCATTGCGCGCCAAAATCAGCGCTTCGCCCATATGCTGGCATGTGACGCGATCAGCCACAAGCCTGGCAGTAAACCTGATGAGCTCGTGGGGTGTTTGTCTAGGCACTCTGGCGATTCACGAACGACGCGCAGACACCTGCTCAGACGAAATTTCGGCATCCACGGCAACCCCTCCAATAAGCCCGACTCGCCCAATGAAATGGCACCGCCTGCTCCACACACACACTTTCCGTCAGCTAACGGGCTCCCCAACCATCACGTCAGTCAGCTCAATCCCCTTCCCACCCCAACTTTAGCGTCATGCTGTGCTGGCAATCCCGCCGGAAACGTGTTCAGGAGAAACACAGCTTCCCCGTCCGTTAGAAACCCAGTTGTTCCCATACGCAGACCGTCAAGTGCAGTTGACGGAACCCTCGTCGCCACGTTTGCAACAATTATTGAAGCAGCAGGATTTGGAGTAGCGTAGGGTGGTGCGCTCCACCTCTTACGTTCACCCTGGTGCCCAGTTCAGCCGTACAGCACCCTTTTCTCACCGCTCCCTACCCTGCTGTAGTGACCAACCACAAAACCTGTTGCACTTCCTCCAGCTCTTTCACCTGAAGGTTTCTGTTGAACTCCAGTGTTTTCCTTTCTTTGAGCTTGGTTCACGAATTTTAGTAGCCTCCGTCTATCGTTCTGTTTTTGAAAGACAGTCCGACGCCTTAGCTCGTAGTCAGTGTTTTCCGGAGCTAGCTTGTGTTGACGTTCACCATGGTTGCGAAGTGTTTAGAAGTGACTATAGGATCAACGGCTAGTTTGAAAGAGAACAAAACGGTGAATAAAATCGATCCATATGCGGTTCTATGCTACAACGGGGTGGAACGTCGCACTGACGTCGAGTGCGGTGCAGCAGGTCGAGCAGTATGGAACCACCGATTCAATTTTCTTCTCCCTGACCGCGAGCAAGATTACCCTCCAGTGAGTATTGAAACCAAAACAGTATTCGTTTCACTCAGTTTGTTTCTATTCTCTTTAGGGAAAGCTCTTTTTGTATAATTATGTAGTAGCCAGTTTTAAGTCGATGCAGCATAGTCTTGATTATTTCCTTATTGTCTTTCTTTTAATATCCTCGATTCCCTTCATTCACTAAATTACTCGTCTGCAGGAGATGGACGTTCACATCTGGGACAAGGTAAACGGCCAGGACAAGTACATGGGATTCTGCAAGGTGCACCTGGAGCAGGTCTATCTTCGCCAATCCATGGACGCCGTCTGGCCGGTGCACCAACGAAACGGCAAGCTTCTTGGTCACATCAGATTCCATTTCTCAATTCTTGTAGAAGATGTAAACGGCGAGGGTGCTCTGCCGTCCGCTCCTCCGGAAACACCTACTCCTCTCTTAGAACATCCCCGTGCGAATCGGAGGACCAACACGAGCATAGCAAAGGTTACGACTTCTGTTCAAGAACCTTCAAATAAAGCACTCGGCTGCACTGGAAACGCGCTTGGGGCGCATAATAAAGGCAAAGCTGCTGATTCTTCAGTGACTGCTGCTGCTGCTTCGAACGAGGCTTTGGAGGTGCTTTTGCTGGCCATGCGTCAAGCTCTTCTCCAGCAACAGGAACAGCAGCCACAGCAGCAGCAGAAGCAACAGCTACAGCCACAGCAGAAGCAGCAACCACAGCAGCAGTACCACCAGCAGCTGCAACCACAGCAGCAGTACCACCAGCAGCAGCAACATAAGCCACGGAATAGCCAATCCCCGGACACTCACCAGAATGCTCCGAAGATATATCAGCCTCAGCCGAAGCGTATCAACCCTGCTTCGGCAGCACCTCCTGCTGCTATGCCTTCGTCTCCCATGGGACCTCCTTCTCCTAGCTCTCTGAGATTCTCTCCGTCCAAAGCGTTCAAAAAGGTCACTGCGACTTCTAGACATGCCGTCCGTCCCGCTTCTTGTAACGGCGCTGGAAACACAACCGACTGCACTGACGGAAGGAGCGGTGCCGTCACTGCAGTTGACGGACGTCCGTCATCCGCTGACGTCAATTCGCGCGACAGTCAAACGGCCCTTACTTCGTCCGCCGTGCAGCGGTTCACTAATAATGGCGGTGCGGGCTTTCCGCCAGCCAAGCCTCTTCCGCCTCTCAGCGTTATTGGCGGCGGTGATGGCGCTAACGACGGACATGCAGCCACAGAAGGAGCCTCTGCTTTCGCACCCGTGCAACAGCGATCGGGAGCAGGTGCATCTTCCAACGGTCCCGCTTTAGCTTCTGCTCTTACCGCTTTTGCTTCTACGGCTTCCGCTTTTGGTGCTGCTCCTCCTGCCGCTTCTGCCGCTGCTTCTACTGCCGGTGGAGGCAACAGCTCTGCGGCTCAACCGCCTTCAACTCCTGATGCTCTGGCCGCTGAAGTCCTTAGCAAGGGCTGGGACCCCTCCGCCATCGCTTCGCTGACGTCAGCTGTGTTGTCAGCTTCTGGCAAAGGAACACCACAGGGCAAGAACTCTACATCCACTGTTGCTGCTGCCGCTGCTGGGACTAGGCCTGGTGGCGTATCTGCTTCCTCTGCTGCTGCGAGTGGTGCTCCTGCTGGTGCTCGTGCAGTCAGTGGGGCGAATCGTCAGGCGATCATGAACCAGGAGCTGATTGCGGAGGCCCTCTGTATGGCTCTGCTGGGCGAAGCAGGCAGGGCTGAGCCTGCAAGGAAGCAGGGGAAGAATTCTGGCCCTGGTGCTGCTGGTTCAAATGGCTCAAAACGGAGCTGGGAGCTGCAGGAGGAGAAGAGGGGAGAGGTGGGGGTGGGTGCGGGCATTGGAGCAGATGATGTGGCGGATGAGGGTCCCAAGCGGCAACGCGTTGCTTGATTACGGATGGGAAAACCGCTTTCTTGATAAGGCTATCGCCAGCGCCATAAATAATGCACGGACCAGTGCAGGGGCAATGAGAGGCCGTAATCAGAATCCGTAGCACATGATGCGGCTGAAGTTGGAATGAGCTGGGAGCTACTTGCGTTACTCCATAATTTTGCAGCATCAGTCCCAGTGATTTTGTCCAAATAAACGGAGGCACATAAGTATAGGCGTAGGTTGCTGTGTGTTGCTAACCCCAATAAGTGCCGTGCCATCACTTGTTTGCTTGTTCATGTATTTAGCATCTCTGCATCTTGATGACTTGGATCAGGTTAGCACCAGCAAATCAATCAGACCAGTTGTGTTGCAGAACCAGAAGAATGGGAACATTAGTCAAGGCCATCCCACTGAGTCGTGTATATGTAGTGTTCTCATCGCCAGTAGCTCATCCATCCACACTGGCCTTGGAATGTTGAAATTCTTGAAGTAGAAACTGTTATCCACCTTCTGTGGCCCATACCTTGCCTGCGGGCAGTTACGAAACTTTGGCCGATGCTTGTAAATCACCGACTTTTTAGTCACTTCGAACTCGCCTTTTCTCCAGCTCTTGAAGTGTAGCTTTGGCAGGGCCCGTAACGTGAAGTTGACAAATAAGTGTGTGTTAAGAAGCGGCATCGCAGGCGAGCGTTCGCAGTATCGATACTCCATAGGCTTGTTGCTCCCGTTGACTATAATAATATCAAGGTAGTTGTTAGTGGCCAATCCGCTGCACTTGCCAGTCTCCCATGGAAGATAAGGGTTGGGAACGTTTCCCTTCATGTTACAGTACACTCCGTTGATGTGACTCTGGTTGCAGACTGTTTGGAACCACGGCCAGCGCTGCAGGCAGTAGGGGAAAGAATGTGAGGGAGAAAGCGATCAAAGAATGTGTGCGTGTGCATGGGAGAGAGAGGGGGTTGGGGAGATGTGGGGATAGGAGTTGCTGCACCAGGGTGTATGTGCAGGATGTAAGAGCAGAATAATGAAAGCATATGTCCTGGTTCAGGGGACTCAATTCACTCACACAATGTGTTTAAAAGTTTTCAAATGTAGTGTATTCCCATTGACTCTATATTTACTGCAGAGCGTAACTACGTTCGTGCCATACCTGCTTGAAGACGGGTGTGTTGTAATACTTAATCCTCATGTTCTCCCAGTAGTTTCCAGGAAACTTGTTGCAGTTGTTGACGGTGGGGGTGAGGCAGGTGCACCAGCCAGGGGCCTTGAGTGCATTCACCACCAACACATGTTTCAAACGGTTGCTGCAGGAGTTGTTGGGAGGGGGGAGCGAGGGGAGTAACTTTTGATCATTCTCAAAAGTCACCAGCCAGGGGCCTTGAGAGCGTTCACCACCAACACATGTTTCAGACGGTTTCTGTAGGAACAGTCGGGAGGGGGAAGAGAGGGAAGCAGGGGATATGGCGGTAAGCTTCAGCGGGGTGAGGCAGGTGCATCAGCCAGGAGCTTTGAGTGCGTTTACCACCAAGACATGTTTCAGACGGTTGCTGCAGGAGTTGTTTGGAGGGGGGGAGAGAGGGGAGTCATTTTGTATAATTCTCATAAGTCACCACCAGCCAGGGGTCTTGAGAGCGTCCACCGGCAACACATGTTTCAGACGGTCAGGTAGGCGGTGGTAAGCTTCAAAAACCTACTGCAGAAGTTGTTGGGAAGGGGTTGAGGGAGAAGGGGAGGGGGTGGTGGTGGTGGTGGTGGTGGAAGTGCTGTGGGGTGGGGATGACGATGATGCGGCTGACATGTAAAGCAGACCCAGGTATAAACAGGTACACCACCCCCAACCTCGTTATCATGCACTATTCTCTTGAACCCACAGGCAAGTCAGCCAAGCTGTTACAGGTAAGGACTCACAATTTTCCATTGTTGACTTTGAGCCCATCCCAGTTGTCGTAACACACTCCTCCTATCACCTTCACTCCTGACGTGTTGTAATCGAGGTAGTAACAGTGGTCACCCCCCTTCACATAGTTACACTCAGCCCTGTTACCTGCGAAAAAACAATATCGTAAATTCATGAAGTACAGAGGAGAAATCTCCTGCTTGTAGACATTGTATTACACAGTTCAGCCAGCGAGCAGAATGGTTCTAGTGGTCAAATTGTAGCCAGAACAGCTTGCTGAACAGCATTACCTGCCCAGCTGCACGCCTTTAGGGCGTACCAGCCTGTGCTGTCAGAAATTTGACCGAGGGAGCTTATAGAGGGTGAAACTAGGAGCCACGTCAGATAATGGGCGAATATACAAAACGAGGAAAGTTGCAAAAGGTGCAGCAGGAAACAAAGAAGCGAAACAACAAAATGAAAGCAGCAAAAAGCGGAGAATGAGAATCTTTACCTGGATTGAACCAATGCGTGCAGTAGTAAATCCCGGCAGAATCCGCGGCTCCAGTCATATTCCTCAGTCTGCTATACACGTAGTTGTACCCGATAAACCCCAGCATGCAGTCGCCTTGATTCCGCACATCCGCTCCGCACCGAATCCCCGCGAATTCATAGTCATGCACGAAATTTTGCACAACTCTAACCCCCACTGCTCCGTTGTACACCACTAGCGGTGTATCCGCTCCAAAAACTTCATTATTCGAAACCGCGATCCCAGATCTTACTAGCTTCGTTCCGATGCCGCTAATTCCGACTCGCAACACGCCGTTGCTCTTAGCGAAGTCCCACACGCCCGTGACTTTCATGCTGTCGATTCGCGACTTCATACATCGGTACATGTCGATCCGACCGTACACGTATCCCTTCGCGATTTGCACGCCGTACGATCCATATATCCAGACCGCCGGGCAAATTACGCCTTTTCCGACCTCGGGCAGCACTTGCCGGCAGGAGGGAGAAAACTTCGTGGTCTTGATCACGAAGTTTATCCCCATTATAAGCACGTTGCTGGTGTTGTAGACCCTAATCGCCGGCTGTTTCTCGCCTGGATATGAGACGGTGTAAGCGCCGAACTTAGCGGACTGGAAGATCGTGCAGGAGAAACGCTTATCAAAGAGAATCCCTTTGCCAAGTACCATGCTGTTTTGCAGCGTCAGCACGACCGTTTGCGTAGGGTCGTGCTTCACTCGCGCCTGAATATCCGCTGGCTTCGTCACTGCGATCCTGACAGCTGTCTTCACTGGAGAACATGGCCCTTGGGCCGCAGGTGGTGCTGACGTGGAAACGGTTGGAGCTGACGTTGACATAAGCGAGGCAGATGCATATTCCATCCCAGCTGCTCCTGCGTCTGTGACTTCCGCTGCTGCTGCTACGTCGGCTCTTAATGAGTGTGACTGTAACGAAGAAAGACCGTCTATAGTGTTCTCGCTCCCACCAACTTTAATGAAGTCTCCGCTCCATGGCTTGCCGGCGTGCCACCTTCCAACCTGTCGGTGTACGCGTTTGTACCCGCCCCACTCCCTCCCATTCCCACTATCCTCACTCAACTGCCCCCTCACAAAAGCCTTTTTCTCCAGGGCGTGAGAAATAACCGTCCCTTGTTTCCCCTCCTCTTCCCCCTCCACGCCCCCGTCGTCTTCCCCTTCCTCTTCCCCCCCCGTTTCCCACTCCTCTTCCACCTCATCTTCCCCCTCCTCCCCCGCATCCTCTCTCGCTTCTCTGTGGAGCCGACCAATTCCTGGTGGCAGCGGCGTTCCGGCGAGGACGTCCCACGTGTCCTCCACGTCACCCGCGGCGCGGGCTTCCGTTATTCGGTTGAAGCCGACTCGGCCGCCGTCGCGATGGTGGCGGTGGAAAGAAGTGTGAGTGTAACCGGTAGCGACCCTAACGGATAATAACTGCACTATTAGCACAAGTACTAACGACATGGCGAGGGGTGTGGCGACAAACGAGCGAAGAATGCCCATTTCCCACGGAACTCTGGATACCGAATATGTCATACAGCAAAAGACTTCGACCATAACTGGTGCTGGTATCGCAATTCGCAATGCTCTAGTGATGAGACTAGCCTGCGGATAACAAGAGAAATTAGCGGATGTGACAAAAAAGAACTGCACTCGTAGAGCTACCAAATGCGTGGACGTCTCAACGTTTCGCAGTTAGGCAAGCTGAAGCGCTTTTGTTCGAACAAGGCATAACTACCTTCGAAGCTATTTTCAGTGTCGCTACTAGTAGACGGCAGCGCCCTCCCATCACAAATGCTCTCGCGAAACCCTCTCTTCGCGGTTGCGCGTATAGAGGTGGCGGGTGTCGAGTGGTTGGTGGTGGCTGGGCTGGACGAACTGGTAAGGTAACAGTGTCGTTAGGTGTGTTGGGAACGTCGTCAATAGCCGTAACGATAGTACACCACAAGGAAATATGTTGGCTTTAGCTTTGTTGAACTATGAGAACCAGAAATGTGGGTTTTCATTCGCGATTGTGGCTCGATAAGTGCACACGCACGTGCAGCCAACGTGACCCCGGAACCGAACCAGCCAGCGGCACCGAGACGCGCCGTAGAACTCCGAAAGCATCCTCCAGCCGAGACCGAGCCGATACAAAAACTTGTCAAGCCCTCAAGGTCTGCTTTTTTGCACATTTTGTATTCAAACACCTTATGTACTGCCCGAGAATCAGCACGTTCGGTTGTGTGCTTGATTTTTCACCGAACCTCCGGGCCGGGGCTTGCACTGACAGTCGCAGCGCAGCGCCGCAAAACAGACCGCGCCACCGACTGCCAGCAATGCCTTGGAGGTGAATTTGCCCCACGTCCGAGGAAAACATTCTTGGCGGGCTGTCAAAATGGCAGCGCACCAACAGGGTACGGAAAAAAGGTTCCCGTTTTCTCGCCCTTCCCCTCTGCTCGCTTCCTTTCCAATTTCCGTCTTCCTAGTCAAGCTTGCACAGCACACCCATCAATCAACGTTTCCTGGTGTAGCCATCCTTGTCGAACGGCTGGTCAGCTGGTGTCGCCTTGCATATGATAGCAGCATTGATAAGCGAGTGGTTCTAAGAGCATCTGGTTTAGGTTGCAAGCAAGCTCGAAGTGTTAAAATGCGCGGCATTGTGCTACAGATAGGCGTCCTGCTCGTCGCGGCCTCGGTCGCGTCGGCATGGTCAGGTCAGTCAGTCTACTACTCAGCACGTTCGATAGACTTCGCCTCTTGTTCATCGTGTCAGCATGGGCTCGGCTATTAATCCCTCTCTCCCCCTGCGTACATTCGCATTCTTCCTTCCCCTATCGACCCCCTCCATATCCGCTGTCAATTTCGCTCAACCTACTTCCCCTTCCGTATTAGGTTTGAAGTGATTTCTTGTTCCACTCACCTTCAATGACATTCGGTTAAAATCTCCGCGTTACAATAACTCCCTCCGCGCCCGTCAAAAGG
Source organism: Closterium sp. Naga37s-1 (assembly GCA_947471745.1). Taxonomy (NCBI): domain Eukaryota; kingdom Viridiplantae; phylum Streptophyta; class Zygnematophyceae; order Desmidiales; family Closteriaceae; genus Closterium; species Closterium sp. Naga37s-1. The sequence goes on from CANJKZ010000211.1 coordinate 3,238,378, forward strand.
AATCATGATCACGCTTCAGCGCCTTAACCTCTGCAGTCACATCGCTTCCTCCACTCCCCTTGTTCCTTCGTTACATTCACAGGAAATCATCCCGCCTCGATGGGCCATCATGCAGCGGGCATGGGGCACCATCACGACCCGAACATCCATCCCGACGACCCTCGTTACAATCACAATCACTTTCTCTTCCATCAGTCTGGTAACCAGCCGCCGCCCCTTCTCGACGCCGTCGCCGCTGCCGCAGCTGCTTGGGAGAGTCGATTCGCAACTACGTCGGAAGCGCCAAATGTCGCGACTGCTGAGGCTACAGCAACGGCCGAAGGAGGACTAGCAGGAGGAATAGCCTCGATTGCCGCAGCGACTGGCGGCGGAGCAACCGGAGGAAACGATAAGGCTGTGATTATAGGCCCTGTAGATATCGAGAGTCTATTTCTTCCGGAAGCGGGCAATACGGCGGCATCTGCGGGCGCGACAGCGAAGTCGGGACCCCCAGGGCCGTGCTCAAGCCTTAAGAAAGTCTACATTATCAACGTTACGAAGGTTTCGCACCTGAGCACGCGAACCATGCTCCCGCCCACCGCCACTGTTATTCTCTACCTGAAAAACGACCTGGCGCTGACCAAGGGCCTTCTGTTCAACGCGCCGTATTCGTGCACGATTCTGATGAGCGAGAAGTGGCCGGGGTTTACTATATCGAGTACGGACCTGACGAACCCGGTGATTCGCGTGTGGAACGCGAATAATTTCGTATCGATGAACGTTAACTACAAACTGCCCGTGACGGAGGGCAGCCCGGAATGCACCAACGTGCCGGAGCTAGGCTCGGGCGAGACGTGTCCTGCTGTGTCGGTGTACAAGTCGTATGGAGTGCAGATCGGCATGGTGAGTGATATTGTGAGACGCCTCATTGGTAGTTATGGAGAGCAGTTCGCATGGTGGGCACTTACTGCTTTCCTCGCTCCCCACGCCACCGTTTCACCCCCACATACCAAGTCCCTCCCGTTCGCCTATCCTCCCGCACCCATCCCATATCCCGCTCCCTTTCTAAAAAGCTTATCTCCTCCCCTTCCCTTTGTTTCTCAGGGCACGGTCTACGGGCGAGTGGACGTGCTGAGGAGCATGGTCGTTCGGATTGACTCGCTCAAGGTCACGGGAGTGCCTACCTTCAACAAGTCGCCGGGCGCCATTCGCGTTGCGATGTCGGGCTACGGCCCTGACCTCCTGCGCGCGCAGATCGTCCTCTCGAGCAACGAGGTCTTCGGTGAGTCTCGTTTCTTGCGTCTCAAAACGAGGGCTTCGGCGAGCGAGTGGATTGACGTTTTTTCTTGCTAATCATGTGTTTCAAAATCTGACTTGAGAAACTCGTTTCCCAGCCCAAGTGTTTTTTCTTGTCCTTATCACCTCTCCCTCTCCACATCCCCCCTCCCCCACCCCCACACCCCCACTCCCTCCCCCCCCACCTTTTTTCCCCTCGTTTTCTCCTCCCCCTCTTTCCGCACAGGCGTTGACACCCCGATTGTTTTGCACAGGGGCGCCGTCGGCATAACCGTTACGAACAACTTCGTGCACAATTACATTTTCGCGGGCATTCGGTGCGGCGCGGACGTGCACTACAGCGGCGACTGCATGCTGACGCGGATCAACTGGAATCGCGTGGTGGCGTCGGGGAGGAACACTAACGGGGATCACGACGCGGCGGGGATTTATTACTGCACGCACTGGTTCAACCCTGGTAAGACTGGAAACTGTAGATGTTTAAGATTCAATATTGCTCAAATACTGGATATACCACATTAGGGTTGGCCGTTTTGTGGTAGACCGTGGCACTCATGTTAAGAGCAGGTGGAGGTGGGGGAAGAGATGGGTGGGTGGGCTGGGGAAATAGAGGTGGGTGGGTGGGTGTGCGGTTTTGGTTTAGTTGACATGGGAAGGTGAGGGAAGGACACATGGAGGTATGCACTGTCACCGAAGCATTTGCAGTTGCTTGAAAAATACAATAATTTTTGAAGTTTTGAAACAACTGCTTTTCTGTCCCTCAAGGCAATTTGACCACATGCTGGTGCAAACACACAGCACACTCCCGCTCACCCTTTCCCCTGTCCTTGTGTGCACCCATTGCAGGTAACAGAGCGTTTTGCAACTATGTGTTTAACGGAGATCATTGTTACTATCTGGATTATTGCACATCTGGCGTGCTTGTGAGGGGCGGAGCTTGCATCAACACATACGACGGCATGAAAGTGAATAATGGCAAGAGGTGAGAAATATGTTCACATGAGCTGTAGTATTATGGAGCTTATCACGATCTACCCTTATAGTACCGCGTGCATAACTCTCTGCTGCGTGCATAACTCATTGCTGCGTGCATAACTCTCTGCTGCGTGCATAACTCTCTGCTGCGTGCATAACTCTCTGCTGCGTGCATAACTCTCTGCTGCGTGCATAACTCACTACTGCGTCCTCAGATCTACCCTTATATTCGACAAGTGTTGCGTGCTTGTCACTTGCTTACATGATAGACCGCAATCTCATGCCCGTTCATTCGTCCCATCATTGCACGATATGGGAGAGCTGTATTGCATGGATCGACCAAATGAATCTGCTTTATGCATGCAACACTTGCCATAAAACCGTTTCATTCACACTCAAAAACATGTTATCGTATTTTTCATCCCCCGTGCTTCCCCACTCATTAGGAACGTGATAAAGCACGTGGCAATGAAGGGCACGCAGGGATCACCTGGTTGGACCACGTGCTTTACAGTCACACTCAACAACTGCCTCAAGGACCCTGGCAGCTACTGGGAGGCCATGCGCTTGAAATACTACAACACACCTGCGATCAATGCGGTGAGTGAGACTGACAGGAAGTGAGTGAGCACATTCCTTACAGTCGCGCTTAACAAGCACATTGTTTACAGTCACGCCCAACAACTGCCTCAAGGACCCTGGTAGCTACTGGGAGGCCATACGCGAAATACTACAACACACCTGCAATCAATGCGGTAAGTTCAGCCAGGGAAATCAGCACATTTGGTACAGTCTAGCAAGCACGTACCTTACAGTCACGGTCAGCAAGCACACTCTTTACAGTCACACTCAACAACTGCCTCAAGGACCCTGGCAGCTACTGGGAGGCCATGCGCGCCAAGTACTACTACAACACACCTGCAATCAATGGGGTGAGTTCAGCCAAGAAGATCAGCACTTCTGATTACAGTGGTGTTCAACAAGCACATTCCTTACAGTCACGATCAGCACGCACATTCTTTACAGTCATGCTCAACAACTGCCATAAGGACCCTGGCAGCTTCTGGGAGCCACAAGTGAGCTGAATGATGAAACTCAGATTCTATTGTGTTATTGCAGTGAATACCACTGCGGAACAATGAGCATAGCCAATAAACATATTCCTCGTTTATCCCTCCCCTTGCGCTATCCGACATCATCCTCCCCAGAGGACATCTCTCCCTCTCTTTTCCTCTCTAACTGCCTTCCCCAAACTTTTCCCTAACTGCTTTCTGCCGAACTTTCCTCTAACCGCTTTCGCCTGAACTTTCTTCCTCCTTTTCCTTGTACCAGAGGTGGCCATGGATGCAAAATGTCTGCAAGGAGAAGTCTGCGTTCAACGGAGTGCCGTGTAACCCACCTGGAGAACCGCCAGCTAGTGAAACAGGGGCGTGCAGCGGTTACGGCACGGACAACCTCGTTGATCTGATCACTGTGAACACTTCTGGGAGGGCTCCGGATTACAAGTACTGCGAGAAATACCCCGCTGTGCCGCGACTCAATAAGGAGCATAGTATCCCGGTGCGTCCTTTTGCTGCGAAGTTCCTCAGCTACAAGCACAACAACCTTGGGCTTCAAAAGGGTTCTCCGATTTTCAAGAGGCGGCCGAACTATTTGAGCTGCCCGAAGGGAGCGACGGGCCCCCGGAAGTTTTCGACCAACTCGTACTACGTCAACTTTAATGTTCCGATGCCTGCGGGATTTCAGAAGGTGGTGGCCATGGATACCAATCACATTATTGACCGTGACCTCATCCCAAAGACAATGCGAGCACAGATGCTGGGCACTTCTGAATATTCCTGGCTGAGGAGCCAATTGGTGTGATGTGGCCTGATAATTTGAAGTAGGTCTATAGGAAGGTCATGCAATGGTAGTAAAACTTGGTTGTTTGGACAATGTGTAGTGTACGGCCTACATATATATTTGAGCTATCTATGCTAATAAAAAATATATTGGATGCAAGACTCTCTTCTTAGGGCGGGTCCAAGAATGTACGTATTTGCTGAAAACCCTACCCAACCACTTTTTTCGTCAAATAGAACTTTCTGGATCAGCGTCAAACCCTGTTCAACCGCATTCGGACGTACTCTCTGGACACGCCCTTATGCAGTACTTAAATCTTCTTTCTCTCGCAGATGTCGGTTTCTGGACGAGAGACATCGTCGCTTCGTGCACTCCGGCCAGAATCCAGGCCATTTTCATTTCCGTCGGTTTTCGCAGAAAAGTGCGTTGGCAATGCCACGTCGGTGAAGTTCGTAGAGTCAACGGGGTTCGGCTTCTGCACTCGGTCAGATAAAATTCCGCATGTGCGACTCCTGCCGCTGCTCACCGACTGCGCGCGGCTGACGTACACCCGTCCCTGAACCAAGCCAAGCCGCACATCGCAGATCCGACGGCGTGGATCACCTGGTAACTGCGACGCGACAGACCGTGTGATTCAAATCGCGGCTCCCTTGTTTCTACCTTCCCGTCGCCTCCCCTTCAACGCCAGCTTCCTCAGTGATGCCTTCCTACTTCGAAAAAATGTTCGCGAGAAATGTTCGCGAGACATGCCGCAAATGCTCCCTCCCTTGCTCATTCTCGCGAAGAACCAGTTACGAAAATGTCGTCCACACCGCCAAACGAAAGTGCCCGCCGTCACCCCCACCAAAAGCGACAGGCATTTTTCGAGTGTTTCTCGGCCACGTTTCGAGCGTGGCACGACGCAGCAGTAATTTCCGCTGGCAGTGACCAACTACTTGTAACAGCAGCAGACTACGCAACGACGATGGCGTTGTTATGAGTTCACCCGTTCCCATGCCAAACATAACTTCGATGTGAACTTCAGCCAGGCAACACTTTGGATAATTGACAGCAGTAGTATTATAAATCCGTACAATGCGTCAGTCGCGTCACGCGAACTTTCCGCCAAGTCAAGCCATTTAGGGTTTCTTCATCTGAAGGCTGCTGACATCCAGCCATTCTTCGTTGCAACACATCTGAAAACAAGTTTTGTAGCATCGAGTCTGTCGTGGATTCTCGATGGTGGCAGCGCCACACGAATATTAGTGGGATTGTTCACTATTCGTCTCGGGAATCAATTTGCGGGATCTTCGCGGATGCCTGGAAGTCGAAAACTCGGTCGCGCTGCGGTCGGCAAGAGAATGACGATCTCTAATACCTTGACCATCTGCGGGATCTTCGCCGTCATATCCGGCCTAACTTCCTGCACCGCTGTGACGGCATGGTCAGGTACGCGTTTGAAGCCATGGCAAGGAACGTGTTTCAAGGCATGACGAGGTACGCGGTATAAGCATGGTCACGTACGCGTCAAAGCATGACGAGGCACGCAGCTCAATTCATGACGAGGAACGCGTTATAAACCCAGAACAAACTAAAAAAAAAGTCAGTTGATATATTAATAAAAACCTCAAAGATTAGCAATGATAATTATTGTAATCCGGAAATAAATTAGTGCGGCCTCTGTTGACAACAGCTTGACCTGCCACCCAACCGGTTTTCTGACAACTCCCCCCTCTCCCCACACTCCCGCCCCCCTTCCCCCATCATTCTCCTTCCCCCCTCATTTTCCTCCCCCCCTCATTGTCCTTCTCCCCGTTACAGTCACAGGGCATCACCCATCATCAGTGGGTCATCACGCAGCAGGCGTGGGTCACCATCATCATTATCATCACACTACCAGCCAGCACAGCCAAGCTCTGACACACTCTTTGAGCCGGGACCCGTCTCAATACAGTCACATTCAGTACAGTCCCGACAACGAATACAGTCACGACGAGGGCGACATGCTGCGTCGGGTTGAGTCGGTGCGGCAGCAGCAGCAAGAGCGGGACAGTCAGCCCCCACCGCTCTTCACCGCTGTAGCAGCCGCTGCTGCGTCAGGCGAACCCTTCCTCCTCGACTTCCCTCTCAAAAGGACTTCTGCTGCTGCTACAGCTGCCGCTACAACTGCTGCTACAACTGCTGCTACGGCTACTGCTACAGCTGCTGCTGCTACAGCCGGAGCAACTGGGCGGCAACCCAGGAGGAGGCGAACAGTGATCATCGGGTCAGTCTCCCTGCAACGAGCCGCTACAGCCGCAGGATACCAGCCGTCCAAGTCCCGCCCACAAGGCTCCTGCTCATCGCTCAAGAAAGTCTACATAATCAACGTGACCTCTGCTGCTGATTTCGCCGCCCGTGCCTCCCTCCCGCCCACCACCACTGTTATTCTGTATTTACGGAACGATCTGACGCTGCCTAGAGGGTTGTTTTTCCGTCGGCAGCAGTCGTGCACGATCCTGATGTCGTCGAAATGGCCCGGTTACACGCTCACGGGTGGTAACCCTATGTACCCGGTGCTGCGCGTGTGGAACACAAACAACTTCGTGTCTATGAACGTGAATTATTACCTGCCGGTGAAGGAGAGCAGTCCTGAGTGCACCACTGTGCCTGAGCTGGGGAAGGGAGTGACCTGCCCGACAATCTCCATCCATCGTTCCTACGGCGTGCAAATCGGAAAGGTGAGCCTTTCACCTTTGTGTTTGGTCTGGTCATTACTCACGCTCGTGTAGGGTAAGGTGAATGTCGATGAATGTGAATTACTACCTGCCGGTGACGGAGAGCACTCCCGAATGCACCACTGTGCCGGAGCTGGGGAAGGGAGTGACGTGCCCCACGATCTCGATTCACCGCTCCTACGGCGTTCAGATTGGCAAGGTGAGCCTTTCACTTCCCTCGTATCCCTGGTAGTATTTACGCCTGTGCCTACGAATGTGAATCACTACCTGCCGGTGACGGAGAGCACTCCCGAATGCACCACTATGCCGGAGCTGGGGAAGGGAGTGACGTGCTCCACGATCTCGATTCACCGCTCCTACGGCGTTCAGATTGGCAAGGTGAGCCTTTTACTTCCCTCGTATCCCTGGTAGTATTTACGCCTGTGCCTACGAATGTGAATCACTACCTGCCGGTGACGGAGAGCACTCCCGAATGCACCACTATGCCGGAGCTGGGGAAGGGAGTGACGTGCTCCACGATCTCGATTCGTCGCTCCTATGGCGTTCAGATTGGCAAGGTGATACTCAGCCTTGTGTCTGGACATGATTCACACTCGGGTCGATGAACGTGAGTTACTACATGCCGGTCAAGGAGAGCAGTCCCGAATGCACCACTGTGCCTGAGCTCTAGGGAAAGGAGTGACATGCGGCTGGGCTCACTCACTCATGTGACATGAGTCACTGGAGTGCCTTTCTCTCTGTGTCTCATCCCACATTCCTCCACTCTCACACACTCCCTTCTTCCCTCTTCTCACTCTCCCACAGGGAAACATCTTTGGGCGAGTGGACGTGTTTAGGAGCATGGGTGTACAGCTCGATTCTCTCACGGTCACTGGAGTGGCTTCTTCTTCTGTCTCATTCCACATGACATCAAGCTCCCTCATGCCTTTACTCTCCTCTCTACTCCATTCACCACTCTCACCCAGACCCCAGGGTACCATCTTTGGGCGAGTGGACGTGTTTAGGAGCATGGGTGTACGGCACGATTCCCTCACGGTCACTGGAGTGGCTTCTTCGTCTGTCTCATTCCACATGACATCAAGCTCCCTCATGCCTTTACTCTCCTCTCTACTCCATTCACCACTCTCACCCAGGCCCCAGGGTACCATCTTTGGGCGAGTGGACGTGTTTAGGAGCATGGGTGTACGGCTAGATTCTCTCACGGTCACTGGAGTGGCTTCCTCTCACCCACACTCCCCTGACGTTCTGTCGCACGTGCTTCCCTTCATTCTCTCCCACAGGGAAACATCTTTGGGCGAGTGGACGTGTTTCGGAGCATGGGTGTGCGCCTGGACTCACTCACAGTCACCGGACTGGCTTCCTTTGACAAGTCCCCGGGGGTGATTCGAGTGGCCATGTGCGCGGCTGGTCTGGTTAACGGTCTTCCCCTTGCTTCATACGTGCCTGCCTTCCCTCACCTCGACTGTGTGCGGATCGCAGGGCAATATTTTCGGGCGAGTGGACGTGTTTCGGAGCATGGGTGTGCGCCTGGACTCACTCACAGTCACGGGAGTTTCTTCCTTTGACAAGTCGCCTGGAGTGATCCGAGTGGCCATGTGTGGGTACGGGCCTGGCCTGCTGCAAGCCAACATCGTCATCTCCAACAACGAGGTGTATGGTGAGTCAACGAGAGTCAACGAGAGTCAATGGGGATCAAGGTCACAGGAGGAGTCGCCTGGGGTGATCGGAGTGGCCATTTGTGGGTACGGGCCTTCGCTGCTACAAGCCAACATCGTGATTTCCAACAATGAGGTGTATGGTGAGCGGTGCTATTACCACCTGTGGTCAACAGGAGTCAACCAACATCGTGATTTCCAGCAATGAGGTGTATGGTGAGTGGTGCTATTACCACCTGTGGTCAACAGGAGTCGACCAACATCGTGATTTCCAGCAATGAGGTGTATGGTGAGTGGGACGTCTCCTCGAGTCAAGGAAAGTCAACGCGAGTCATCAAGAGTATATCCCTCGCGACACTTTTCGCGGGCATCTGGTGCGGCGCCGACCTGCATTACGGCGGTGACAGCATGCTCACTCGTGTCAAATCCAGCTTCGTGATCCCCTCTGCGTGCATTGAGGTGTATTTTGGGGCGCCTCAAAATACACCTCAATGCAAGCATTTTCTAGGTGCCTCAAAAGGCGCCGACCTGCATTACAGCAGTGACAGCATGCTCCCTCGTGTCAAATCCAGCCTCGTGATTCCCCTCTCCTCTCCCCTCTCCCCTGCTGCTCTTATTCCCACTCCCCCCGTTCGCCCCTGCAGGCGTCAACACTCCCATTGTCCTGCACAGGGGAGCGGTGGGCATCACAGTGACCAACAATTACATTCATGACAACATTTTCGCTGGCATTCGGTGCGGCGCGGACGTGCATTACAGCGGCGACTGCATGCTCACGCTAACCCGCATCAACTCCAACCTCATCCTTCCCCTCCTCTTATGCTCAATCCACTCTTTTCTCCCTGACCTCCTGCCCCCACCTTCCATGTCCCTTCAGGTGTGAACACCCCCATTGTGCTGCACAGGGGAGCAGTCGGTGTTACCGTTACCAACAACTACATCCACGATTATATATTTGCGGACATTCGCTGCGGCGCGGACGTGCATTACAGCGGTGACTGCATGCTGACGCGCATCAACTCCAACCTCGTGATTTCCTCTGGGAGGAACCTGAACGCCCTGGTTCAACCCTTCGCCCCCCTTTTTCCCCCCGTTTTCACTCTTTCCCTCGCCTGCAGGCGTGAACACTCCGATCGTCTTGCACAGGGGAGCAGTCGGCATTACCGTAACCAACAACTACATCCATGATTACATTTTCGCCGGCATTCGCTGCGGCGCGGACGTGCATTACAGCGGCGACTGCATGCTCACTCGCATCAACTCCAACCTCGTGATCTCCTCTGGGAGGAATCTGAACGGGGACTATGACTCGGCAGGGATCTACTACTGCACGCACTGGTTCAACCCTGGGAACTCCGCGCTCTGCAACTATATTTTCAATGGCGACCACTGCTACTATCTGGATTACTGCACGTCGGGCGTGCTTGTGCGGGGCGGAGCGTGCGTGAACACATACGATGGCATGAAAGTGAATAACGGCAAGAGGTGAGAAGCAGCCTTGGGAACTCCGTGCTGTGCAGTCATGGGTTCATTCAAGCATTGCCTTGAAAACCCCCCATTTGTTACCTATTTGCCGCAGCATGTTGACTTTTGAGTCGACTCAAAGGTCAACCTTGGGAACTCCGTGCTCTGCAGTGTTGGGCTCAAGCACTGCCGTACTGTTTGAGGTTGATTTTGAGAATTCTTAAAATCAACCTCGTACATAAGCCCCCAAACAAGGGAGGTACATACACCCCATTCTTCTCTTCCCTTGCCTCATCAGCCCCCTCTGCCCAACTACTCTCATTCTTCCCCCACTTGCCATACTGCCCTGTACTGCCCTGTACTGCCCTGTACTGCACTGCATCCCTTCCTCCCTCGTGTGCATGGTAGGAACGTGATAAGGCACATCGCAATGAAGGGCACGTAGGGGCCGCTGGGATGGACGTCGTGCCTCACAGTGACGCTCAAATTACTGATTGAACGACCCCCCTCCACCGTACTGCCCTCCCCTCCTCCGGTGCTGCCCTCCTCTCCTCTGTGTCAAATGCAGGAACGTGATAAGGCACATCGCGATGAAAGGCACGCAGGGGTCGCTGGGATGGACTTCTTGCCTCACAGTGACTATCGATCGCTGCTTGAATGACACCCTTGGCTCCCCCTCTTCCCACCGCTCTGCACCGTACTGCCTTCCTATGCAGGAACGTGATAAGGCACATCGCGATGAAGGGCACGCAGGGGTCGCTGGGATGGACGTCGTGCCTCACAGTGACCGTCAACAACTGCTTGAAGGACCCCGGGGATTATTGGGAGGCGATGCGCGTGAAATACTATAACAGCGATAGGATCAACCGGGTGAGTGAGAGCAATACAGCAGAGGTAGAACAGGGGTGCATACAGCATATAGGCGATGCGCGTGAAATATTACAACGGTGATCGCATCAACCAAGTGAGTGAGAGCAGAGCAGCAGAGGTTCGGCTGTGGTACAGCAATGGTAGAGGCAAATGCGTGCAGCAGGCTACCACTGGAAGGGAGTCAGGGAAACACCACAACTAACACAGGTAGAATCACAAGGGGTGAGTGAACGTAACACTGCAAGCAAGTGTAAATTCACCTACCAAGTCACCAAGTCACACTTACCAAGTCACCATTGTTGCTCACCCCTTTTTCTCTCCTCAGGATCATGTGTGTGCAATGCAAGCTGATGAGTCCCTTCCCTTCCCTCCTTCCTCCTCTCCTCTCTCCCATCCCTCACTTCCATATCTCTCCCATCCCTCACTTCCATCTCTCTCCCATCCCCTTACCCTCTTTCTCTTCCCCCTCATTATTGTCACATCCAGCTCTGGCCTTGGATGAAGGACGTGTGCAAAGAGACATCGGCCAATGGCGGCGTGTCATGCAACCCGCCAGGTCAGCCGGGTGCTGACGTCACTGGTGCATGCAGCGGGCTGGGAACCGACAATCTCATCGACCTTATCGCAGTCAACACCACCGATTACGGCCTCGACTGGAAATATTGCGATAACTACACTGTTACGGAGAAGTTAAATACTCAGGTTAACGTCACGCTGAATCGCCCTTACGCTGCGGGATTCCGGAATTACCGGCGGAACGATTTGGGGCTTAAAAATACGTCGATGATTTTGAAGTTTCGGCCGAATTATTTGAGCTGTCCGCTAGGACGCGCCGGGCCAAGAAAGTTTTCGGAGAAGTCTTTTTACAGGGGTTACAATATTCCGATGCCGTGGGGATTCCGGAAGGTTGTTAGGATGGACGCAAAACATATTATAGACCAGGATTTGATTACTCCGACGGTTAGAGCCCAGATGATGGCGGCTGGTGATGGGGAGTATTCATGGTTGGGTCAGCCATTCCTTGTAGGAAGCTAGATGCGTGTTCAGTGCTTCATAGCATTTAATAACTGGATGTGGTGGCATGGGAGGGTGACAATAGAACCATCATGTGCGTTCCAGTTTGCGTAATGGTCACATGAATAAATGTTTCATAAACCCTTGTATTTCAATGCTCCCAGCATGGGGTTTTGCTTCCAACATACATTCCAAGATCATGAACTCTAGCGTGAATTGTCTTCTTCATAAACGCAACCAGCAAATTTCCAATTTCATTTACTATCTCACCTGCCTGCGCTGCTATTTGGGTAACTCTGTTATCGAATCTCCCAGAAGGGGAGAATTGTTTGGACGTGGTCATTGATGTAGCGCCGCTCACGCAGCATAGAACCCACCGAACCGAGCCAAACCAAGTAATCAGCTTCGGCACCTCCACTGCTGCACGCCCCGTAAGGGCAGCGCCCTCCCCAGCCAACGAGGGAGCTGCGACCTGCGTTCGGTGAGCCGCCGAAGCGTGCCAGACCTTCGCGACTCGGCGTGGTCGTTGGACCTTCGACGATTGCTCCTACAACACGCAAGCGGCTTTTTATGAAGGGCCGCTCTTAGCTCTTACCACTTTGAACCGTCTTAGATAGTTTATTTCACTCTGAAAATATATTAGCACCGTGAAGAACCGTGGTCTAAAAGTCGTTCCGTCAAATGATCTCCCTTAGCGAAAACACCTGCGATGGGGTCAAGAAGGATTGGCGAGAGATTCTCCGTCACCCTAATCGGTCCTACCTGCTACGCGCCATTACTCACTCTGCTGTGCTGCCAGTCTAGTAGTCCCTTCTAACTGCCACTCAACTGCGCCTTGACTGATAGTGGGTGTAACGCCGGTTGTGCCGATCCCTTCAACTCGTGTTAGCTTTTGGAGTGCTGTACGTACCTAAGGCGCATGTTCGTATATTTTATGACTAGCTCTGCTGCTTCGCTCGATGGAATGTTGTTCCTTCCTAAGCTATACTGACAGGGGTATTTCTTGTTTTCACGGTTACTAGGTCGGGAGCTTGTATGGGTCCCAAGAAAACGATGCGCCGGTTTTCGGTTTTTTATTTCGTGATAGTTGAGCAACAGTAACTTAGCGAGGGTCGCTTTTATCGCAGATTGAGATGTTACCATATCGGCAATGAACGTCGAAACCGATAAATTAGGGGCTTTGAGTAGACCACGTAGACCACTATTTTCCTTGCCATTTTGAGTGCTGTTTCCTCGATATCAGCTGTCTCGGTACAGATTTCGGTCCGATCGTTCTCCAGTTTTGTGTTTTTTCCAGAGATCATGCGGCCGTTGCGTCTTCGACGCGCGACCTCGTTACTGGTTGTCGCGTTTTCCTGCCTGTGCTGCTGCCGGCTCGCGTCCCCGTCCGGCGCTGCTATTGGTAGCCACCTGACACGTGGCAATCGTAACAGCTTCTTCCCTACCCCCCGCCCGCACGGACGCTGGTTATCTGACACGTGGCAAGCGGGCCCCGAACAACCTGACACGTGGCAAGAGACGGGATTGGTAGAGTCAGGAAGCCGTAAGAAAGCCGACACAGTCGCAGACGCACGGATTAAAGACAGCTCGCAGAATAAAGACGTATGGAATCTCGAGACGCGCTTAGACTACGAGACCGTGCCGCCATGGAATCAGGACGATGATGCGGAGCTTATTTCGCAAGAGAAGGGAAAAGGGGAAGGGAAGGGGGAGGGGGAAGGGGAAGGGAAAGGGGAAGGGGAGGGGGAGGGGGGAGCGGCGGGCGAGAGAAGAAAGGCGGAAGTCGCGGGAGAGTTTAATCTGGAGTCCCTGGAGGGGTTGGGTGAACGGCACGGGGACAGTGGGGTCAGTGGGGGCGAAGGGGGAGGGGGAGGGGGAGGGGGAGGGGGAGGGGGAGGGGGAGGGGGAGGGGCGGGGGAGGGGGAGGGGGAGGGGGGGGGAAGGGGCGGGGGAGGGGGAGGGGAAAGGAGAGGGGGAGGGAATGGGGTAGCAAAAGGGGGAGGGGGCGGGGGAGGCGGTGGAGAAGGAGAGGGAGGGGGAACGGGAGGCGGGAGGCGGAGGGGGGAGCAGCGGCTGTTCAAGGGGGATCTTGCAGGCGGGCTGTTGGTGCGGTGGCATGGCGGCACAGGCGCGAGTGACCAACCCAGTGACTCGCGCAAGGGTGTTAACTCGCGCCAACCCAGCGACCTGAGTCGAGGTGGTGACGGTAATAGCGATGCTGTTGCCACTGCTGCTGCTGTGGGTGCTGGTGCTACTGGCGGTAGTGCTACTAGCGGTGGTGCTAATACCGACGGCGGTGACAGCGGGGATAGGCAAGACAGGGACTGGTTTATGAGGGAGTGGGGGCGCAGCGGTATGGTGCAAGATGGTGCTGCGAACGATGGGAGTGATGGTGATGATGGTGATGATGGTGAAGGGCGGGTTGCTGTTGCTACTGCTGTGGATGATAGTGCTAGTAACGGTGGTGATAGCACCATCAGTCGTAGCAGGGGTGGTGGTGGTAGCAGCAGCAGCGGGGGGGACGACAGGGACTGGTTCATGAGAGACTGGGGGCGCAGCGGTATGGTGCAAGATGCCGCTGAGATCGATAGGGATGGTGATGGTGGTGATAGTGCCGATGGGCGTGTTGTTGTTGCTGCTGCTGTGGATGATAGTGCTAGTAACGGTGGTGGTAGCACCACTAGTCGTGGCAGGGGTGGTGGTAGTGGCAGCAGCAGAAACGAATGGGGAGACAGGGACTGGTTTATGCGAGAGTGGGGGCACAGCGGTATGGTGCTAGATGGTGCAGTGACCGATGCTGATAATAATGGTGCTGGTAGTGATAGTGATGGTGATGGCAGTGTTGCAGTTGCTGCTGCTGTGGATGATAGTGCTAGTAACGGTGGGGATGACAGTAGAGAAGACAGGGACTGGTTCACGAGGGAGTGGGGTCACAGCGGCATGGTGCAGGATGGTTCTGCGACCAATGGGGGTGATGGTGATGGTGATGATTCGGATGCTGATGATGAGGAAAACGGTGTAAGCAGCCACGCTTTTAGTGATGAAGGCAGGAAGGATAATCCCATGGCTACAGTAGCATCCGCGTTTGAAGCAGCTTCTGCTGGTGCTGATGTTTCTTACTATGTTGCGGATTATGGAGTCAGCAGTCAAGGCTTAAGCGATGAAGGCAGGGAGGAAGACCCTATGGCTACAGTAGCATCCGCGTTTGAAGCCGCTTCTGGTGGTGCTGATGATACTGCTGCTGCTGATTATGATGATAATTATGATTATGGAGTCAGCGGTCAAGGCTTAAGCGATGAAAACAGGGAGGATAACCCCATGGCTACAGTAGCATCCGCGTTTGAAGCAGCTTCAGGTTTCGACTATAGGAGTGACAGCAGCAGCAGCAGCAGCAGCAGCAGCAGCAGCGGTGATAGTAACGGGAGTGATATCATCAGCGGTGATAGAAGCGAAGGTGCTAGAATGGTAGCTATGGCAGAACGCGACATTGCCGAAGCTCGCACCGAGCCTAGCCTAGGTACGGGTCCGAACCTGGTGTGGCCTCTGGACGACAGAGGAGGAGGTAACCAGGCCAGCAGGTACGGTAGAAATGACGATGGTTCTGGTGACTCTGCGCTTGATGCTGCTCCTGGTGAATCTGATGCGGGGAGTGCTGCTGCTAATGCGGACGGCATGGGGTGGAGCAAAGAGTACGGATTAGAGAAAAGCGATACGAGTGAAGAGAGTGAAAGGAGTGAAAGGAGTGAAGGGAGTGAAAAGGGTTCCGGACTATTCACACCCATGTTTGGCCCGAAGTTTACAGATGCAGAATTGACAGCAATGGCTGCAAGGGATGCGGCAGGGGCTATTGGGCACCTGGGGTTGACCCCTCAACCCCGGTCAACTGACTCAACCAAGTCAACCGAGTCAACTGACTCAACCAAGTCAACCGAGTCAACTGACTCAACCAAGTCAACCGAGTCAACTGAGTCAATCAAGTCAACCGAGTCAACGGATGAAGAGCTAGTAGCAATGGCTGCAAGAGATGTGGCAGGGGCTATTGGGCACCCGGGGTTGACCGCTCAACCACGGTCAACCGAGTCAACAGAGTCAACAAAGGGGAGCTCTGGCTTGGGGCCTTTCACTTGGCCTTTGGATGTTTCTGGCACTGTTGACTCTGCTGGTGCTGGTGATGCTTATAACGAGGATGGTTATGGTGGAGTGCTTGATGCTGCTGCTGTTGATGGAGCTGACACTACGGAGAGGAGCGGAAGTGACAATAAGGAGGATGTGGTTAAAGAGGAGAGTGACAATAACGGGGATGTGACTGAACGGGGTCGTGATTATATGGCTCTTGCTGCTAAGGACGTCTCGTTTGCGCTCATTCCACGTGGAAGCAGCCCATTGGACGAGAAGAGAGGGGGGAAAGGGGGCAAGGAACAGTGGAACAAGGAGGGGGCAGCGGAGGGAGGTGTAGGGGGAGCAGAGGAAGGGAGTGTGAAGGAAGCAAAGGGAGGGAGTGTGAAGAGGGAAAGGGTAGAGAAGATGAAGGGAGCAGAGGGATGGAGGGTAGAGGGGGCAGCAGCAGGGAGGGTTGAGGGAGCAGCAGCAGCAGCAGGGGGAGGGTTCAAGCGCCATCCTAACACACCCATGCAACCACAACGCAGCAGCAGCAGCAGCAAACAAAGCAGCGGTCAAGGCAGCAGAGGCGCTACGAAACAACGCTTGCCGGCCAAGCTCAAAGGCCCCGTCCCGTTCCCATTCACCATCCTGCCGCCCACAACCAACCCCATGGCCGGCATTCTCACGTGGCCCGTCACTTCAGTCCAAAACAGCAACAGTGCCGGCGACACCTCACCACCCCCCTCCTCCTCCCAGAATCCCTCCCCTTCTCGCCAGCCCGCTGTCAAACGGCCGAAAGGCGGCTGCACGAGCCTTAGAGCAGTCTACGTCCTAAACATCACCACTCCCGCCGATTTCAACCTCCGGTTACAAATCCCTCCCAACGTAACCGTCGTCATGTACCTTCAAAACAACCTAGTTCTCTCCTCGGGATTGGTTTTCGGCGTGGGGTTTTCGTGCTCGCTGCTCATGTCTACGGTCGGGATGTGGCCTGGGTATACCATAGAGTATCCCGGGAGTGACATGCCGGCTTTTAAGGTGGAGAATGCGAGTAACATCGTGTCGGTGAATGTGAATTGGAAGGTGGGGGTGGCACCGGGGTCGGCGGCGTGTGTGGGGTTTCAAGGGGCGGACAAGACGTCAGTATGTCCGGCGATCGCCATTCACCGATCGTACGGCGTGCAAGTGGGAGCGGTGAGAATCGACCTCGCCTCCTCTTCCCTCACCTCCCTTGCTACCATCTTTCCGCCATCAGTCTGCTTCTGCTCTGACGGCAGCCTCCATCCGTTGCCTCCCCTGTGACCCCTGCTCCTTCCCTCTCCTCCTCCCGTTGCCTCCCCTGTGACCCCTGCTCCTTCCCTCTCCTCCTCCCGTTGCCTCCCCTATGACCCCTGCTCCTTCCCTCTCCTCCTCCCGTTGCCTCCCCTGTGACCCCTGCTCCTTCCCTCTCCTCCTCCCGTTGCCTCCCCTGTGACCCCTGCTCCTTCCCTCTCCTCCTCCCGTTGCCTCCCCTGTGACCCCTGCTCCTTCCCTCTCCTCCTCCCGTTGCCTCCCCTGTGACCTGCTCTCTCCCTCTTCCTCTCCTGCAGGGCACGGTCTATGGCGGAGTAGACGTGGTTTGGAGCATGAACGTGAGGGTCGACTCTCTCAAGATCACCGCGCCAGCCCTCCCCCTCTCCATCCCCTCCTCTTGTTGTCACTGACCTCTGGTGTTACCCCCAACTATGTGAGTTCTACTTTTGAGAATTCTCAAAAGTAAAATTCGCCTTTTCTTGTTGTCACTGACCTCTGGTGTTACCCCCAATCTCCCCTCCCGCACCTTCTGCCCTGCGTCACCCACACAGGGCACGGTCTATGGCGGAGTGCGGAGCATGAACGTGAGGGTCGACTCAATCGAGATCACCGCGCCAGCCCTCCCCCTCTCCATCCCCTCCTCTTGCTGTTACCTGTGGCGTAACCCGTTTCTCTCCCCTCTTCTGCCCTCCACCTTTCCGCACCCAACAGGGTACAGTGTACGGCCGAGTAGACGTTGTTCGGAGCATGAACGTGAGGGTCGATTCCCTCAAGATCACAGCCCCATCCCTCCCCTCCGTCGCCTCCCCCGCGCACATCCGCGTCGCGCTATCCGGCATCGGCCCGTCGCTCCTCAAATCCAACGTGCTTATAACGAATAACGAGGTGTACAACGCGCGGATCGGCATCGTCCTACACCGGGGCGCGGTGGGGGTGGCGGTGGCGAGTAACTACGTGCACGGGTTCACAGGCGCGGGGATCATGTGTGGCGCCGGGCCGAGATTTGTGGGAGACTGCATGCTGGTCAATGTCTCCAACAACGTTGTCCAAGCTCCCTGGGGTGCCATGCCTGGCGCTGGGAAAGCGATTGGAATCGTGTTCTCAACCCACTGGATCAACCCAGGTAAGGCCCCTTCGTTCCCTCCTCCCTATTGGGAAGCAATGAGCCTTAAATACTCTCCTTAAATACACTGTAAGCTCGCTATAGTCTTGCTATAGTTTGTTTTCTGCAGTCTCCTCCGTTAACTGTTGAGAGGAGTTGGGGACCTATTGGGAGGTGATGCCGCTCAATCACTACAGTTCCCTTGTTATATACACTGTATGCTCGGTATAGTCTGGCTTTCGTTTGAGGCGCCTCAAAAGTCCTCCCTTCCCCTCCTCTCCCTCTGGGTCCCCTTTGCTGTATGAATGAATTCAGCATATGCTCTCTAATTTTACCCTCTGCAACTTATCTGACCCCCCAATTCTTATAGAATATGTTCCTTCGTTCCCTCTTCACCCCACAGGCCTACCCCTATATGCAGCAGATCTGCACCCAGACCGAAGTGAATGGAGGCATGCATGCTATATATTGGAAGCTCATTCTTTTCTCCTGCCACACCTTTCCACCCTCCTATCCCTCGTGGTACCCAATCCCTCTTTCCCTCCTTACAGGCCTACCCCTATCTGCAGCAGATCTGCACCCAAACCGATGTGAACGGCGGCATGGTATGCAACCCAGACTTCGGGCTTAACGCTACAACCACTGGCAACTGTAGCGGGTTGCCCACGGAGAATAATATCGACCTGGTTACCGTCAGCAACAACACGGAGTCTATGGGTTACGAAAACTGCTTGACTGTCGATAACATCGACATTTTGAGCAACCTCACGCAGATTCCCATTCCTTACCCAAAAAAGGCCGGTTTCCGTAATCTCCGCCGCAACGATTTCGGATTGAAGACTGCCTCGTTGCTCTACAAGTTCCGACCAAGGTTTAAGAGCTGCCCGAGAAGATACTCCGGTCCTCGCAGGCTATCACTTAATTCTTACTTTTGGAACTATAACATCCCGAGACCAGCTGGCTTTTATATGCTGCTCTCTATGGGATCTAATCATCTAATTGACAACTCATTAGAGTAAACCTTTGGCGGTTGTACCATGGTGCAACGTCTTTGTAAATTCTCATGTGTTATATAGTTTCCTATGGGCTTTTTGGGTTCCGTAGCAACCTTATACATTTGGTTTCACTTTTTGGGGAACTGACCGTGAACAGTGATTTTTCCCTGCCCGTTTGGGAAAAAAATACTGTTCAACTTTCTAGTTGCCCCAAAAATGTGAAACCAAATGTAACCAGTAATTCCATAGTCGTCGATAAGTACGGCGAATGGAACAATTGGTTGGACACGAACGTGTACAAAAACTGACCCAAACGACAGCACACGAACTTGTACAAAAACCAGAAACACCAGTTGTGAGTGCTTCGAAGCTAATGCTAGAATGCATCGTTAATGCAACTGCGATTGATCTGGTATGGAAGAGGCAACCAAAGCTGCCCCACCAACGATCACAACCGCAATTGTATACACGAGGCACTTAGCACTCACCCCGAAACAGAGCCACACAACTACATAGCCTACAGGTACTCACACACATACGCAGATAGAAAAACACGCAGAAACATACAGCTAATACCAAGCATGCAACCATAACCAATGAAGTTCACCAATTGATAAACCATCGCTACCTTGCCCCCCATTCCCCTCCCTCCCCCCCTCCCTGATCTCCCTTAACCCTCCCTACACCCCTCCGTCCCTCCTTCCCTCATCTCCCTCCCACTCCCTCCCTCATCTCCCTTCTCAGCTCACGCGCCCTGCACAAAGCGAAAACAGAGAAGTTCACACACACACGGCCTGCACACAGCAAAAAACAGAGAAGCAAACACACACACGGCCTGCACACAGCAAAAACAGATAAGCAAACACACACACTGCCTGCACACAGCAAAAACTGAGAAGCAAACACACACACGGCCTGCACACAGCAAAACAGAGAAGCAAACACACACACGGCCCGCACACAGCAAAAACAGAGAAGCAAACACCTTAGAAGCCGACACACTAAACACTAGTGCAGAAAGCGACACTCCTTTGCATAAGTAGTCCCAGCTGCCCAAGCACCAGCAGAAGAGATGCTAGTGCATATGCCCCAGCGTGCTCATAAAGCTCTCTCGTGCGTTCTCTCACGCACTCTCTCACGCACTCTCTCACGCACTCTCACGCACTCTCTCACGCGCTCTCTCACACTCGCTCACGCGCTCTCTCACCTGCTCTTTCAGGGCTCTCTCACGTGCTCTCACACGCTCTCACGCGCTCCCTCACGCGCTCTCTCACACTTTCTCTCACGCGCTCTCTCACGTGCTCTCTCACGCCCTCTCTCACGTGCGCTCTCACGGACGCTTTCACGCGTCTCTCAAGCGCTCTCTCACGCGCTCTCTCCATGCTCTCTCACGCGCTCGCTCACGCGCACTCTCACGCGCTCTCTCATGTGCTCTCTCACGCATTCTCTAATGCGCTCTCTCACGCGTTCTCTCACACGCTCACTCACGAGCTCTCTCACGCACGCTTTCACGCACGCTTTCACGCGTCTCTCACGCACTCTCTCATGCGCTCTCTCACGCGCTCTATCACACGCACTCTCACGCGTTCTGTCACGCGTTCTCTCACGCGCTCTCTCACGCGCCCTCTCATGCTCTTTCTCATGCTCTCTCTCACGCGCTCCCTCACGCGCTCTCTCACGCGAACTCTCATGCGCTCTCACGCACTCTCTCACGCTCTCTCTCACGCGCTCTGTCACGCACTCTCACGCGCTCTCTCACGCCCTCTCTCACGCCCTCTCTCACGTGCGCTCTCGCGCGCGCTTTTACGCGCGCTCTCTCACGCGTCTCTCACGCGCTCTCTCACGCACTCTCTCACGCGCTCTCTCACGCGCTCCCTTACGCGCTCTCTCACGCGCTCTCTCACGCGCTCTCTCACGCGCTCCCTCACGTGCTCTCCCACGCGCTCTCTCACGCGCTCTCTCACGCGCTCTCTCACGCGCTCTCTCACGCGCACTCTCATGCACTCTCTCACGCGTCTCACTCGCTCTCTCACGCGCTCTCTCTCACGCGCTCTCTCTCACGCGCTCTCTCTCATGCGCTCTCTCACGCGCTCTCACACGCGCTCTCCCACGTGCGCCCTCACGTGCTCTCTCTCACGCACTCACTCAAGCGCACTCTCACTTGCACTCTCACGTGCACTCTCACGTGCACTCTCACTCGCACTCTCGTTCGCTCCCTCACGCGCACTCTCATCCGCACTCTCACGCGCTCTCTCACGCGCACTCTCACGAGCTCTCTTACGCGCACGCGCACTCTCACGCGCACGCGCACTCTCACGCGCACGCGCTCCCTTACGCGCATGAGCTCTCTCACGCGCTCCATCACGCGCACTCTCAGGAGCACTCTCACTCGCACGCGCTCTCTCACGCGCTCCCTCACGTGCTCTCTCGTGCGCTCTCTCGTGCGCTCTCTCGTGCGCTCTCTCGTGCGCTCTCTCGTGCGCTCTCTCGTGCGCTCTCTCGTGCGCTCTCTCACGCGCACTCTCACGCGCGCTTTCCTGCGTGTTCGCTCCCGTGTACATGCTCTCCCTCGCGCTCCGTCTCTCCCCTTCGTCAAATGAAAGTGCAATGCGAGAGGAGACCAATCTACACAAAAACTTTACGAGGAGAGCAAAGAAAACAAAAAAGAGGGGAGGGAGGGGGGGAGGAGAATTCAGTGGGGGAAGGGAGGATGAAAGGACCGGGAACGCACCTGATAATAACGGTGCCTCAGAAAACAACCCGCGCTGGCGCACCAACCCGCGCTCGCGCACCAACCTGCACTCGCACACCAAGTCTCGCATGCGCTCGTGCACCTGTCGCCGGAGGCGACGGCGGGGAGGGAAGGAGAGGCGACGGCGGGGAGGGAAGGAGAGGCGACGGCGGGGAGGGAAGGAGAGGCGACGGCGAGGAGGTTTGAGAGGCGACGGCGGGGAGGAGGGAGAGGCGGCGGCGGGGAGGAGGGAGAGGCGACGGCGGGGAGGAGGGAGAGGCGGCGGCGGGGAGGAGGGAGAGGCGGCGGCGGGGAGGAGGGAGAGGCGACGGCGGGGAGGAGGGATACGCGACGGCGGGGAGGAGGGAGAGGCGACGGCGGGGAGGAGGGATACGCGACGGCGGGGAGGAGGGAGAGGCGACGGCGGGGAGGAGGGATACGCGACGGCGGGGAGGAGGGATACGCGACGGCGGGGAGGAGGGAAAGGCGACGGCGGGGAGGAGGGAGAGGCGACGGAGGGGAGGAGGGAGAGGCGACGGCGAGGAGGAGGGAGAGGCGACGGCGAGGAGGAGGGAGAGGCGACGGCGAGTAGGAAGGAGAGGCGACGGCGGGTGGGAGGCGACGGCGGGTGGAAGGGAGAGAGGACGATGCGGTGGGAAAGAAAGGATGGCGGGGTGGAGGTTGAGGCTATGACGAGGTGGGTGGTTGGGAGAAGCAAGAGGTGGGTGGGTTTGTCACGTGAAAACACACGCACAATCACGTGACACTGAGTGGGCTGAAAACAACTCACTATTGTTATGAGTTGTACTAAGAAGAGTGCGCGGAAGACTTTATAAAAAGGATGAATTACAGAATGCCGAGAATGATAAAGAGGCATGCGGGACCGTGGTAGGCGAGGACCTCGGGACGTGGATGGTTTGGGAGTGTCGCGATTGGTGCGGGGCGACTCGGGGGTGGTTCGGGCCGAAGGCCGAACCTCGAAACTGACGCGAAGTGCTCGGGGTTGTCCTCTCTAGGAGCAGCCTCTACAGTAATGAATTCATATTCATTACAACTATGAACCACACAAAATAGTGCAATGTTACATTACAAAGTAAAGAGAACATTATTGTTCACTATATAAAACAAAAAACATAATAACGTATAAACATCAATTGTTAAGAATCATAAACATCCACGTTGAAAAGAATAGATTGAACCATAAAAAAACGCTTGCAATATTCCTTGAACGGTAGGCCTAAATTTGACGCTTTTAAAAAACTGCAATTTTTTTTTGTCAACTAAGAATGTAACATCTACGCAACCCTTCCGACGTCGAGTCTTGTTTTCAACTGTAAATTCTCACACGCATTCACTTTTTGAGTGAACCCCAGTAGGTTTCAAAGACATCTTGGCGCATCTTCTGACGCGGAAACCACGCACTCAATCATTCCCCATCGAGGAAGCTGAATTTTGTTCCCCTCCAACAGACCGCGATAGGCGCGCACCTGCGGGTTGTGTATTCTCCTGAAGGTTCACCTGATCTGCTCCTCCCTTCCCCGCAAAAACCTCCCATCGACGATGATGGTGTGTAAACCAGTTCGCATTCGTCAATCCCAGTAACTCTGCCCAGTATGTTTCGTTAACCGAGTTTCGCCACGGAGTCTCCGTGGCATCATGCGATGTGTTTGGAAAATACTTCGCGAGTGCACAGTGATTGTCTTGAAGAGACTCCGACGGCGCCAGCAACAACCATCTTCCTCTTCAGCTGTTTTTCTCGGGATCAGGGTTTCAGGACCTGCCCCACTGCAATCAAGCGCAAATTTCGGCGCCCTTGACTTCGCTGAAACCAACTTATCTAACCTGACCGCATTCTCCTCCTGCCAGTCACATCACGCACCCAGGTTCGCAGGTGTGCATGTTCCCTGCCCGCTCATTCCTCCCTCCTCGCCACAACACCCACATCACCAAACAGCCAATCATGTATAGCTTATCAAACTCATCCTGCCCGAAGTGGTTGACTTCCTCCCAACCCCCTCTAGTTTCTCCATTTCATGACCATTGCAGCATTTTAGGATGATTCTTCCTGCACTCACGGCGGCAATCCTGGCGGTGGAGCCCTAAGGTGCAGTCAGAAGTGCTTTACTGATCTCGCTAGCGCGTCTTCTCAGCGGCCCCGTCCTCGAAAGTCTAGGTTTCCTGTTCAAGAAAGCTCATAACTTTCTGAAGTACCTACTGGTCGCCGCAATCAGCCATTCCGTCCCCAGAGCATCAAGCAGCGCAGGAAGTCCCTCTATCGCAGACGAACCAAAGAGACACCGAAGGTGGAACCCCGCCGCGTAGGCTGTGTTTCTCCGGCCTTTACGGCATTCGTTGCTCGCCGCATTAGCCCAACGTTTGCACTGGTTTAGGGAACATATTCACAGTTTACTGGGCCGTTGGAATCGCCGTATTTATATCGCTCGCTATGATGACACGCCGTGCGCAGCCGCGTGGCTTTCCTCTCTCGCTACTCGTCTGCCTCTCCGTCGCTCTCGCGCTCTCTCCCGCCCTCGCCTTCGCACCCTCAGGTATGTGCCTCCGCAGTATGCTTTTAATTTGTTTTTCTACTCTTCTTTAGCAGTTCCATACACCAAAGCGTGCTCCCTCATACACCCGCTCATATGAAGCATTCTCGCTTTTCCTCGCGCTCTCCCACCCGCTCCTCCCACTCACACCCTCCTCTATGGGCTTTCGCGATTCGTCGATCAAGTGATAGTTCAGGCCCTATTCAACCCTGCTACTTCCTCCCATTCCTCCGATCAGCTCTCGTCGCGTTTCCCCTCCCCCCACCTATGCCTTCCCCCTCACCTTCTCCATCTCCTCCTTCGTCCCTTCCCCCCGTCCCTCCCTTTTTCCCCGCATCCCCCCCACCACCCTCCCCCCCCCTTTCGCCCATTTCGCCCCCCCGTCTCCTCTCCTTCTCCGCCCCTTCTGCCCGCCGTCTCCGCGCCATCTCCGCTCCGTTTCCCCCATTCTCCCACCGTCCTCTTCCGTAGACGTAACAAAGTACCGCGGACTCTTTTGGCGCTTCCTTGACCAATGGCCGTCGTTGACGCGTCCACGTCAGGACGCTGCTGACCTGGACTCGAGCGACGCGGCAATCCCATCGCTATCGTCTGCTTCTCCGTTCGCGGCGGGCAATGAGACCTGGGAGTCGCAAGCGGAGTCGCAGAAGCAGGCGGAGTCGCAAGGGGAGTCGCACGGGGAGTCGCAAGCGGAGGGAGCTGCCTTGAGCCGTCCCGTCGCTGCCGGAGTGAGCGCTTCAAGGAAACGGCTGGCACACGTGGCGCGCGAGGATATTCAGATGGGGCGCAGGCGAATGGGTGAGTGCTGCTGAATCCTCTGTGAAGAAAGCCACTTTCCCCTTCCGCGTTTTGCCTCGCGCCTTGCGCCTTCCGCCCTTCCGCTCGTCAGCTTTTCCCCCCTTGTCTGGGGAATATTCGGGTGCCTTGACTCACTCATCGAGATTGTTTCCGCGTTTCCCACTCCCGACTCTAGCTCCCACTGACCCTTCAACTCACATTTTTCTGTCACATTCTCCCTTCACTGTCATTCGTGTTTACGGCCTTTCAACATTGCATTCAACCAACGAAAATTGGTTTTGTTTCAACCCCTATTTTCCTTCAGCTGACGCCTGGCTGGATGGTCCCTGCTCCGACTACTCTACAGCTGTCGTTATCAACATATCCACTGTAGCTGATTTCAGCAAGCGATTACAGTTCAGCCCCGTTACAACTGTCATTCTGGAGCTGCAGAAGAACCTCATTATAAGCAAGGGCATCCTGTTCGACAGCCAGTTCTCGTGCACCATTTTCCGATCGGTGAACACCACCGCGGTTCCGTTTGGGATCACTCATACTGGAGCGAATGAGCCAGTACTGCGTATATGGAACACGAGCAACGTCCTTGTATTGAAGATCGATTTCAAGCTCAGCGTTCGCACGTCGTCGCCACCCTGCACTACAGTACCCGAAGTTACGAACAAAGCACAGTGCCCAACGATTTCTATCATCAGGTCTTACGGAATTCAAGTCGCGAAGGGGAGTGTATTTGGAAGAATTGATCTCCACCGGACCATGTCGTCGCGAATTGACTCCATGAGGGTAACCGGGATACCAATCTTCAACCAGTCGCCTGGCGTGATTCAAGTTACCTTCAGTGGGCACGGGCCTTCACTCGGCAAATCCTTCATCGCTATAACGAACAACGAAGTTTACGGTGAGTAGACGGATATATGACGTATTTTCGCACGCCACTCGTTATCCACCGCGTCACCATCGGCGCGATCGTGCGGAACAACCACCCGCGCGCCTTCCCATTCGCAGGAATTCACCGCAACTTACTCACCGAATTTCCCCTCCCCCCAACCCAATCTTTGCCCCGCTTCGCAGGCGTCCACACCCCAATCGTTATCCACCGCGGAACCATCGGCGCAATCGTGCGAAACAACTACGTGCACGATTTTCTCTTCGCGGGAATTCGCTGCGGATCCGACGTGCATTTCGCGGCGGATTGCATGCTCACGCAGATCGACCGTAACCACGTCGTCGCTGCTGGGCGGAACAGATCCGGCGACCAGGACGCCGCTGGGATTTACTACTGTGTGCACTGGTTCAGCCCAGGTGAGCTTTGGTTCGGACAAGTTCTGGTTCGGACAAGTTTTGGTTCGGACGAGGTTTGGTTCGGAGGAAACTTTTTATTTTGTAGCCTACAGCCCTCCCAACCACACTGCAGACAAGGCGGCGGGTTGCATGTATGGGTTGAAGGGATATCACTCCAATCGCCCTGTCCTTCTATCCACCCTGCAGACAATATGGCTGAGTGTCTTAACATTTTCAACGGATACCGCTGTTACAGCCTTGATATCTGAGGCGCTTCATTATTATCTCCCTGTTATCCTCCCTCCCTGACCACCTACACCCTCCTCAGACAACACAGCAGAGTGCAATTACATCTTCAACGGAGACCACTGCTACTACCTCGATTTTGTCACGTCCGGTGTGACTATCAAGGGGGGTGCATGCATCGGCACATACGATGGGATCAAGGTCAACAACGGAAAGTGGTATGTGCATTCATCCATCCCATCCATCCATCCATCCATCCATCCATCCATCCATCTCGCTAGTTGGGATTGCTGGTCTAAAAGCTATTTCTGGGAAGGATGTGACTATAAAGAAAGTATGGGCTCTGTGGGGTGAAACACAATATTGTTCTGAAGCTTCTGCTCCTTTTCTATTCCAGGAATTCAATTGAGAGCGTGATTATTAAGAAGGTTCCGGGCTCGCCAGGGTGGAGCACGTGTTTCACTCCGACTGTGCTCAACTGTGACAAGAACCCCGGCACCTATTGGGAGCTCATGCGCAAACAGTACTATGACACGCCAGTATTCCAAGCGGTAAGAACAAAGCACCCAATCCCCCCAGGCTGGAGCACGTGTTTCACCCTGACTCTGCTCGATTGCAAAGCACGTACTGGGAGCTCATGCGCAAACAGTACTACGACACGCCACTGTTCCAACAGGTGAGAAACACCTAAGAAAACACCTGAGAGGCACCTGAGAATGTGAGTCAATGCTGATGTCACCAAGAGGCACATGCTGGGGGTTAAATAACATCTTACACGCTTTAGAAGGGAGCATCTGTAGGTTAACTTGCATGGGAGTTAAAAGCCTGCCATTTGTTGTTTGTACAGCAATAGATGCTCGCATCACATGTTCTTTGCCGACCCAGTGTGACATGATGTGAGTGGGGTAGTTATCATCTGCTATGGCCGTGCATGAAATATGCGAGTCACTCTTTTTTGTCTGTTCCGTTCTTGCCTCCTCTCGTCTGCCCCACCCTCAGAAAT
The DNA here is from genome assembly GCA_947471745.1 of Closterium sp. Naga37s-1. Lineage (NCBI taxonomy): Eukaryota > Viridiplantae > Streptophyta > Zygnematophyceae > Desmidiales > Closteriaceae > Closterium > Closterium sp. Naga37s-1. The sequence continues at coordinate 3,266,262 of CANJKZ010000211.1, forward strand.
ACCCTTTCTGGCCTAACGTTTGCACCCAGACCAACATCAACGGCAAGCCATGCAACACCAAAGTCAAGGGAACGCTGCCTGCAGAGAAAACAGGGGCATGCAGTGGCCTTCCTACAGAGAATTACCTAAACCTCGTCCTGGTGGAGACTGACGGGCGGCCCCTCGACTACAAGTACTGTGAGAACTTGCCTACTGTCGCGGGGGGGGCTCTAAATGACGAGAGGGGGGTGAATCTTACCGACATTCCCGGGGCAAAGTTTATGGATTATGCGAACGATGACTTGGGTGTGAATCCAGGCTCGTCCCTCTTCACCAGCATCAATGGTTTTAAGAGCTGCCCGAGAAAAGACGTTGGCCCTCGGCGGATCGACGACGGCTTTTACTATTTGAATTTTAACCGCCCGGAGCCGGATCTGTACAAGCTGGTGGTGAGCATGGCCACTACGCACATTCATAATCCTGATATTGTGAAGCTGAGTAAGATCCCCAAAAAGAAAGGGAAGTAGAAGTGGGTAGTGTTGCCGTTGTTGTTGTATAATAGTGGGACTTGCCTTATGGAAATGTATGCCGGCTGGATGGGCGGGATCTGTATTGTGCAGCTGAGTAAGTTGGAGCTGAGTAAGGGTGCTGCTAAGCTGGGTAAGCAGACCAAGAAGGGTTGTAACTTGTATACTCAAGAGACGTAAAGGGACATACCGTACCACATCAGATTGTGGTGCCTGTGTTGGGTTTACCTGGAATCTCCAGGATGGAGATTGTATTTTTTAGGGCGTGCGTGATTTTTGGAAAACTGTCAACGTTCGAACTCGAACCGTTTTGTACCGTGGCCACACATCTCTCAAATGTATCCTACCGTGTAGAACCGTTATAAAAGTTCGAACTTTGGGAAGTTCGAAAACAAATCACACACGCCCTTAGCGTCTTGCCATTAACTACATTTAGCAGGTTACAATACATCACAACGGCAATAAACTCCATGGTTGAAAATCAAAAACACCAAGCTGAATCCTACCGGAACTAGGCGGACTTTGTGTTCGCCTGTATAAATATAACTGCCTAGGGATTATCATATCTAATTCCTTTTCCCTCCCTTCCCCTTCTTCAACGCAATGTTGGTAAAAATGAGGGAGACAAAACTTTGCCCCTCCAAAGTCACAGTAACAGAAGACTTACCTTTCGATATAAGCGCTTCAGCGTAGGAATCTTGCCAAGTCGTCCTGTGCGCAACCACCCTCGTTGGATTCCCCACATTCGTCCTGAACCCGTCCAACCCGAAGTTCAGCTTCACTTTATTCGCCTTCTGGTTGACGAAAAACACGCTGACGAACATGTACTTTTCGTTGTAGAAAGCAGCGACGGAATGCCAGCACGAAAACGGGACTCTCAGCGGCCTGCTCCCCTGCGGTGCATTTTTCGAAAATTGCTTGAACACCCAGTAACGCTTCCCCAGCACAATCCCTTGGTCTTGCAATTCCGCAACTGCCTTTCGCAGCGGATACTCCCAAGGGATCTTGATCAACGTCCACCAGTCATTCGGATCTACGGCTTGCCAATACACATATGCCGAGGCTTCGAGAATATTGATGCTTTCAATGACTTGCCGAGCCACGTAGAGCGTCACGTCAAACGGATGCCCCGCGAATCCGATTGGCCCGCCTTCCGACACCCAAACCTCCTTCCTCATCCCCCTAGCCATGTTGCGCATCCGTGCGTACATTAGGTTTGTCCAGCGAGGATGAGATACACCGTCAGGAGGGGTCCCGAGATAAGAATGGATGTTGATTCTCTCGAGTAGCATCCTCCCAGCTACTTTAGGAAGAGATTTGGTCGTGTGATGAGACCAACTGTCCACCCCAGCCAGCTTCGTTCTAAGCCCTCTCGATTTAAGAGCCATGGTGGTTTTCTGAATAACACGTCCCATTTCCGGAGGCTGGAAGCTGCATCCTTCGTGCGCAGCGCCTGCCTTCCAGAACCCTTCCAGCGGCTCGTTAAAAGGGTCCACAGTATTAAACGTAAGGTTCCACTTCGGATCCTTGGCAAATTTCTGCACGACGTCTGCCAAGTAGTTTGCGAATGACGACTCGTGTGCCGGCCGCAGATTGGTATGGGTTGGTACTGTGGCTCCCGCAACGTCACGCGTGTACGTCATCCACCAGGGAGGGCTGTTCGAGAAAGCTTCGAAAATATTCGCTCCGCGTTCCCGGGCCCCCCTTAGAACGGCCTTCTGACGTCTATCTGCTTGCCAGTTATACGCTCCAGCTTGTGTGGGCTTAAATCCAGGAACACCCCGCCAGTCCGTAGCTGTTCCCGTGAGAAACTGGGGGCTGAAACGCGCGTTGAAACCCCCTCCGATGTTGTAACGGACGATGTTGAAGTTGAGCCCTTCCTTTTTGAAAATCAAATCCATGAGCGTGTTGAGGCGCTTCTTGGGCAGTCCGCCAACGTAGTTCCCAAACCTGCATTTTAGGAAAGGTAATAGGTTGTTGAAGCGTTAAACAGTAGAAAAAAAAACTTATCCTTTTTGCATTATCGTGCTACGAAATGAAGGTCTTTACGACACAGAAAACACGAGCCGTTTAGTTCCTGCTCAGCATCTCATGCGAGCAAAACTTTCCCCTTGGTGGTTGGGGGGGGGAGGGTGTGAGGCATGCCCTGAGTTTCTGTCGTGTAGACGTAGATAGCTGGTTTTTTTTCTTCTGTACCAATGCGTTAATCGCAACATTTTGGCGAGACTGAACTTCAATAAGGGTTTTCAACATACCATGCAAGTGATGTCCCCCATCCTTTCCATCTGGTGCCGATGAACGTAGGAGAAATGTTGAAGGCAATGGGTCCTGCGCATTAAGTTAACGGGATAACAGAAGAGACGAGGGGTGAGGAGGGCAGGGGGAAATGATCAACTCTCGACTTCAAGTTCCTTTTTTCTTCACCTCAGAAGTAGCGATATAATGCACTCTACCAGATTCTTACTCTTAGTCTTACCAACGGCACACTTGAAGTAAAGATCAGAAAAAACATAACTCGTCTCCGGTCAAGCTGGCCGTCGTTGACATTTTTCTTCCCCCCTCCGGCCTGGCTGATCTTGATTGCTGACACTTTAACACCAGTCGGTGGCGCCTTCGAACTGTTCGTCCACACCTCAGCTGCTGCCACCCTTATACGTAAGAAATAACACCCAACAGCATTTCCTGATCCAGTCAATATGTCGTCACGAGCTCACCTTTCACGTAGCACACTTCAAAGAGCCCCTCGGGCGGACACAGCGTGGGGAACGGCGGCCGCGGATAGCTCGAATCGTTTATATATTGTGCGTTTCTGGCTAGGCACGCGTCCAAGGACGATTGCGCGCCGTTCGGTGTGATGGCATTTGGTACAGCGGAATGGTTCGGGTCATAGCGAACGTTGCGGTTGTACCAGCTGTCGTCGACGGTGTTCGCAAATGCGGTTCCGGAACGTGAAACGGCAACGACCAGGAAGAGGAGGAGGGCTGGCAGGTTGCGGATCGCGAAAGGCTGGATGGACGGATGCGCTTGGGAATGGGAGCGCGAGCGAGCAGACATTGTGTGAGGTGGCATGGTGGATCGTAAGTAAGATGAATCGGACGGGTCAGCGAGGCTGCTGATCGCTCGAGCACTTTCCGCTTTCTACGGTAATGCGAATCGGCAGTCGGTATGGGCAGTCCGTACAGTTAGTCGGTTCATCCTCGGGCGTTAGGAGCTGGCAGCTGCGAGGCACAGCTTTCCCCTAGGACTAACCGCACACCGCACTGCAGGTTTTCCTCCAGGTGCCTGATAGCTAAGCACAAGAAAAAATGGTCCGTCAATGTCGTTTGAACCGAATGGCGAGTTACGTGGGCGTTGAGGGGCACTTTGGGATGATCAGCAAGAGGATGTTTGTCGGCGGCTGGCTGACCCACTGGCAGTTCCACCACCAAGAGGGAAAGTGGGGAGGAGGGGAGGAGGCGGAGGCACAACACTGAACCTGGGAAGTGCTGCGCTTTGCTGTGCTGTAAATTGAACTAGAGGTGGGGTGGGGTGGAAAGGGGTCGGGGAAACACCGCCGCCACCTGGCTCGCTCGTGTCCGCAGGAGCGGAAGATGCTTTGAAGTTGCACGCGTGCGGGATGGCAAATTTGTGGTTGGTGGATGGAGGCATACATGATGCAGTTGGGGGGAGTGCATGAGGTGAGGTGAGGGGGCGATGTGATCGAGACAGGCGACCGGCGAGAACACAGGTGAGGGGGGAAGGGCGGCGGGTTCGCCGAGGCGCTTCCCTCCCTTGACTGCATCGTGCGGTGAGGATGCCAGGTGAGGGTTGATAAGGAATCAGGGTGGATCTGGAACGTCGGGGGGGAGGGGCAGGAGGGGCTGAGTGTGCGTAGCACCGCGAAGGAAGACATGCTGCGGATTGGCGGATGAGTACAGTGGGCTGATTGGTGCTAGTTTGAGTTTGGTGGGTGCGCGCAGGGGGCTTGTTTTCATTCTAGCGCGCGGGTTTGGGGGCCGTGAGTATTGTGTGCCCTATAGAGGGAAATGGAGCGGAAAGGTGGGGCAGGGCTGGCCTTGTCTTCCAATTGACAACGACGACCGCAGAGTGCGACTCGGTAGGGAAACAGCAACAGTGCGGCAGCGCTTTGTGGGACGAATCGGGACATGGGAATGGTGGGAAAGAGCGCAAGTGATGCAGGAAGTGAACGGGGGTGCGGGCGGGGAAGTTTGCTGTTGTTGAGGCAGAGGCGGAAAAGCAAGGGCTGGAACGAAAAAGCAAGGGCTCGAGAGGCGCCGGGGAATGCCTTGACGTGAGGAATAATAAATCCACGGCGGCGTGTGACTCGGCTTGCATGGATTGCTGATGGCATACACCTGGCGGTCACAGAAGGATGACATGGCAACTTACCTGTCGGTGTCACGAAAGAAACTCCTGGAGCATTGATTCGAGGGAGTGTCATAAATATTCAATGTTTTGTACAGTTTTAGTTGTAACATACATAGGAAACTACACAAAAGAAGAAGAATGTGACTTGAGCAACCTCTGGCAGCATGCCCTATTACCCTGCCAGAAGGCAGCACATATCAGGTGACCGAGTGCTGATGTTCATGAAAATGCACATGTTGGGACGTGGTGAAAGACAGGCGTTGCACCCGTAGAAGACAGCAGTGCGCACGTATGCAGGTGCGCGCAGACGATTGGGCCGACTTGCACCGTCGTGCATCTGTCGGTTGCGGTCTGCGCCTGACGAGCCACATTTACTTCGGGATACCAGCCCAAAGTCGCCTTCGTCACCGCGACTTCGACGACGTTCGCGTGCCTCCGCAGAACTCGTCGAGCAGGTTACCTGGTCGACCTGGTCGACCACCCAGGTCGACGCCTCCCTCGTCGACCACAGCTCCCATTGATGAATACCCTGGTCGACGGAGGACCCCTCCGTCGACCAGCACTGTCAGCTGCTCCTCCTGGTCGACGACCCGTCCGTCGACCAGCCCAGTCAGCTGCTGCCGTCGAGCTCCCCTGGTCGACGGTCCAGCCCCGACAGTCCTGTGCAGGTCGACGACCACCTCGTCGACCTGCCCCACAGAAGAAGGTCGTCGAGCTCCCCCGGTCGACGGCAACACCGCAGTGATCCCCTGCAGCTCGACGAAGCCCGTCGAGCAGCTCCCTCACTGCGTACGGTCGGTTGCTTCTCCCGTGCATCCGACCAGGACGTCGACGTTGTTCAAGCGAGGGCGGGGCCAACACTCTGTGAAGAAATGAGGAATGAATTGACTAAGGGAAAGTTGGGTACAAAAGCAAACCCTAGAAAACTGTACCCCATATGTGCTACCCCACTATAGCCTACAGTAGCTATGTCATATAAATCTGACACACCCCCATAGGCAAAGTGGGGGAGAACAAGGGGTCACAAGACCAGTCAAGCAAAGCAAAGCAAGCTCAGGGTGGATCACAAAGTCACCACACATTCCGAGCACAAGTTCAAGGCCACAAGGCCAGTTCACATGCAGGATTACATATATATATAAGGCTAGACAAGCAAGAGCAGGTGTATATATATATGCAACAGTACAAACAAGGTCAAGGGGTGAGCAAGTGAGGCAAGGTAGGCACAAGACCCAGCTGAGTACAGAAGCGCTGATGATCACAAGGCGCAAGTGCCTTGGTGAAGATATCAGCAGTGTTGGCCTCAGAGGCCACGTACGCAAGCCGTAGCTGACCACGCTGCTGTAGCTCACGAGCAAGGAAGTAGCGGAGAGCAATGTGCTTCGTTCTGTGCTCCAGTCTCTGCTCTCGACACAAGGCCAGCATGGCCTTGTTGTCTACGTACAGCACTGGAGGAGAACGAGGCGGCTCTCCGAGGTCAGTCAGCAGGTAGGTGAGCCAGCGAAGCTCCTGTGCAGCCATGGCCCCGGCGTAGATCTCAGCCTCACAACTGGAGCCGAGAACAGAAGATGAGCGGGTAGCCCGCCACGAAACAGAGCCGGAACCAAGGCTGAAGGTGTAACCCTGTGACGACCGCTGCGTAGCCTGGTCGTCAGCCCAAGAAGCGTCTGCGTGCCCAGTGAGGACCACTGGACTCTGCCCTCCAAGCACAAGCCCCATGCCCGACGTACTGCACAAGTAGCGCAACACCCTCTTCGCTGCAGCCATGTGCTCCGGTCTGTGTCTCCCAGGAGCAACATAGCGTGCAAGAATGCTAAGAGGGTATGCAAGGTCAGGTCGTGTGCAGGTCATCAGGTACATGAGGCAGCCAACAAGCTCTGGGTACGGGCCACTCGACTCTACGGACTCATCCGAAGGCAGAGCTGAGAGCGAGTGGCGAGTAGGCAGAGGAGTGGCCTGAGGCGAGGAGTACGTGAAGCCGAAGCGCTGAAGGACCTGCTGCACCATGTGTGACTGAGTCAGGGTAATGGTGCGGCGTGCTCTGTCCCGGGTGATCTGCAAGCCAAGGTAGCTGCGCAGTTCACCCAGGTCTGTGCACGTGTGTCTCTTCTGCAGCTCGGACTTCACGTGGGCGAGTCCAGCAGTGTCAGCTGTGGTGAAGACCAAGTCGTCGACGTACACGAGGATGTAGAACGGCGGCAAAGAAGTGTCGGTGCGCAGAAACAGCGACGGGTCGGCAGTAGAGGGAGCAAACCCAAGAGCCGCAAGTGTAGTCCTCAGTGTGTCGTGCCACTCACGCGGTGCCTGGCGGAGACCGTAGACTGGCCGCCGGAGGCTCCACTGGGTGCCAGGAGGAAAAGACCCAGTGAAGCCAGGTGGGCGACGCAGCCAGATCTCCTCGTGCAGGCTGCCCTGCAAGAAAGCAGTGCTGAAGTCAAGAGAGTGCAGCTCGTAGTCGCGGTGAGCAGCTATGTGCAGCAGTACCCGAAGAGTGGTCATCTTCGGGGTGGGAGAGAAGGTCTGAAAGTAGTCAACTCCCTGCCGCTGACTGAAGCCACGAGCCACGTAACGCGCCTTGAAGACAGGCGGAGAACCCGGCGGCCGCTTCACCCTGAAAATCCACATGCCACTGACGATGTTCGCCCCAGGCGGGGGAACCTCGTCAACGTAGGTGCCTGTGGACTTCCAGGAAGCCATCTCTGCGTCCATAGCTGCCTGCCACTGAGAGGAGTAGGGACCCTCTATCGCCTCCGCGTAAGAGCGCGGAGTCGGGATGTCAAGTGCATCCGGGTCTCCCTCAGGGGTAAGCAGTACGGACACGAGATGAGGTGAAGCAGCAGCCAAACACTGGAACTCCTCCTGCCTGTCCTCAAGGACGTCCGTGCCAAGGGCACACTCACCCCCGACGGACGGAGGACAGACAGACTCAGACTCAGCAACAAGACTAGCAGCGTAGTCTAGACGACAGCGAGCAGCAAAGTCGACGAGCTCAGTAACTAGGGCAGACGCAGCAGTGGACTCAAAGGAAGGGTCAGTGACAACAGTAGCAAGGAGACGCGTGACAGTATGACTGGCAGCACGAAGAGAGTCCGACTCCGGGTCAGGAAGAGCAGGAAGAGAGGACTCAGGAGGAGAAGGCAAAGGGGCACGCAGAGGAGCAGTGGACGGACGCAGAGACATCCGGTGCGTGCCAGGGACAGGAGGAGGACGCTGACGCGAACCACGACCACTAGTGCGAGCAGCACGGACAGGCGACGCAGGGCGAGACGCAGGCTCACGACGCTCAGCAAGACCTCCAGTAGGACCAGTGTAGGGAGAAGGAGCGGGCAGTGGGGAGGCCGGCTGTAACAGTAACTGTGACGGGACAGGCTGTGGACACTCGAAGGGAGGAGGAGGACCAGTAGAAGGCGGGAGACCAAGAACCTGCTGAAGGAGCGGAACGAAGTACGGCCTAGGCCGCGCGGCGACTCCAGACACAGCAGGGACAGCACCAGTACCCCCAGCGGCAGCACCAGCGCCAGCAGCACCTCCAGCTCCAGTACCTCCAGCAGCACCAGTAGCACCCCCAGCAGGACCGCCTCCAGGACCGACAGCAGTAGCCTCAGCGCCAACACCCTCAGCAGCTCCAGCTCCAGTCGTACCCGCAGGCCCAGCAGCTCCAGTACTCCCAGTACGAGCACCTCCGGGACCCGCGGCACCAGCACCCTCAGCAGCCGAAGAACCTCCAGCTCCAGCAGCACGCCTCCAGCGCCGGGCAAACCACTCGCGCAGCTCCTGTGGAGAGAGTGGCTCCCGCCGAGACGAAGCACCCGGAGAACCTCCAGGCTCAGCACCGCCAGACGCCACACGAGTAGGCCCAGCTCCCTCAGGCTCCGCACCCCCAAGCTCAGCACCTCCAGGCGTGGCACCCCCAGGCTCAGCACCCCCAGGCGTAGCACCCCCAGGCTCAGCACCCCAAGGCTCAGCACCCCCAGTAGTAGCACCCCCAGGCTCAGCACCCCCAGGCTCAGGACCCCCAGTAGTAGCACCCTCAGGCTCAGCACCCCCAGGCGTAGCACCCACACGCTCAGCACCCCCAGAGTCAGCACCCCCAGGCTCAGCACCCTCAGCAGCACCAGAGTCACCAGTAACCTCGACAGGCTCGACGGCGTCTACCTGGGACACACCTGAAGGGGCAGGACCCTGAGGGGGGAGGGGGTCTACCGGGGGGGGACCTGGTACTAGGAAGAGCGGTGGCGGGGGGAGGGACGGAGTGCGGTAGGGGAAGTGGCGGTAGTAGGGGACCGACTCGTCAAACGTGACGTCCTGGGAGGACAGAACACGGCGAGAGGTGGGGTGGTAGAACTGCCACCCTGGCGCGTCAGGGGGGAAGCCAAGGAAGACGCAAGGAGCAGCACGAGGGGACAGCTTGTCCGCAGACAAGTCGCGGACAAACGCCCGAGATCCCCAGACACGGAACGCAGACGCATCGCCAACCTTCCCCGTCCACAGCAAGGCTGGGGAGGTCTCCGGCATGGAGACCCTGGGGTGAAGGTTGATCTGATGCGCCGCGTACCGAACCGCAAACGGCCACAGAAAATGGGGGGCAGCCGCATGCATCATGGACGTACGGGCGACGTCCATGACCATGCCAATGCGGCGCTCAGCAATCCCATTTTGCTGTGGAGAGTCCGGAAGCGTGAGGGTCTGACGGATGCCTCGTGCACGACAGTAGGCTCGCAGAAGGCCAGAGGAGAACTCTCCACCTCTGTCAGAGTGCAGACGCAGAACAGGAAAGTCCGAGCCGAAGCTCTGCCTGAGCTGGAGACGAGCTGCGCGGATCCAGTCGATCAACACCTCAGTGACATCACCCTTGCTGCGCAAGGGGAAGACTGTGGTGTAACGCGAGTAGTCGTCAACCACCAGCAGGAAGTAGCGCTCGTGACCCTGTCCACGGACGCGGGCCGGGCCCCACACGTCCATGTGAAGCGTCTGCAGCGGGGCCTCTGTCGGAGGAAACTGGGAGGAGTGAGGGGCAGCCCGCTGCCGCCCCTCGACACAGGGGACGCAGGTAGGGCCAGGCCCCGGAGGAAGGGGAGGGAGGGACCGGGGAAGACCAGAGACAAGGACACGGGAGGCCATGCCTCGGAGACGAAGCAGGGAGGGGTGACCAAGGCGGTGGTGCCAGAGGAGAGTCTCGTGAGACAGGAGGCGACACGAACAGGGGGCAGACTCAGGACCAGACCTGGACGCTGCAGCAAACACCTGACCCGACGCAGCTACCTGACCAGACGCAGTGACTGGAGGAGACGCAGTGGTCAGTGTGTACAGGCTCGACCCCGGCCGACGTGTAAACGTGGCCAGGTGTCGGCCTGTCCGAGCGTCCGTGCAGTGGGTCACCCGCTGACTCGCAGGAGTGAACTGGTGAACCCCCGCATCCTGTAGGTCAGCACCACTCACCAAGTTCGTAGAGAACGAGGGGAGGTAAAGACCAGACAGGGTGCCAGAGGGGGTCGCCGGACACGGGAGGACAGTGGAGAAGTGAGCAAGGACAGGACCCCCAGAGGGGTCTGCCAGGGAGACCGCAACCGGCCGACTGAGCGGCGTAAGCGTGGTGCGGTCTCGAAAGAAGGAGCGGGAAGCACCCGAGTCAAGAGTGAAGGTGTGTAAGGCCTGAGACGACGTGGTACCTGAGAGAGCAGACTCACCAGCACCTGGGGCAGCAGACGCACTAGCACCTAGAGCAGCAGCCTCACCAGCACCTAGAGCAGCAGCCTCAATGCCCGGGTCAGGCGGAACACACAGGTAACAGTCACCCTCATCACTAGTAGGCAATGCATACATGGCAGTGAGGATAGCATCATAGTCAAGAGTATAGATATCTACCCGCAGCCGAAGCAGCTCCACCCAGTCGGGGCCGGGTAGGGGCAGCGACGGGGCCGCTAGGGGCGGGGAGCGGCGACGGGGCCACTAGGGGCGGCGACGGGGCCGCGTAGGGGCGGCTACGAGGCCGCGTAGGGGCGGCAACGGGGTCGCGTAGGGAGGGAAGCGGCGACGGGGCCGCTAGGGGCGGCGACGGGGCCGCGTAGGGGCGGCTACGAGGCCGCGTAGGGGCGGCGACGGGGCCGCGTAGGGAGGGAGGCGGCGACGGGGCCGCTAGGGGCGGCGACGGGGCCGCGTAGGGGCGGCGACAGGGCCGCGTAGGGAGGGAGGAGGCGACGGGGCCGTTAGGGGCGGCGACGGGGCCGCGTAGGGGCGGCGACGGGGCCGCGTAGGGGCGGCGACGGGGCCGCGTAGGGAGGGGAGCGGCGACGGGGCCGCTAGGGGCGGCGACGGGGCCGCGTAAGGGCGGCGACGGGGCCGCGTAGGGGCGGCTACGGGGCCGCGTAGGGAGGGGAGCGGCGACGGGGCCGCTAGGGGCGGCGACGGGGCCGCTAGGGACGGCAACGGGGCCGCGTAGGGGCGGCGACGGGGCCGCGTAGGGGCGGCGACGGGGCCGCGTAGGGAGGGGAGCGGCTACGGGGCCGCTAGGGGCGGCGACGGGGCCGCGTAGGGGCGGCGACGGGGCCGCTAGGGGCGGCGACGGGGCCGCGTAGGGGCGGCAACGGGGCCGCGTAGGGAGGGAGGCGACAACGGGGCCGCTAAGGGCGACGACAGGGCCGCTAGGGGCGGCTACGGGGCCGCGTAGGGGCGGCAATGGGGCCGCTAGGGGCCGCAAGGGGCCTGGAAGGGCGGCAACGGGGCCGCAAGGGGCCTTGAAGGGCGGCAACGGGGCCGCTAGGGGCGGCGACGGGGCCGCTAAGGGTGGCGCGAGGGGCCGTGAGAGGGGCCTCTAAGAGAGCTCGACAGAAGGGCGGCCCACAAGGCGCGCCTCGGGCAGGAGCGACTGTCGCTCCGGTCAGAAAAAAAAAGGTTTCAGTGGTGGGCCCAAGGAAGCGTTCCCACTAGGGAACCTGCTCTATACCATGTGAAGAAATGAGGAATGAATTGACTAAGGGAAAGTTGGGTACAAAAGCAAACCCTAGAAAACTGTACCCCATATGTGCTACCCCGCTATAGCCTACAGTAGCTATGTCATATAAATCTGACACACTCCATTCCCGTTAACATAAATGTGTCTTGCCGAGTCGCCCAAAATGATGCGACGGCGCGTTGAAGATTTCCTCCACGTAGTGCTCCGTGGGAAGTGGCAGGTCGAACCTGCTCCATGAGATGCTCTTGGTGATGATTCAGGTGGTGGGACCATTTAGAAAATTTACCACAGGTTCCAAGGATTGGAACGCTTGCTCTGATACCATGTTGGAAATACTAAGTCGCTAGAGCGCAGTGGAAGCTCTAGGAAGATAACGACGTCACTGCGGCGAGGCTATGGTCACTCAGAGGTAGCTCTCGTGGCTTGTAACGTGGTGCCAGAGCGGCGGCCGAGGGTAGGCCTGGCACAAGGATGAGAAATTGTGTAATAATAACAAGGCATTACATTCTGTTATATTCGAAACGCATGAGGCAGGCGGGTACCGTGGCGCAACTGTATAACGGTTGCGTTGCGTCCCTTGGGTTGCCCTGTTACAGTCGCGCTGGCGAGACCCTTCAGCTTCGGCAAGGGCGGGGTATTCTGCCGCGCCCTGCAGGGCGGTTTCGTGGTACAGTACGAGTTGCCCATTGCATTCGCGACTCTTCAGCTGCCACGAGGGTCGCAACCACTGTACGCGGTTGCGCCCCTGTAGCTCGATAGTCCAGTCAACACCCTCGCTATGGCGAGGCTCGTTAGCAATCCTCGAACAGTGTCCCTTTTAATAAAGCATACAAACATATTCGCAACACACCTAACCCTTGACAATTTCAAAAAGTGGACCCCGGGGCGTGTCCTTGTCGTTTTGCCCTGGGTTTGAAATTGGGGGGAGCAAAAAGTGTTCCCTCCAATTTCAACAATTTCACAAAAGATAAGGGGGTTTCGAATCGGTAAGAACTATGCAATAGCGGTTGTACTCGGTTTTGTCTATTGGAAGTGTGTTGCCTAGACCGAAACGCTCTCGGCCAGGACCTAGGGGTCAATACAAGGGCCTTGAAATTGGAGGGAGTGGAATTGGCGGAGGTCAGGTGTATCCTGATGATATTTTGGACAAGTCGGGGAGAGAATCCAACTGAGAACAGTGAAAACCACGATGATGCGCACAGTTACTTAATTATAATCTTGGTAACTACTACGAATTTGTGTGCTACAAGTGTTTAATTGTGCATTGGCCACAGCCCCCCCCCCCACACCAAGAGACTGTTACAAATATTTTTGCATGTTTTGATATATACATGCCTGCTGCTTGCTGTCAAGGACGCGGACGTCCCTCCACCTCCTCCTCCTTCCGTTCACACCATCCCGCCGTTGACGGTTTCACCGCCCTACGTGGTTGTTTCTCCCCCGCCCCTCATCGCTGACCTGACTAGACTGACGCCTGCATCGGCCACCGGCGATGAGGCGAGCATTGGTGCGTTGCTTGTAGGCCGGCCCGTGCTATCACCGGTAGCCGACGTAACGTCGAGCAAGTCGACGTGAGGGTGAAGCCGCTGACCTCAGGGGAGCCGTCGACAGAGGAGAAGTCGGCAGGGGAGCCGATTATCGCGGAGCAGCTCGACAATGGCACGTCGAGCGACGGCGTGGAGGTCAGTGCAGCCGGCGATGACGAAGGGAGCTGTCGGCAGGGGAGCAGTCCACCGATAGCGACGTGGTGGAAGTCCCGATCGAAGAGCCGAAGCTGCGACCTTCCACCCGCTCCAACCTTCGCAATCCTTCGATAGAGTGGAGCTATCATGACTACCTGCTGGCGTATGTCTATAACACGCTCCTCGACGACGTGCAGGCCGACGTCGACCTGCCCGAGCTCAACCCCGACAAGCAGGAGAGGCGACGGGACATCGCGACCATGATGGTCAAGGATGAGTTGATGAGCTGGAAGGGCAAGGCGGTGAAGGCCACCATGGACGAGGAGATTCAGAGTCTTCTTGACAACGGCACGTGGGAGCTTGTCGAGTGTCCGCGCGGTGTCAACGTGATGAAGAATTGGTGAGTGCTTATAATGATGTATCACGTCGACGACATGGTCACCCACGAGAAAGCGCGCTTGTTCATGAAGGGCTTCACGCAGATCTACAACGTCGACTACGACGAGACGTACGTACCAGTCGGGAGCTACGTCAGGCTGGGGATTTTTCTCAGCATCGTCGCCTTCCTCGACCTGCACATGATGCAACTCGACATGAAGAACGCTTTCCTGCAAAGCAAGCTCGACCGAGTACTCAATATGGACCGGCACTACTAACACGACCGGACTCGCCGCGTGTTCAAGCTGCTGAAAAGCTTGTACGGCCTCAAGCAGTCGCCGCTGCTGTGGTACCCGGCGCTCGACGCTGTGCTGACCGGCGCTGGCTGGAACAAGAGCCAGGTTGCCGAGGCTCCCTATTTCAAGGTCGGTGATGGCGAAGTGGCGTGCTGGGTGCTAGTCTACGTCGGCGACCTTCTCGTCGCCAGCAGCAGCACCGCGATGCAGAAAGAGTGGAAGGATCTGCTGGAGGCCGCCTTTGAGCTGCGCGAGATCAGCCTGGTCGAGAAGTACCTGGGGCTGGAGATCGTGCGCGACTGACCTGTGAGGAAGCTGTGGCTCCACAAGCAGTCCTACGCCGACAACCTGCGTATGCTTTCGTCGTCGGGGAGCAGGCCGGGCGAGTTCCGAAAACGCCGATCTCCTTCGACGCCTACGCCGAGCTGACATTCGACCACGAGGACTTCCAATGGCGCGAAGACGAGGGGTACCGGCAGAAGGTCAGCTCGTTGCAATTCGCGGGCGACCACGACGAGGTCGGACATCACATTCGCGCGAAACAAGCTGGGGTTCGGCTCGACGGCGAGGAGCGACCAGTACTGCGTGAGGTCGACCGCTGCCTCGCCTACCTCGCCGACACACGTGACGCCGCCCTGGAGTGCTGTGGCGGACCAGAGTCGCTGTGTTTTGTCGGCTACCCGGACGCCGACGACGGAGGCGACATGTAGACGCGAAGTAGGACGAACGGCTACGTGTTCGTCTTCGGTGGAGCAGCAGTCTCCTGGATGAGACAGCGCATCAGGTGCGTTACTTTGTCCTCGACGAAGTTGGAGTACATCGCTAAAAAGTCATATTATGCTGCCATATACACAACTTAGGCCAAAGTTCACCCGGGTAAAGTTAAAGCATAGAAACTTCTACATAGGAAAACCGAGG
This sequence comes from Closterium sp. Naga37s-1, assembly GCA_947471745.1. Taxonomy (NCBI): domain Eukaryota; kingdom Viridiplantae; phylum Streptophyta; class Zygnematophyceae; order Desmidiales; family Closteriaceae; genus Closterium; species Closterium sp. Naga37s-1. The sequence continues at coordinate 3,281,362 of CANJKZ010000211.1, forward strand.
CATGTCAATATCGAGCAGAAATATGACTTTTTAGCTGGGCCGAGCTCTCCTCACGTTCTTCAAATTTTGGCATTTCTCGCCTCGCTCTCGATACAGTAGTCACAACAATGTCATTTGGTTCGAAGCGCACGCGGTTCGAAAACGTCACATCTCTCACCCCAATTTCTCAATGCCTCTGAAATTTCCTCCATCTCCCTCCCTCCTCCTTTCCCTCCACCTCGAACCCTGCTCCGCCAACCAAGCGATTCCAGCTCACTCCCCCTTGCCAACCTACCCAGCCACACGCAAATACCGTGCCCCTTGCAATTGCCCCTAGCATATGCCCCTACCCTTATACCCCTTGTCTCCCTCGCAGCCGAGCTTTCTCAGCCACCCTTTTCATGATCCCACCCGCCTCTCATAAATACACAAACTCCCAGGTTTCCTACATGCTTCAGCTCACGATGCGCGCGCGACTCGCAGTCGAGCGTGAGTGGCACGCGCCCTCTTCACACGCCACGAGCCTCACCATCGTCGACACAGATCGCATGCGCTGTCCTTTCGGTAGTAGGTCGTTTCTACCAACGCGATACCGACGGATGGTGCAACAGGCTCCGTTGGAGCCATCCCCTCGTTCTTGTACACCCATAAGTGACGTCTCTTGCGGCTCGTGATTCGTGAACATAAAACTACGGGGAGTCAGTGGTAGTCGATCCAATACAGTGCGATCCCATGCTTGATTGTGCCATAGTAGAATATCAGCGCGATGGCGAGGAGTTTGTTTCTTCGCGGCGTGACCTTCAGTGTCCTCCTGGTTCTAGCCCTCCTTGAGATTGCCGCGCACATGAAAACAGTGACGGCAGCACGCCGCGCCGGCGGCGCCGATGGCAGTAAGCGGGCCCCGCCCCCCGATTTATTGCCCACAGCGGAAGTTCTTTCCACCTGCAAATATAGAGGTAAGCTACGGCCTGCTAGTTTTAGTTCTTGAGTGATGTAGTGTGCGGGTTATGAGGCAGGTGTCTCTCTCACTGCGCGGATGGCAGGGCGTCAGACCTTTCCGCATGGCATGCGGCATTTTCTCAACGGCATTTTTGTTGCGTCTTTCACATTTTGCTTGCAGGCGCAATCAATCTCACAGTCTCGCCAGAATTCGTCGGGACTACGTGGCGAGGGTGGGGGACTTCGCTCGCGTGGTTCGCGAATTACGTCGGCGGCCTGCCGCAGCAGCAGCTGACCGCAATTCTCGACCTTATTTTCGAACCCATAAACGGTCTCGGACTGAACATCGTACGTTACAATATCGGAGGGGGGCACAACGATACACGCAGCCCGCAGTTTCATCAAAATTCGGATGTGATTTGGCGGGGCATCCCAGGTTACAAGCCGACGGAGAAGGGGCCGTACGATTGGAGCGCGGACGAACGGCAGCGGAACGTGCTGCAGGGAGCGAAGGCGAGAGGCGCGAATGTCTTCGAGGCGTTTTCGAACAGCCCGCCCTGGTGGATGACCGTAACGGGTGACGTGGCAGGTGCGGTTTGGAAGGGGGAGACGAATCTGCTGCCGAAGTACGAGAAGGCTTTCGCAGATTACTTGACGACAGTCGTGGCGGAATTCGCGAAAAGATGGGGGGTTACCTTTGATGCGCTGGAGCCTTTTAACGAAGCGCTGGAGGGGTTCTGGAAGGCCGGAAAAGAACACGAGGGGTGTACGTTCAATGCCCCCGAGATGGGCCGTGTCATCAAGTACACCTCGGACTCGTTAAAAGCGAAGGCGCTTAAAACGAAGTTGGTGGGGGTGGACAGCTGGGATGGCATGACAGCGCAGCTGCCTCAGATCCCGAATCATGAGCTACTAACGCGGATAAACGTTCACGCGTACGTGAATAGCTACCACGACGTGAGTGTTGCTGCGACGTACGAAAAAAGATTCGGCAGTATTCGCGACACGGCGAAGTTGCTGGGGAGGGAGGTGTGGGTTAGCGAAGCGGGAGCGCTAAACAAGCGCGGGAGCTTTTGGGACCTTTCACTGTACATGGCGCGAAACGTTATCGAGAGCGTGAATATCATGGAGGCTTCAGCGTACATGATCTGGCAGGCGTACGATTTCGCAGCACATTGGTCTTGCATTGACTTTTCGCCGAATTATCCGGCCAATTACACAGGCGAAATGGAGACGCCTAAAGCGAACAAGCGGTTTTGGATTTTCAAGCATTTTACTTTGCTTGCCGGACCTGGATCCAAGCCGCTCAAGATAGGTTCGGACTGCTGGCACGGCATGAGCGCGTTCTACAGCCCCGGCGAAAAGCGGGTTACGGTTTTCGTTGTGAATCAGAAGGCGGAAGACAAGCACGTGACGATCAATTTGGATGGTTTCACGATGAACGTGGGGGGAACTACCAAGGTCGTTGTAAGGCGAACGACTTGGTCTACAGATTTCACCGTCAAGGTGTACAGAAAGCAAGTTGCGAGGCTGATTGTATGGGGGCAGAGCTTCGCTTCTGTCACCTTCACTAACGTGTCGTATTAAGAGGCTCGACTACCAGGAGGTAGGCACCTTGTTCTGTATGGGGACAGAGCTTACGGTAGCTTCTGTTACCTTCAAACTTGTCATACCTACTAAGAGGCTATGTAAAGATGTCCTTGTTCTGGAGCAGTCCCGAGTTGATGTCTACCAGAGAATCCCCCCCCCACTTGATTACCATAAGGCTCCTTTTTCTGGTGCAGTGCCCTCACTTGATGACTACTAAAGCATTCCCCACTTGATTACCATAAGGCTCCTTGTTCTGGTGCAGTGTCCTCACTTGATGACTCCTCATCCTCGCTATGGTTCTGGACCTAGATTGTATCATATGCTGCTAGAGGTGGAAAATCCTGTCAATGTAGCTTATAGTTAAGGCTGTCATGGAAAATCTGTTACAGTCACATGTGCTTCCCATCAGCTTTATTGGGCCATATTCTACGATGCATAATTCCGCAATCTGCTGCCATATACACTCGGGTTGGGTGAAATAAATCCCTACGCTGTTCAATCAGATTTAAATTCGGCTGCTGTAGGCGGCGGCGGAGGGGGGAGTCCTGGCCTCATTACAAGGTAGAGGGCAGGGCCTATAACGGGGAGGAAGGGGAGGGCAACACCCCATGAGTCTCTAGGCGCCCTGGAAACACACAAGGGGGTTGGGGCGAGTTGTGGGATGAAGAAAGGCTTTTACAACATCTCAAAAGGCAAAAAACAGGGAGGAAGGGAAGAGCCGCACCCCATGAGTCTCTAGGCGCCCTGGAAACACACAAGGGAGATAAAGGTTTGGGAGAAATAAAAAAAGCCTTTGAGACGTCTCGTAAGTCATGGCATGGCAGGGCATCAGGCATGGCAGGGCATCAGGCATGGCAGGACATGCCAGTTCCTAATCACACTCACCAGTTCCTGTAGGCCATGTCGTTGAAGAGCCAGAAGGGCAGGAAGATGTTGAGGCCAATTTTGGAGTCGACGAAAAAACCGACTTATCACATGTTCGTTGAATTGACGAGCCAGAAGGGCAGGAGCATGTTGAGGAGAGCGTGGCATGATACTTTGCAAGCACACAGCACCCTTAGTTCATTCGACACACCATCTCACATCACATGCACCAATAAGCACATACCATTTCCCGTAGGCCATGTCATTGACGAGCCAGAAGGCCATGTTGAGGAGAGCATGCCAAGGCACCAGTAAGCAAGCAAGCACTGATCAGCCCACAGCACACGTACCAGTTCCTATAGGCCATGTCGTTGACGAGCCAGAAGGGCAGAAACATGTTGAGGAGGACGAAATCCATCGAGGTGACGTGGATCTGTGTGGGGAGTAGGGGAGAGGGGGGAATGGGGGAGTGGGAGAGGGAAAGGGGGAAGAACAGGGGAGGTTGGGTGTTAGTATTGGAGTGAGTTGAAGGGCAGGAACATGTTGAGGAGGACAAAATCCATTGAGGTGACGTGGATCTGATGGGGATAGCGGAGGAGGGATGGTGGAAGGGGGATGAGAATGGAGTAAGGGTATGGGGATGAGAATGGAGTAAGGGTATGGGGATGGAATTGGCAGGAACATGTTGGGGAGGACAAAATCCATCGAGGTGACATGGATCTGATGGGGGTGGCGTGGCAGGCGGGAGGGGAAAAGGGGGCAAGAAGGGATCGGAAGTTAAAAGGGAACATGTGAGCGACGTTGGAAGGAACAAGTTGAGGAGGACGAAAACTATTGAGGAGACGTGGATCTGATGGGGGGGTGTAAGGGGCAAGGGGACGAAAAGGGAAAGGAAGTCAAACGGAGGAGATGGGCGACGCCAGGAGGAACATGTTGAGGAGGAGAAAATCCATTGAGGTGACGTGGATCTGATGGGGGGAAAGGGGAAGGGGAAGGGGGAAGGGGAACGGGGAAGGGGAGGGGGAAGGGGAAGGGTGGGGAGGGGGGCGGGGAAGGGTGGGGAGGGGGACGGGAGAAAGGAAAGGGGGAAGCAAAAGTTGGAAGGGGAAGGGGGGAACAAATACGAGCGAAAAGGGATGACCCACCATGAGGCTCTTTTGGAAATACAGCCCAAACTCAAGACAGTCACCAGCTCACACTGCAATCCCCCAGACCACTCTGCACCACTCTGCACCACTCTGCACCACCCTGCACCGCTCTGCACCCATGTATCTACCCACCAAGAGGCTCTCCTGAAAGTACTGCAAGAACTCAAGCCAGTCAGTTGACGGTGCTGTTGTAAACACTCAAGGACACAGTGCAGTAGACAGCAGACCGTAACACACCACACTGGACCGCTCAGCACAACTCAGAACCGCTCGGCACTGTTCAGCACCCACCAAGAGGCTCTCCTGAAAGTACTGCAAGAACTCAAGCCAGTCGGTTGACGGTGCTGTTGCTGCACTGATGACCAGCCCTGATGCTGCGAGCAGCAGTAACTGCGGGAGAAAGTGCGGGAGGTTACGGGGATGGACGAGAGTGCATGGGTGGGTGGGGGAGGCAGTACAGAGGGGGAAGAGTCTCAAGGCTCAAGCCAGTCAGTCAGCTGACGGTGCTGTTGCTGCACTGATGACCAGCCCTGATGCTGCGAGCAGCAGTAACTGCGGGAGAAAGTGCGGGAGGTTACGGGGATGGACGAGAGTGCATGGGTGGGTGGGAGGCAGTACAGAGGGGGAAGAGTCTCAAGGCTCAAGCCAGTCAGTCAGCTGACGGTGCTGTTGCTGCACTGATGACCAGCCCTGATGCTGCGAGCAGCAGTAACTGCGGGAGAAAGTGCGGGAGGTTACGGGGATGGACGAGAGTGCATGGGTGGGTGGGGGAGGCAGTACAGAGGGGGAAGAGTCTCAAGGCTCAAGCCAGTCAGTCAGCTGACGGTGCTGTTGCTGCACTGATGACCAACCCTGATGCTGCGAGCAGTAAGAGCTGTGGTGGGGAGGAGAGAGTTATTAGAGGAAGTACAAGAGCGCATGGTTATCTTGGATTCAAGCACTCGCAGCCCCGCTTTACCCCTCTCCTCCTCGGTTGGTACTGCTGCTGCTCCGGGCGTCCAGAGGGCGAAGAGGGGCAGCAGAGGCGACGAAGGGCAAACAAGCAACAGCAGAGCGGCTGAGCAACAGACTCACTGCGCTGGATATCTTGGGCTCGAGAATATTGTGACTGAAGAAGACTCACCGCACTGGTTATCTTGGATTCAAGCACTCGCAGCCCCGCTTTACCCCTCTCCTCCTCGGTTGGTACTGCTGCTGCTCCGGGCGTCCAGAGGGCGAAGAGGGGCAGCAGAGGCGACGAAGGGCAAACAAGCAACAGCAGAGCGGCTGAGCAACAGACTCACTGCGCTGGTTATCTTGGGCTCGAGAATATTGTGACTGAAGAAGACTCACCGCACTGGTTATCTTGGATTCAAGCACTCGCAGCCCCGCTTTACCCCTCTCCTCCTCGGTTGGTACTGCTGCTGCTCCGGGTGTCCAGAGGGAGTAGAGGACAGCAGAGCGAAGAGGAGAAGGGCTGAGCACCAGACAGACTCACCGCGCTGGTTATCTTGGGCTCGAGAATATTGTGACTGAAGAAGACTCACCGCACTGGTGATTTTGGATTCAAGCACTCGCAGCCCCACTTTCCCCCTCTCCTCCTCCGTGGGTACTGCTGCCTTTCCGGGTGACCAGAGGGCAAAGAAGGGCAGCAGGGCGAACGCCCCTGCGAAGAATGAGGCGAGGAGGAAGGGCCACGCTGGGATGGTGGTGCGATTGCTGTGGAAACAGGAAGGAGAATGGGTTGGGTGCAAGGGGGGAAGGAAGGGGGGAAAGGCAGGTATCAGGAACCCCACCCCACACGGCAAAGAAGGGCATGAGGGCGAAGGCTCCTGCAAAGAACGAGGCGAGGAGGAATGGCCATGCAGGGATGATGGTGGTGCGATTGCTGGGAGAGGAGAGGTGGGCGGAGGAAGGGTACGAATGGCGTTTAGATGGCAGAGAAATTCAGACTCACACCCATATACACACGTGCATACTCACACGGACGGACTTACGTGCGGGAGGCAGGCACAAGTGCTGCAGAGTAAATTCCGGGCATGACGCCCATGAGGTTCCACAAGGCCACGAGCACCTGGTTCATCACAAAGCCAAGTGATAGCTTGTACCTAACCTCCCCTAACCTCCCACCCCCATTCACTCACGTGCGGGAGGCGGGCACGAGCGTAGCAGCGTATATGCCCGGCATGACGCCCATGAGGTTCCACAGCGCCACGAGCACCTGGTTCATCACGAAGCCATCGTCTCCCCTCAGGTTCAGAAGCTTCTCCAGAAAGTACTGATCGCGGTACTGCGGAGATGGTGGGGGAAAAGGGGAGGCGGAAGAGCAAGGGGACAGGGAGGGGGGAATGAGGAGAGCACCTGGTTCATCACGAAGCCATCGTCTCCCCTCAGATTCAGAAGCTTCTCCAGAAAGTACTGATCGCGGTACTGCGGGGGGGAGCGTGGGGTGGAGGGGAAGGGAGAGAAGGGGCGAGAACAGGGGGGAAGGGGGGATGGGGGAATGGGGAACGAGCACCTGGTTCATCACGAAGCCATCGTCGCCCTTCAGATTCAGATGGGGGCCCACTGTGGAGATGGGGGCCCACTGTGGAGATGGGGGCGGGGTGGGCGGGGGAGGAGGTAGAGGAGAAGGGAGTTGAGAGGAGACGAGCGTAGGGGGAAAGGATAGGGGAATAGGAGCAGTAAGGAGGCGAAGCACGAGCACCTGATGCATCACGAACCCATCGTCGCCCCTCAGGTTGAGAAGCTTCTGCCTACACCAGCCAGTGATAAGCTGCCACGTACTGGCGTCTGATGGGGCGCAAAAAACGCGCCATACGCGATCAGTCCCGCCCACAGGAGGAAGATCCCCGCAGTCGTCGCCTGCCCCAGAAGCTTCCCCTCATCCCCTTCCGCCGCCACCGCTCCCCCCGATGCCGCTTGCCCCGCGGGCGCCTGCGGAGTCTCCGCCAGCTTATTTGCTTCCGCGCTTGCGCCTGATCCTTCCGCGGATCCCCCTGCTGGCGCTTTGGGTGGCTCCGCGCTTGCGCTTACGCGTGGTAAGGCGCGGGTTTGGCGGAAAATCAGCTTCTGCGTGGAGCCTGGGCGCAACGCTTGCGCCGGAGTCATGCGCGGAAGCGGAAAGGCGGAATTTGAGAGGCGCGCAGGCGCATGGGACGCGGAGAGGGGGAGGGAAGCGACTGCATTGGGGAGCGTAGCGAGTCTTAGCGAGGGGGAGAGGACGTGAACCAGCATGATGGTTGTGACTAGAACGAAAACAGGCCAATGGGAAGAGTACAGGAACGGCGCGGAGGTTTTCTTGCCAAGCCAACCGTCGGGGAAAGGCGCCACGTATGGGCCAGTGAATTGACGTGGCGTAATGTGGGAGTCCTTCCAAAGGGAAATGGAGAGGAGGTATGGTACTGAACGGAGAGAGGAGAGGAACGTAGTCGAACGGGATTGGAGGGAAATGTCACATTCGCTCCAAACCCTATCGGAACGTGCTGGAACTGACCAAACCGTTCTGAAACGCAATAGATCACGCCCAACCACGCTTCACTATGCTCATGGGATCTTCCATGACAACTACAGCATTTCGTGGCATGAAAGAATCTTGCTGCTATTTCCATAATTGCAGTTCCTTGACACACTTGAGGGTGAAATAAAGATAGCGTTGGTACCTAGTGTCAAAACATATTGTTATGTTCTTACTCTAGGTTGTGTAGGGTCACACCTTAGAGGGTACAACCCAACTCTCTCGACACTTATGTACCCCCTCTCCCTCACCTAATCATCATTCCTCACCTAGCTACTAGTGATTCTAACATGGTATTAAGAGCACAATGCTCCTTAGGACCGAATGTTTAAAAGGGCCCACCACTACTATTTCGATCTACTGCCCGAGTCGCGCCCCTAGGAGAAACGCGAAATTCGAAACCGTGCTCTAGGCGAGACGGTTCCTTTTTCTGCCCTAGACGCGATTTTCCTTCCTAGTCACGTGCGACCCCCCCTGACCGCGCCTTAGCTGCCAGTACAGCCCGCGTAGGCCCGTCGCGAAGCCCGTACAGCCCGCGTAGGCCCGTCGCGAAGCCCGTACAGCCCGCGTAGGCCCGTCGCGAAGCCCGTACAGCCTGCGCCAGGCCGTCGCGCAGCCCGTACAGCCCACGTCAGGCCCGCGCCCAGCTCGTAAAGCCCGCGCCAGGCCCGCACGCAGCCCTTACAGCCCGCGCCTGGCCCGCACGCGGCCCGTGTTACTGCTGCACTCGCTGCTGCTGCTACACTGCTGCGCCTGAACTGCTGCTGTAGTGCTGCTGCCGCCTGTACTGCCCTGAAACTGCTGCTGCTACTTGTTGCAGCTGCTCCTCCTTGCTGCTGCTGCTGCTACTTGCTGCAGCTGCTCCTCCTTGCTACTGCTGCTACAGCTAGCGCTACTCACTGCTGCTGCTACTGAAGCTAGTGCTGCTACAGCTAGTGCTACAGCTGCTGCTGCTACTAGTGCCGTCGTAGCGGAAGCCTAGTGCTAGAAAGGCATAGTGCCGTCGTAGCGGAAGCCTTGATTGTATGATAGAATAGCAAGAAAAACCTTGCAACTGAAAGGACTCAGAACAAAGGAATGGATTGATAATGAAAGCACACAGCAGGGTATTTATCCATGCAGCTACCCTGCCAAAGCCTAGCCATCCCCACCAATAATTGTCCCTCCAATAATGGCAGCTCCAATAAAGGAGTACCGTATTCTCCCGGATAAAACACCCCCCCGTAATTGTACACCCCCGGGTAGCTTATACGGGGTGGGTGTTATATCCGACCCCGTTAGTACTATACCCCCCCTTTTGGGGTGATTTTCTATAACACCCCCCTTTTCTTATAGATTCCTATTATAGCTGTTATTGAGTCCGATTCCTTACGGGGGGATATCGCGTGAATTGCTCCCTAGATGAAATTTCGTGTGTACTTTCACTTACCGTAGAATCTGCCAAGATTCCCCCCCTCCCACAATCTCGCTGTCGCCACGCTGGCGAATCTTCCGCTGCAAGTGGCCTAAACCAGTCAAGAAATGACTGGTACAGTAACAACGCACCATCGTGCGCAATTCCGGCCTCGGCGGTTGCATGAACCGTCGCCACGCAATTGGCTTTGTTTTCACCCTATCAAGTGCCAGAATTGCCCACTGGAATTTGCCACGTGGCAGATTCCAGTGGGCAGTCACGTTATCCTCGTATACTCGGTTTTGCGGCACTGATCAACAATCTTGAAGTGAAGTCAGACCCCTTGATTTTGTTTCACATCTTTTCTGCTTGATAAAAAATATACCATATGATAAGACCCGGGTATTATGCAGGATTTTCCTTTGAGGAGACCCCCCCCATTTTTTCCCAGTGGTTTTCATAATACCCTAGGGTGTTTTATCCGGGAGAATACGGTACCAATAATTCTACCCCCAGGAGCTCTAGACTCCAGCCAATCAGCCCCTACAATAATTGTACAATTATTGTAGGGCCTAGATGCTGATAGAGGGGACTACACTAAAATCTAACAGCATATAACTTTCTTATGATTGTATATTTCCAACACTCCCCCTTGCTGTCGATTTTAGTGAGTTGGTTTGTAGATGATGGTGTGGATGAGGTTGTGCTTTTTGTTAAAGTTTAGAAGAAAGAAGAGGAATGAGGTTTCACTAGCAAGAGTTGGGATACAAGTACAACACCCTAAATTGGGTTGTACTCATTACAGAGTACCCCACTGCAGGCTAGACAGCAAATACATTCTGACACACCCCCATAGCCAAAGTGGGGTGTAATCAGCACAATGAGCAAGCATAGAGCAAGAGTTCACAATAGGTAAGTAAGGCTAGAGCTAATCACAGAGGGCAAGTGAGGAGGAGGAGAGACTGTGGGGGAGAGAAGATGGGAGGCGACTGCTGACGCTGCAGACACACAGACGAGCTGCTGGCTCAGTGGCTACCGGAACAGCGCTCCGGACTACTGGGGTAACTGGCCCCGCGGCTAAAAGTAGCGGCAGACGAGCAACGGACCCACGGGCGACTGGCGACTACCGGAGATTGTAGCCTCCGGACTGCTGCTGCTGCTGACGACAAGACTGCTGCCTCCACTCGACCTCCCCAGCTGCCTAACGCCCTTCTCACACACCCCCTGCTCAAACCCTAGCCCTACACCCACAGCACCCCCTTAAACTCTAAACCCCAGACTCCCACACATCCACCCCCCTCAGCGAGAGCTGCAGCAGTGGGAGACGAAGGAGGAGGAGGAGGAGGGAATGGCACGCACAACCGACACCCCCACAACCATCACCCCCACACCCACCCCCCCACGGCTGTACCGGGTCCAGGAGCGGCTGCTGCAGGGGCCAGGGGCGGCTGCTGCTGGGGCGGCTGCTCCAGGGGCTGCTGCTGCTGGGGCGGCTGCTCCAGGGGCTGCTGCTGCTGAGGCGGCTACTCCAGGGGCTGCTGCTGCTGGGGCGGCTGCTCCAGGGGCTGCTGCTGCTGGGGCGGCTGCTCCAGGGGCTGCTGCTGCTGGGGCGGCTGCTGCTGGGGCGGCTGCTCCAGGGGCTGCTGCTGCTGGGGCGGCTGCTCCAGGTGCTGCTGCTGCTGGGGCGGCTGCTCTAGGGGCTGCTGCTGCTGGGGCTGATGCTGCTGGGGCGGCTGCTCCAGGTGCTGCTGCTGCTGGGGCGGCTGCTCCAGGGGCTGCTGCTGCTGGGGCTGCTGCTGCTGGGGCGGCTGCTGCTGGGGCGGCTGCTCCAGGGGCTGCTGCTGCTGGGGCGGCTGCTCCAGGGGCTGCTGCTGCTGGGGCGGCTGCTCCAGAGGCTGCTGCTGCTGGGGCGGCTGCTCCAGGGGCTGCTACTGCTGGGGCGGCTGCTTCAGGGGCTGCTGCTGCTGGGGCGGCCGCTGCAGTGGCGGCGGCTCCAGGGGTTGCTGCTGCTGGGGCGGCTGCTCCAGGGGCTGCTGCTGCTAGGGCGGCTGCTCCAGGGGCGGCTGCTGTTGCAAGGCAGGCCGCTCCAGGGGCGGCTGCTTCAGGGGCGGCGGCTCCAGGGGCGGCTGCTGCAGCGGAAAGTAGGAGGGAGGGGAGGGGAAGGGCGCGGCCCCCATTGTGCCCTGACGGGCGATGTGCTAGGGAGCCGCGCAGGTCCCCAAAAGTGCCTCGACTGGCAACGAGAGGGGACCGCGCGCAGGCCCCTAAGGCGCCGCGACGAGGCAACGGGAGGGGCCGGCTCGCGGGCCCCGAAAGTGCCGCGACGAGGCGACGGGAGGGACCTGCGTGCAGGCCCCCAAAACGCCTCGACGAGGCGACGGTCGGGGCCAGTGCGCGGGCCCCTAAGACGCCGCGATGAGGTAGGAACCCGCCGCGCGCCTCGGGGCGCACGGCGGGCAGAAAACCGCCACGCGCTCCGAGCGCGTGGCGGGAAGAAAAATGGGATGTCGCGCGCCACGGGGCGCGCGACACACAGTAGGGCAGCGGAATCGAGTGGGCCCACAGGCCAGGAACGTTAAGCTCTGATAACATAACAAAATACTAGCGTGATTTTGGCTTAGGAGCCATAGTTTAGGAGCCTTGGTAGTTGAGTTGGAGTTTAGGAAAAGTATCGAGAGGTTTTGGAAGGAGAGGAATGAGGTTTCACTAGCAAGAGTTGGGATACAAGTACAACACCCTAAATTGGGTTGTACTCATTACAGAGTACCCCACTGCAGGCTAGACAGCAAATACATTCTGACACTTTTGTGACGGAGGGAATTGCGGATGACTGCGATGTTGATCGTGGTGCCGATTTTGAAGAGCGTTGATTGCGGCGAAAACACGCCTAGGGTTTCCGTTGGAGAACGCGTCGGTGAGTTGGGCTCTATAGCAGCTGCGGTCAATTTTCGTACCCCACGTTCAGGTGCGGGGGTTGCACTGTACGATTCTGTTTCTGCTGCTTCCAACCAACCGAACCCTCATCTGAGCTTTCCTGCTTCGCCTCGCAGACCTGTCTCACACTCGCTTCCAACCCCGCCTGTCAATCTCGTTCCTTCCAGCACCTTTCAGATCTGGTATTCTCAGCAGCATTTACTATGGCCATGGCTGCTGGACGACGGTTTTGCGCATTCACGGCGAGCTGTCGGCGTAGCTTGCAACAGTAGACAAACGCGTATTGCCGTTGCGCGCTGTTCAGCCCCCAGGCGCGCGACCGTCTCTGGCGCATGTCCTTAGAAGCAGCGTGCGACGCTGGCGCGTGGCGTGCTGCTGCATGTCGTGCGACCTAGGCAGCATTGCGCGCTGCTATTCGCAATCCTCCTGCAGCGACTGCGCGACTTCTGCTGCGTGGCTTGTTCAGCTCCTGATTCGCCTGCAGCTGGTGACGTGAAATTTCCTTCAGTCGCGTAACTTCTGCAGCATAGCGTGCGACTGCTGCAGCATGGCGTGACGATGCTCTGCAGCAGCTGACGACTGATTGCGTGGCTGTTTTTCCTGTCGCGCGGCTGCTTCTCCTGTCGCGCGGCTGCTTCTTCTTTCGCGCTGCTGTTGGTGCGCGACCTCCTCCTGCCACTGCGGACGACCTGGCGCTCCTGCAGCGTTTGCAGCGTCTTGCACATGACAGCTCCGCCCTCATTCGGCGATTTCCCTCGCGTCAGCAGTCGCTGACGACCTGGCGCGAGTCTGCTGCTGCATCGGCGGCGGCCACCTGCTCTTGCTACTCGACGACTGCAGCACCTGCTGCTCCTGGCGCGGGTGTGTGGCATCTGCACGGCGACACTTGGCGCTTGGAGAGTGGCGGCAGCATCCAGCGAGCGAGGGGGACCAGTAGCGACTGACACTCAGCTGCTGGACTGGCGACGGGCGCTCGGCAGCATCATCACCACCCGGCGGGCTGCAGCAGCACACTTCCTTGTGAGTCAAACCCTTCGTTCTCCTAGTACGCAGGAGTAGATGTCGTCCCTTCCAATCGTCTTGATTGAGCTCACATCACTTGACTAACCTTCGCTTTGTGTCACTTGTCCCTGCAGGAGCTGGTGACGGGCAGCAGCTGCGGCTGGTGATGCACTGGAACAGCACCAGCAGCGCCTGGCGGGCGGCAGCAGCACCATCGCCCGGCAGCACGGCGGCAACTCCTTGTGGCGCACGGCGGCAGCTGCGTGCCTTCTCCGTCGTGACTAGGTGAGTGACCTTTCATTCATTCTCCTTAGTCTTCTTCCTTTGAACAAGTACGTAGCCCTTCCACTGTAGTCTCCTTACACTGCTTGACCAGCTGCTCCAGATTAAACACTTCTCCCGTGTGCTTCTTTTATCTTCAGGTGGCGCACAGCAGCAGTAGCAGCTCCTGGCGCCCTTCACTAGCACATGCCCGGTGACAGCAGTTGGTGAGCAACGGCGGCAGTACCTGGCCCTCCCCCGAGCACCACCAGCAGCACTTGACGCTCCGCAGCAGCACCTGGTGGCGCTCGGCGGCAGCTGCTGGTGCTCGGCAGCAGTATTACCCAGCAGGATCAGCAGCACTTGGCGGCCTGCAGCAGCACATGACCGCCTGCAGCTTCACCTGTCATCTTGCAGCAGTGCCTGACGGTGAGGAACCTCGGGATCTCCTAGCCCTGCAGTAGTAGCTTGCCTTCTCCCTTCTCATTCTGTTTACCTTGCACTCTCCTCTTGGATGAAGCTACAAATGGCTTAACCTGTGTTTTCTTGGTATGCTCCCCCCCCATGTCAGATTTATATGACATAGCTACTGTAGGCTAGAGTGGGGTAGCACATATGGGGTACAGTTTTCTAGGGTTTGCTTCTTGTACCCAACTTTCACTTAGTCATTCTCATTCCTGTTTTTCTTAATTCACATGGTATAGAGCGGGTTCCTACATGGGACCGTTCCTTCCTAAGGGCCCACCATAAGAATTTTTTTTTTAGCTGCCCGCGCACATTGCGCTCTGCCCTAATTTTTTTTTTAGCGGCCCCTACGCTGCCTCTACGCGGCCCCTACGCCGCCTCCCACGCGCCCCCTATGCGGCCCCTGGCGGCGCCCTGACGAGGCCCCTGCCGGCGCCCTATCGCGGCCCCTGACGCGCCCCCTGGTGGCGCCCTGACGCGGCCCCTGGCGGCGCCTGACGCGGCCCTGACGCGACCTGACGCGGCCCCTGGCGGCGCCCTGACGCAGCCCCTGCCGCGGCCCTGACGCGGCCCTGCCGCGGCCCCTGACGCGGCCCTGACGCGGCCCCTGCCGCGGCCCTGACGCGGCCCTGCCGCGGCCCCTGACGCGGCCCTGAAGCGGCTCTGCCGCGGCCCTGACGCGGCCCTGACGCGGCCCCTGACGCGGCCCCTGCCGCGGCCCCTTACGCGGCCCTGACGCGGTCCTGCCGCGGCCCCTGGCGGCGCCCTGACGCGGCCCCTGACGCGGCGCCCTGACGCGGCCCTGCCGCGGCCCCTGACGCGGCCCCTGCCGCGGCCCCTGACGCGGCCCCTGACGCGGCCCCTGTCGCGGCCCCTGACGCGGCCCCGCCACCTACCTTTCTGGCCCCGCCGCCTCCTCTCAGCGGCCCCGCCGCCTCCTCTCAGCGGCCCCGCCGCCTCCTCCCAGCGGCCCCGGACGCCGCCCTCTCAGCGGCCCCGCCGAGCCGCCCAGCAGCCTAGCCGCCCAGCAGCTGAGCCACCGAGCCGCCCAGCAGCCGAGCCGCCGAGCCGCCCAGCAGCCGAGCCGCCCAGCAGCAGAGCCGCCGAGCCGCCCAGCAGCCGAGTCGCTGAGCCGCCCAGCAGCCGAGCCGCCGAGCCGCCCAGCAGCCGAGCCGCCCAGCAGCCGAGTCGCCGAGCCGCCCTGCAGCCGAGCCGCCCGAGCCGCCCTGTCCGGTAAGAGCAGCGCCTCTCTCACAGCACTGCCCTCACCCCATTGTTTGCGCTGCTAGTCTACTACTGTCATGGCTACCCCTAGTGTCCTCGCTTTTGACGCTGAGGGTCGGGCCATTGACTTTGACGTCTGGATAGATGACCTGCAGCTTTTCTTACAGTGCGATAGGGCAGACGGCCTCTCCCTCTTTGACCTCACTTCTGGTGCCTCTCCTGCTCCCGCCACTGATGCTGACGCAACTGTTCGCTCCCAGTGGGCCACGCGCGATGCTGCTGCACGTCTTGCTGTGCGTCGCCACCTGCCTACCTCTGAGCGTGCGCACTTTAGCCAGTACAAGAGTGCTCAGACCTTGTACGACGCTGTAGTTGCACGCTACTCCTCCCCTGCCACTGCTGCACTGAGCCGCCTCATGCTACCGTACCTCTTCCCTGACCTTGCTGCCTTTCCCACAGTCGCTGACCTCATCACGCACCTCCGCACTAGTGACACTCGCTACCGCGCTGCGCTTCCTGCTGAGTTCTGCGCCAAGAACCCCCCCCCCATGTACATCACCCTCTACTACATCGTCACCCGTCTCCCTGACTCCCTTCGCGTAGTCAGGGACCACTTCCTCTCGGTTTGTCCCACCACTCTCACCGTTGACCTCCTCGAGAAGGCCCTCCTAGCAGCAGAAAAGAGCATAGTCGCTGTAGGAGCCTCTCGTGGTGACCCTCGCACCCCCATCTTTGAGGGGTGTTCCCCCTCCCCTCTTTTGCCCTCTGTTGCCTCTGCTGCTGCGGCCGACCTTGCTGGTTTGGAGTCGGTTGGGGCAGCGTCTACCCCTAGCGGGAGACGCCGCCCTGGCAGGGGCAAGGGGGGCAGGGGCGCTGGAGGAGCTAGCGGGGGCGGTGGAGGCGGCGGTGGAGGTGGTGGAGGAGGTGGTGGTGGCGGTGGGAGTGGTGGCGGGGGTGGAGGTGTAGGTGGCGGCAGTGGAGGCGCAGGAGGCAGCGGCGGTGGCGGAGGGAGCGGAGGTGGCGGCGGTGGAGGAGGAGGCGGCGGAGGAGGTGGAGCTGGTCGGGGTGGCGCTGCGCAGAGGGTCAGCTCCGGTGGTAGTCAGCGCCAGCAGCAGCAGCAGCAGCAGCAGCAGCAGCAGCAGCGCACTCGTGACGTCCCCTCCCCTCAGCAGCTCCGTGAGTGGTACACTGCACGCCAGAGGGGTGGGGGTGCTGGTCCGTGCACCTACGTCCTGCGCACCGGCGACCGCGCGGGTGAGCAGTGCGGGGGTGCGCACTCCACCCAGCGCTGCTTTGGCCGCCTCACGGACGCTTGGCGTCACCAGTTCCCTGAGGCCACTGAGATCCCCCGCTGGGGTGAGCTGTCTAGGGCGGGTGTAGCTGTCTTTGACCTTGACTTTGATGCTATTCTTGCTGCCGTGTATACTGTGACTATTAGTGATGAGGGTGACTGTTACCGGTGTTTTCCGCCCGACCCGGGCATTGAGACTGCTGCTCTAGGTACTGGTGAGGCTGCTGCTCTAGGTGCTAGCGAGGCTGCTGCTCTAGGTGCGTCTACTCCCTCAGGTGCTGGTGAGTCTGCTCTCTCAGGTTCTGCGTCGGCTTCGGCCTCCCACACCTTCACACTTGACTCAGGGGCTTCTCGCTCCTTCTTTCGAGACCGCACCACACTCACGCCGCTTGGCCGGCCAGTTGCGGTCTCCCTGGCAGACCCCTCTGGAGGTCCTGTCCTTGCTCACTTCTCCACTGTCCTCCCGTGTCCGGCGGCCCCCTCTGGCACCCTGTCTGGTCTCTACCTCCCCTCGTTCTCTACGAACTTGGTGAGTGGTGCTGACCTACAGGATGCGGGGGTTCACCAGTTCACTCCTGCGAGTCAGCAGGTGACCCACTGCACGGACGCTCGGACAGGCCGCCACCTGGCCACGTTTACACGTCGGCCGGGGTCGAGCCTGTACACACTGACCACTGCGTCTCCTCCAGTCCCTGCGTCTGGTCAGGTAGCTGCGTCGGGTCAGGTGTTTGCTGCAGCGTCCAGGTCTGGTCCTGAGTCTGCCCCCTGCTCGTGTCGCCTCCTGTCTCACGAGACTCTCCTCTGGCACCACCGCCTTGGCCACCCCTCCCTGCTTCGTCTCCGGAGCATGGCCTCCCGTGTCCTTGTCTCTGGTCTTCCCCGGTCCCTCCCTCCCCTTCCTCCGGGGCCAGGCCCTACCTGCGTCCCCTGTGTCGAGGGACGGCAGCGGGCTACCCCTCACTCCTCCCAGTTTCCTCCGACAGAGGCCCCGCTGCAGACGCTTCACATGGACGTGTGGGGCCCGGCCCGCGTCCGTGGACAGGGTCACGAGCGCTACTTCCTGCTGGTGGTTGACGACTACTCGCGTTACACTACAGTCTTCCCCTTGCGCAGCAAGGGTGATGTCACTGAGGTGTTGATCGACTGGATCCGCGCAGCTCGTCTCCAGCTCAGGCGGAGCTTTGGCTCGGACTTTCCTGTTCTGCGTCTGCACTCTGACAGAGGCGGAGAGTTCTCCTCTGGCCTTCTGCGAGCCTACTGTCGTGCACGAGGCATCCGCCAGACCTTCACGCTTCCGGACTCTCCACAGCAAAATGGGATTGCTGAGCGCCGCATTGGCATGGTCATGGACGTCGCCCGTACGTCCATGATGCATGCGGCTGCCCCCCATTTTCTGTGGCCGTTTGCGGTTCGGTACGCGGCGCATCAGATCAACCTTCAGCCCAGGGTCTCCATGCCGGAGACCTCCCCAACTTTGCTGTGGACGGGGAAGGTTGGCGATGCGTCTGCGTTCCGTGTCTGGGGATCTCGGGCGTTTGTCCGCGACTTGTCTGCGGACAAGCTGTCCCCTCGTGCTGCTCCTTGCGTCTTCCTGGGTTTCCCCCCTGACGCCCCAGGGTGGCAGTTCTACCACCCCACCTCTCGCCGTGTTCTGTCCTCCCAGGACGTCACGTTCGACGAGTCGGTCCCCTACTACCGCCTCTTCCCCTACCGCACTCCGTCCCTCCCCCCGCCACCGCTCTTCCTTGTACCAGGTCCCCCCCCGGTAGACCCCCTCCCCCCTCAGGGTCCTGCCCCTTCAGGTGTGTCCCAGGTAGACGATGTTGAGCCTGTCGAGGTCGCTGGTGACTCTGGTGCTGCTGAGGGTGCTGAGCCTGGGGGTGCTGACTCTAGGGGTGCTGAGCGTGTGGGTGCTACGCCTGGGGGTGCTGAGCCTGGGGGTGCTGAGCCTGGGGGTGCTGAGTCTGGGGGTACTACGACTGGGGGTGCTGAGCCTGGGGGTACTACGCCTGGAGGTGCTGAGCTTGGGGGTGCTGCGTCTGGGGGTGCTGAGCCTGGGGGTACTACGCCTGGAGGTGCTGAGCCTGGGGGTGCTACGCCTGGTGGTGCTGTGCCTGGCGGTTCACCGGGTGCTCCCTCTCGCCGAGAGCCACTCTCTCCCCAGGAGCTGCGTGAGTGGTTTGCCCGGCGCTGGAGGCGAGCTGCTGGAGCTGCTGGAGCTGGAGGTGCTGCGGGTACTGGAGGTTCTGTTGCTTCTGAGGGAGCTGGTGCCACGGGTCCCGGAGGTGCTCGTACTGGGAGTTCTGGAGCTGCTGGACCTGCGGGTACTTCTGGAGCTGGAGTTGCTGCGGGTGTTGGCGCGGAGGCTACTGCTGTCGGTCCTGGAGGCAGTCCTACTGGGGGTACTACTGGTGCTGCTGGGGGTTCTGGAGCTGCTACTGGTGCTGGTGCTGCCCCTGCGGGTGCTGGTGCTGTCCCTCCTGTGTCTGGAGTCGCCGCGCGGCCTCGGCCGTACTTCGTTCCGCTCCTTCAGCAGGTTCTTGGTCTCCCGCCTTCTACTGGTCCTCCTCCTCCCTTAGAGTGTCCACAGCCTGTCCCGTCGCAGTTACAGTTACAGCCGGCCTCCCCACTGCCTGCTCCGTCTCCCTACACTGGTCCTACTGGAGGTCTTACTGAGCGTCGTGAGCCTGCGTCTCGCCCTGCGTCGCCTGTCCGTGCTGCTCGCACTAGTGGTCGCGGTTCGCGTCAGCGTCCTCCTCCTGTCCCTGGCACGCACCGGATGTCTCTGCGTCCGTCCACTGCTCCTCTGCGTGCCCCTTTGCCTTCTCCTCCTGAGTCTTCTTTTCCTACTCTTGCCGACCCGGAGTCGGACTCTCTTCGCGCTGCCAGTCCTACTGTCACGCGTCTCCTTGCTACGGTTGTCACTGACCCTTCCTTTGAGTCCACTGCTGCGTCTGCTCTAGTTGCTGAGCTCGTCGACTTTGCTGCTCGCTGTCGCCTAGACTACGTCGCCAGTCTTGTTGCTGAGTCTGAGTCTGTCTGTCCTCCGTCCGTCGGGGGTGAGTGTGCCCTTGGCACGGACGTCCTTGAGGACAGGCAGGAGGAGTTCCAGTGCTTGGCCGCTGCTTCACCTCATCTCGTGTCCGTACTGCTTACCCCTGAGGGAGACCCGGATGCACTTGACATCCCGACTCCGCGCTCTTACGCGGAGGCGATAGAGGGTCCCTACTCCTCTCAGTGGCAGGCAGCTATGGACGCAGAGATGGCTTCCTGGAAGTCCACAGGCACCTACGTTGACGCTGTTCCCCCTCCTGGGGCGAACATCGTCAGTGGCATGTGGATTTTCAGGGTGAAGCGACCGCCGGGTTCTCCGCCTGTCTTCAAGGCGCGTTACGTGGCTCGTGGCTTCAGTCAGCGGCAGGGAGTTGACTACTTTCAGACCTTCTCTCCCACCCCGAAGATGACCACTCTTCGGGTACTGCTGCACGTAGCTGCTCACCGTGACTACGAGCTACACTCTCTTGACTTCAGCACTGCTTTCTTGCAGGGCAGCCTGCACGAGGAGATCTGGCTGCGTCGCCCACCTGGCTTCACTGGGTCTTTTCCTCCTGGCACCCAGTGGAGCCTACGGCGGCCAGTCTACGGTCTCCGCCAGGCACCGCGTGAGTGGCACGACACACTGAGGACTACACTTGCGGCTCTTGGGTTTGCTCCCTCTACTGCCGACCCGTCGCTGTTTCTGCGCACCGACACTTCTTTGCCGCCGTTCTACATCCTCGTGTACGTCGACGACTTGGTCTTTGCCACAGCTGACACTGCTGGACTAGCCCACGTGAAGTCCGAGCTGCAGAAGAGACACACGTGCACTGACCTGGGTGAACTGCGCAGCTACCTTGGCTTGCAGATCACTCGGGACAGAGCACGCCGCACCATTACCCTGACTCAGTCACACATGGTGCAGCAGGTCCTTCAGCGCTTCGGCTTCACGTACTCCTCGCCTCAGGCCACTCCTCTGCCTACTCGCCACTCGCTCTCAGCTCTGCCTTCGGATGAGTCCGTAGAGTCGAGTGGCCCGTACCCAGAGCTTGTTGGCTGCCTCATGTACCTGATGACCTGCACACGACCTGACCTTGCATACCCTCTTAGCATTCTTGCACGCTATGTTGCTCTTGGGAGACACAGACCGGAGCACATGGCTGCAGCGAAGAGGGTGTTGCGCTACTTGTGCAGTACGTCGGGCATGGGGCTTGTGCTTGGAGGGCAGAGTCCAGTGGTCCTTACTGGGCACGCAGACGCTTCTTGGGCTGACGACCAGGCTACGCAGCGGTCGTCACAGGGTTACACCTTCAGCCTTGGTTCCGGCTCTGTTTCGTGGCGGGCTACTCGCTCGTCTTCTGTTCTCGGCTCCAGTTGTGAGGCTGAGATCTACGCAGGAGCCATGGCTGCACAGGAGCTTCGCTGGCTCACCTACCTGCTGACTGACCTCGGAGAGTTGCCTCGTTCTCCTCCAGTGCTGTACGTAGACAACAAGGCCATGCTGGCCTTGTGTCGGGAGCAGCGACTGGAGCACAGAACGAAGCACATTGCTCTCCGCTACTTTCTTGCTCGTGAGCTGCAGCAGCGTGGTCAGCTGCGTCTTGCGTATGTGGCCTCTGAGGCCAACACTGCTGATATCTTCACCAAGGCACTTGCGCCTTGTGACCATCAGCGCTTCTGTACTCAGCTGGGCCTTGTGCCTACCTTGCCTCACTTGCTCACCTCTTGACCTTGCTTGTACTGTTACATATATATATACCTGCTCTTGTTTGTCTAGCCTTTTTTATATATATGTGTACTCCTGCTTGTGAACTGGCCTTGTGGCCTTGAACTTGTGCTCGGAATGTGTGGTGACTTTGTGATCCACCCTGAGCTTGTTTTTTGCTTTGCTTTGCTTGACTGGTCTTGTGACCCCTTGTTCTCCCCCACTTTGCCTATGGGGGTGTGTCAGATTTATATGACATAGCTACTGTAGGCTAGAGTGGGGTAGCACATATGGGGTACAGTTTTCTAGGGTTTGCTTCTTGTACCCAACTTTCACTTAGTCATTCTCATTCCTGTTTTTCTTAATTCACACCCCACACCAGCAGCACTACCTGGCGGAGTGCAACAGCAGCTGGCGGTCTGCAGCAACACCTGTCTGGCTGCACCTGGCTGGCTGCGCCTGGTGGGCTGCACCTGGCGGGCTGGCTGCGCCTGGTGGGCTGCACCTGGCGGGCTGCTCCAGCGCCTGGTGGCCTGCAGCAACAGCAGCTGTTGTCCCACACGACCAGCAGCAGCTGCCCCATGGTAAGCTGCAGACCGTGGGCTGTATCTCTTGCAGCTTCAGAACCTTGTACCAGATGTAGCTTTATGTCTGCCCTTCTCCTTTCTCCACTGTATGAAGCCAATCCTTTGATGACGTAACTCATTGTGTCATGTTACTCCCCCCGAAACCAGCAGGTACACTTGAAACAACGGATGCCCGCGGACAGCATTAGCTGGAGCACTGCAGCAAGTGCTGACCGATTGCAGCAGCAGCTGCTGGTGCAGGACGGCAGCGTCAGTGATCCCCTTTTCTTGTTAAGTAACATTAACCGTAGGTCGTTCACTTGACACCTGACTCATGTAAATGATAATGAAAACCGAAGAATGAACTTATGTCTCCCCCTCCAGCGTATAAGATGCTCCACACCCCACTCCCCCTCTCACTCATGTGTTTGGAAGCATGCACATGTGCAAACACATGAGTGAGGAGTGTGGTGCTACGTGCTGTTCGGTTGGGTAGCACACCTTGAGGAGTCCGTCCATGTGAGTGCTGCATCAGCACCATTGACTTTCTGAACCTTTGCAGATGTTGCACCATGTGGAATCGGTTGGACGCCGCTCATGCGGCTGCATATGATGTCATGTCCTTCTTTGGCGGGTGCGGGCTGATCCTTGTCTTCTGTCTCCTTGTATGTCAAGTCAGGCATGCGCACGCCTGTTGTTGCATATCCCACCTGGCTTTCAGCATCATCTTCTGCAGGTAAGTCCTTTGCTGCAGCACCTCTTCCGTTGGTTGCGTTGTCTTCATCAGCTCCAGGTAAGTCATGTTCAATGGAGTCTCCTTCATCCATCTTGAGCCTTTGTCCTAATCCCCCTGAAGTCCACGCCGCAACGTGGGGTGAGACTTCATCATCATGTTGCTGCCATTTCAGTAAGGACCCAGCTCCCAGCAACGTGTCATCAAAGGTGCGCGGTGAGTGCGTGTCCTTGTAAACGTCACGTGTCATGTCCCTCATGACACGAGCCATGTGCGCAATACGGTAAGTGTCGGATGCTGGAGCAGATTGACCATTCAATCTGCCATGACCATGCGCATTCGATGATGCATCCTTATGAGTATGTCCAGCTTCATGGGCAAGGGCAAGTGCTGGCTGATATTCCATCATGAGCACTCCATGCACGTCCTTGCCAAGTCCAATTCGTACACCTCCATCTCCATCAGGCATGAAGATCTCGGTGTCGCCATCAGCAGTGGTGCGAATCCGGGCTCCCTTTTTCATCAGTTGACAGAAGGAGAGGAGATTGCTCTTCAAACCGGATACGTAGAGCACTTCCGTGTAACGCACCGTTGTCCCATCAATTGCCGTTGCTCTGATCGTGCCTGCCATTGAGCTGTTCAGTGTGCTCCCATCAGCAGGCTCCACCTTTACTGGTTCGTACAGCTCCTTCAAACCCTCGAACCACCTTCTGTCCGAGGTCATATGCTGGCTGCATCCGCTGTCCAGCAACCACAGAGAACCTCCAGCACTTGGTGAGGTCGTCTGTGATGATCGAACCGTCGCAATGCATGTAACCATCCGTTTGTTGTCTTTCCCGGCTGCCCCTTGCTTCTTTATCCCGTTGTTGTCACGTTTGGGGCTGCCACTCTTTCGAGGAGAGGACGAACGGCTGTTGCTGGTACGTCGGTTGGTCCTCCTTCTGTTCTGGTGTTCCCACCCCGGTGGTGACCATCCTGGTGGTGCCGTGTGACACTTGTAGAACGGGTGGCCCAGTTGCTTGCAAAACCAGCACATGAGAGTTGAGCGTCCGCCCTTTCCATCATTGCCCTTCATTTTCTCTCCGTACGTTGCTTGATGTCCTCCGTTTGAAGTTGCAGCATTCATGGTCCCGGTTTTCTCCGTTGCATGTGATATGTCGATGCACGCTTGACAAACCATGCGTTGCTTCCCGCCGTTTTGATCGTAGGAGTGATGCTTCACCACATCCGCGCGATCACGTCGCAAATCACCATTTGACTGCATCCCCTGTCCCGTGTGCTCCATGCTCCATGCAGGATCCACTCCCATTAGTGGACGAGGCGCGCGAGAAGGTATGATGCTGTCTTCAAGAAGGTGAGATCTGTCTATTACGGGGGCTCCAATGGAAGAAGAGTTAGTGGCAAAATGTTGAAGTGGGGGAGTACCAATAGTGTAAGATTCCAATCTCACACCTTCCACGCCCACTTTATCAAATCTGCCATTCTCTTCACCAATTTGCATGTTTAACTTCGCTCCCAATGACGCTTGAAGTGTTGGCGGCGCTCTTGCAATCATGTTCTCCAGGTGCTCATGTTGAGCCAAGATTGCTTCTTCGACCGCCTTGTATCCAGTGTCGACTTCATTGTCGAACAGCCCCATGCTTTGATCCAATAGTTGCCTCTTGCTATGCCAATCTGCTAACGTGTCTGCCCAATATGAATCGTAACAGAGTTCTGACCAAATTTCGGCAGCATGCCCCCTAGAGTAGCTCTGATACCATGCTAGAAAGGCATAGTGCCGTCGTAGCGGAAGCCTTGATTGTATGATAGAATAGCAAGAGAAACCTTGCAACTGAAAGGACTCAGAACAAAGGAATGGATTGATAATGAAAGCACACAGCAGGGTATTTATCCATGCAACTACCCTGCCAAAGCCTAGCCATCCCCACCAATAATTGTCCCTCCAATAATGGCAGCTCCAATAAAGGAGTACCAATAATTCTACCCCCAGGAGCTCTAGACTCCAGCCAATCAGCCCCTACAAGAATTGTACAATTATTGTAGGGCCTAGATGCTTATAGAGGGGACTACACTAAAATCTAACAGCATATAACTTTCTTATGATTGTATATTTCCAACACCTAGCAGCCTCTGCAACCAAGATCCGCTAGTGAAGCACTGCAGCCTCTGCAACCAAGATCCGCTAGTGAAGCACTGCAGCCTCTGATTAGTTTTTGGCAACCCTGCAGTGCTTTACTAGCGGATCCAAGAGAATCTGATGCATCTTCTAAATCAACCTGTGACTAATACTGGTAGATGGATCAGGGAAACCAGGACACTGGCCAGACTCTGCTTGATGTGACCAGGATGTCACCAGGAAGAAACCAGGGTATGTCATTGCCAACTTCCCCTCTTTATATCAAGACAGATGTGTTCCTAGTATTGCACAAGTCTGCTGTTCTCTTCATCAGCTGTAGCCAAGGGAGATTTCAAAGTTCAGATCCACACGTTGTCTCGCGTCTGCAGGAGAACGTTAACAGTCTAAATAGCAATTAAACACAATTGAGGCGATATTGTCGACAAATGGTTTGATATCACAGGGTGAACGTAATAATAAAAAACGCTTCATGACAGCTTCTCTACCCCAGCATACATGTCATGAACCAGAACTTACTTAAGCGCTGGCGCCGGAAACAATCTCAATCAGCTCGCCAGTAATCTTGGCTTGCCTCCGCCTGTTGTAGGTCAGGTTCAGGTTCCTCTTCAGCTCCTTGGCGTTATCGCTGGCGTTACCCATGGCATTCATACGAGCAGCGAGCTCGCTGGCAAGGGACTCTTGCAGAGCACGGAGGATCTGGCTGTTCAGGTAAAGCGGGAGCAGAGCATCCAGGATCTGCACAGGCTCCTGCTCAAACCCTAGCACGCCGGTGAACTCGGGAGTCTCGGTCCTGATAGTCTCGCGCTCGACGGCGAACTTGCCCTCCTTGGTCGTCAGCCTGAACAGCTCGTCCTCAGCAGCGTCGACGCAGATGCCGTTGATGTCGCAGACCTCGCCGGCGGGGGAGAGAGGCAGGAGAGTGTGCACCACAGGGTCGGACTTGATCAGGGACACGAACTTGGTGTAGATCAGCTCGACCTTGTCAACCTCCTCCGACACGAACAGGGAGAAGATCTCGTCGGCGATGGCCTGGGCCTCCTTGGTGGTGGGAGCAGCGCCGACCTCGAGGTACCTGTCGACGGCGTACTGGGGACGCCTCTTGAAGAAGGCGTTACCCTTCTTGCCGATGGACACGATGGTGTAAGCGACACCCAGCTTCGTCAGCTCAGCCACGCGAGCCTCGGCCTTCTTGAGGACGTAGTTGTTGAAGCCACCGCAGAGACCGCGGTCGCCGGTGTTAACGACGATGGCGACCTTCTTCACGGGACGGACCTCGGTCAGGGGAATGTCAACGTCCTCGTTCTGGAGCTGCTCGTTAACGTTGTAAAGCACCTTAACGAGGTTTTCCGAGAAGGGACGGCCGTTGACGACGGCCTCCTGAGCCCTGCGCACCTTCGCGGCAGCGACGAGCTTCATCGCATCGGTAATCTTCTGGGTGTTCTTAACCGACTCGATACGGTCGCGCATCGCCTTCAGCGAGCAGGTGGTGCGGGGAGCACCCTCTGCGCCCTTAGTCTTAAGCTCCACATTGGAGTCAGCGTTCACCCGGCTGGAAGGCAGGCTACGGCTGGACAGACCCTCAAAAGAAGGGCACGCGAGCTTGGTGCTCCAGGACATAGCGGCGGCCATGGCGTCTTGGGAAAAGGTTCACAAGACAAGGAACCAGTCTAGCGAAGCTGGAAACAGCTTCTGAGAGCGGAATGGAGCTAGAGAGACTTGGGAGAGATGAGAGAAAAATCAGAACCTTGGGAGGGAGGAGGTTCCAGGTGCAGAGCGGAGCGGAAATAAAACCTAATGGCGCGCGGAATACAGTACCCCTGGGGGGATGTTCCTCGAGAATACCGTTCTGGCGCAGCAGAAATCAATGGGTGCGCGGAGAACCGCGGGAAAGAGGGACGGCGCTGGCTGGGAAAAGGAAATCTCGAGGGAGTGGCGGAACGAGAGCGCGGGACTTTTGGTATGGTATCTGTGATGGTTGGGAGGCTTTCGTGCAGATCTCACCGTCGATGTGCCAGGTGGAAATGAGTCGGACGGCTTTCTTGTGGTTCACTCGTGCCACGTGGCATCGCAGATGCCCTGGTCGGATGGAAGCGTTATCCGCTGGGCTGCAGTTTGGTGGTTGCGGCGAAGAGATGGGAAATGCGCGTGATGCCAGTGGTCCAGCGAAGCAGCTAGCTTTTCTGGCTACCATTTATCATCGCTAGCCAATCGCAAGATTCCTGTCGCGAAAGACAACAAAGCTGGAACAACGTTTGCGCAAATATACAAACAACGTTTGTATTGGTACTGTGATTGGCTCTATAACTTCTTAAGGTAATGTTCTTATAATGACAGCAACACTCACTAAGAGCACAATGCACAACGTTCTAAACGATAAATATATTTGATGACATATACAATAAAGTTAGTGTCAGTCATACTCATATTGTGTCGCTCGTCCTCGTTCTCCTCCACCCCTACTGTACCTATCAGCCTCTCGCATCCGCTCTGCTTCACGTGCTGCTTTCATGGACGAATTTCCATCAGACTTGCTCCTCTGCTGACCCACAAACTGGTAATCCTCCTCATCATCACCTTCATTCAAGTCACCCCTCCTACGAGCCCACGAATTTCCCTCACCAACGGCACCACCTCTGTGATTCCTGCTACTATTTACCCTGCGATTTCCCTTGCTATCCGGACTATTTCCTGGGCTATTATGTGGGCTACTACCTGGGGATATGGGGGGAGAGCTCTGCAAGCGGCGCAAAGAACCCGCGCCGCCCGGGCTGGAGGAGAGGGGCGGTAGAAACGCCGGCACCTCGCTCCCTGTCTTCTTGTGCGCTGCATGTCTGGGTGGCGTGCTGTTTGCCTCGACCTGCAGAATGGGGGGGTGTGGTGGGTGGAAATTGCGCAAAGGAGGAAAGAAAAATTTACCAGGATGGATAACCAGCTGGAAGCTCTCACCTGTCAGCAGGACCCACTCACTGCTCTCCTCACCTGTTAGCAGGACCCACTCACTGCTCTCACCTGTCAGCAGGACCCACTCACTGCTCTCACCTGTCAGCAGGACCCACTCACTGCTCTCACCTGTCAGCAGGACCCACTCACTGCTCTCACCTGTCAGCAGGACCCACTCACTGCTCTCACCTGTCAGCAGGACCCACTCACTGCTCTCACCTGTCAGCAGGACCCACTCACTGCTCTCCTCACCTGGGAGATCCATTTATCGATTTGCTTGTTGTGTGCGCGCGTTCAATCCACATCCGCACGTCCTGTGCTGCTCTCTGCTCCGGCCCCGTGCTCAAATACATAGGGAGACCCACACACTGCACTACCCTCACCTGGGAGACCCACACACTGCACTACCCTCACCTGGGAGACCCACACACTGCACTACCCTCACCTGGGAGACCCACACACTGCACTACCCTCACCTGGGAGATCCACTTGTCAACTTGTGGGTTGTGCGCGCGTTCAATCCACATCCTGAGGTCCTGAGCTGCCCTCTGCTCTGACCCCGTGCGCCTCTGCTGCTGCTGCAGCAACGGTGGCTCCATGCTCGTACTGCGCACCAACGGACGAGGTACCTCCCCTCCTCCTCGAGACGGCTCCGCTCCTCTCCTCTCTCTCCTCTCTCTCCTCTCTCTTTCCTCGCTTCCCTCTCTGCCCTCTCTACTGTCCGCCCCTTCTCCCCCCTCGTCTCCTCTCCCCTCTCTCCCTTCCCTCCCCTCTCTCCTCTCTCTCCCCTCTCTTTTCTCCTCTCGTGCACGGGGCGGCAGCGGCCCAGATGCCTCCCCTCCTCTTCCATCCTCGCCCCTGCCCCCCCTCTCCCCTCTCCACCGCTCTGCACCACTCTCTCCTTGTCGTCTTCCCTCTGCTCCCCTGCTTCCTCCTCCCCTTGCACCCCCACTACCTCTGATCCTCCCCTCGCTCTCCTCACCACCTCTCGCCATTCCCTCTCTACCATCTCTACCGTCCCTACCCTCTCCATACCCTGAAAACTCACTCTCTGAACCCCGCCCTACCCCTTGCCCTTTCCCCCCTTGTTCTCTCCCACTCCCAACACCATGCCCCACCCCTCGCCCCTCCTTAGAGTCACTCCTGCTAATGCCACTTCCGCTGCTGCTAGCATTACCACTCACACCAGCACTAGCATTGCTGCTACTAATGGTAGTGCTACCACTCGTGGTGCTGGTGGTGTTGGCGGTGGTGGTGGCGGTGCCAGCTACAGGTGGTTTTGGGCTGAAACCTGGACTTCTTCCCCCTCCTCCTCCTGCTCCTCCTCCCCCCCTTCCTCCCCCGCCCGCCCCTCCCGCTCCTCCCCAGACCTCAAACCCACCTGTGGGCCTTGGAGGGATCTTGATGGGGGATTTGCCCATTCCCAGCCGTCGATTCTGAGGCCCGGTCGATCCTGGCCCTTGATTACGTGACTCCTGATCCGAGCCGTTGGATGGAGATCTTCTGTGCGGAGGCTTCATTGCTACTGCTACAGTACCTCTGCCGCTTCCCCCTTCCCCTCTCCCTCCCCCTTCCCCTCTCCCTCCCCCTTCCCCTCTTCCCCCTCCCCCTCCTCCCCCTTCCCCTCCTCCTCCCCCTCTTCCTCCTCCCCCTCCTCCCCCCCGCCCTTCCCCTCCGAACACATCCCCCCTTCCCCTTCCCGCTGCCCCCCTCCCTCCTGGCCCCCCTACCCCTCCTCCCCTTCCCACTGCTCCCCCCACCCCTGCTCCTCTCCCCCCTGACAGGGCCCCCCTTCCCCCTACTGGTGTTCCCCGCCCCCCACCCCCTCCTGCTGCCCCCCTGCCTCCCCCCTCAATCCCCCTCCCCCTTCCTCCCCCTCCTCCCATCCCTCTCCCTCTCCCTCCTCCTCCTCCCCCTCCTCCTCCTGCTGCTGCTGCTCCTGCTGCTCCTGCTGTTTCTACGGCTGCAGCCGTTGCCGCCGTAGGAGATTTGATTCTCTCCCACACCTCCTCTATCGAGGGTGCTGTGATACGAGCACCACCAGCATTACCAGCACCAGCACTGGCACCACCAGCATTACCAGCACCAGCACTGGCACCACCAGCATTACCAGCACCAGCACTGGCACCACCAGCATTACCAGCACCAGCACTGGCACCACCAGCATTACCAGCACCAGCACTGGCACCACCAGCATTACCAGCACCAGCGCCGGCACCGGCAGCAGCAGCATTTGAAGCAGGAGCACCAAGAAGGGGACGAGTGGGGGCGACAACACTAGGACCCAAATTCCTACCCACGGCCATACCCCTCCCCTTGGACGTCAGCGCCGCTAGCGCAAACTCCCGAAGCATCCTCTCATCTTCCGTCTCTGGCCCTCCTCCTATCCCACTCCTCCCTCCCGTTCCCTCTCCCGCTCCCCCTCCCGCTCCTCCTCTCCCACTGTCCTGGGAACTCCAGGAGGCTGTTCTTTCACTTGGGGCGTTTTGCCCACGCGTGCTACTTGTGCTACTAACGTGCTCGCCCTCATGCTCATGCGTCAACCCAGCAGTAGCAGGTCTTCTGTTGTCACCACTATCAAAAGCTTTCCTGCTGTTACCCATCCTGTTACTATCCATCCTGTTACTATCCATCCTGTTACTATCCATCCTGCCATTATCCATCCTGCTAACGTCTTCCCCGTCCAAACTGCTTCGTCGACCCCTCCTCCCATCCATCTCCTCCCTCTCCTGCTCCCAACCTTCCTCTCCCTCCCACACACTTCTCCCCTCCCGGCCCTTCCCCTTCTCGCCTCTCATTTTCATCGCTTCAACTCTCCCCATGGTGCTGCTTCTCCTTGTCTCCTCCACCTCCACCTCACCGCACCGCACCTCCCCGTAACCCTCTCCACCGCTCCCTCTCCTCCCGTGTCTCTCACCATCCCATCCCCTCGCTCCTACTCCTCCTGTTTCACGTTCTCCCCATGCATCTCTCTCTTCTCCCACTTGCCTGTGCTCACTCGCCCCTGCTGTTCTGCTTCGTCTTGGTTCAGGAACACCTACCATCTCCTCCTCTTCCTCCTCTTCCTCCTCTTCCTTCTCTTCCTCCCTCTCTCGCCCCCTCTCTCGCCCCCTCTCTCTTTCATCCCCCCTCTCGCCTTCGTTCCCCCTCCCCCACTCTCTCCCTTCATCCCACTCCCCGTCCCTCTCCTCAACATCACTTAGTCTCTCCCCGGCACTCCACCCATCCCCCTTCACCACCACACTCCCTGTATCAGACTCTTCTTCCAACTCTCTCTCACGCTCCCTCTCCATTTCCCTTTCCCTATCTCTCGCCCTCTCCCTTTCCATGTCTCTCTCCCTTACGCCCTCCCTCCCCCTCCCCCTCTCCATTCCCCCGTCCCTCCCATTCTCCCTCCCTCTCTCAGCAAT
Organism: Closterium sp. Naga37s-1; assembly: GCA_947471745.1. NCBI lineage: Eukaryota > Viridiplantae > Streptophyta > Zygnematophyceae > Desmidiales > Closteriaceae > Closterium > Closterium sp. Naga37s-1. Next base: position 3,312,475 of record CANJKZ010000211.1, read on the forward strand.
ATCACCCCCCTCCCCCCACCCCCCTTCGCCTCCACCCCTCCCCCACGACCGAACACTAGAAGGGGACCCCGCACTCGACCCATCGTCACCGCTCTGCACCCCGCCATACCCACCCCGTGGACTCGCCCGTCCCCAACCCTGTCCCTCAGGAGTGGACCGGCCGGGCCTGGGAGACCGCAGCGGCTCCGCTGTTCCCGAACCTCCTCTTCCCGAACCTTGTCGGGAGGTTTGGCCCCCAGCCTGCTTAGAAGAGGGGAACGGGGAAGCCTGCTGGTTTGGTGGTCGTTTGGGGGAAGGAGGAGGGGCGTGACGAGTGGCGGCAGAAGCAGAGGCGGAATGGGGAGAGGAGTGAGGAGGAAGGGAGGGTGGTGGTGTTGCTGTTGGTGGGGGCTCCTTCTAGGCGAAGGTAGTGGCTGCTGCTGCTGCTGCTGCTGCTGCCGCCGCTGCTGATGTTGTTGCTGCTGTTGCTGGTGCTGGTTCCTCTTCTGCTGCTGCTGCTGCTTCTGCTGTTGCTGCATGGGAGGGCTTTCGAGCATGGTGGTACCCTGCTCTCCCTCTGCGGAAACTTCTACTCTCAGACCCTGTACACTAGGCCCCCCTCCCCAAGCACCAAAGGACGGACTGGGAGCGAAACCCATTGGTTTCTTAGGCACCTCTATCATTTCTTCCTCCTCCTCATCCTCCTCTTCCTCCTCCTCCCCCTCGTTTCCTTCCCTGAATGCATCAAGTGCCGATCCCTGACCGCCCTCCCGTTCTCCCCACTCGCGCACATCATCTCGCTCGCCCTGCCAAGCGCCAAAGGAGGGACTAGGACCGAACCCCACACCACCACCACCACCGCCACCACCATATTTCAAACTTCCCCCACCTGAATACCCACCTGATTTTTCACCTGAATTTCCAGCGCTCCCGCCAACAACTGGGACGGTCGGAGGGAGCTTGCTTCCTCCTCTCCCTTCTCCCTTCCCTTCTCCCTTCCCTTCTCCCCTCTCGCCTCTCCCCTCCCTGCCTTGATCTCTACCCTCCCCACCTGCCATCCCTCCCCTTATAGGGCTCCTCCCTGTTCCTCTCCCCCCACTCCCTCTCCCCTCATCCCTTCTGTGATGACCCCTCTGCTCCTGCTGCTGCTGCTGTGGCCGCTGCTGTGGCCGCTCCTGCTCTCCCCGCTCCTGCTCTCCCCGCTCCTGCACTCCCCGCTCCTGCCGCTGCTTAAACGTCAGAGGAGACAAAGGCCTCTCCCCTCCCTCATAACCCCCCCTATAAGGGGATACCGCCCTTCCACCCCTCTCAGAGCCCTTATAAAGAGGGGACACCGGCCCCTCATCCCCTTTATAAGCCATCTGAGGGGACAATGACCCCTCACTCCCCTCACACCCTACCTCCTCACTAATAGACTCTCTCCTCCTCTTAACCATCCCTTCTCTTATCACTCGTTCCAAGTCCCGCGGCCGAATAGGCTTAGCTAAATAATGGTCCATACCCACTGCCATGCACGAGTCTTTATCCTCGCTAAGCGCCGATGCGGTAAGCGCCACAATGAATGTCCGGCGGGGCCGGTGGGAGCGGCGGGTGCGAGAGCTGCTGCTGCTGTGGGGATGGCTGGGGGAGCTCGCTTCACTCATGTCGCCGTCTGTGCTGCTGCCGTAACCCCCCCTGCTGCCACTCCTACCGTACCCACCACCACCACCGCTGCCCCTGCCAATAGCACCAGTACCACCGGCAGCAGCGTAGGCAGCGAGTCTCTCCTCTTCCATGGCCCGTATGTGGCGGGTGGCTTCATAACCATCCATCTCAGGCATGTGGCAGTCCTGGAGAAGAGGGGGGGGGAAGGGGCAATGGGAAGGCGAGAGGGGAAGGAATCAGGAGAGCAGCAGCAGAAACAGCAGCAGCAGCATAGGCAGCGAGTCTCTCCTCCTCCATGGCCCGTATGTGGCGTGTGGCTTCATACCCGTCCATCTCAGGCATGTGGCAGTCCTGGAGAAGGGGGAGAGGGGGCAGAGGGGAATGGAATTTAGCAGGAGAGTATCGATTCGAAAGGTCAAGATTGTGATTTCTCAAATGTGACACAATGAGTCCTGGGGAGAACGAGAGATGGCATACCATCACCATCCCCATCAGCATCAGCATCAGCATCAGCATCAGCACTCACCATCAGCATCAGCATCAGCATCAGCATCAGCATGAGCATGAGCATGAGCATGAGCATGAGCACTCAGCATCAGCATCAGCATCAGCATCAGCATCACCATCACCATCACGCCATACGGCAAGTAGGCACATGCCTGCACAGCCGGCCATTCTCCTGAGGTAATCCCAGACTGCTAATACCTCATGGAAGATGCTATACTATGCCAATGCTTTCACCCACCATGCGCCCCACGTCATAGTGCCTCCCCCTTCCCCTCAACATCACCACCTCCTCTCACCATGAGCACCACATCGTAGTGCCTGTCGGTACAAGCCTGCACAGCCAGTCTCCCATTCTCCTGAGATAGTCCCATGTGTCAATACCATTATAACACCAAGTCGCCCCGCCTGTACAAGGAATCATCAGTCTGCACACGGTCACCACCACTCACCACCTCCTCTCACCACGAGCACCACGTCGTAGTGTCTGTCAACACACGCCTGCACGACCAGTCTCCCATTCCCTTGAAATAGTCCCATGTGCTACCTCTATGGAACACACGGTACAGGGAATGCGGTCACCTCCTCCTCTCACCATGAGCACCACATCGTAGTGCCTGTCAGTACACGCCTGCACGGCCAGCCTGCCATTCTCTTGAAATAGTCCCAAGTGCTAATACCCCTATGAAACACACGGAACAGGGAATGCTGTCACCACCTCCTCTCACCATGAGCACCACGTCATAGTGGCGGTCAGTACACGCCTGCACAGCCAGCCTCCCATTCTCCACCACGTCATATTTGAGCCCAAGGTTGTGCAGCATGCGCGTCGCTACCATCTGATTCACCTTGTTGTCCTGGTGGAGGGGGGCGGGAGGGGGGGGGGGGGAGGGTTTGGGGGGATGGGTGGGGGGGGGTGAGTGGGGGTCATGGGAGGGTTGGGAGGGAATGAGCAGCAAGTCTCCCATTCTCCACCACGTCGTATTTGAGCCCCAGGTTGTGCAGCATGCATGTCGCCACCATCTGGTTGACTTTACTATCCTGGTCACGAGCAGGTTGTGGGGGAATAGGTGGGATGGTGCATGGGTGGGTTGGGCGGGAGTGAGCCTCTCTCACAGCACGCCTGCACAGCCAGCCTGCCATTCTCCTCTCCACCACGTCGTATTTGAGCCCCAGGTTGTGCAGCATGCGTGTTGCTACCATCTGATTCACGTTGTTGTCCTGGTGGGGGAAAGGGGGGAGGGGAGAGGGGTTGCGCGGGGTGGCAGTCGGGGAAGGGAAGGGAAGGGAATGGGTGGGTTGTGGGGAAAAGAGGAGGGAGCCCCTCTCTCGGCTAGCCAGCCGGCCATTCTCCACCACGTCGTATTTAAGCCCCAGGTTGTGCAGCATGCGGGTTGCTACCATCTGATTCACCTTGTTGTCCTGGTGCGGGTGGTTTAGGGCAGGAAGTTAAGCGGATGGATGGGGGGGAGTGAGTTGAGTTGAGCCCCTCACATCACACGACCAGCCAGCCAGCTTGCCATTCTCCACCAAGTCGTATTTGAGGCCCACGTTGTTGTTTTTCACAGGAAACAGATTCTGCAATCACACAACATACAAGAACCAACCTCTAACCCCACTCCACCCGCCAGCACCCCTCTCACCTCGGCCACCAGCACGCAAATGTGCTGCAGCTGAACCCACAGCCGCAACACACACATGATAGATACACAAACACACAAGCTCTAGTCACCCCTCCTCACCTCGGCCACCAACACCCGAATGTGTTGCAGCTGCACCCGCAGCGGCTCTGCATCGCTGCTCGTGGCACTCTCCCCTGCCTTGTGACTCTGTGAGAAACCATACAACCACACCACACGCCTTGCACAGGGCAACAGATACACCCATCACAGTGTGACCACACCACATACAATCACACCCTCCTCCCTCTCCTCACCTCGGCCACCAGCACGCAAATGTGTTGCAGCTGCACCCACAGCGGCAACACACACATGATACATACACAAACACACACACACGGTTTTAATCACACACACGATTCTAATGACACCACAAGCTCTAGTCACGCCCGTCTCACCTCGGCAACCAGCACGCGAATGTGCTGCAGCTGCACCCACAGCGGCTCCGCATCGCTGCTGGTGGCGCTCTCCCCTGCCGGCTTGGGGTTCTCCTTGGGGTTGACTCGTTGCATTCTCACGTAGAAGAAGAAGGTCGACCCCTCTCCCACCTGGTCAAGAGGAGGGGATTACAGGGGAGAGAAGGAGTTGTTTTGGGGTTGCATCGCTGCTGGTAGCACTCTCCCCTGCCAGCTTGCCGGCTTGCCAGTTTGGGGTTCACTCATTGCATTCTCACGTAGAAGAAAAAGGTCGACCCCTAGATGAGGGAAGTGATGGAAGGGAGAGACGGGATTGTATGGGGGTTGAATTGATGCTGGTAGCACTCTCCCCTGCCGGCTTGCCGGCTTGGGGCTCTCCCTGGGGTTCACCCGCTGCATTCTCACATGGAAGAAAAAGGTGGATCCTTCTCCCACCTGGTAGAGGGGGGGATGAGAGGACGGGAAGGAAAAGAAAGGGATTTGAGCTGTCTGGATCATGATGCCTGGTTGGCTGGATCCTCACGTAGAAGAAAAAGGTCGACCCCTGGTATAGCGGGAGTACCATAACGCCTGGCTTGGTTTGGGACTCTCCTTGGGTTTGTTTGACTCGCTGCATTCTCAAGTAGAAAAGAAAATGATAGACCCCACTCCCACCTTCGACGCCTCACAGCCCCTCACCTGGCTGTGCATGCCAATGTCCCCCCCCATGAGGAAGCACAGGCTCTTGCAAATCGCGAGCCCCGGCCCCGTGCCGCCGTATCTACGGCTCGTGGAGTTGTCAGCCTGGGAGAACGCCTTGAACAGCCGCCCCTTGGCCTCCCCTCCCCCTCCCTTCCCCCCTCACCTGGCTGTGCATGCCGATATCTCCCCCCATCAAGAAACACAGGCTTTTGCAAATGGCCAATCCCAGCCCCGTGCCGCCGTATCTACGGCTCGTGGAGTTGTCCGCCTGGGAGAACGCCTTGAACAGCCGCCCCTTGGCCTCCCCTCCCCCTCCCTTCCCCCCTCACCTGGCTGTGCATGCCGATATCTCCCCCCATCAAGAAACACAGGCTCTTGCAAATGGCCAATCCCAGCCCCGTGCCACCATAGCGACGGCTCGTGGAGTTGTCCGCCTGGGAGAACGCCTTGAACAGCCGCCCTTTTGCTGCTTCGTCCATGCCCACTCCCGTGTCCCTCACTTCGAATCGTACCACCACCGTCTCCTCTGGTTTCCCTGCCCCATCGGACTCTGCTGCTTCTCTTCTCTTCACCGCTCCCTTCTCACCCTTCTCACCCTTCCCTCCCTTTCCTCCTGAACCACCACCGCTTCCGGTCTTCCCTCCTTCTCCTCCTCCCTCCTCCTCCTCCTCCTCCTCTTGCTCTTACTCCTTCCTCAGCAGAGGTCAACAGGTTGCCAGCAGCAATGCTCTCGCCCTTCTCCTTGCCCTCCCCCCTCTGCACGCTCATGCACTTGCTGCTCTCCCTCCTCGCCTCCTCCACCTCCCCCAGCTCTGCCTGCGTGGCCAGGCGCAGAGTCACAGTGATGCCGCCACTGGGAGAAAGGAAGAGACGAGAAGGGAATGACATGGAGGAAGGGAATGAGTGTGCATGGAGTGTGATGCCTGTAGCCTCCTACTTGCTGCTCTCCCTCCTCGCCTCCTCCACCTTCCCCAGCTCTACCTGCGTGGCCAGTCGCAGTGTCACTGTGATGCCGCCACTGGCAAGGGAAGGGGATGGAAGGGAAGGAGAGGAGACGGAAGGAGGAAGGGATGAGTATGAAGGGACGTCTCTTTGGGGTTGATTGATTCACTGACTCTGTAGCCTCTTACTGTTGCTCTCCCTCCTCGCCTCCTCCACCTCCCCCAGCTCTGCCTGCGTGGCCACTCCTGACCGTCGTACCACACCTAAGTGAAGGGCGATCCCCACTCGCTGACCCCTACACTACACATTGCGATTGTCCTTTGAATCGCCTAAACTCCCGTCTCCGTTATTGTGCTTCGAAGGCGCATTAACTCACGTTTCGGTAAACTTGATGGAGTTTGAAATGAGGTTCAGCAGGACTTGCCGCAGCCTCACAGGGTCCCCCATCACCACCGCCGGCACCTGCAGGAATGGAGAGGAATGGAAGGGGGTTCGAAGAGACGAAGTGAGGTTGAAGGACGAGAATCGAGGTTCAGTAGCACCTGTCTGCCGCAGCCTCACAGGGTCCCCCATCACCACCGGTGGCACCTGCAGGAATGGAGAGGAATGGAAGGGGGTTCGAAGAGACGAAGTGAGGTTGAAGGACGAGAATCGAGGTTCAGTAGCACCTGTCTGCCGCAGCCTCACAGGGTCCCCCATCACCACCGGTAGCACCTGCAGGAATGGAGAGGAATGGAAGGGGGTTCGAAGAGACGAAGTGAGGTTGAAGGACGAGAATCGAGGTTCAGTAGCACCTGTCTGTCGCAGCCTCACAGGGTCCCCCATCACCACCGGTGGCACCTGCAGGAGGAGGAACGAGGTTTGAGAGGAGCAAAGGGGAGAGGAGCGGGCGGACATACGTCAGTTTTGTGGTGCCTCAGAACCGGCAGCCTCACCACCCCACTTTGCAAACCGACTTTTGAGAATTCTCAAAAGTCGCACCAATATAGCAAAGGGGAGAGGAGCGGGCGGACTATGTCAGTTTTGTGGTGCCTCAGAACTTGCAGCCTCACCACCCCACTTTGCAGCTACCCCCTCTCACGTCGTCTCCACCCCCCTTCACCTCCTCACTCACCTCCTCATGGATATCCAGTTCCAGGAACAGCCCTTTGTCTTTCGCCACCACTTCAAGCAGCGCCAGAGCCTGTTGTTAACACTCATAGCAGCAAAGATCACAACTGTCCCCCCCCACCCCCTTGTCTCACCTCCTCGTGAACATCCAGCTCCAAAAAGAGCCCCTTGTCCTTGGCCACCACTTCAAGCAGCGCCAGAGCCTCCGTCACCTGCTGGTGCATGTTGAACCCTCCCTGCCTCCCTGTATACCGTACTGACACACACTCACTGCTGCCCTCGCTCTCACCTCCTCGTGAATATCCAGCTCCAGGAAGAGCCCCTTGTCCTTGGCCACCACTTCAAGCAGCGCCAGAGCCTCCGTCACCTGCTGGTGCATGTTGAACCCTCCCTGCCTCCCTGTATACCGTACTGACACACACTCACTGCTGCCCTCGCTCTCACCTCCTCGTGAATATCCAGCTCCAGGAAGAGCCCCTTGTCCTTGGCCACCACTTCCAGCAGCGCCAGAGCCTCCGTCACCTGCTGGTGCATGTTGAACCCTCCCTGCCTCCCTGTATACCGTACTGACACACACTCACTGCTGCCCTCGCTCTCACCTCCTCGTGAATATCCAGCTCCAGGAAGAGCCCCTTGTCCTTGGCCACCACTTCCAGCAGCGCCAGAGCCTCCGTCACCTGCTGATGCATGTTGAACTCGATGCTCTCCAGCGCTAAGTTCTTGGATTCGATCTTGGACAGGTCGAGCACGTCAGAGATGATTCGAAGGAGATTATCTCCTGAAGAGCGAATGATTTCCAGGTAGGAGCGCTGCTCGGCTGTCAGGTCTGTGCCTAGCAGGAGCTCTGCCACTCCGATCACACCTGGGGGCGGGAGCATGAACGAGGAGAGGGAAGCAACATGAGGACAGGAGCAGGAGGAGCGGATGATCTCCAGGTAGGAGCGCTGCTCGGCTGTCAGGTCCGTGCCCAAGAGAAGCTCTGCCACCCCGAACACACCTGGGAATGGGGGAGGGAAGCAACATGAGGACGGGAGCAGGAAGAACGAATAATTTCCAGGTAGGAGCGCTGCTCGGCTGTCAAATCCGTTCCCAGTAGCAGCTCTGCCACTCCGATAACACCTGGGAATGGGGGAGGGAAGCAACAACACGGAGGTGCATGTTGAACTCGATGCTCTCCAGCGCCAGGTTCTTGGATTCGATCTTGGACAGGTCCAGCACGTCGGATATGATTCGCAGGAGATTGTCTCCCGAGGAGCGGATGATCTCCAGGTACGAGCGCTGCTCGGCGGTCAGGTCCGTGCCTAACAGGAGCTCTGCTACACCGATCACACCTGCAGGAGGGAGAGAGGGGGGGGGGGGGGGGGAGGGAAGCAGCAAGAAGGTTGTCCCCCGATGACCGGATGATCTCCAGGTAGGAACGCTGCTCCGCTGTGAGGTCTGTTCCCAGTAGCAGCTCTGCCACCCCGATCACACCTGGGGAGGGGTGGGGGAAGCAACAACACGGAGGTGCGTGTTGAACTCTATACTCTCCAGCGCTGAACAAGGAGGTTCTTGGATTCGATCTTGGAGAGGTCGAGCACGTCCGAGATGATGCGAAGAAGATTGTCTCCCGAGGAGCGGATGATTTCCAGGTAGGAACGCTGCTCCGCTGTGAGGCCTGTTCCCAGTAGCAGCTCTGCCACCCCGATCACACCTGAAGGGTTGAAGGAGGCAGAAAAGGGGGGGGAGGAGGTGGGGAGGGGATGGTTAATGGCAACATGAGAAGCAGGAGCGGATGATCTCCAGGTATAAGCGCTGTTGGACTGTGAATATCACATCACAAGCACAGCATGGCTCACTTTTGAGACGTCTCAAAAGCAGGCGCGGATGATCTCCAGGTATAAGCCCTGTTGGACTGCGCATATCACATCACAAGCACAGCATGGCTCACCGTTCATGGGCGTGCGGATCTCGTGGCTCATGTTCGCAAGGAACTGGCTCTTGGCCTGGTTCGCCCGCTCCGCCGCCTCTTTAGCCGCCTGCAGATCTTGAGTCGACTCAAATGTCACACGCACAACATGCCTCAGTCTCACCATTCATGGGGGTGCGGATCTCGTGGCTCATGTTCGCCAGGAACTGGCTCTTGGCCTGGTTCGCCCGCTCCGCCGCCTCTTTAGCCGCCTGAAGCTCCCTCGCCTGGCGCTTGATCTCGGACAAGTCGTGCCAGACGACACAATTTCTGAGTCGACTCAAATACCACACACACAACATGCCTCAGTCTCACCATTCATGGGCGTGCGGATTTCATGGCTCATGTTCGCCAAGAACTGGCTCTTGGCTTGATTCGCCCGCTCCGCCGCCTCTTTAGCCGCCTGCAGCTCCCTCGCCTGGCGCTTGATCTCCGAGAGGTCGTGCCAGACGACCATGTGCATGGGGCGGTTGTGCTCGAGCTGCAGGAAGGAGAGGGTCACTTCTACCGGGAACAGGGATCCGTCCTTGCGCATGTGCATCCACTCAAACCTGTTTGAGAAACGAGGCGGAGGGGAGGGAGCAGGGGTTAGAAGCAATATTCCCTTGACTGGCGCTTGATCTCCGAGGGGTCGTGCCAGACGACCATGTGCATGGGGCGGTTGTGCTCCAGCTGCAGGAAGGAGAGGGTCACTTCAACGGGGAAGATCAACCCGTCCTTGCGCATGTGCATCCACTCAAACCTGCACGGGGAGGTGGGTGGGAGCGGGTGAGAGGAAGTTAAAGTCTTGAGACGCCTCTGAGGTGGGAGAGGGGGTGCCAGACGACCATGTGCATGGGGCAGTTGTGCTCGAGCTGGAGAAAGGAGAGAGTCACCTCTACCGGGAAGAGTGACCCGTCCTTGCGCATGTGCATCCACTCAAACCTGCACAGGGGGATGGGGAGTGATGAGGGGGTGAGGAAGGTGGATTAGAACGAGGGGGAAAGCTTGAAGGGAGAGAGGGACTTCCACCGGGAAGATCGACCCGTCCTTGCGCATGTGCAAGGTGGGTGGGAGAGTGACTCCTACCCTACCCACCCACCACTCAAACCTGCAGAGGTGGGGTAGGAGGGGCCGGAGAGGGTGGAGGGCGCCAGAGGGAGGGTGTGCATGCCCTGCCCTTTTCAGTCGAGCATGCACCTGCGGCAGCTCAATCCATGCATGGTCAGAAGATCTCACAGCAGCTCAAATCACTCGTGCATCCTCGAACCTCGCATCGCAGGCAGCTCATATCTCTCTACTCACTTGTGCATGCCTGTTTCAGTCGCCAGAGCCACCATCTCAACCGCCTTCTCGTCCAACTGGATCGTGCTAGGCTTTCAACCCTCTCCTTCTCGCTCTTGCACAACAACTATCATCCCAACTCACTTGTCAACGAAACTCTACTCACTTGTGCATGCCTGTTTCAGTCGCCAGAGCCACCATCTCAACCGCCTTCTCGTCCGACCGCTTGCCAGTGCTGAGGCGCATCAAGACAGCTCAATGTACGCATGCTCATGCCTCACTGCTCATATCCCTCTCCTCTACTCACTTGTGCATGCCAGTCTCCGTCGCCATCGCCACCATCTCAACTGCCTTCTCGTCCGACCGCCGCCCGTCCGGCTGGCGCTCGGGGGAAAAGTACGCGGGATGCCGCCCGATGAGCTCGCTCTTGTCGCTGCAGCGCAGGCAGTGGATGGCCGCGTCGTTGCACTCTGTTATGCCCGTGTCATCGAATACCAAATAGCCGTCCTGCAGGGGAAAGGGGAACGGAGGGGTAGGAGGCGGGAGGTGGGGAAACATGAGCTCGCTCTTGTCACTGCAGCGCAGGCAGTGGATGGCCGCGTCGTTGCACTCCGTGATCCCTGTGTCGTCGAATACCAGATAGCCGTCCTGAGGGGGTGGGGAAGGAGAAAGGGTGGAGGGGTGCACATTGCAGCGCAGGCAGTGGATGGCCGCATCGTTGCACTCCGTGATCCCTGTGTCGTCGAATACCAGATAGCCGTCCTGAGGGGGTGGGGAAGGAGAAAGGGTGGAGGGGGTGCACATTGCAGCGCAGGCAGTGGATGGCCGCATCGTTGCACTCCGTGATCCCTGTGTCGTCGAATACCAGATAGCCGTCCTGAGGGGGTGGGGAAGGAGAAAGGGTGGAGGGGGTGCACATTGCAGCGCAGGCAGTGGATGGCCGCATCGTTGCACTCCGTGATCCCTGTGTCGTCGAATACCAGATAGCCGTCCTGAGGGGGTGGGGAAGGAGAAAGGGTGGAGGGGGTGCACATTGCAGCGCAGGCAGTGGATGGCCGCATCGTTGCACTCCGTGATCCCTGTGTCGTCGAATACCAGATAGCCGTCCTGAGGGGGTGGGGAAGGAGAAAGGGTGGAGGGGGTGCACATTGCAGCGCAGGCAGTGGATGGCCGCATTGTTGCACTCTGTGATCCCTGTGTCGTCAAACACTAGGTACCCGTCCTGAGGGCAGGCGGGGGAGGAGACAGCAAGGGGTGGGCGAGAGGGAGAAGGTGGGAAAAAGGAGTGCAGCGCAGGCAGTGGAGGGCGGCGTCATCGAATACAAGATAGCCGTCCTGAGGGCAGGCGGGGGAAGAGGAAAGTCAGCGATTAAGCACGTCCCGTCCATGCTGCATGGACGGGACAGGAACAGGAGTGACTTTTGAGAATTCTCAAAAGCATGGACGGGACAGGAACAGGAGAGCACGTTGCAGCGCAGGCAGTGGATGGCGGCGTCGTTGCACTCTGTCATGCCCCTTGTCGTCGAATAAAGGTACCCGTCCTGAGGGCAGGAGGGAAGAGGAAAGTCAGCGATTAAGCATGGACGGGACAGGAACAGGAGAGCACGTTGCAGCGCAGGCAGTGGATGGATGGCGGCGTCGTTGCACTCTGTGATGCCCGTTGGTTGGAACAAACAAAACAGGACACAAGCTAGCAACCAGAACCCACCACCCGCTCACTCACCGAGGAGGCTTCATAGAGCAGGCGGACCTTCTCCCGCACGATCAGATGGTCTGTGATGTCGCTCACCACCCACAGGTGTGGTTGTAGGTGGGTGGAGGGGGGCACCAAATGTGATGTGACCACCCACGGGTGTGATGGGTTGGAGGGAACAAACCAAGGGGAAGCATGCAAGCAATGGGCCAAACCCACCAACCACCACTCACCGAGGAGGCTTCATAGAGCAGGCGGAACTTCTCCCGCACGATCAGATGGTCCGTGATGTCGCTGACCACCCACAGGTGTGATTGTAGGTGGGTGGGAGCAACCCAAGGGGAAGCAAGCAAGCATGCAAGCAATGAGCCAAACCCGCCACCCACTGACTCACCGAGGAGGCTTCATAGAGCAGGCGGAACTTCTCCCGCACGATCAGGTGGTCTGTGATGTCGCTCACCACCCACAGGTCGCCCCTCCGGCTCCACAGTCCCTCACCGCCACCTCTAACCACCGCGGCTCGCCATCCCTGCGCACCATCCTCAACGTGCGAGACTCCCTGAATCCCATCGCCCTGTCCGCCTCGAGAATTTGCCGCACCTGTGAAGGAGCGAGGAAGTGAAGGAGTGGGGTGGGGTGGCACAGGGCGTGGGCAAGAGACGCAGGCACACACGGATTGGGTGATTGGTTGATGTCGCTCACCACCCACAGGTCGCCCCCTCCGGCTCCACAGTCCCTCACAGCCACCTCCAGCCACCTGGGTTCTCCATCCCTGCGCACCAATCGTAGAGTTCTCGACTCCCTGAACCCCATTGCACGGTCTGCCTCCAGGATTTGCCGCACCTGTGGGGGCGTGAGGGTATGCGGAAGAGGGTATGGGAGAGACACGCTGTAGGCACACAGACAGTCCCTCACTGCCACCTCTAACCACCGCGGCTCTCCATCCCTGCGCACCATTCGTAGGGTTCTCGACTCCCTGAACCCCATTGCACGGTCTGCCTCCAGGATTTGCCGCACCTGTGGGGGCGGCGCGGCAGGAGGCACAGGGTGTGAGGGGGTAAGAGACACGGGCACACACTGATTGCCGCCTCCAGCCACCGCGCCGCGGTTCTCCATCCCTCCGCACCATCCTCTCGACTCTCTGAACCCCGTTGCACGATCCGCCTCGAGGATTTGCCTCCACAGTCTGTCACCGGCACTCCCCCACATGAACTTCCTCACACTCTCCTTTTCGCCTTATCCCACTCTCCCTCCCCCAGTCTCACGCTCCCTTTTCCCCCCCTTCGTATCTCTTCCGCCCTTTCCCTGAAGAGGCACGACAACCACGAGCCCACCGTATTCCACTCCGTCACACTCCCTTCACTCCCTTCACTCCCTCACACTCATCTTATACTCTCCATCTGCTTCCCAGTCTCCCACTCTCAGACTCTCCCTCCCTCTCACCTCTTCCGCCCTTTCCCTGAAGAGGCACGAGAACCACGAGTCAACCGTACTCAGCTCCTCCCGTGAATACCCCGTAATTGCCTCCATATGAGGGTTAATAACCACCTCATCCCCGTTGCTGCTGCCGCCGCTCCTCTCCCCCAAACTTCCCCTGCCACTGCCAGCGCTGTTACCACTCCCCCCACCGCTCCTCTCCCCCCAACTGCCCCTACCACTGCCAGCACTGTTGCCGCTCCCCCCACCACTCCCTCCCCCTCCGCTTCCCCCTCTGGTTCGCTCCTCTGGAAGCATGTGTGCCACTCCTGCTGGCAGGTGCTGCAGAATGAACGCACACCGCTTGGCTCGCACCTCCTGTTGTACAGAGGGGTGGAAAGAAGCGAGGCCAGTTGGGATGGGGTGAAGTATGGTTAAGAGCAGTCAAATAGGGTGAGACGGAGCAAGGAGGTGTACGGGAGCAAACGCGCCACTTCCTTCCCCCCCTCCGCTTCCCCCTCTGGTTCGCTCCTCTGGAAGCATGTGTGCCACTCCTGCTGGCAGGTGCTGCAGAATGAACGCACACCGCTTCGCTCGCACCTCCTGTTGTGTAGTGGGGTGGAAAGCGGTGGGGCGGGTTGGGGGAGGGTGAAATACGATTAAGTGCAGTGGAGCAGGGTGGGACGGGGTACAGTTATATGCGCCACTCCTGCTGGCAGGTGCTGGAGAATGAAAGCACACCGCTTCGCTCGCACCTCCTGTTGTGCAGTGGGGTGGAATGCGGTGGGGCGGATTGGGATGGGAAGGGTTGGGATATGGTGTACGCGGCAAGAGATTATGTGCGCCACTCCTGCCGGCAGGTGCTGGAAAATAAAAGCACACCGCTTGGTACTTCCTCTTGTGCGGTAGGAAGGGATGCGGCAGGTTGGAATGAGGTGAGTAAGGAGGTTGGAATGAAGTGCGGTGGGGTAGGATGGGGTAAGGAGACAGGGAAGCGAAGCGTATGCGCCACAACTGCTGACCCCTTTCACCCCTCACCTTGGAGCCGTGCAGAGCAGCAGAGAGGTCGCAGAAGAGAGCCATGAGCATGGAGGGGGGGTCATCGCCCCGCCCCCCACTCGCCCCATCCGCTGCCGGTGCCACGTGGCATGTGAGGCGAATGCGCCTCATGCTGCCTCCTGAGGGGTTGAATGGAGGTGGAAGGGGGAAGGAGAAGAGAGGGGGACGAGGTCTGAGTGACTCGGATCAAGCAACACACCCCATCTGCCCCATCTGCTGCTGGTGCCACGTGGCATGTGAGACGAATGCGCCGCATGCTGCCTCCTGTGAGGTTGTAGGGAGGGATGGATGGGTGGACGAGAAGAGAGGGGAGGTTGTGCGAGAGTAGGCAACACACCCAACCCGCAGCATCTGCTGCCGGTGCCACGTGGCATGTGAGACGAATGCGCCGCATGCTGCCTCCTGAGGGGTTGAAGGGGGGAATGGATGGGGGACGGATATGAGACGGGAGGTTGCGCGAGGGTAGGCAACACACCCCACCAGCCCCACCCGCCGCCGGCGCCACATAAAATGTGAGGCGAATGCGCTGCATGCTGCCTCCTGGTGGGTTTGTAGGGAGGTGGATGGGGGAAGGAGAAGAGAGGGGGACGAGGTATGAGTGACTCGGATCAAGCAATACACCCCACCCGCCCCATCTACTGCTGGTGCCACGTGGAATGTGAGGCGAATGTGCCGCATGCTGCCTCCTGGTGGGTTGTAGGAGGGGATGGATGGGGGAAGGAGAAGAGAGGGGGACGAGGCCTTTGCTGGCCGAAACGCGTTCACACGCGACATCCAGGCCTAATGTGTCTGGCTTTCTGATTAGTAGACCTTTTCTCACTACTTCCCTCGATTTTCAGATTAGTAGACTCAGTACTACAGATCGTGACTCTTAGTAGGCTTGCTGCGTTTCGAATCCAACAAATTTCAACTTCATCGGTTGTAGGAGGGGATGGATGGGGGAAGGAGAAGAGAGGGGGACGAGGTCTGAGTGACTCGGATCAAACAACGCACCCCATCTGCAGCACCTGCTGCTAGCGCCACGTGGCATGTGAGGCGAATACGCCGCATGCTGCCTCCTGAAGGGTTGTAATGGGGAGATGGATGCATGTTAGGCATATTCCTTCTGCTAGCGCCACGTGGCATGTGAGGCGAATACGCCGCATGCTGCCTCCTGAAGGGTTGTAATGGGGAGATGGATGCATGTTAGGCATATTCCTTCTGCTTGTGGCACGTGGCATGTGAGACGAATGCGCCGCATGCTGCCTCCTGAAAAATGATAGATGGGGATGGATGGAGGAAGGATAAGAGAGAGAGAGAGAGCTGGACAGAACGCACAAACGCACCACGCACGCATGGGTGGCGCACAGCACAGCACAGCACAGCACAGCACAGCACAGCACAGCACAGCACAGCACAGCACAGCACAGCACAGCACAGCACAGCACAGAGCACACACACATATGACCCACCTGGCATGACGACGGGCAGGTCATGGTGGGACTGCCTGTGCCACGTGGCATGAGGTGATAGGTGCTGTGCGTGTGCTGATAGAGTCGCTGCTGATATGCTGCCGAACCAGCTCTGAGGGTGGGGTTGAGGGGGGCAGGGGAGGAGGGGGAGTGAGGGGGAAGGGAAAGGGGGGGAGGGGGAAGGGAAAAAGGGGGAGGGGGAAGGGGAGGGGGGGGGGGGAGGGCGAGGAGAGGGGAGCGGGGGAGGGAGTCTATGTGAGGCAATGCAAAGGGATGTTGCAGAGGCAGGGGAGAGGAGGGGGCAGCCCAGGCAGGGCAGGGGAGGGTGACAGAGAGGGAGAGACGAATGAAGGGACAGCAGGGGTCTGATACTCTGAGCCCCAGTCCTGCTCAGAGACTCCGCCCAGTCCTGCAGGGGACCCCAGCAGGGGTCTGATATTCTGAGCAGGATCTGCCCAGTCCTGCTCAGAGACTTGCCACAGGGTCCCCTTCACGGACTGGGCAGATCGTCCCAGCATGGTGGACAGAGCAGCGCTGCAGTGCACCAGCTCGCCACTGCCCAGGCGGAGCCCCGCGAGGCCTATCCCTGCCTGCTGCGTCCAGGGGAGCTCACAGCGACTGGCACAGCACACCCACCTGGAAGCTGCGAATGGCAGGGGCGCTGAGGAAGTTCTGCAACGGACTTCCTTCCAACGCATTCACTGATCGTCCCAGCATGGCGGCGAGAGCAGCGCTGCAGTGAACCAGCTCGCCACTGCCCAGGCGGAGCCCCGCCAGGCCTATCCCTGCTTCGTCCAGGAGGGCCCGGACGTGCAGGTCCGGGAGCCAATGGGAGTCCGCCACGTCATCCAGCCAAGAGTGGGTGAAGCCGCCACCCTCTGCCAGGGGTGGGGAAGGGGGGAAGGGGGGGAAACGGTGGGGTGGGATGGCGATGTGGGGAGGGGAATGGGGGGAGTTGTGGAATGGGGGAGGGGGTGTGGGCCGAGGGAGAAGGTAGGAGGGAGGGAGGGAATTGGGAGAGAGTGGGTAGGGATGGGTGGATGGGGTATTGAGGGGCGGGATGAGAATCGGTGTATAATAAAAGAGAATGCACAAGACAAAGCCACAAAGAGGTAACCATTGAGTATTCCAATTTCCCCCTTCTCCTCTCCAACCACCTCCGCCCGTCTCTTTTCTTTCCCTCTGGTTAAGTTAGAAAGGCTGCTTAAGCTGATTCTCCCAATTTCTTCAAACAGCCTTTCTAACGTCTGCACCCTCCCAGTTTCTTCCTAGTCTTCCTATGGCCCAACACACCAGGCTAGGAAGGTGATGAAGGTGGATGAGGACCCAACACACAGATCTCGCCACCTTCATCACCAGTTTCTCTCCCTCTCTCCTTTCTCACTCACCTGATTTAAACCTCATCCTTCTCCCAGCCCTTTCAGACAGCCTTCCCAGCGTCTGTGCCCTCGTAGGCCCGATACAATTCTCCTCATCACTATCACCACCACCAACAACAGCAACAGCCTCCACCTGCTTCCTTTCCTGCTTCCTCCCCGCCCCCCTCCCCTCCACCCTTCCCTCTCCCCTCCCCTCTCCCCTTCCTCCCCCACTCGCCCCCCCCTCCGCCTCGAATTCCCCTTCTTCCGCCACAAACCCCCTCTCTCCGCCCCACGACCCCCCAGTCTTCCCCCTTCCCCCTACGCTCGTGCCACGCCACCGCCTCTCAGGGGACATAGCCACCATCCCCCGGACTATCTTCCCCCCCGCCCCCGCTCCCCCCGTTCTCCCCCCTCCGCTCATCACACTCCCCCCTCCGCCCCCGATTCCGCTCCCCCCAAACCGATCCGCTCCCCCCATCCGCTCCCCTTCCGCAACCCCCCTAGGGCCCCGCGGGAAATCCTCCTCAGAATCGCTCTCACTGGCGGAACCTGCTATGCCCCAGTTCCCCCCTCCAGAACCTACGATGCCCCAGTTATCCCCCCCAGAACCTATCTCCTGCACGAAATTCGCGTCTAAGCTTCGTTGGCGCCCCAGTCCTCCCCCTCTTCCCCCTCTTCCCCCCATTCTCCCCCTGCTCACCCTGCTTCCCGTCTTTGCCCTGCTCCCCCCGCTCCCTCCGCCGCCACCACCTATCCCCCTGCTCCCCCCGCTCGCGCCTTCCCCCTGCTGCCACGTCACCTGCTCTTTCCACGTCAGCTCGTTATCTTTAAACTCCTTCAACCGCGGCCTATTTCCCGCCTGCTGCGGATTAATCTGCGCTGCTGCAATCACATTCGCCCTCGTATTCGCGTTTACACTCGCGCCCGCGCCCATGTCTACGTTCGCGTGAGCATGCGCGTGCACAAACGCACGCGGGGGAACGCTCGCCGCGCCATCGTTAGACTGGGAATGCAAAGGCGGTAAGCGCCCCGAGCCTATGCTACTCTCCCGCCGAAGACCCGTCCCTATGCTGCTCTCCCGCCGTAACCCTGGCCCTAGACTAGCTTCCCGCCTAAGCGCGGAACCCGCACTATCGCGCCCGCAGCCACCGCCCTCCCCGCTTCCGCCCCCCTCAATATCCCAGCTTCCGCCAATCCCCCCCGCTGCGCCCTCCCCAACCCTGACGCTCCCGTCCTGCTTCTCCGAGCCGCTTCCGTGGCTTAAGGAGCCTACTAAGAGGCACCTCGCGGCGCCCGGCCCGCCGGAGGCCGTCTGTGGTTGAGTGGTAAGGGAAAAAGACTTGGGTTATGGGGACGCGGGATCGTCAACGTCAACGTCAGCGTGAACGTCATCGTTAACGTCAAGATCGCCGCCATTCTTCCCCTGCTGCGCCTGCCCCTGCTGCGCCTGCGCCTGCTGTTGCGGGAGTTGGTGCGCCGTTGCTACAAGCTCGCGCTCCCCGTTACTCTCGAAGTATTGAAGCATAATGGTATACAGAACGGGTGACCTGCCACCAGCACACGCGCCACTGCTCGTTTCGCGAGTCTCGCCGTGAGCGGTTACCACCTGCTGCTCCCTCGCCTGCTGCTCCTGTCCCAACTGCTTCTCCTGCTCCTGTCTCTGTTCCCTCCCCTGCTGCTGCTGCTGGTGCCGTTTCCGCCCCTCCCTGTGCCTCCGCCTGCTCCTCCGCCTCGCCGCACCATCTTCCGCCCACTGCGCGCCCCCCATCCCGTCTCCGCCATAGTCGTCCTCGTCATCGTCGTCGTCATCATCCGAAAATATCTGATTCTGCGCGAACCCGTCCCGCGTGAAGCTGTCTGACGTGGACGAGAACGACCGCACGTCCTCCGACGTGCTCGTGCGCAACCCCGCGTGCAGCGCAGAAACCTCCGCACCCGCGGAAATCCCCGCCCTTACTCCCCCGCCTCCACCTCCGCCTCCGCTTCCGCCTCGTCCCGCGCCGCCAGCTCCCGCTCCCCAAGTCTTCCGCCGAACCAGCGACAACCCTGCTGCTTCCGAACCTCCTCCGCTGCTTCGGCTACTGGACCGGCCAATGCCGTCCCCCCCAATGAAACTCTCATTTTCGTTTCCCCCCCCGTTTCCGCTGCGCTTCCGCCCGCCCCGCCTGCTCCGCTTCCTAGTCTCAAAACCGCGTCGAGCTTCGCGCCGCGCTGCTCCCCGGTCGCGAGGGGAGCAACCAGCTGTAGCCATTCCGGTAACGGCAAGCCGTCAACTAAACCGCATAGCGTCAGCGCTTCTAGCTCCTCAGGGGTGTAACCTAACGCGTCGCATGCACCCTCGCTCGCGGCGCATATTCGAGCGGTCCAAGGGTCAAGCACGAACTGCACGAACTGCGCCTGTTGAACAAACCCTAAGACCGTAAGGCCTTGTCCGGGCTTTCCGGGCTTTCCACCGCCATTCCCGCCGCCATTTCCGCCGGGTATTCCGTTCCCGACGGGTCCTGCTAGTGTTTGTGGGGTAGAACTCCCAGGAGAGAAGTTTCTATGGATGGGAGGAGGAGCCTGATAGGTCACAGTTAGCGGCATGGCCTAAGGACGTGTCCCAATAGTACGTCTCTCGTTCCTTCTATGCGGTCGATTTCGGTGCGTCGCAGTACAAAGTAGTGGAGCTCAAGAACCGCTTTCCACCTTGTGGAACCGTCCTGAGCCACGAAGAAAGAACTGTAGACGTACTGTTGGGACACGGCCTAAGAAACAAAGGTTATAGATGAAAGCTGGCTGCAGCGACATGCGAATGCGTCCAGACGAAAGAGAGGACTTGCTACAAATCTTGCTAGTGGTAGCTACTAAAGACCAGGTGACTTTTCGTTGCCTAGTTAGTGGCTAATTGCATCTATTGCGCCTAGGTAGCCGCAATCCTTAGTCTACGGAAAAGCTGACTGTTGGTGGTAACTGGAGCCAGTGGCAAGTGCAAATGGCATGAACGAGCAGCGTCCGTCATCGATCTCTCTGCACGCAGAACCCACAACAGCCACGGCGCGTCACATTTGTTGGTTCACAGTTCATATAAATCGATGTTGGTGAGTAACGAACGGTTCAAAGCGGTGAAACGGAAAGACCGTTCCAGATTGCACAGTATCGTCCTGAACCGAACGGAAAGGGAGCACGAATGATGTCCCTCCCACAGGTTGCAAGTTACAGTGGATGACTGCAGCGCAGTCCCCAAGGTTCCTCCACCCCGAATCTTGGGAGGGAGGGATTGTTGCAGGAACGAACTTTCCCTCGATCCTGCCGAGCGACAAAGCCGTTGTTGGACTTGGCTCGTCGTCAGCAAAACATGGTTTCGTTCCGTGAAAACCGTAGGGTGCACAGCAGCAAGTGAAATTGTTACTCGAGATCTCTTGAGTCCCGGTCGAGCTGGACGAAGTTTGTCGTCTGTGGAGTGGAAACGCTGAGGATGTGGTGGAAGTTGGGGGTGCTCGTCGTATATAAAGGTGGAGCTTAGGTGCTGGTGGAACCCGATTACGCCGATGGAACCCAGGTGTAGACCCTAATTCTCGAGCAGTCTGAACCATAGAGCGGGTCATTCAAAGTTTTCAGAAGCACTTTGTGAAATGTCCTATATTTCTAAATAGCCCTGGTATCGGGAACCTACCCGAGACATTCTTGGGTTCAGAGATAGGTCAGTGAATGCAACGACCGCCAGGACGCGGGTGATGATTCTGGCTGGGTCCTTCCACCCTTCATCCAAAACATTGTCGATGTGGCATCCGCCAATCAGAATCCCTTTTCACACACTGAAGTCGGTTCAGAAGGTGGAAGAGGCAGCATATTTCAGATGACGTCACTTTCCGTAAAAATACACCAACTTTCGTGTACTTTCAAACCTGAACCTTATGACAACCTGAACCCTGCAGCGAACAAAATACTCAATTCGCCTCCACCTTGTGATGGCAATTCTCCTTGCACATGTCTAAGGGTACATTCCTGCCTTGACACAAATGTCTCAATGCCTGCATTCCCGAGTCGCGCCTGTAAATTTGCCTATCTACACGTCACAAAAAAACGGATGTACCGCGACATTGAGCGATTCAAAATGTTGTACACCTGTCGTCTTGCGATTGGACCCGGGTCTTTTGCACCGAGCGGAATATGAAGGCACCGGGCAGCCTGGTTAAATCAGTAGTTCCAAACGTGTTGTTTCTAGTTGGCGAAACCAACAACCACCACAGAGCCACAATGCGCCTACAACTACAACTTCAAACATAAAAACGCAAAGCAAGCACAGCATGGCCCCCACTCAAATCAGCCATGGCAGAACCCAGGGCTGTTCCCTTCCTCATGCGACTCCTAGTCGCATGGATCTCGTTCTACTACGGCATCTTTATGGACGCGGTCGCCAAGGGGGTAGTCGGCTTGCTGGAGTCCCAAGTCTTCGACGACGAGAACACGTCTACCGCGACGTCTCACAGCTCCACCAGAAGCGCCGAGCGTGCAAGGAGAGGTAGCTTGAGGCGCCGGCGTTACGCCTTGCTGCTGGAGGACCTGCAGGGTATGGGAGACGGAGAGTTTAGGGACATTTACCGAATTAACAGGGCGATTCTCGCACACGTGGCCGAGGGCATGAAGCACTACATGCAGCCGTACGTGGACCGGTACCACATTACCCACGAGGTGGCAAACCTTGTGCCGATCAAGTACCTGGCGAGTGGACCCTCGTACATAGACCTTTCTCACCTATTCGGGTTGTCGAAGACATTGTGCCACGAGCTCGTCGATGTGTGGCTGATGCATTTCGCCACGGTCTTCAAACAACAGTGGGTGCACTTCCCCACCCGCGATGACCTTGACGAAATGGCCGAGGAGTTTCGCGCCGTCAAAGGGGTACCTGCGGTAGTGGGGGCTATTGATGGGACACACGTACACATGAAGGGGATGGAGGGGCACAGGCAAGAGTACTGGACACGCAAGTCCGCATACGCCGTGCAGTTGCAGGTGACGTGCGATGCACGCGGCATCATCTGGGACTTCCTGATCGGTTACCCTGGGAGCGCACACGACCAACGCGTGTTCATGGACAGTGCGTTACATGAGAGGTTGCAAAACGGCGACATTGCGCCTTATCAAATAGTCGGAGATGCAGGCTACCCCCTGCGGGATTTCTGCCTAACCCCCCTGCATGCACCCCGCGAAGGCCTAATGGAGGATTGGGAGCAGTGCTTCAACTACTGCCAAAGCGCGACGCGCATGGCAGTGGAGCGCTGCATCGGCGCCTTCAAAGGCAGGTGGAGGCTCTTCGCAGGCCGCAATGACTGTACGCTGTGGCGCGTCCTTGCAGGGGCGTCTTGTTGTGTAGTCCTGCACAACATGTGTGAGACGATGGGGGACGTGAGGCGTCGCAATGAGGGATGGGCCAACTTGCCACGGAACCGGGATCCATGGTGGACCCGCGGCGCAGCAGCGGAATTCAAGTGGGAGTCGGCCGTGCCGTGCAACCAGGCGACTCTCCGTGAAAGGCGGAAGAGGCTCGGTGAAGCGTTGGAGTCTTCCTACCTTACACGGCGTCGCCGCGAACCCACACTTCCTCAGCCTCGTCCGGAGTAGCTTCGCCACCGCCGTGCTCACAGCGGCGGAACCAGACTCCGTCGTCGCATTCGGCGGCGGCCGCGGCGGGCTGTGTGGCGGCATCCGCGGGGGCGACGTTGACGGGTGGTGGCGGAGGGGCCGGCGGCTGGTTGCGGGCGCGTGCAATCTCGGCGTCCTGTTGCATCCAAGCGCGGACGAGCCCCTCCAGCTTTGCCATCGCATCCGCGTGGCAATCCTTGATGGTGTCGGCGACAAGTTTTGCCGCGGCCATGGTAGCCGTCTCCGCTACTCGAGGGCGCTTGGAGGGAGGCGTCACCGGAGGGGGGGCTGCACGTTCACATGTTACAGTAGGGTCGAATGAGTTCGCAGTGATGTTGTGCCGTATGACACAAAGCGTAAATGACATTGATATTGCACATCTACTTGTTTGTACAAACAAAGCGAATACGTGCAAAGCAACAGAAAATTGCTCACCGGTGAACGTGGGCGTTGAGGTGCATGGCGCGGACGTCGACGGCACCGCGAAACCGGTCGGCGCATTCACGTGTGTGGCACCGCCGGCGGCGACGGCGTGTGGCGCTGCGACTGCACGGTTGTTCTGCAATAACACCATGTACGGCCACCATGGCGGCTTACACACCACGCCGTTGCCGGAGGCCTTGTCCGCCTTCTGCAGCTGCTTGTACATTTGGACGAGGTTGCGCCACTGTTTCTGCACGGCGTTGACGCCGCGGACCCATCCTTCATTCTCGGTCTCGATGTGGCGCACGAGGCGGGCCCAATACTGGGATCCCTGCTTACCCAGAAGCGGGTCCAGCTCATCCTTCATGAACCAGCGGGCGGCCACGAGAATCGTGCTCTCCGTGGGCGACCACACACTGCGCTTCACCGGCATGGGCTCCCGGGTCTTTGGTGGACGGCGGGGGGGCTCCCCGCCAACAGTGGCGCCCTTGTCCCCCGGTGCCGCCTTACCACGACCGCGGCGAACAGGCGGAGTTGCGGGCTGCGATTCTTCCGGTGCGTCGTCGTCGTCGCTCTCCGCATCGGAGTCTGACATGCCCTTGTCAGGCTCTTCTCCGGAGTCCGCGTCGTCGTCCGTGCAGTATGCCTCCTCGTTGTAGTCTGCGTCGTCCTCACCCTCGTCATACGTGGTTGCATCGGGACTGCGCGAAGACGCCACACGGTCGGCGTTACGGCGCCCGCGCGTCGGGACGTCACGGGGGGCCTGGTAGGAGGTGTCGCCACGCGAAGGAGTGTCGACTGGCTGCGGGCCGGGCGGCTTGTGCATCCAAGCAATATACGGGATCTCACTGAGATCCCGCGGGGTCACGTTGGCGGCTTCAGCGGCGCTCTTGCGCTTACGAGCCATGGCGTTGAGAGGGCTTCTGAGCTTGCGGGCCCGTGAAACAAGAAACACAGAATGAACTACCAAGAGGATGGACTCGAAGTCATCCTTGCTCCAGGTTGGAGAGGTGGCTCTAGATCTGTGGTGGTTTCGTTGGGCAGCCTTGCGTGTATCACGAGGAATGGTAACCCCTTTCGATGCTGCCCAGGGATGGCGGGGTTGATTCCCGCGCTAAACTGTCAAGGGGTCATGCGTCCAGGTGCATGCGGCATGGCTGTGGAATTGCTCGACATTGATCGTGCGTGCGATTTCACGGCGGTGACGCGGCCTCGTCCAACTCGTCCGCGACACCGGCGCAAGTGACGCTGACCAATGTAAAATAGGGGTACATTCGCATTAGGGCGACACGCGTTTGTGACATAGCACGTTCTATGCTGTTTTTTCGCGTCACAATACATTTGAGACACAAGTGTCAAGGGAGGAATGTACCCTAATGGCAACTCTCATCAATGCAACCACAACCCCAGCAACGTCAAAGACATTGGCCTCAACATTGCGTACTCGATAAGATGGAAGGTTATTATAGGATGTTATTATCAGTTCAGGCCCATTGTACGTCATATTTGGACAGCTATGGGGGCCGGAGCTTGCTTGTTGCCATCGGCGACGCCGGCGCGGCGTGCTGCCGTCACTGTTTTCGGGTGCGCAGCAATCTCAAGGAGGGCTAAAGCTAGTAGGACACTGAAGGACACTCCGCAAAGGAACAAACTCCTCGTCATCGTTGCACTGATAGTCTATAGCACAATCAGGCGAGGGATCAGTCTGTCTGTCTTGGGTCGACTACCATTGGATTGGATCGGCTAATGGATGAGATCTGAGACAGTGACAAGCCTTTCCATGCCAGCTCAAACTATAATAAACACTGACATAACTTCCCACCTCTAGCTGCTAGAGCCATAGCTGGGGTAAGGAGTCATCACATGGTGGTGGCTGCTGCAGCTACCAGCAACAGACTAATTAAAGTGACAAACAAAGCTCTGTTTATAGACCCAGCACTAGCAGCAGTGCTGTTGAAGCCTAGTCTCTCAGGTGAAGGTGACACGTTAGTGAAGGTGACAGAAACGAAGTTCTGTCCCCATACAGTCAACCTCGCTACTTTCTGTGTGTACACCGTGCGGTCGAAATTCGAAGTCGAATTTGTACGCCTTATAACGACCTTGGTAGTTCCACCCACGTTCCTCGTAAAACCGTCTAGAGTAATCACCACCTGCCGGTCTACTGCCTTCTGAGTCACGATGAAAACTGTAACCTGGTTTTCGCCGGGGTTGTAGAATGCGCTCACGCCGTGTATACAACCCAACCGTACCTTCAGCGGCTTGGATCCAGGTTTGGCAAGCATGGTGAAATGCTTGAAAATCCAAAACCTTTTGTTCACAGTAGGCATCACAATTTCACCACTGTAGCCGGGTGGATAATCCGGGGGGAAGTCGATGCATGACCAATGCGCCGCAAAATCGTACGCCTGCCAGACGTGGTACGCAGAAGCCTCCATGATATTGACGCTCTCGATAACGTTTCGCGCCATGTACAGTGAAAGGTCCCAAAAGCTCCCGTTTTTTCCCAACGCTCCTGCTTCGCTAACCCACACCTCCTTCCCCAGCTTCTTCCCCGTGTCGCGTATGCTGCCGTATCTGCCTTCGTAAGTCTCAGCCACACCCTCCTTGAAGTACTGATTAACGTACGCATGAACGTTTATCCGCGTTAGTAGCTCACGATTCGAAACCTTAAGTACCTGCGCTGTCGTTCCATCCCAGCTGTCCACCCCCACCAACTTCGTTGTCAACCCCTTAGCTTGTAACGAGTCTGAAGTGTACTTTATGACTCGCCCCATCTCCGGCGGATTGAAATTACACCCCTCGTGATCCTTACCGACCATCCAAAACCCTTCCAACGCCTCGTTAAACGGCTCCAATGCATCGAAAGTAACTCCCCACCTTTTCGCGAACTCCGCCACGACTGTCGTCAAGTAGTCTGCGAAATCGTCTTCATACTCAGGCCGCATATTCGTCTCCCCTTTCGAAGCCGCACCTGACACGTCACCCGATTTGGTCATCCACCACGGTGGGCTGTTTGAAAACGCCTCAAAAACATTCGCTCCTCTCTCCTTCGCTCCCAGCAGCACCTTCCGCTGCCGCTCGTCCGCGTTCCAATTGTACGGCCCGTCCTTTGTCGGCTTGTAACCTGGGATGCCCCTCCAATGCGCCTCCAAGCTCTGATTAAACTGCGGACTGAGTGTATTGTTGTGTCCCCCTCCGATGTTGTAACGCACGATGTTGAGACCTAAGCCGTTGGTTGGGTCGAAAATAAGGTCGAGAATTGCGGTCCGCTGCTTCTGCGGCAAGCCACCGACGTAATTCGCGAACCAGGCGAGCGAAGTTCCCCACCCGTGCCACGTGGTTCCGATGAAATCTGGGGAAACCGTGATATTGATCTCACCTGCAAGCAACACGTGAAGCATGCAACAATGATTAATTCCGTTGCATTGCCGAATGCATGTGATGCAATCGCAGATCGGGAAATGTGAGAGCACGTCTTCCGTACATCTGGGGCGACCCTTGCTACCACCGCGTGTTTTGAGTCACTTCAAAAGCGATTTTAGTCGATTCGAGCCATCGGTACGAACTGGCGGGCAAAAGAAGTGCACCTGGAAACTTGCAGGTGGATAGAATTTCTTCCTTGGGCACTAGATCGGGGGGCGGACTCTGCTCGCTGCCATTCCCGGGTGCTGCGGTCACTGTTTTTGCGTGCGCGGCAATCTCGAGGAGGGCTAGAGTTAAGAGGATACTAGAAGTCACGCTGCGAAAGAGAAATGCCCTCGTCATCGTGCTTATTTTCTAGGGCACTGCTAAGCGAGGATCACCCAGCGTTGGATTTAAGACCATTACTCTGCATAATCGTATGTTTACGCGACGGGAACTTGAAGTGCAAGAGACGGTACGTTTGGTAAGAGCGAAGGGAAGGTACCGACGGAGCTACTGTGCTAACTGTCATATCATTGGTCAGTGTGCTATCATCGGTCGGCAGAAGCGTACCAAGGAGATCTACCCGGAGGACCTCGCCGAGCTGTGTCCCTGTGACAACCATCTCTAACTACGGCATTGCTCGACGAGAGTGCGTCTCGTTGATTCGCGCGCGCACTGCCGGCTGAAGGTTGTGAGCTTGGGAAGGGCGGCTGTAGAATTACAAGTAGGGTTGGGCTAGGGGCTAGGTTGGGGATTACAGGGGAAAGGGAAAGTGCGGCGGCGTTGACAGAGGTTGAGGGCGAGGAGGGGGGGAGGGGATGGCTTGGGGGGCAGAGAAGAAATGGGGTGGGGAATGTGGCGAGGCGATAACGACGTGCTGCGATTCGAACCATTGGAATACGGCTCATACATACACCGAATCGCGAAAATGACGGGCAACGCACGTAACAACTTCCTCATTCAGACGCACGTCTGAATCGCAAATTCAGCGAAGTCAAGCCTGAACTTTCATGAGAAACAATTTCGCAAAGATTCGCGTTTCCGCTTTCAATTCCCGTGTCACGCGACGCTATTGTCAGCGGAATCGTAGTGACGACTGTCTGGTTACAGTGTTAAGTGTTGTCGTCACTGTCGCGCATCTTGCAGCTCACCCGTTCATTCACATTATAGGCCCTGCCCTGCCCTCTGCCTCAAGCATATTGAAAAATCTACTTTGTCCCAAGGAGTGTACATGGCAGCAATTTATCTGCATGGATTAGGAACGGTAGAACATGGCATAACAACGCTAATAAAGAACATCAGTGATAGTCAAATCTATCCATGCCAGCCTCATCTATGATCTATTATGACATGATGTTACGAGTGCAATTGAGTGAGCGAGCGAGAATTGCACTATCGAAGCAAGAGTACAATGAGCGAAGACATGAGCGAAGAATATATAGCGAAACTACAGTGGTAACGGTAATGCGTGGAAATTGGGGTGCGCGACGGGCCTGGCGCCGAGGTTGGGAAGTGTCGAGGCGGAGGTCCGGAGCGCGGGCTACCAACCGAACCGTGAGGTTGGGTCGCGTCGTGAACAGTGGCGGGAGTGATGTCGAGGCGAGTGTCGCGAGTGGTAACGGCTTACTGTTGGGTGCTGTTGGCGGGAACAGTGGTGTACGCGCTGAGCAGGGACGCGAAGTAAGGAAAAGGAATTTTCCTTACACTACCCCCCTCCCCAAGGAGGCTTCTCTTACGAGAGCGCGTGTACATCTCGGAAGTTACGGCTTCGCAGATACTCGGTGAGGACAGGGTGATTCTCAATTCTGTCCAGGGGGACCCAGTTGTCTTCGGTGGGTGTGCGGTCTTTCCAGCGGATCAGGAATTCGATTCTGCGGGCTCCCCGTGGGTCACGTACTCGGTGGCTCAGTATTTTCTCAGGTGTGATGATTGGCTCGGTTGGCGGTCGTGTCATGCTGGCGGGGCGGTTGCGAGGCAGTTGGCTGGTGGATGGCACGTATGGGCAAAGCAGGCTGACGTGGAATGACGGGCTGACGTACCAGTCAGCAGGGAGGAGGAGATGGGCGGTGACGGGTGTGATCATGTGGCTGATGCGAAATGGCCCGCAATATCGGGGGCGGAGATTTGGGGTGATGGGCAGGCGGAGGTTCTGGGTGTCGAGTAGAACTAGGTCGTCTGGCTGGTAAGTGACGGGGCGACGGTGGCGGTCGGCGTTGCGCTTAGCGATGACGTTTGATTTTTTTATTGCTTCTGCTGCTCGGGTCCGTGCTGCTTGTAATATTTCTGCGAACTGTTGCGCGCGTGGGACTGGGTTGTCGGGATTCGGGGTCAAGGGTACTGTGGGGTCTTGTCCGTAGTTCAGGTAAAATGGTGACTGTTGGGTCGTGGCGGATGGCGAGTTGTTGTATGCAAATTCGATGAGTGGCAGTTGCTGTTCCCACGTGGTCGGATCGTCGCACGTGGCCCGGATGAGCTGTTCCATGGTCTGATTTGTCCGTTCTGTCTGTCCGTCGGTTTCGGGGTGGTACGATGAACTGAACTGTAGTCTCGTGCCGAACTGCTGCCATAGGTTCCGCCAGAAGTTGCTGGTGAATTTCGTGTCTCTGTCGCTGATGATCGATGCTGGTATCCCGTGCAGTCGTACGACGGTGGCGATGAAGAGGCGGGCTGTTTCTTCGGCTGTGATTGATTTCTTGCAGGCTGCGAAAT
Source organism: Closterium sp. Naga37s-1 (assembly GCA_947471745.1). NCBI lineage: Eukaryota > Viridiplantae > Streptophyta > Zygnematophyceae > Desmidiales > Closteriaceae > Closterium > Closterium sp. Naga37s-1. Next base: position 3,341,783 of record CANJKZ010000211.1, read on the forward strand.
GTGCCATTTTCGTCAGTCGATCGACGACGACCAGGATCGCGTCGTTCCCACTCGCTCCGGCCGGTAACCCCGTGACGAAGTCCATCGTCACCTGCTGCCAAGCACGCTCTGGGGGTGGTATCGGCTGCAATTGTCCTGCCGGCCGCTTCCGTGATGACTTCATGATCTGGCAGGTGGGACATGATGCCACGTGTCGTTGAACGTCGGTCAACATTTCGGGCCAGTAATAATACCGCTGCAGCTGCTGCCGTGTTTTTTCTACTCCGAAATGCCCTGAGGTAACTCCGTCGTGTGCCTCCTGTAATAGTATTTCCCGTAGCAGTGTATACCCTGGTACCCAGATGCGGTCGGTCCCTGCTTTTACGTAATAGACTCCCTTGGCCGCTGCGAACTGCTGCGAATTTCCTCCTGTGAAGAATGGATCCGTTTGATATCCGTGGGTAAATAGTCCTGTCAGTAGCGGGTTGGTCTGGGCGAGTAGTATCGCGTGGATCTGGGTAGTGGGGCGGGTCAGTGCGTCGGCGATGTTCGAGGCTCCCTTTTTATAGGTGACCGTGTAGTGAAAGTTGGACTCGAGGAAATCGAGCCAGCGAATCTGTCGTGGGTTGAGGTGGGGCTGTGCGCGGAGGTACTGTAGTGATCGGTGGTCTGTCCGTACTGTCACGTCTGCGCCGGTCAAGTAACAGCGCCACACTTTGAACGCATGCACGATCGCGAGCATTTCGCGGTCGTGTATCGGGTAGTTTTTCTCGGGCGGATGCAGTTTTCGTGATTCGTATGCGATGGGCTGTAGGCCGTTGCCAAAATCCTGTAGCAGTACGGCTCCGATGGCGATGTCACTTGCGTCTGTAACAACTTCGAAGGGGCGGTGTGGGTCGGCGATGCGCAGGACGGGCGGTGAACAGAGAACATTTTTCAGGGCAGAGAAGGCAGCATGCTCTTTCTCCCCCCACGTAAAAACAACCCCCTTCCGCAGCAGATCCGTCAGTGGGGCTGTTAAGCGAGCCATGTCGTGGACGAACCGACGGACGTAATTAACAAACCCCAAAAAACTCTGCAGCTCCGTGATATTTGTCGGTGGATGCCAGGCTTTTACTGTGTCCAGCTTCTTTGGGTCAATCTCAACCCCAGCCTCTGAAATAACGTGCCCTAAAAACTCTAGCCTGTCCTGAAAGAACTCGCACTTGGAACCCTTGGTCAGTAGTCTGTGCTCGTCTAAAACCTTAAATACTGCTTCCAGATCTGCTAAGTGCTACTGCTTGTCCCGACTGTAAACTAAAATGTCATCTAGGTAAACTATCACGCATTTATCTAAGAGCGGCCTAAACGCCTCGTTCATGGTCATCTGAAAAGTCGCCGGTGCGTTGGTCAGCCCAAATGACATTACCGTGTATTCGAACGACCCGTACCTAGTCCTAAATGCTGTCTTGGCGCAGTCTGATGGTTCGACCCGAATCTGATGGTAACCTCCCCGTAAATCTATTTTCGAAAAAACCCGTGCTGTTCGCAGTTGATCTATCAGTTCGTCGGCGCGGGGAATGGGATATCGTGACTTGACTGTTACCCTGTTCAGTGCCCTGTAGTCGATGCACATGCGAAAACCCCCGTCTTTTTTCGGTGTGAACAGTATCGGTGCGGCGAACGGTGACGAGCTCGGTCGGATGAACTTTTTCTCTAACAGGTAATCTAACTGCTTCCTCAGTTCGTCGAGCTCGGGCTGTGTCAGTCTGAACTGGCGCTGTACCGTTGGTTGTGCCCCCTGTTCTAATTCTATCCTATGATCATGCGCCCGCTGAGGTGGCAGCCCCTCCGGTAAGTCGTCGGGAAAAATCCCTGGGTACCGTTTCAACAGCTCCTGTAGTTCGGGTGGTACTGCCACGAACAGTTTCTGAAAATCGTTCGGCTGCTCTGCTTCCCCCACCACTGCAATGTCTACTGCGTACACGTCAGCTCCAGCGGCGACTGCCCGTTTCATCGTAATGGCGTTGACGTGGACCGTTGAAGACTCAGGCGACTGCCAGCGAGGTAGCGCGACCCAGTTACCGCTACTTCGCACAGTGCAGCTACCCGTCGTCCAGTCGATTCGCGGGTTATACCGTCGCATCCAATCACGCCCCAGTAATATGTCGTGCCCATCCAGTGTCGTCGCGAGCATTTCCTGTGTAAACCCAAAGTTCCCCCCGCAGCGGACTTTTACCCTCTCCACTTTCTCCCGTATGGCCAGCGGCGTTCCATCCACCAATCGTGCATCGATTTCCGGTAAACACCGGCAAAGTGTCAGTTGCAGCTTCCGTGCGGTTGCGGTATTAACTAAGCTGTGGCTTGCTCCGCCGTCGATAAAAATCTTCACTGCTGCTCCCTGTATTTTCCCGTGAATCAGTACTGGGCAATCCGTCGCTGTACCCTCCTTATTCATCCGAGCCCGATCGATGGCGTGAATCGGTACTGTGACTCGGTGAGGGTCGGTGTGGTTGGGCGAGCAGGCAGTCTCGTCAGTAGTTGGCCCGACTTCTACTGACTGCTGGCGTTTCCCTGCCTCTGAGACTCCCTCCCCTGCTCTGCTCCGCGGCGCCTCAGCTCCTCTGGACATTCGCTCTTGCGATGGCCCGGCCTGTTGCAAGCAAAGCAGCGCCCCTTAAACGTCGCGGCAGCTGCATTCGTCGCAACGGCGTGTACAGTGGCGTGCTCGATCGGTCCCCGAGGACGATGTCCGTAGTAGGACCCCGGTCTCGGTCGGCGTAGGATGTGAATTTTCTCGGCGAGCGCGAGAATCTCGTTGAAGTTCGAGAGCCCGCGTAGCATGATTTCGTGCGAGATGTCCGGCTTCAGCCCCCCAACGTAACGGTCCACCCGCTCCGCTTCGTGCATGTAGCCGACTTGCTCGCAAAGTGCGAGAAAACCGCTCGTGTAATCTTGAACCGACCCGAGCTGCCGCCAAGTGCGCAATTTCTGACGCGCCGAAATAGAAGCCGCGATCGGCTCGAAGCGCGCCCGAAGCCCTGCGCACCACGCATCCCACGTGCTGTATTGGGCGGTCTCGCAAAATGAACTCCAGGTGACAGCTGGACCCGTGGGCCCTTCCTCTTGCGACGGTGGCTCGTAGGCGTGTGGCGATGTCACGATGACTCGCCACCAGTCCATAGCGGGGCCCCTTAGCAGCGAAACGGCGTACCGAATCTTCGCTGCGTCCGACTCGACGTAATTCGCGTCGAAGAAGACGTTCATCGTGAAGACCCACGATTGAACCGTCGGACCTCCACGCTGGCTCGGGTCGAAGCAGGGGGGGCGTTGCGGCTTGAGTGGCATTGGTGCCATGATGGCCTGTTCGCCACTTGTCGCCGCAAACTCCACGTGCCGACGGGCTTCGCGAGGCTCCCGTGGGCTTGGCGCGACCCTGTTTCCTCCCATGCCAGGCATTGGTTGGGCGGCGCTATCACTGGCTGCACCTGAGCGCTGTCCCACGCTGTCGTGTTGCGTTGGTGTGCCTGATGAGATGACGATCGGTTCTTCTGATTGCGCAGGTGCATTTGTGGGTGCTTGTGATGGAGCCGGTGCATTCACCGTTGATTGCTGACGGGCGGAGTCACGTTCCGCCGTGAGGGTCGCGATTTCGAGTGCCGAATCTTCAACTTGGCGCACCAGACGGTCGAGCTGTTCCTACGTCAAGGTCGCGAGATTGAATTCGGCCATGGTGGGGGTGTCGGGCGAGCTCAGCGAGAGCCTCAGTCGTGGCCGCGCGTGCTTACGAGAGAGCACTATGAACGGCGGTGCTGTGTCGCTGAGGGACGTCTACCCCCCCCAAAAAATTGAGATAGTGGGGAAGTGAAGGTGTGGGTGCGGTCCGAGAAGAGATCGTAGGCTCTGAATACCAAGTGTTACGAGTGCAATTGAGTGAGCGAGCGAGAATTGCACTATCGAAGCAAGAGTACAATGAGCGAAGGCATGAGCGAAGAATATATAGCGAAACTACAGTGGTAACGGTAATGCGTGGAAATTGGGGTGCGCGACGGGCCTGGCGCCGAGGTTGGGAAGTGTCGAGGCGGAGGTCCGGAGCGCGGGTTACCAACCGAACCGTGAGGTTGGGTCGCGTCGTGAACAGTGGCGGGAGTGATGTCGAGGCGAGTGTCGCGAGTGGTAACGGCTTACTGTTGGGTGCTGTTGGCGGGAACAGTGGTGTACGCGCTGAGCAGGGACGCGAAGTAAGGAAAAGGAATTTTCCTTACACTACCCCCCTCCCCAAGGAGGCTTCTCTTACGAGAGCGCGTGTACATCTCGGAAGTTACGGCTTCGCAGATACTCGGTGAGGACAGGGTGATTCTCAATTCTGTCCAAGGGGACCCAGTTGTCTTCGGTGGGTGTGCGGTCTTTCCAGCGGATCAGGAATTCGATTCTGCGGGCTCCCCGTGGGTCACGTACTCGGTGGCTCAGTATTTTCTCAGGTGTGATGATTGGCTCGGTTGGCGGTCGTGTCATGCTGGCGGGGCGGTTGCGAGGCAGTTGGCTGGTGGATGGCACGTATGGGCAAAGCAGGCTGACGTGGAATGACGGGCTGACGTACCAGTCAGCAGGGAGGAGGAGATGGGCGGTGACGGGTGTGATCATGTGGCTGATGCGAAATGGCCCGCAATATCGGGGGCGGAGATTTGGGGTGATGGGCAGGCGGAGGTTCTGGGTGTCGAGTAGAACTAGGTCGTCTGGCTGGTAAGTGACGGGGCGACGGTGGCGGTCGGCGTTGCGCTTAGCGATGACGTTTGATTTTTTTATTGCTTCTGCTGCTCGGGTCCGTGCTGCTTGTAATATTTCTGCGAACTGTTGCGCGCGTGGGACTGGGTTGTCGGGATTCGGGGTCAAGGGTACTGTGGGGTCTTGTCCGTAGTTCAGGTAAAATGGTGACTGTTGGGTCGTGGCGGATGGCGAGTTGTTGTATGCAAATTCGATGAGTGGCAGTTGCTGTTCCCACGTGGTCGGATCGTCGCACGTGGCCCGGATGAGCTGTTCCATGGTCTGATTTGTCCGTTCTGTCTGTCCGTCGGTTTCGGGGTGGTACGATGAACTGAACTGTAGTCTCGTGCCGAACTGCTGCCATAGGTTCCGCCAGAAGTTGCTGGTGAATTTCGTGTCTCTGTCGCTGATGATCGATGCTGGTATCCCGTGCAGTCGTACGACGGTGGCGATGAAGAGGCGGGCTGTTTCTTCGGCTGTGATTGATTTCTTGCAGGCTGCGAAATGTGCCATTTTCGTCAGTCGATCGACGACGACCAGGATCGCGTCGTTCCCACTCGCTCCGGCCGGTAACCCCGTGACGAAGTCCATCGTCACCTGCTGCCAAGCACGCTCTGGGGGTGGTATCGGCTGCAATTGTCCTGCCGGCCGCTTCCGTGATGACTTCATGATCTGGCAGGTGGGACATGATGCCACGTGTCGTTGAACGTCGGTCAACATTTCGGGCCAGTAATAATACCGCTGCAGCTGCTGCCGTGTTTTTTCTACTCCGAAATGCCCTGAGGTAACTCCGTCGTGTGCCTCCTGTAACAGTATTTCCCGTAGCAGTGTATACCCTGGTACCCAGATGCGGTCGGTCCCTGCTTTTACGTAATAGACTCCCTTGGCCGCTGCGAACTGCTGCGAATTTCCTCCTGTGAAGAATGGATCCGTTTGATATCCGTGGGTAAATAGTCCTGTCAGTAGCGGGTTGGTCTGGGCGAGTAGTATCGCGTGGATCTGGGTAGTGGGGCGGGTCAGTGCGTCGGCGATGTTCGAGGCTCCCTTTTTATAGGTGACCGTGTAGTGAAAGTTGGACTCGAGGAAATCGAGCCAGCGAATCTGTCGTGGGTTGAGGTGGGGCTGTGCGCGGAGGTACTGTAGTGATCGGTGGTCTGTCCGTACTGTCACGTCTGCGCCGGTCAAGTAACAGCGCCACACTTTGAACGCATGCACGATCGCGAGCATTTCGCGGTCGTGTATCGGGTAGTTTTTCTCGGGCGGATGCAGTTTTCGTGATTCGTATGCGATGGGCTGTAGGCCGTTGCCAAAATCCTGTAGCAGTACGGCTCCGATGGCGATGTCACTTGCGTCTGTAACAACTTCGAAGGGGCGGTGTGGGTCGGCGATGCGCAGGACGGGCGGTGAACAGAGAACATTTTTCAGGGCAGAGAAGGCAGCATGCTCTTTCTCCCCCCACGTAAAAACAACCCCCTTCCGCAGCAGATCCGTCATTGGGGCTGTTAAGCGAGCCATGTCGTGGACGAACCGACGGACGTAATTAACAAACCCCAAAAAACTCTGCAGCTCCGTGATATTTGTCGGTGGATGCCAGGCTTTGACTGTGTCCAGCTTCTTTGGGTCAATCTCAACCCCAGCCTCTGAAATAACGTGCCCTAAAAACTCTAGCCTGTCCTGAAAGAACTCGCACTTGGAACCCTTGGTCAGTAGTCTGTGCTCGTCTAAAACCTTAAATACTGCTTCCAGATCTGCTAAGTGCTGCTGCTTGTCCCGACTGTAAACTAAAATGTCATCTAGGTAAACTATCACGCATTTATCTAAGAGCGGCCTAAACGCCTCGTTCATGGTCATCTGAAAAGTCGCCGGTGCGTTGGTCAGCCCAAATGACATTACCGTGTATTCGAACGACCCGTACCTAGTCCTAAATGCTGTCTTGGCGCAGTCTGATGGTTCGACCCGAATCTGATGGTAACCTCCCCGTAAATCTATTTTCGAAAAAACCCGTGCTGTTCGCAGTTGATCTATCAGTTCGTCGGCGCGGGGAATGGGATATCGTGACTTGACTGTTACCCTGTTCAGTGCCCTGTAGTCGATGCACATGCGAAAACCCCCGTCTTTTTTCGGTGTGAACAGTATCGGTGCGGCGAACGGTGACGAGCTCGGTCGGATGAACCTTTTCTCTAACAGGTAATCTAACTGCTTCCTCAGTTCGTCGAGCTCGGGCTGTGTCAGTCTGAACTGGCGCTGTACCGTTGGTTGTGCCCCCTGTTCTAATTCTATCCTATGATCATGCGCCCGCTGAGGTGGCAGCCCCTCCGGTAAGTCGTCGGGAAAAATCCCTGGGTACCGTTTCAACAGCTCCTGTAGTTCGGGTGGTACTGCCGCGAACAGTTTCTGAAAATCGTTCGGCTGCTCTGCTTCCCCCACCACTGCAATGTCTACTGCGTACACGTCAGCTCCAGCGGCGACTGCCCGTTTCATCGTAATGGCGTTGACGTGGACCGTTGAAGACTCAGGCGACTGCCAGCGAGGTAGCGCGACCCAGTTACCGCTACTTCGCACAGTGCAGCTACCCGTCGTCCAGTCGATTCGCGGGTTATACCGTCGCATCCAATCACGCCCCAGTAATATGTCGTGCCCATCCAGTGTCGTCGCGAGCATTTCCTGTGTAAACCCAAAGTCCCCCCCGCAACGGACTTTTACCCTCTCCACTTTCTCCCGTATGGCCAGCGGCGTTCCATCCACCAATCGTGCATCGATTTCCGGTAAACACCGGCAAAGTGTCAGTTGCAGCTTCCGTGCGGTTGCGGTATTAACTAAGCTGTGGCTTGCTCCGCCGTCGATAAAAATCTTCACTGCTGCTCCCTGTATTTTCCCGTGAATCAGTACTGGGCAATCCGTCGCTGTACCCTCCTTATTCATCCGAGCCCGATCGATGGCGTGAATCGGTACTGTGACACGGTGAGGGTCGGTGTGGTTGGGCGAGCAGGCAGTCTCGTCAGTAGTTGGCCCGACTTCTACTGACTGCTGGCGTTTCCCTGCCTCTGAGACTCCCTCCCCTGCTCTGCTCCGCGGCGCCTCAGCTCCTCTGGACATTCGCTCTTGCGATGGCCCGGCCTGTTGCAAGCAAAGCAGCGCCCCTTAAACGTCGCGGCAGCTGCATTCGTCGCAACGGCGTGTACAGTGGCGTGCTCGATCGGTCCCCGAGGACGATGTCCGTAGTAGGACCCCGGTCTCGGTCGGCGTAGGATGTGAATTTTCTCGGCGAGCGCGAGAATCTCGTTGAAGTTCGAGAGCCCGCGTAGCATGATTTCGTGCGAGATGTCTGGCTTCAGCCCCCCAACGTAACGGTCCACCCGCTCCGCTTCGTGCATGTAGCCGACTTGCTCGCAAAGTGCGAGAAAACCGCTCGTGTAATCTTGAACCGACCCGAGCTGCCGCCAAGTGCGCAATTTCTGACGCGCCGAAATAGAAGCCGCGATCGGCTCGAAGCGCGCCCGAAGCCCTGCGCACCACGCATCCCACGTGCTGTATTGGGCGGTCTCGCAAAATGAACTCCAGGTGACAGCTGGACCCGTGGGCCCTTCCTCTTGCGACGGTGGCTCGTAGGCGTGTGGCGATGTCACGATGACTCGCCACCAGTCCATAGCGGGGCCCCTTAGCAGCGAAACGGCGTACCGAATCTTCGCTGCGTCCGACTCGACGTAATTCGCGTCGAAGAAGACGTTCATCGTGAAGACCCACGATTGAACCGTCGGACCTCCACGCTGGCTCGGGTCGAAGCAGGGGGGGCGTTGCGGCTTGAGTGGCATTGGTGCCATGATGGCCTGTTCGCCACTTGTCGCCGCAAACTCCACGTGCCGACGGGCTTCGCGAGGCTCCCGTGGGCTTGGCGCGACCCTGTTTCCTCCCATGCCAGGCATTGGTTGGGCGGCGCTATCACTGGCTGCACCTGAGCGCTGTCCCACGCTGTCGTGTTGCGTTGGTGTGCCTGATGAGATGACGATCGGTTCTTCTGATTGCGCAGGTGCATTTGTGGGTGCTTGTGATGGAGCCGGTGCATTCACCGTTGATTGCTGACGGGCGGAGTCACGTTCCGCCGTGAGGGTCGCGATTTCGAGTGCCGAATCTTCAACTTGGCGCACCAGACGGTCGAGCTGTTCCTACGTCAAGGTCGCGAGATTGAATTCGGCCATGGTGGGGGTGTCGGGCGAGCTCAGCGAGAGCCTCAGTCGTGGCCGCGCGTGCTTACGAGAGAGCACTATGAACGGCGGTGCTGTGTCGCTGAGGGACGTCTACCCCCCCCAAAAAATTGAGATAGTGGGGAAGTGAAGGTGTGGGTGCGGTCCGAGAAGAGATCGTAGGCTCTGAATACCAAGTGTTACGAGTGCAATTGAGTGAGCGAGCGAGAATTGCACTATCGAAGCAAGAGTACAATGAGCGAAGGCATGAGCGAAGAATATATAGCGAAACTACAGTGGTAACGGTAATGCGTGGAAATTGGGGTGCGCGACGGGCCTGGCGCCGAGGTTGGGAAGTGTCGAGGCGGAGGTCCGGAGCGCGGGTTACCAACCGAACCGTGAGGTTGGGTCGCGTCGTGAACAGTGGCGGGAGTGATGTCGAGGCGAGTGTCGCGAGTGGTAACGGCTTACTGTTGGGTGCTGTTGGCGGGAACAGTGGTGTACGCGCTGAGCAGGGACGCGAAGTAAGGAAAAGGAATTTTCCTTACACTACCCCCCTCCCCAAGGAGGCTTCTCTTACGAGAGCGCGTGTACATCTCGGAAGTTACGGCTTCGCAGATACTCGGTGAGGACAGGGTGATTCTCAATTCTGTCCAAGGGGACCCAGTTGTCTTCGGTGGGTGTGCGGTCTTTCCAGCGGATCAGGAATTCGATTCTGCGGGCTCCCCGTGGGTCACGTACTCGGTGGCTCAGTATTTTCTCAGGTGTGATGATTGGCTCGGTTGGCGGTCGTGTCATGCTGGCGGGGCGGTTGCGAGGCAGTTGGCTGGTGGATGGCACGTATGGGCAAAGCAGGCTGACGTGGAATGACGGGCTGACGTACCAGTCAGCAGGGAGGAGGAGATGGGCGGTGACGGGTGTGATCATGTGGCTGATGCGAAATGGCCCGCAATATCGGGGGCGGAGATTTGGGGTGATGGGCAGGCGGAGGTTCTGGGTGTCGAGTAGAACTAGGTCGTCTGGCTGGTAAGTGACGGGGCGACGGTGGCGGTCGGCGTTGCGCTTAGCGATGACGTTTGATTTTTTTATTGCTTCTGCTGCTCGGGTCCGTGCTGCTTGTAATATTTCTGCGAACTGTTGCGCGCGTGGGACTGGGTTGTCGGGATTCGGGGTCAAGGGTACTGTGGGGTCTTGTCCGTAGTTCAGGTAAAATGGTGACTGTTGGGTCGTGGCGGATGGCGAGTTGTTGTATGCAAATTCGATGAGTGGCAGTTGCTGTTCCCACGTGGTCGGATCGTCGCACGTGGCCCGGATGAGCTGTTCCATGGTCTGATTTGTCCGTTCTGTCTGTCCGTCGGTTTCGGGGTGGTACGATGAACTGAACTGTAGTCTCGTGCCGAACTGCTGCCATAGGTTCCGCCAGAAGTTGCTGGTGAATTTCGTGTCTCTGTCGCTGATGATCGATGCTGGTATCCCGTGCAGTCGTACGACGGTGGCGATGAAGAGGCGGGCTGTTTCTTCGGCTGTGATTGATTTCTTGCAGGCTGCGAAATGTGCCATTTTCGTCAGTCGATCGACGACGACCAGGATCGCGTCGTTCCCACTCGCTCCGGCCGGTAACCCCGTGACGAAGTCCATCGTCACCTGCTGCCAAGCACGCTCTGGGGGTGGTATCGGCTGCAATTGTCCTGCCGGCCGCTTCCGTGATGACTTCATGATCTGGCAGGTGGGACATGATGCCACGTGTCGTTGAACGTCGGTCAACATTTCGGGCCAGTAATAATACCGCTGCAGCTGCTGCCGTGTTTTTTCTACTCCGAAATGCCCTGAGGTAACTCCGTCGTGTGCCTCCTGTAACAGTATTTCCCGTAGCAGTGTATACCCTGGTACCCAGATGCGGTCGGTCCCTGCTTTTACGTAATAGACTCCCTTGGCCGCTGCGAACTGCTGCGAATTTCCTCCTGTGAAGAATGGATCCGTTTGATATCCGTGGGTAAATAGTCCTGTCAGTAGCGGGTTGGTCTGGGCGAGTAGTATCGCGTGGATCTGGGTAGTGGGGCGGGTCAGTGCGTCGGCGATGTTCGAGGCTCCCTTTTTATAGGTGACCGTGTAGTGAAAGTTGGACTCGAGGAAATCGAGCCAGCGAATCTGTCGTGGGTTGAGGTGGGGCTGTGCGCGGAGGTACTGTAGTGATCGGTGGTCTGTCCGTACTGTCACGTCTGCGCCGGTCAAGTAACAGCGCCACACTTTGAACGCATGCACGATCGCGAGCATTTCGCGGTCGTGTATCGGGTAGTTTTTCTCGGGCGGATGCAGTTTTCGTGATTCGTATGCGATGGGCTGTAGGCCGTTGCCAAAATCCTGTAGCAGTACGGCTCCGATGGCGATGTCACTTGCGTCTGTAACAACTTCGAAGGGGCGGTGTGGGTCGGCGATGCGCAGGACGGGCGGTGAACAGAGAACATTTTTCAGGGCAGAGAAGGCAGCATGCTCTTTCTCCCCCCACGTAAAAACAACCCCCTTCCGCAGCAGATCCGTCAGTGGGGCTGTTAAGCGAGCCATGTCGTGGACGAACCGACGGACGTAATTAACAAACCCCAAAAAACTCTGCAGCTCCGTGATATTTGTCGGTGGATGCCAGGCTTTGACTGTGTCCAGCTTCTTTGGGTCAATCTCAACCCCAGCCTCTGAAATAACGTGCCCTAAAAACTCTAGCCTGTCCTGAAAGAACTCGCACTTGGAACCCTTGGTCAGTAGTCTGTGCTCGTCTAAAACCTTAAATACTGCTTCCAGATCTGCTAAGTGCTGCTGCTTGTCCCGACTGTAAACTAAAATGTCATCTAGGTAAACTATCACGCATTTATCTAAGAGCGGCCTAAACGCCTCGTTCATGGTCATCTGAAAAGTCGCCGGTGCGTTGGTCAGCCCAAATGGCATTATCGTGTATTCGAACGACCCGTACCTAGTCCTAAATGCTGTCTTGGCGCAGTCTGATGGTTCGACCCGAATCAGATGGTAACCTCCCCGTAAATCTATTTTCGAAAAAAACCGTGCTGTTCGCAGTTGATCTATCAGTTCGTCGGCGCGGGGAATGGGATATCGTGACTTGACTGTTACCCTGTTCAGTGCCCTGTAGTCGATGCACATGCGAAAACCCCCGTCTTTTTTCGGTGTGAACAGTATCGGTGCGGCGAACGGTGACGAGCTCGGTCGGATGAACCTTTTCTCTAACAGGTAATCTAACTGCTTCCTCAGTTCGTCGAGCTCGGGCTGTGTCAGTCTGAACTGGCGCTGTACCGTTGGTTGTGCCCCCTGTTCTAATTCTATCCTATGATCATGCGCCCGCTGAGGTGGCAGCCCCTCCGGTAAGTCGTCGGGAAAAATCCCTGGGTACCGTTTCAACAGCTCCTGTAGTTCGGGTGGTACTGCCGCGAACAGTTTCTGAAAATCGTTCGGCTGCTCTGCTTCCCCCACCACTGCAATGTCTACTGCGTACACGTCAGCTCCAGCGGCGACTGCCCGTTTCATCGTAATGGCGTTGACGTGGACCGTTGAAGACTCAGGCGACTGCCAGCGAGGTAGCGCGACCCAGTTACCGCTACTTCGCACAGTGCAGCTACCCGTCGTCCAGTCGATTCGCGGGTTATACCGTCGCATCCAATCACGCCCCAGTAATATGTTGTGCCCATCCAGTGTCGTCGCGAGCATTTCCTGTGTAAACCCAAAGTTCCCCCCGCAGCGGACTTTTACCCTCTCCACTTTCTCCCGTATGGCCAGCGGCGTTCCATCCACCAATCGTGCATCGATTTCCGGTAAACACCGGCAAAGTGTCAGTTGCAGCTTCCGTGCGGTTGCGGTATTAACTAAGCTGTGGCTTGCTCCGCCGTCGATAAAAATCTTCACTGCTGCTCCCTGTATTTTCCCGTGAATCAGTACTGGGCAATCCGTCGCTGTACCCTCCTTATTCATCCGAGCCCGATCGATGGCGTGAATCGGTACTGTGACTCGGTGAGGGTCGGTGTGGTTGGGCGAGCAGGCAGTCTCGTCAGTAGTTGGCCCGACTTCTACTGACTGCTGGCGTTTCCCTGCCTCTGAGACTCCCTCCCCTGCTCTGCTCCGCGGCGCCTCAGCTCCTCTGGACATTCGCTCTTGCAATGGCCCGGCCTGTTGCAAGCAAAGCAGCGCCCCTTAAACGTCGCGGCAGCTGCATTCGTCGCAACGGCGTGTACAGTGGCGTGCTCGATCGGTCCCCGAGGACGATGTCCGTAGTAGGACCCCGGTCTCGGTCGGCGTAGGATGTGAATTTTCTCGGCGAGCGCGAGAATCTCGTTGAAGTTCGAGAGCCCGCGTAGCATGATTTCGTGCGAGATGTCCGGCTTCAGCCCCCCAACGTAACGGTCCACCCGCTCCGCTTCGTGCATGTAGCCGACTTGCTCGCAAAGTGCGAGAAAACCGCTCGTGTAATCTTGAACCGACCCGAGCTGCCGCCAAGTGCGCAATTTCTGACGCGCCGAAATAGAAGCCGCGATCGGCTCGAAGCGCGCCCGAAGCCCTGCGCACCACGCATCCCACGTGCTGTATTGGGCGGTCTCGCAAAATGAACTCCAGGTGACAGCTGGACCCGTGGGCCCTTCCTCTTGCGACGGTGGCTCGTAGGCGTGTGGCGATGTCACGATGACTCGCCACCAGTCCATAGCGGGGCCCCTTAGCAGCGAAACGGCGTACCGAATCTTCGCTGCGTCCGACTCGACGTAATTCGCGTCGAAGAAGACGTTCATCGTGAAGACCCACGATTGAACCGTCGGACCTCCACGCTGGCTCGGGTCGAAGCAGGGGGGGCGTTGCGGCTTGAGTGGCATTGGTGCCATGATGGCCTGTTCGCCACTTGTCGCCGCAAACTCCACGTGCCGACGGGCTTCGCGAGGCTCCCGTGGGCTTGGCGCGACCCTGTTTCCTCCCATGCCAGGCATTGGTTGGGCGGCGCTATCACTGGCTGCACCTGAGCGCTGTCCCACGCTGTCGTGTTGCGTTGGTGTGCCTGATGAGATGACGATCGGTTCTTCTGATTGCGCAGGTGCATTTGTGGGTGCTTGTGATGGAGCCGGTGCATTCACCGTTGATTGCTGACGGGCGGAGTCACGTTCCGCCGTGAGGGTCGCGATTTCGAGTGCCGAATCTTCAACTTGGCGGACCAGACGGTCGAGCTGTTCCTACGTCAAGGTCGCGAGATTGAATTCGGCCATGGTGGGGGTGTCGGGCGAGCTCAGCGAGAGCCTCAGTCGTGGCCGCGCGTGCTTACGAGAGAGCACTATGAACGGCGGTGCTGTGTCGCTGAGGGACGTCTACCCCCCCCAAAAAATTGAGATAGTGGGGAAGTGAAGGTGTGGGTGCGGTCCGAGAAGAGATCGTAGGCTCTGAATACCAAGTGTTACGAGTGCAATTGAGTGAGCGAGCGAGAATTGCACTATCGAAGCAAGAGTACAATGAGCGAAGGCATGAGCGAAGAATATATAGCGAAACTACAGTGGTAACGGTAATGCGTGGAAATTGGGGTGCGCGACGGGCCTGGCGCCGAGGTTGGGAAGTGTCGAGGCGGAGGTCCGGAGCGCGGGTTACCAACCGAACCGTGAGGTTGGGTCGCGTCGTGAACAGTGGCGGGAGTGATGTCGAGGCGAGTGTCGCGAGTGGTAACGGCTTACTGTTGGGTGCTGTTGGCGGGAACAGTGGTGTACGCGCTGAGCAGGGACGCGAAGTAAGGAAAAGGAATTTTCCTTACACATGATATCCCAACTCTAGCTGCTGGTAACTGAAATGATAGGGGTAGAACCATACCTAGGCTAGGGAGTCAGCAAATGGTGCTGACTGCTGCAGAACGAGCTACCAGTCAGGCTGTCAGTATAGTACCAGCACTATCAGTGCGACACGTTAGTATGCCACGTTAGTGAAGGTGACAGAAACGAAATTCTGCCCAAATACAGTCAGCCTCGCTACTTTCTGTGTGTACACCCTGCGGTTGATATCCGTAGACCAAGTTGTGCGCCTTACAACGACCTTGGTAGTTCCCCCCACGTCCCGTCTAGAACCATCTAGATTAATCAGCACCTGCCTGTCTTCCGCCTTTTGATTCACGATGAAAACTGTAACCCGCTTTTCGACCGGGCTGTAGAATGCGCTCATGCCGTGCGAACAATCCGAGCGTATCTTCAGCGGCTTGGATCCAGGTTTGGCAAGCATGGTGAAATGCTTGAAAACCCAAAACCTTCGGTTCGCTTTAGGCATCACCATTTCGCCACTATAGCTGGGTGGATAATCTGGCGGGAAGTCGATAAGTGACCAATGTGCTGCGAAATCGTAAGCCTGCCAGACGTGGTACGCAGAAGCCTCCATGATATTGATGCTCTCGATAACGTTCCGCGCCATGTACAGTGAAAGGTCCCAATTCCTCCCGCTTTTGCCCAACGCTCCCGCTTCGCTAACCCACACCTCCCTCCCCAACAGCTTCGCCGTGTCGCGTATGCTGCCAAATCTGCCTTCGTAAGTCGCAGCGACTCCCTCTTTGAAGTACTGATTAACGTACGCATGAACGTTTATCCGCGTTAGTAGATTATGATTCGAAATCAGAGGTAGCTCCGATGTCGTGCCATCCCAGCTGTCCACCCCCACCAACTTCGTTGTCAATCCCTTCGCTTGTAACGAGTCTGAAGTGTACTTGATGACTCGCCCCATCTCGGGAGGATTGAATGTACACCCCTCGTGTTCCTTTCCGACCTTCCAAAAAGCTTCCAGCGCCTCGTTAAACGGCTCCAGCGCATCGAAGGTAACCCCCCACCTTTTCGCGATTTCCGCTACGACTGTCGTCAAGTAATCTGCGAAAGCCTTCTCGTTCTGAGGTAGCAGATTCGTCCTCCCTTTCGAATACGCACCTGCCACGTCACCCGACTGGGTCATCCACCAAGGCGGGCTGTTCGAATACGCCTCGAAGACATTCGCTCCTCTCTCCTTCGCTCCCAGCAGCACGTTCCGCTGCCGTTCGTCTGCAGTCCAGTCGTACGGTCCGTATCTTGTCGGTTTGTAACCCGGCATGCCCCTCCAATACGCCTGCAAGCTCTGATGAAACTGCGGGCTGCGTTTATCGTTGTGCCCCCCTCCGATATTGTAACGCACGATGTTGAGTCCTAACCCGTTTATGGGATCGAAGATAAGGTCGAGCATCGCGGTCAGCTGCTGCTGCGGCAGGCCGCCGACGTAATTCGCGAACCACGAGAGCGAAGTTCCCCACCCTCGCCACGTAGTGCCGATGAAGTCTGGCGAGATTGTGAGATTGATCGCACCTGCAAGGAAAGGGTGAAAGATGCAACGAAAATGCTTTTGTTTGGTTGCTGAATGCACGAAAGCCGATACCTGGATACAGCGGGTTCCGCCATCGTATGTTTCGAGTTGACTGATAACAAACTAGCGGGTAGTAATATTAGTAGCGTACCTGGGAACTTGCAGGTGGATAGCAATTCTTCGGTGGGCAATAGATCGGGGGGCGGACCTCGCTTGCTGCCAACCACCCATGCCGTCGCCAATGTTTTTGGGTGCGCGGCACTCCCGAAAAAGGCTAGAAATAGGACTATGGAAGACACGCCGCCAAGGAGCAAACGCCTCGTCATCGTGCCTTCTTTCTAGGGCACTACTGAACGAGCATCACCCAGTCTTGAGTCTATGATTACTACGCTGCAAAATTTGATGTGCACGTAGCGGGAACTTGTAATGCAGGAGACGGTACGTGAGCGAGGGTATGGCTCCGACGGAGCTTATGTACTAGCTGTGATATCATCGGTTGGTAGCAGCATAGCAAGGGGATCTACCCGAAGGAGTTCGCCGCACCGTGTCTCTATCGCGGGCATCTCTATCAGACGAGAGCGCGTCTCGATGGATTCGCACGCGCAGAATCGGCTGAAGCAAGTTGTGAACATGGGGGTTGTGGTGTGTACTGATGAGGGGCAGGGGATCCTGAGTGGGTAGGTGGGATGGGTCGATTTGAGATTAGGCTGGGCTGGGCTGGGGGAGCCCTGGGCCACGTGCAAGGGTGCAACATGGGATGTGTATGGCAAGGGAAGGGGGATGGAAAATGGGGAAATGGACGAGAAATGTGACGATACGAATTGCGTGCGATTCGAGCCATTCGACATTGTTGCGATGTGAGTACCGACTGAATCGAGGGCGCTTCGAGAAAACAGATTATTGTGATGGGCTTGTAGAGGTTGGGGACTTTTCACGGCAAGCTACACCTTCACACACGAACCAGAGAACAATTAGCAGTACGTTTCAGTTATTGCACTAGAATGTCAGATTTATATGACATAGCTACTGTAGGCTATAGTGGGGTAGCACATATGGGGTACAGTTTTCTAGGGTTTGCTTTTGTACCCAACTTTCCCTTAGTCAATCCGTTCCTCATTTCTTCACATGGTATAGAGCAGGTTCCCTAGTGGGAACGCTTCCTTGGGCCCACCACTGAAACCTTTTTTTTTCTGACCGGAGCGACAGTCGCTCCTGCCCGAGGCGCGCCTTGTGGGCCGCCCTTCTGTCGAGCTCTCTTAGAGGCCCCTCTCACGGCCCCTCGCGCCACCCTTAGCGGCCCCGTCGCCGCCCCTAGCGGCCCCGTTGCCGCCCTTCCATGCCCCTTGCGGCCCCTAGCGGCCCCATTGCCGCCCCTACGCGGCCCCGTAGCCGCCCCTAGCGGCCCTGTCGCCGCCCTTAGCGGCCCCGTTGCCGCCTCCCTCCCTACGCGGCCCCGTTGCCGCCCCTACGCGGCCCCGTCGCCGCCCCTAGCGGCCCCGTCGCCGCCCCTACGCGGCCCCGTCGCCGCCCCTAGCGGCCCCGTAGCCGCTCCCCTCCCTACGCGGCCCCGTCGCCGCCCCTACGCGGCCCCGTTGCCGCCCCTAGCGGCCCCGTCGCCGCCCCTAGCGGCCCCGTCGCCGCTCCCCTCCCTACGCGGCCCCGTAGCCGCCCCTACGCGGCCCCGTCGCCGCCCTTACGCGGCCCCGTCGCCGCCCCTAGCGGCCCCGTCGCCGCTCCCCTCCCTACGCGGCCCCGTCGCCGCCCCTAGCGGCCCCGTCGCCGCCCCTACGCGGCCCCGTCGCCGCCCCTAACGGCCCCGTCGCCTCCTCCCTCCCTACGCGGCCCCGTCGCCGCCCCTAGCGGCCCCGTCGCCGCCTCCCTCCCTACGCGGCCCCGTCGCCGCCCCTACGCGGCCTCGTAGCCGCCCCTACGCGGCCCCGTCGCCGCCCCTAGCGGCCCCGTCACCGCTTCCCTCCCTACGCGGCCCCGTCGCCGCCCCTACGCGGCCTCGTAGCCGCCCCTACGCGGCCCCGTCGCCGCCCCTAGCGGCCCCGTCGCCGCTCCCCGCCCCTAGCGGCCCCGTCGCTGCCCCTACCCGGCCCCGTCGCCGCCCCTAGCGAGCAGCCGAGCCGCCGAGCCGCCCAGCAGCTGAGCCGCCGAGTCGCCCAGCAGCCGAGCCGCCCCTGGAGCAGCCGCCACTGCAGCAGCCGCCCCTGGAGCAGCCGCCCCTGCAGCAGCCGCCCCTGGAGCAGCCGCCACTGCAGCAGCCGCCCCTGGAGCAGCCGCCACTGCAGCAGCCGCCCCCGGAGCAGCCGCCACTGCAGCAGCCGCCCCTGGAGCAGCCGCCTCTGGAGCAGTCGCCCCTACAACTGCCGCCCCTGGAGCAGCCACCCCTGCAGCTGCCGCGGAGCTCTCGCTCTACAGTGGTAGCGGCCTCGCCGTTGCCGTCATCGTACGCCTGCCCTTCTCGCCACTGGTGAGCACTGCCCTGCCCGTACTGCTGTTACTGCTGCTCTTACTGCTGCTGCTCTTTCTACTGCTACTGCTGCTCCTGGCGTGGCCAGATGCAGCTCCAGCGTCGCCCGCGTGAGTCCCTCACCCCCCAACAGCTTCGTGCGTGGTACGCTAGTTGGGGTTGTCGGGGTGGCCGTAGTGGGAGTCGTCCTGGAGTGAGTAGTTCGGCAGCTGCTTGTAGTGGCCAGGTGCAGCTTCAGCGTCGTCCGCGAGCAGTCCTTTCGCCCCAGCAGCTTCGTGAGTGGTACGCTCAGCGTGACGGGTCACGGGGTACTGCTCGCTGTCCGTACGTCATTCGCACTGGTGCTCGGACTGGTCAGCCTTGCGGGACGTTGGGTCACGCAGAGTCCCGCTGCTTCGCCCGTCTGAGCGACGCCTGGCGTACGGAGTTTGGCGACGCGGCTGAGCTCCCCGACTGGGTGGAGCTGCTTCGGCTGCGGGTAGATATCTATACTCTTGACTATGATGCTATCCTCACTGCCATGTATGCATTGCCTACTAGTGATGAGGGTGACTGTTACCTGTGTGTTCCGCCTGACCCGGGCATTGAGGGCTGCTGCTCTAGGTGCTGGTGAGGCTGCTGCTCTAGGTGCTAGTGCGTCTGCTGCCCCAGGTGCTGGTGAGTCTGCTCTCTCAGGTACCACGTCGTCTCAGGCCTTACACACCTTCACTCTTGACTCGGGTGCTTCCCGCTCCTTCTTTCGAGACCGCACCACGCTTACGCCGCTCAGTCGGCCGGTTGCGGTCTCCCTGGCAGACCCCTCTGGGGGTCCTGTCCTTGCTCACTTCTCCACTGTCCTCCCGTGTCCGGCGGCCCCCTCTGGCACCCTGTCTGGTCTTTACCTCCCCTCGTTCTCTACGAACTTGGTGAGTGGTGCTGACCTACAGGATGCGGGGGTTCACCAGTTCACTCCTGCGAGTCAGCGGGTGACCCACTGCACGGACGCTCGGACAGGCCGACACCTGGCCACGTTTACACGTCGGCCGGGGTCGAGCCTGTACACACTGACCACTGCGTCTCCTCCAGTCACTGCGTCTGGTCAGGTAGCTGCGTCGGGTCAGGTGTTTGCTGCAGCGTCCAGGTCTGGTCCTGAGTCTGCCCCCTGTTCGTGTCGCCTCCTGTCTCACAAGACTCTCCTCTGGCACCACCGCCTTGGTCACCCCTCCCTGCTTCGTCTCCGAGGCATGGCCTCCCGTGTCCTTGTCTCTGGTCTTCCCCGGTCCCTCCCTCCCCTTCCTCCGGGGCCTGGCCCTACCTGCGTCCCCTGTGTCGAGGGGCGGCAGCGGGCTGCCCCTCACTCCTCCCAGTTTCCTCCGACAGAGGCCCCGCTGCAGACGCTTCACATGGACGTGTGGGGTCCGGTCCGCGTCCGTGGACAGGGTCACGAGCGCTACTTCCTGCTGGTGGTTGACGACTACTCGCGTTACACCACAGTCTTCCCCTTGCGCAGCAAGGGTGATGTCACTGAGGTGTTGATCGACTGGATCCGCGCAGCTCGTCTCCAGCTCAGGCAGAGCTTCGGCTCGGACTTTCCTGTTCTGCGTCTGCACTCTGACAGAGGTGGAGAGTTCTCCTCTGGCCTTCTGCGAGCCTACTGTCGTGCACGAGGCATCCGCCAGACCTTCACACTTCCGGACTCTCCACAGCAAAATGGGATTGCTGAGCGCCGCATTGGCATGGTCATGGACGTCGCCCGTACGTCCATGATGCATGCGGCTGCCCCCCATTTTCTGTGGCCGTTTGCGGTTCGGTACGCGGCGCATCAGATCAACCTTCACCCCAGGGTCTCCATGCCGGAGACCTCCCCAGCCTTGCTGTGGACGGGGAAGGTTGGCGATGCGTCTGCGTTCCGTGTCTGGGGATCTCGGGCGTTTGTCCGCGACTTGTCTGCGGACAAGCTGTCCCCTCGTGCTGCTCCTTGCGTCTTCCTTGGCTTCCCCCCTGACGCGCCAGGGTGGCAGTTCTACCACCCCACCTCTCGCCGTGTTCTGTCCTCCCAGGACGTCACGTTTGACGAGTCGGTCCCCTACTACCGCCTCTTCCCCTACCGCACTCCGTCCCTCCCCCCGCCACCGCTCTTCCTTGTACCAGGTCCCCCCCCGGTAGACCCCCTCCCCCCTCAGGGTCCTGCCCCTTCAGGTGTGTCCCAGGTAGACGCACTCGAGCCTGTCGAGGTTACTGGTGACTCTGGTGCTGCTGAGGGTGCTGAGCCTGGGGGTGCTGAGCGTGTGGGTGCTACGCCTAGGGGTGCTGAGCCTGAGGGTGCTACTACTGGGGGTCCTGAGCCTGGGGGTGCTGAGCCTGGGGGTGCTACTACTGGGGGTGCTGAGCCTGGGGGTGCTGAGCCTGGGGGTGCTACGCCTGGGGGTGCTACGCCTGGGGGTGCTGAGCCTGGGGGTGCCACGCCTGGAGGTGCTGAGCTTGGGGGTGCGGAGCCTGAGGGAGCTGGGCCTGCTCGTGTGGCGTCTGGCGGTGCTGAGCCTGGAGGTTCTCCGGGTGCTTCGTCTCGGCGGGAGCCACTCTCTCCACAGGAGCTGCGCGAGTGGTTTGCCCGGCGCTGGAGGCGTGCTGCTGGAGCTGGAGGTTCTTCGGCTGCTGAGGGTGCTGGTGCCGCGGGTCCCGGAGGTGCTCGTACTGGGAGTACTGGAGCTGCTGGGCCTGCGGGTACGACTGGAGCTGGAGCTGCTGAGGGTGTTGGCGCTGAGGCTACTGCTGTCGGTCCTGGAGGCGGTCCTGCTGGGGGTGCTACTGGTGCTGCTGGAGGTACTGGAGCTGGAGGTGCTGCTGGCGCTGGTGCTGCCGCTGGGGGTACTGGTGCTGTCCCTGCTGTGTCTGGAGTCGCCGCGCGGCCTAGGCCGTACTTCGTTCCGCTCCTTCAGCAGGTTCTTGGTCTCCCGCCTTCTACTGGTCCTCCTCCTCCCTTAGAGTGTCCACAGCCTGTCCCGTCACAATTACAGTTACAGCCGGCCTCCCCACTGCCCGCTCCTTCTCCCTACACTGGTCCTACTGGAGGTCTTGCTGAGCGTCGTGAGCCTGCGTCTCGCCCTGTGTCGCCTATCCGTGCTGCTCGCACTAGTGGTCGTGGTTCGCGTCAGCGTCCTCCTCCTGTCCCTGGCACGCACCGGATGTCTCTGCGTCCGTCCACTGCTCCTCTGCGTGCCCCTTTGCCTTCTCCTCCTGAGTCCTCTCTTCCTGCTCTTCCTGACCCGGAGTCAGACTCTCTTCGTGCTGCCAGTCCTACTGTCACGCGTCTCCTTGCTACTGTTGTCACTGACCCTTCCTTTGAGTCCACTGCTGCGTCTGCCCTAGTTACTGAGCTCGTCGACTTTGCTGCTCGATGTCGTCTAGACTACGCTGCTAGTCTTGTTGCTGAGTCTGAGTCTGTCTGTCCTCCGTCCGTTGGGGGTGAGTGTGCCCTTGGCACGGACGTCCTTGAGGACAGGCAGGAGGAGTTCCAGTGTTTGGCTGCTGCTTCACCTCATCTCGTGTCCGTAGTGCTTACCCCTGAGGGAGACCCGGATGCACTTGACATCCCGACTCCGCGCTCTTACGCGGAGGCGATAGAGGGTCCCTACTCCTCTCACTGGCAGGCAGCTATGGACGCAGAGATGGCTTCCTGGAAGTCCACAGGCACCTACGTTGACGAGGTTCCCCCGCCTGGGGCGAACATCGTCAGTGGCATGTGGATTTTCAGGGTGAAGCGGCCGCCGGGTTCTCCGCCTGTCTTCAAGGCGCGTTACGTGGCTCGTGGCTTCAGTCAACGGCAGGGAGTTGACTACTTTCAGACCTTCTCTCCCACCCCGAAGATGACCACTCTTCGGGTACTGCTGCACATAGCTGCTCACCGCGACTACGAGCTGCACTCTCTTGACTTCAGCACTGCTTTCTTGCAGGGCAGCCTGCACGAGGAGATCTGGCTGCGTCGCCCACCTGGCTTCACTGGGTCTTTTCCTCCTGGCACCCAGTGGAGCCTCCGGCGGCCAGTCTACGGTCTCCGCCAGGCACCGCGTGAGTGGCACGACACACTGAGGACTACACTTGCGGCTCTTGGGTTTGCTCCCTCTACTGCCGACCCGTCGCTGTTTCTACGCACCGACACTTCTTTGCCGCCGTTCTACATCCTCGTGTACGTCGACGACTTGGTCTTCGCCACAGCTGACACTGCTGGACTCGCCCACGTGAAGTCCGAGCTGCAGAAGAGACACACGTGCACAGACCTGGGTGAACTGCGCAGCTACCTTGGCTTGCAGATCACCCGGGACAGAGCACGCCGCACCATTACCCTGACTCAGTCACACATGGTGCAGCAGGTCCTTCAGCGCTTCGGCTTCACGTACTCCTCGCCTCAGGCCACTCCTCTGCCTACTCGCCACTCGCTCTCAGCTCTGCCTTCGGATGAGTCCGTAGAGTCGAGTGGCCCGTACCCAGAGCTTGTTGGCTGCCTCATGTACCTGATGACCTGCACATGACCTGACCTTGCATACCCTCTTAGCATTCTTGCACGCTATGTTGCTCCTGGGAGACACAGACCGGAGCACATGGCTGCAGCGAAGAGGGTGTTGCGCTACTTGTGCAGTACGTCGGGCATGGGGCTTGTGCTTGGAGGGCAGAGTCCAGTGGTCCTCACTGGGCACGCAGACGCTTCTTGGGCTGACGACCAGGCTACGCAGCGGTCGTCACAGGGTTACACCTTCAGCCTTGGTTCCGGCTCTGTTTCGTGGCGGGCTACCCGCTCGTCTTCGGTTCTCGGCTCCAGTTGTGAGGCTGAGATCTACGCCGGGGCCATGGCTGCACAGGAGCTTCGCTGGCTCACCTACCTGCTGACTGACCTCGGAGAGCCGCCTCGTTCTCCTCCAGTGCTGTACGTAGACAACAAGGCCATGCTGGCCTTGGGTCGAGAGCAGAGACTGGAGCACAGAACGAAGCACATTGCTCTCCGCTACTTCCTTGCTCGTGAGCTACAGCAGCGTGGTCAGCTGCGGCTTGCGTACGTGGCCTCTGAGGCCAACACTGCTGATATCTTCACCAAGGCACTTGCGCCTTGTGATCATCAGCGCTTCTGTACTCAGCTGGGTCTTGTGCCTACCTTGCCTCACTTGCTCACCCCTTGACCTTGTTTGTACTGTTGCATATATATATACACCTGCTCTTGCTTGTCTAGCCTTATATATATATGTAATCCTGCATGTGAACTGGCCTTGTGGCCTTGAACTTGTGCTCGGAATGTGTGGTGACTTTGTGATCCACCCTGAGCTTGCTTTGCTTTGCTTGACTGGTCTTGTGACCCCTTGTTCTCCCCCACTTTGCCTATGGGGGTGTGTCAGATTTATATGACATAGCTACTGTAGGCTATAGTGGGGTAGCACATATGGGGTACAGTTTTCTAGGGTTTGCTTTTGTACCCAACTTTTCCTTAGTCAATCCATTCCTCATTTCTTCACATAGAAGAAGCTGGATTTTGGTTCTATTCAACTTGACATACCGCTACCTTATTTAATGCTTGTCTCTGTTCACACTTCAATGTCGAACATACTTGGTCTAAGTGGGGAATGCCAAGCAACAAGAAACGCAACCTAAGGTCACAAGCAAGAAAGAAAACAAAGCTCAGGGTGGATCACAACGTCACCACACAGTCTGAGCACAAACAAAGGGCCACAAGGCCAGTTCAAGAGTATACAAGCTAATATATATGGTAGACACAAACAAGAGGCAAGAACTCACTACTGCAGTCTACTAGACCCATTCTCAACGAGGCCTAACTGCAGACAAAACCGGCGGTGGTCACAAGGCTGAAGGGCCTTGGTGAAGATGTCTGCAGTGTTGGCCTCGGAGGCCACGAAGTCCAGACGAGCCTGTCCGCGTCTCTGCAACTCTCGAAGGAGGAAGTCTCTGACGTCGATGTGCTTCACTCTGCTCTCCAGTCGAGGCTCACGACACAGGAGAATCATCGCCTTGTTGTCAGCAAACAAGGTCGGTGCAGAGCTCGGCCGCTCACCAAGGTCAGTGAGCAAGAAGGTCAACCAGCGTAGCTCCTGTGCAGCAAGGGCTCCAGCGTAGATCTCGGCCTCTGCGGTAGAAGTCGCAACAGAAGAGGACCGAGTGGACCTCCACGAAACAGCTCCAGAGCCCAGGCTGAAACAGTAACCCTGCGTAGACCTCTGAGTCTCAACGTCGTCGGCGTAGGAGGAGTCGCAGTGACCGGTGAGTACAACTGGCTGTGTCCCTCCAAGTACAAGCCCTATGTCTGATGTCGCGCCGAGGTACTTCGCCACCCTCTTAGCCGCCGTCCAGTGAACAGGACGGTGTCTCCCAGTCGCAACAAAGCGAGAAAGGATGCTAAGAGGGAAGGCGAGGTCCGGGCGAGTACACGTCATCAGGTACATGAGGCAGCCCACCAGCTCTGCGTAGGGACCACTGGGCTCGAACGGCTCGTCAGGAAAAGGCCCAGTGAGTCTGTGGTCTAAAGCAAGAGGGGTGGGTGTAGGAGAAGAGTGCTGAAGCCCGAACCGCTGAAGGACCTGCTGCACCATGTGTGACTGAGTCAGAGTGATGGTGCGAGCGGCTCTGTCCCTGGAGATCTGCAGGCCAAGGTAGCGGCGCAGTTCCCCAAGGTCCGTGCAGGTGTGTCTCTTCTGCAGTTCGGACTTCACCTCCGCCAGTGCAACTGTGTCGGCTGTGGCAAAAACCAGGTCGTCAACGTAGACGAGAACGAAGAAAGGTGTGCGCCCACGACGAACAAACAGCGACGGGTCGGCGGAAGACGGCTCAAACCCGAGGTCGGACAGAGTAGAGCGGAGAGTGTCGTGCCACTCACGGGGTGCTTGGCGGAGACCGTAGACCGGTCGTCCGAGGCTCCACTGGGTCCCAGGCGGGAAGGTGCCACTGAAGCCCGGAGGACGACGCAGCCAGATCTCCTCGTGTAGACTGTCCTGGAGGAAGGCAGTGGAGAAGTCAAGAGAGTGTAGCTCGTAGTCTCTCTGCGCTGCTACGTGCAGTAACACCCGAAGAGTGGTCATCTTCGGGGTGGGCGCGAAGGTCTGAAAGAAGTCAACTCCCTCACGCTGACTGAACCCTCTAGCCACGTAGCGTGCCTTGAAGACTGGGGGGAGATCCCGGCGGCCGCTTCACCTTGAAGATCCACATGCCGTCAACTATGTTTGCCCCTGGGGGGGGAACCTCGTCAACGTAAGTGCCTGTGGACCTGTAGGAGGCCATCGTTGCGTCCATGGCAGCTCTCCACTGAGAGGCCCAAGGCCCTGACACTCCCTCAGCGTAAGTGCGAGGAGTAGGTATGTCAGGAGCGTCGGGGTCTCCCTCTGGAGCGAGGAGCATGGCACAGAGATGAGGCGAAGCAGCTGCCAGGAACTCTAGCTCAAACTGTCTGTCCTCTAGGACGTCACAGCCAAAGGCAGACTCACCCCCGGCGGACAGAGGACGGACAGGAGGAGCGGCCACAACACGAGTGGCGTATTCAAGGCGACGCGTGGCAGTAAAGTCAGTGACAGCGGCAGTGAGGACCGTGACGGAGGAAGGAGAGGCACGAGGGTCAGTAACAAGAGAGGCGAGAACACGAGAGAGAGTAGGGCGGTACGTGCGGTAGTAGTCAGTGACCGGAGTGGACAGGGAGGCAGTGAGAGACGACTCAGGAGGACGAGGAAGAACAGACGGAGGAGGACGAGGAGGACTAGGACGAAGCAACACGGTACGGAGGTCAGTGACAGGTGACGAAGGACGAGCACGAGGGGGACGAGAGGTCCAAGTGTGGGCGAGAGGAGAGGGAGACGGAGGAGACTGAGAACGAGGCAACACAGCCGGAGCTGAGTCCGGAGGAGGAAACGTAGGACCGAACACAGGAGGAGAGGAGGGGAGACCAAGGGCCCGAAGGCCAGAAACAGGGGACGGAGGCTGCTCCGGCTGCTGCGGCTGCTGCTACGGCTGCTGCTGCTGCTGATGCTGCTGCTGCTGCTGCTGCTGCTGCTGCTGCTGCTGCTGCTGCTGCTGCTCCCGCTGCAACTCCAACCTCTCACGCTCCACCCGCTGCTGAATCTCCGACCTCTCACGCTCCAAACGCTGCTGCTCCTCACGCTCTAAACGAAGAAGGGCCTGGTAACGAGTCGGGTAGGGGTGAGGAGGAGGAGTGGTGTCAGGAGACGCAGCAGAAGAACTGGCTCCGTCCTCGACAGTACCCGGCTTAGCACCCCAAGAGCGAGTACCTCCCGCGGCAGCACGACCAGTACCTGTAGGAGGTGTACCCGCACCCCCAGTCGTGGTGCCTCCAGTGGCACCAGCACCAGCCCCAGACTCTCCAGCTCCAGAAACACCACCAGCTCCAGCACCACCAGCAGCTCCAGTACCCTCGGAACGGGCAGCTGCGGCAGGTGCACGCTCAGCGCCAACGCCAACACCCCCAGAAATGGCTGCTCCTGTAGGTGCACGAACAGCTCCAACGCCAGCACCCCAGAGCGAGCACCGCCCGAGCCCTCACCTCGAGCACCAACACCCTCAGAGGCCGCAGTGGCCGGTAAAGGAAGCGCTGACGGCTGCTGCGGAGGCGGTGAGGACGACTGTGGGGAAGGAGGAGAGACCTGGGGGGGTACCAAGGGAGGGGGAGTAGCGTGGGACACACCAGACGGAGCTGGAACAGGGGGGGGTACCGGAGGAGTAGGGGCGGGAGGAGGAGGAGCTGGAGCCAGAAAGAGGGGAGGGGGGGGAACCGGGAGACCTCGACAGGGGTACCGGACGTAGTAGGGGACGGACTCGTCGAAGCGGACGTCACGAGAGTCAAAGAACCGGTGGGAGGGAGGGTGGTAAAAGGTGAAGCCAGAGGAGCCCTCTGGAAAACCAAGGAAGACACAGGGGACAGCGCGAGGCGAGATCTTGTCCGCAGAGGTGTCGCGGACAAGTGCCAAGCAGCCCGAGACACTAAACCTCGACGCAACACCAGGGGACCCTGTCCAAAGACTGGTCGGTGAAGCCCCTGGCCGAGAGACGCGAGGCCAGAGGTTCAGCTGGTGAACGGCGTACCGAGCCGCGTAGGGCCACAGAAAATGGGGCGCGCGGGCGTGGATCATGGAGGTGCGGGCGATCTCCATGACCAGGCCTAAGCGGCGCTCAGCAACCCCATTCTGCTGTGGAGAGTCTGGAAGAGTCCAGGACTGGGTGATGCCCTGCTCAGCACAGAATCTGGCGAGAATGCCGGAGCGAAACTCACCCCCACGGTCGGAGTCAAGACAACTGACACGACGACCGCGAGTGCTCTCGGTGGCGAGGAGCCACCGGATCAGCGTAGAAGTTACGTCGGACTTCTTCGCCAAAGGGAACACGGGGGTGTACCGAGAGTAGTCGTCAACGACCACCAGAAAAAAACTCTCACGCGCAGGGCCAAGACGGGGAGCGGGGCCCCAGACGTCTAAGTGGAGAGTCTCGAAGGGCTCGGTGGCCGGACGAAGGGAGGAGGAGTGAGGGGTGGCGCGCAGCCGACCCTGGACACAAGGACCGCACGGAGGAGCTGGGGACGGCGGGAGTGGTGGGAGGACTCGGGGGAGGCCTAAGACAAGACGCTGACTGGACATAGCGCGGAGACGAGGGAGGGAAGGGTGACCAAGGCGGTGGTGCCAGAGGAGGGAGGGGTGGGCAAGCGACCGACACGAGCACGACGCAGCAACTACACCTGACACAGCAACCTGACTGGACCCGGCTATCTGGTGGGACGGGGGAACCTGACGGGGGTCGGTGCGGAGGGTGTACAGACCGGAGCCCGGCTCCTGGCGAAAAGTGGCCAAGGGGGCGTACGTGTCACCGTCCACACAGACCGCGGTGTCACCAAAAGGCTCAACCCAGACCCCGACGTGCTGTCTCGCCAGGGTGCCCACACCAACCAGGTTCCTAGAGAACGTAGGAACGTGGAGGCCAGTCAGGGAACCGGAAGGAGCAGCTGGCCACGAGAGTGTAGTGGCGTGAGTCGCAATGACCGGTCCCGAAGAGGGATCGGCCAGTGCTACAGGGACAGGCGCCGGTAGCGGAGAGACAGTCGTGCAGTCGCGGAAGAAGCAGTGTGACGCTCCGGAGTCCAGTGTGAAGGAGAGAGAGGCGTCCGCCGAGGGAGTACCTGTACTAGTAGCTAAACAAGATCCTACACTAGCACCTACTCTAGCAACAGGCAAAGATCCTAAGCTAGGTACAGGCAAGTACACAGATCCAGGAGCACTATAGTCAACATCAGCATACATGGCATATGACCTAGCATCATCCATAGTCATATCAAAAACAGCAATACCACGAGCAAGAAGTGTCCCCCAGCGTGGCGGCGGGGGAGCGGAGGGGCCGTGGTGCAAGCGGTAGAGGTCGTCGAGACGACTGAAGCAGCGTGCAGCAGAGTGGTCGGGGCGGCCACAGTGCGAGTCCCGACGAGGACCCGTAAGGATCCAGTACTCACAGGGACCAACGTCGCGGCCGGCCGAGCGAGGTCCCCGACGGGAGGGGGCGCCACTGCTCCCAGTGCTCGGGGGACCCGCAGACCTCCACTGCTGCTGAGGGCCCCACTGCTGCGGAGGGCCCCACTGCTGCGGAGGGCCCCACTGCTGAGGCTGCTGCTGTGGCGGGCGCTGCTGATGGCCCTGTCGCTGCTGCTGCTGTCCCTGCCGCTGCTGCTGTCCAGGCGGTGGCAGCTGCTGAGGAGTCGGCTGCTGCTGCTGCTGGGACCCCTCACCACCAGTGAAAACTCCACCGTCGAAAGGAGGGCCGTCAGGTCCCGAGCCACCCCCACCACCACTCCCACCACCTGCTCCACCGCCACCGCCACTACCCGCACCACCTCCAGTACCTCCGCCGCCCTTCCCGCCCCTCTTACCAGCCTTGCCACGTTTTTGCCCGCCAGAGACAGAAACAGCCGCCGTCTCCTCAGAGGCAGAAGACGTGGGGGTGGCAAGTGAGGCAGAGAAGGAGGGAAGCTGTGGTACCGCACACCCCTCAAAAAGACGAGGAGGAGGCGCGGAAGAGGCAGAGGCAATAGTGAGGAGGTTACTCTCGATCTTCGAGAGAGCAGTCTCAAGAAGATCGATGGTAAGCTCAGTGGGGTGCTTAAGAAGAAGCGCGTCGCGGGCTGTGGCTAGGCGGTCAGGGAGGCGAGTGACTAGCCAGTGAATAGTGAGCCACATAGGGGGTGGGGCAAGGGCAAGCTGGTGCTTCAGAAGAAGCGCGTCGCGGGCTGTGGCTAGGCGGTCAGGGAGGCGAGTGACTAGCCAGTGAATAGTGAGCCACATAGGGGGTGGGGCAAGGGCAAGCTGGTCCTCAGTGCAAGCAGCGCGAAAGCGAGCATCAAGGGAGCGCAGGTGAGTAGCGAGGTCAGAGACAGTCTCAAAGGAGGCGAGGTCAGGGTAGATAAAGGGTACGAGGAGGCGACTGAGCGAAGCAGAGGAGGGAGTGGAGTAGCGAGTAACAATAGCCTTATACAGATCTGCAGAAGACTCGACCTGAGCGAAGTGGACTGCCTCTGTCGGCGGGAGAAGGTCGGTCAGGGCGAGGCAGACAGCGGCGTCACGAGACTCCCACACGTCGCGAGCGAGGAGCTGGCGCTGGTAGTCGGCCTCCTGCTCAGAAGTAGGCGGTGGGGTAGTGGGCAGCGGCTGAGGCTGCGGAGGGGCGGTCTGAGTGCCGGACGCGTGTGCGAACAGGTGCACGCCATCCTGCCGCTGGCTCTTAAGGTGGCGCTGCGCCTGCGTAAGCCACGTATTAAAGTCAATCGGTCTCCCTTCAGGGTCAAATCGAAGTACTCGTGAGGTCGCCATAGGGGGCGAAACTGAGAGAGCGCGGCTGCCAGCCGCGGGAGGGGGAGACAGTCAGTGGCGTGTGGGCAAGCACGCAGGCGTGCAGGTGGGCAGGCGGCGCGGCATGCGGACAGGCGGGCGGCGTGGCGGGCTGGCTGGCGGGCGGCGCGGCGCGCTGGCTGGCGGGCGGCGCGGCGCGCTGGCTGGCGGGCAGGCGGCGAGGCGCGCTGGCGTGCGCGCTGGCGAGCGCGCTGGCGTGACGCGCTGGCGGGCGCGCTGGCTGACGCGCTGGCGGGCGCGCTGGCGTGACGCGCTGGCGGGCGCGCTGGCGTGTGCGCTGGCGGGGCGCGCTGGCGTGCGCGCTGGCGGGCCTGCTGGCTAGGGCGCTGGCGGGCCTGATGGCTAGGGCGCTGGCGGGCCTGCTGGCTAGGGCGCTGGCGGGCCTGATGGCTAGGGCGCTGGCGGGCCTGCTGGCTAGGGCGCTGGCGGGCCTGCTGGCTAGGGCGCTGGCGGGCCTGCTGGCTAAGGCGCTGGCGGGCCTGCTGGCTAGGGCGCTTAGGGCAGACGGGGGGGGGTTTCACACCAAGGCTAGTGACGGCCGAAGTCTAGGAACGGCGGAGACTAAGAGCGTATTCCTATCCTCGTATCAAGAGAACCTCATATCAACCTCCCACTGAAAATTCCCCTAAACCCAAAACCTCTCGCTAGTTTTACCAGGCAAAAGGTACAATCTTGATATGAGGTTCTCTTGATACGAGGATAGGAATACGCTCTAAGTGTGGCCTAGGAACGGCGAACCTACTGCTGATACCATCTCAGAAACTAAACACAGCGGAATGAGTTGGATTGATTGGGTTGGGGTACAAATGCCTAACCCTAACTGTTTGTACCCCATATAGCATGACCCACTAGAGGCTATAACATTTGACAGCATTCTACCATATGGGTTGTCAAAGTTGTCAACATCCAAGCGGAAAATTACACAACTCATCCGGAGCTAATCAAATCTCATACCGGTAATCACTTGTAGCGATCTCGAGTTCGCATCTGCAAACACAAGCAAATGTAGCGAGCAGGAGCAGCAAGGTACAATAATCTCCACACCCCTACCAGAAACTCCACCAATTCCCATCAGCCCC
Organism: Closterium sp. Naga37s-1; assembly: GCA_947471745.1. Lineage (NCBI taxonomy): Eukaryota > Viridiplantae > Streptophyta > Zygnematophyceae > Desmidiales > Closteriaceae > Closterium > Closterium sp. Naga37s-1. The sequence continues at coordinate 3,373,434 of CANJKZ010000211.1, forward strand.
ACTCCTCCCTCCTCCCCTCTCCTTTCCCCAAGCCCCTCTTCCCCCCATCTTACTCCCCCTTCCCCTCCCCCTCCTCCATTTTGCTGTCTCTCTGTTCCCACATTTCCAGCAGCACCCCCCTCACCTCCACCTGTCTCCATCCCAGGTCTCCCACTACAGGCCACGGATCCTTTACTCCCAAGAGCCACTCCCTCTAGACCAAGAGCCACTCCCTCTAGACCAAGAGCCACTCCCTCTAGACCAAGAGCCACTCCCTCGAGACCAAGAGCCTCAACCACCTCCTGTGATTCCAAGGCAAATACGTCCCCACACCGACACTCGGCCACAAACACACCTCTCCTGTAGGCCTGCTTGCCTCCTCCCTCCCATCCTGACCCCCCCTTTCCACTGTCACACTTCCCTGCATGACACCCCTCTTCCTCCACCACCTCCTCTTCTGCTCCTCCTTTGTCTTTTTCTTCTTGCTCTTCTTCCTCCCATGTCATGTCGTCTATGCTAATCCCATCAGCACACGGCGTTGCACCACCACAGTGAACCCCCCCTGCTGCTTCTCGGGCCACTGATACTGCCCCTCCTCCTGCTCCTCCCCCTCCTCCTCCCCCTCCTCCTCCCCCTCCTCCTCTCCCTCCTCTTCCTCCCCCTCCTCCTCCCCCTCCTCCTCCCCCTCCTCCTCCTCCTCCTTCTCCCCCTACTGCTGTGGGTACTCCTGCCACTTCAATATACTCTCTCTGCCCTTGCTCCATCCCACCTTGCCTCATTCCGTCCTGCAAATGCCCGTCATGTATGTGACAACCATTTGCAGAGTTGGGACTGTAGCCACCGTTGGTGGAGCTGTGACAGCCAGCACTGTAGCTGCGGCTGTAGCAGCCCTGCTGCATCAGAGCTAGCGCCGCCGCACGTTTGTCCGACTCTGCACCAGAGATTCGGTACAAGAAAACGCGGTAATTTGGGTAGAACATAATTCAGTTTGAAAGCAGCACGATAGCAAAACCCTACCCATGAAGAAACCAACCGGTTGAATCACGCACCTATAAGCACGCGATCGTATTCGGCACGCGTGGACGAATCTCGCAGAGCAGACCACGCCGCGTGCACGCGCTGAAACCGTTGCTCCCGACCGTTGGAAATGCCATCGCCGTCATCCTGCACCAGTAATTCCTGATCTTCGTGAATCAGTTCGCCTTCCTGCTGCCGTTGCTCCTTCTCCTGGTTCTGATGCTGCTGTTGCTGCTGCTGTTTGTCTGGGTGCAACAACAGCGCTGCTTCTTGGAAATTACGACGAATCTCGTCCAGACTCGCGCTTCGAGCTATACAGAGAGCATCGTAGTGAGTCTCACCCAATCCATAAGGCTTTGCTGATCTCCGTCTGCTTGAAAACGAACAAGACGTCGTCATTCAGACGTTTTCTGGGTAATTTTCCCCGTTGAGATCCTAGCCCTTTTGGCAAATGGCACGATTCCAAGGGTTCTAAGGACGGGTATGACGGCTCGAGTAAAAGGGCAGATGCCGAATGGCCAACCACAGCGGCACAGATGATGTTGTGAGCCGCGGAACGGTTTAATTGGAGAATGAAAAGGTTGGGTACGGCTGCTTGCTGTCAAGCGTAAATCCAGGTTTGGGACGCGGCTTTGAAGCTTTGGTTGGTGAACATTTGCCCTGGAATCCAGGCTCGAGTTCAGGTTTCGTTTGGGCGGGAAACGGGGGTTCGGCGGCTGGTGCTTGGTTTGGGTTTGACCTGGAATTTCAGGTTGGCAATTGGGCTTTTGGGAAACAAAACGCGGTAAAGTTCGGTCGGAAGAGCTGAAGATGGGTTTTTGCTTTCACCCTTGGAGTTGTCTCGTCTCCTCTAACGGGAATTTGCCTTTCAAGTTTCTACGTCGAACAGAAAATCTCGGGAATCTATATCATTCAGGAATATTTTCTCATGTAAGGCACTACACCTGTACGGTCCATCCAGTACTGACAGGGTCCTGACGGGGTTGGATGCGTTGACGGCGTTGATTGCGTTGATTGCGTTGATTGCGTTGACATGTATTTATAGATCTCGCGATGGACCTAGGAATTCGGCTTAGCCGCCTGTCGGCTGTTACAGGTAGCCGGCTGACCGTTGCTTTGACGGCCAGCCGGTTTGGCGCGCTTCATTTCACAACATCGCCTGCTGCGCCGTCTTTCGCGGGGGATCGGCTAGTTCAAACGTCAACGCCTTTCGGGGAATCCATGAAATTTCTTGCGATTCCGAGTCGTAGCTGTGGGGTAGTGGCGAATAAGGCAACCTTTGACACGAGTTCTCGCTGCGCTTGGCGACAGGCGAAGTTCCGGATCGGTCGAAATGCGGTTACCAGTCGGGTAACCACTGGCTCTGCGACAAGCAGCAGGAGCAGCAGTACCAGCAGCAGGAACGGGGATGCTGACAAGGCAGAGAATGGGGAAGCGATGGGGAAAGGGGAAACGGCGGGGAAGGGGGAAGTGGCGGAAGGAGTGGGGGAGGTTGGTGGGGAAAAGCGGCCGCTTCAGCTGGTGGTGATCGGAGGAGGGGCGGCGGGCGTGTTTGGTGCGATTCGAGCCAAGGAGATGGCTCCTGGTTTGGAGGTCCGGGTGGTGGAGAAGAGTCAACCGCTGGGGAAGGTGAGAGGGAAGGGGGAGGGGTGTGGGGAATTGTGAGATTGGCGGAGAGAAAAGGGAAGGGGAGAAAAAGGGAAGGGGATAGAGAATGAGATGGCGCCTGGTTTGGAGGTCCGGGTGGTGGAGAAGAGTCAACCGCTGGGGAAGGTGAGAGGGATGGGGGGGAAAGGTGTAGGGAAAGGGAGGAATTTGGGGGAAAGCAGTAAGTGTTTGGTGCGATTCGAGGCAAGGAGATGGCTCCTGGTGTGGAGGTCCGAGTGGTGGAGAAGAGTCAACCGCTGGGGAAGGTGAGGGTTGAGGGTGGAGGGGTAGGAAGGGGTAGAATAAGAGAGAAAAGGGAGAGCAATAGGGGGAGAAGTGACGGAGAGAGGTAAGGAGGTGGTTCCTGGCCTGGAGGTCCGGGTGGTGGAGAAGAGTCAACCGCTGGGGAAGGTGAGCGGGAGGGGGAAAGGCTGTGGGGAAAAGGAGGAATTTGGGGGAAGCAGGGAGCGATTGGTGCGATTTGTGCCAAGGAGATGGCTCCTGGCTGGATGTCAGCGTGGTGAAGAAGAGTCAACCGCTGGGGAAGGTGAAATAAAGGGGGGAAGAGGGGAGGGGAAGGGGTAGTGGGGGAGAGAAATGGGGGGGAAAGAGGGGGAGAATGGGGAAGCGGAGAGGCAAGAAAATGGCTCCTGGCCCAGAGGTTCGGGTGGTAGAGAAGAGAGAACCGCTAAAAAAGGTGAGAGGGAGGGAGGAGAGAGGGGGAGTGGGGTGAGGAGAATTGGGAGTGATCTGGGGCGGAGCTGGGGGTTTGGATGGGGATGTTTCACTTTACCCCCTGCCTCATGTCTCATCCCATTCATGTCCCCACCGGCCTTCCCCAATGCCTCCTCCCACGCATCATCAGGTGCGCATATCAGGGGGCGGGCGCTGCAATGTCACCACACAGCACTGCACCGCACACTGTACTGCACCGTGACAAAAGTGTTGTTTTGAGACGTCTCAAAACAACACTTTTTCACGTGCAATGTCACCACAGCACTGTACCGCACACTGTACTGCACCATGACTCATGCCATTTGATACCTTTACCCACCTGCCTCCTCCCATGCATCATCAGGTGCGCATATCAGGGGGCGGGCGCTGCAATGTCACAACAGGCCTCGCAGCCGACCCCATAGTACGTGCACCTTGTAAACTATAATGCCACCAGTTACTGTACTGTGTAACTTGTAACGCAGTGACTTTTGAGTTGACGCAAAAGTCAACAGGCCTCGTAGCCGACCCGTGCACCTTTTAGAATGTGACAGGTTACTGTGTAACATGTTACTGTGTAGCATGTAACTTGTAATGTATAGCATGGAACGCGTAGTTTCGAACATGTTGCTTGTGTTGTGGAACATGTAACCTGTAACGTGGAAGATGTAACCTGTACTATGGAAGATGTAACCTTCAATGTGGAACATGTACCTTGTTAGACGAAACTTGTAACTTGCCACGTACTTCTCCTGCATGGTGTTTCACCACCTCGCCTTGTTCCATCCCCTCTCCTCTCCCTTTCCTCTTTTGTGAATCCTTATCGCCCCCTCCGCCCAGCACCTCTCCTCCCACTATCCACGAGGCCATTGCGAGCTTAAAGGCTCCTTCTTCCGAACACACGGCCCGGCGAACGTCAAGTTGCCCTGCTTCACCCCTCCGCTCCGCCCCCGCTCCCACCCCCCACTCGCAGCACCTCTCCTCCCACTATCCGCGAGGCCATCGCGAGCTTAAAGGCTCCTTCTTCCGAACACACGGCCCAGCAGACACAGTCGAGTGGTTCACCCAGCGAGGGGTGCCCCTCAAGGTATGCTGTGTGCATATGTCTGCGCCTTCACGCCTAGCCCCTAATACTGCATGTCGCCTGCTTCCGGGTTTTGAGACGTCTCAAAACACGCCCCCACGCCTTGCGCTTAACACTGCATGTCGCTCTGCTAATTCCGCCACGCCGTCCAGTCTGCTCTGCGCTGTTCACAGCCCCTCCCACCCGCATGCCAGACAGAGCCGGACCGCCGCTTGTTCCCATTGTCAGGACTCCTCCCAGTTGGTCCTTCCATGCCCGCCCATAGCCAACCACCCAATGCCACTGCCCTCCCTCCCGCATGCCACTGCCCTCCCTCCCGCATGCCACTGCCCTCCCTCCCGCATGCCTCAACCGCATGCCCCCATGCCAGACGGAGCCAGACGGGCGCATGTTTCCTGTGTCTGACTCCTCCCAATCAGCCATTGAATGTCAAGTGCCAGCCAATTCCTCAACCCGTCACTCCCCCCTCTTATCCCTACACCACACACACTACCATGCCAGACTGAACCAGACGGGCGCATGTTCCCCGTGTCTGACTCCTCCCAATCAGTCACTGACTGCCTGCTCCATATCTTTCGCCCCTTCAATCCTCCCGCTCCTGTCACTGCCCTCCATCCCGCAACACACCCCTCCCCCCCCATGCCAGACAGAGTCAGACGGGCGCATGTTCCCCGTGTCTGATTCCCCCCAATCAGTCACTGACTGCCTTCTCTCAGTTTCTCATCTCAAATCCCCACAACCGCCCACCCCACCCTCTCCATCCTCCTCTGCCCCCCAACACCCCCATGCCAGACAAAGCCAGACGGGCGCATGTTCCCCGTGTCTGACTCCTCCCAGTCGGTCATTGACAGCCTGCTGCCTACCTATCCCTCTCCCCTTCTTTTCCGCACACTCCACCCCCCTCGACCCCCCACCTCCCATGCCAGACGGAGCCAGACGGGCGCATGTTCCCCGTGTCAGACTCCTCCCAGTCGGTCATTGACTGCCTGCTATCACAAGCCCACCAACTCTCAGGTACACTCTCAGGTGCTCACAGGTGCATTCTCAGGTGCTCTGCGGTACATCTTCAGGTAAGCTCTCAAAAACGTCCCCCCTTCCCCCAGTGACCATCTCGCCTGGCTGGCCTGTGGCATCCATCCCTTGCACCCCTTCAGCCTGATACACACTCATCTCACTTCTCCCACTCCCCCCTCTTTGTTCCGCCCCTTTTCTCCCTCCCACTGACCATCTCGCCTGGCTGGCCTGTGGCATCCATCGTTCACACCCGTGCAGGCCAGTTCCTCATCCCCCACTCCAAGAACACTCCAACCACACATCAACAGCTCCCTCTCTCCGTCCTCCCTCTCTCCGTGCCTTCTCTCTCCGCCCTCCGTCTCCGCCCTCCCTCCCAGTGACCATCTCCGCCGTGGCATCCATCACTCGCACCCCTGCAGGCCAGTTCCTGCTGACCCGCGCTCTCACACTCCGCCCCTTCCTCGTCCCCTTTCCTCCTTCCCCCGCCCCTCCCCTTCCCCCTTTCCCCCGCTCCCTCCCCCCCCCAAGTGACCATCTCCCCGGGCTGGCCCGTGGCATCCATCACTCGCACCCCTTCAGCCTGATGCACACTCATCCCTCTTCTCCCACTCCCCCCTCTCTGTTCATCTCCTCTTCCCCCCCCCCCAGTGACCATCTCCCCGGGCTGGCCTGTAGCATCCATCACTCGCACCCCTGCAGGCCAGTTCCTGGTCACCTCCTCCAAGAAGTACACTCCCACGCACAACAACACGTGTCCCTTTCTCCTCCCCCTGCCCCCTCCTCCCTTACACCCACAGTGACCATCTCCCCGGGCTGGCCCGTGGCATCCATCACTCGCACCCCTGCAGGCCAGTTCCTGGTCACCTCCTCCAAGAAGTACACTCCCACGCACAACAACACGTGTCCCTTTCTCCTCCCCCTGCCCCCTCCTCCCTTACACCCACAGTGACCATCTCCCCGGGCTGGCCCGTGGCATCCATCACTCGCACCCCTGCAGGCCAGTTCCTGGTCTCCTCCTCCAAGAAGACTCCACCGATTACCAACAGCTCCTCCTCTCCCTCTTCTGCTACCTCCTCCTCCACCTCGCCCCTCTCCCTCGTGGCTGATTTCGTTCTTATCGCCACCGGTGGGTCAATCAAGGTATTAGACCTTTTGGTTAGGGTGATTCTCGAATGTCATCGGTGTTGTTTATTGATTTCAGCAAGTCCTCCTCTACCTTCCGTAAGACCCTGCAGTCGTCCCTGCCTGTACTTCCCTCATCACCCCTCATCACCCCTCATCACCCTCATCACCCCTCATCCTCGCTCCTCATTCTCACCCCTCCTCACCCCGTCTCACCTCTTCTCACCCTTTTCAACCCCTGGGGCATTCCATGGCATCATCCCTCCCTCACTCCATCACCCCTCCCTGCCCTTCCCTCCTTCCACTTCCAAATGTGTCTCAAAGTGTCGCCCCATCTCACCCCTCTCACCCCTTTCTAACTGTCCCCGTCCCCCATCACCCCTTCTCATCCCTCCCCACCCCTCTCAACCCCTGCAGGGCCATGACATGGCATCATCCCTAGGTCACTCCATCGTCCCTCCCTGCCCGTCTCTCTTCACTTTCAACATCCCTGATTCTGCTCTCACTGCTCTAGCAGGGGTGAGTGAGTGAGAGAGTGAGTGAGTGAGAGAGTGAGTGAGTGAGTGATCTGATGAGTGAGTGTCTCTCAATTGTCAGCCCCATTTTTCACAGTATCGTCCCTCCTTGCTCTTATTCCTCTTCACATTCAACATCCCTGATTCTGCTCTTACTGCTCGTGCAGGGGTGAGTGAGTGAGTGCGAGCGAGTGTGTGTGTGAGTGAGTGAGTGAGTGAGTGAGTGAGTGAGTGAGCGAGCGAGTGAGTGAGTGAGTGGATGAGTGAGCGAGTGGGTGAGAGAGTGCGTGAGTGAGTGGATGAGTGATTGAGTGAGTGAGTGAGTGAATGATTGAGTGGGTGTCTCCATTCATTCGCTCTGCCTTGCCATGCCCATCAAACCAGGTGTCTTTGGGAAATGTCTCCTTTCAAGCTGCTCATTCCATCCCCCGTTTTATCCATCATTCCCGACAGCCTGCGATTGCCTCTTCTTCCATCATTCCCCTCTCCCTGTCTATGCCCATCAATCAGGTATCCCTTGAAGACGTATCTCTCAAGCTGCTCGTTCCATCCTCCCCTTCCTCCTCCGACCTTTCACCCCTCGCCTCTACCGCTGCTGCCACCGCCACCACCACCACAACCACTGCTGCCGCTGTCACTGCCACTGCTCCTGCCACCGCTGCCACCACGAGCAAAACCAAGTCCAAGCAGCGAAAGGACAAGGAGGTTTCCTTCACGCAGCGAGGGCCGCTGCTGTTCACGCACTGGGGAGTGAGTGGTCCAGCGGTGCTGAAACTCTCAGCCTGGGCTGCTAGGAACCTGCATGCTTCTGCTTACACTGGTGGGTGGGTGTGCTTCTCTCCCTTCACTCCTGCTGCGAATCTCTCCCCTCACTCCTTCCCTTCACGCACTGGGGAGGGGAGTGAGCGGCCCAGCGGTGCTGAAACTCTCAGCCTGGGCTGCTCGGAATCTGCACGCTTCTGCTTACAACGGTGGGTTGGTTGCGCTTTTGGTGGCAGTGGTTGGTGCGTGGGCCTCTTTCCCCTCACCCCTTCCCATCACGCACTGGGGAGTGAGCGGGCCGGCTGTGCTGAAACTCTCAGCCTGGGCTGCCAGAAATCTGCATGCCTCGGCTTACACTGGTGGGTGGGTGGTGGGTGTTTGGTAGTGGGTGGATGGTGGGTGCGTGGTGATGGTGGGTGGTGGGTGGGTGGTTGCGTGGGCCTCTTTCCCCTCACCCCTTCCCATCACGCACTGGGGAGTGAGCGGGCCGGCTGTGCTGAAACTCTCAGCCTGGGCTGCCATAAATCTACATGCTGCTGCTTACACTGGTGGGTGGGTGGGTGGGTGGGTGGGTGGGTGGGGGGGGGGTTACTTACTCTGGCGGATGGCAGTACTGAGATGGTTCTCTTGCCTTCTCTTCTTCTTCTCTCTCATGCTTTCCTGTCGGATTTCGTTCTCGCCTCCTTCTCCTCCCTCCCTCCCTCCCTCCCTAATCCCTCCCTCCCTCCCTAATCCCTCCCTCCCTCCCTCCCTCCCTCCCTCCTCCCTCCCTCCCTCCTCCCTCCCTCCCTCCCTCCCTCCCTCCCTCCCTCCCTCCCTACCTACCTACCTCCCTCCGTCTTTCCCTCCCTCCTTCCCTCTACCCCACCAGCAACTCTAGCGGCTGACTTTACCCCTCATCTCTCCGCTGCTGCTCTCCTCTCTGCACTCACTGCTGCCAAATCATCACTTCAGGTGATTTCAAAAACAGGAACCTCTTCTACTCTCCGTTTTCTTCAACGAAGCAGTTTCCTCACCGCTGCATATTCTTACCCACACTCACTCGCTCTCTCCAGTACTCACACAAGCTTTTTAACCGCCTCAGAAGTCACCACTTAGCACCAAAGCAACTCATTGACTCTCGTGCTCACTCTCTCACTCACTCACTCCCTCACTTTCCCACTCGCTCACTCACTCACTCCCTCACTCTCTCACTCACTCCCTCCCTCCCTCACTCACTCACTCAAACACTCACTCAATTTCGCCCTCTAACTGTCGCAGAAGAAAAAAATCGGCACTACTGCCCCAGTGGAGCTGAACCTTCCCAGAAGATTCTGGTGCTACCTGCTTGATCGTGCTGTGAGTGACATTTTTACAGTCTGCAAAGCCCTTCTCCTTGTAGTCTCTAGAATCCTGTCCATTTCTTGTAGCAATCGCAATTTCTTTTGCATTCTAGAGACCACAAGGAAAGCCCATTTGCTCGCCCATTTTCCTTGTAGTCTGCAAAAGTACTAAGTCCCCTTCGTCTGCCGAAACTCTTCCCCCTCAACCTTCCCTCCTCTCATCCCCTCTCCCATCTCTCCACTTCACCTCCACAGGCAATCCATCCAGACACCCTCTGGGCATACGTGTCAAAGGCTCATTTGCTCGCCCTTGCTGATGTCATCCACAAATCTGAGCTGGCAGTTGCAGGGAAGGTGAGGCGATAATTGTTTAGTGAACTTTCGAGGTGCCTCACAAATAAGCCTGAGTGATGCACCCCATTCATCATGTTTTTCCCCTTTGATTTCTTACCTATTTTTCACTATTGCTGCTATTTTCCCATTTATTCCTCTGCCTCTTTCTCATGATCTTTCCTCTCCTCTCCTCTCCTCTCCTCTCCTCTCCTCTCCTCTCCTCTCCTCTCCTCTGCTCTCCTCTGCTCTCCTCACCTCTCCTCTCGTCTCCTCTCCTCTCTTCCCCTTCCTGCAGGGTCGTTTTAAGGATGAATTCGTGACTGCAGGTGGTGTTACTCTTAAAGAGGTATTTCTACTTTTCCCATTCCCTTACCCCATTCCCCTCTCCCATTCCCCTCTCCCATTCCCCTCTCCCATTCCCCTCTCCCATTCCCCTCTCCCATTCCCCTCTCCCATTCCCCTCTCCCATTCCCTTCCCCCAATCCCCTCTCCCGTTCCCTCTCCCATTCCCTTCTCCCGTTCCCCTCTCCCATTCCCCTCTCCCATTTCCCTCTCCCCCTCTGTCCCCCCCTTCCTTTTTCCCTGCGTCACTCTCATTCTTCTGCTCTGCTTCGTCAATCCCTTACCGCTTCCTTCCCAACACCCTCTTCTCGCCTTTTTCCATCCCTCTCTCCCTTTCCCCTCTCCCCCTCCGTCCCCCTTCCCCCTTCCTTCTTTCCTGCGTCTCTCCCGTTCTTCTGCTCTGCTTCGTCAATCCCTTACCGCTTCCTTCCCAATACCTTCTTCTCGAATTTTCCCATTCTTCCCGCTTTCAAGCCCTTCCCTCCCTCATTCTGTCCGCTATTGCCTCTACCTTTCTGTCCCGTCTTGCACCTCAAGGCCAATCTAACCACAATGGATCGCCATTTTCTTCCGAGCCTCTATTGCTTCTACTCCCGAAATTTTTTTCTTTTTCCATTCTCCTCGCCTCTTTCTCCGATCTCTCCCCTGTTGTCTTTTCCATGCCATGCCAAACAACAAGGTCAACCTCAAAACATTGGAGTCATTTGCTTCCCAGCCTCTTCTTTGCTTTGCTCTCAAGACTCTCGCTTCATCCATTCCTCCCACCACTTTCCCCCATCGCTCCCCCATTACCTCCCCCAACCCGTGTCACACCTCAAGGTCAATCTCACAACAGTGGGAGAGTAGTTTCGTTCGTTCCCAGTCTCTGCTTTGCTTTGTTCTCGAAAGGCCCTCTTTACCCATTCCTCCCACCAACTTCCCCCATCGCTCCCCCATTACCTCCCCAAACCCATGCCACACCTCAAGGTCAATCTTGCAACCATGGAGAGCCGTCTCGTTCCCAACCTCTACTTGGCAGGCGAGGTGAGTCCCTCTCTCTTGTCTCGTCCATCTTCCCTTGCACTCCCCGCAACAATGGAGAGCCTGCTTGTTCCCAACCTCTACTTGGCAGGCGAGGTGAGTCCCTCTCTCTTGTCTCGTCCATCTTCCCTTGCACTCCCCGCAACAATGGAGAGCCGTCTCGTTCCCAACCTCTACTTGGCAGGCGAGGTGAGTCCCTCTCTCTTGTCTCGTCCATCTTCCCTTGCACTCCCCGCAACAATGGAGAGCTGTCTCGTTCCCAACCTCTACTTGGCAGGCGAGGTGAGTCCCTCTCTCTTGTCTCGTCCATCTTCCCTTGCACTCCCCGCAACAATGGAGAGCCTGCTTGTTCCCAACCTCTACTTGGCAGGCGAGGTGAGTCCCTCTCTCTTGTCTCGTCCATCTTCCCTTGCACTCCCCGCAACAATGGAGAGCCTGCTTGTTCCCAACCTCTACTTGGCAGGCGAGGTGAGTCCCTCTCTCTTGTCTCGTCCATCTTCCCTTGCACTCCCCGCAACAATGGAGAGCCTGCTTGTTCCCAACCTCTACTTGGCAGGCGAGGTGACCTTTTCTTTAACAGGTGAGCTTTTCCTTAAGAAATGACCTTTTCTTTATCAGGTGCCCTTTTCTTTATCAGGTGAGCTTTTCCTTAAGGGGTGAGATTTTCCTTAAGAGGTAAGCTTTTCCTTAAGAGGTAAGCTTTTCCTTATGAGGTAAGCTTCTTCTGAAGAGGTGGTGAGCTGTTCTTGTGAATGGATTGGCGCTATGTGTGTTTGTTGCGGGTAGAGAAACTATTTTTTAGGCACTGCAAGCGATACCGAAGAAGTGTTTAGGTACACCATGTCGGTGTTATGATATGCTAAGATTAATGCAGATATTGATCTTGCCTTTTTGCGTTTCAATGCTTGGAGATCAAAATTCACTCTTATTGATTTTCTACGTTGTGGCACAGATACTGAATGTGGATGGAATCACAGGAGGCTTCAATTTCCAGGTAATGTCCTTGGCATTTGCGTACGCACCTTAGCATGATGTATTTGCATGCATCTGCGTTTTGCACCATACACGCATATATGCACTCTCATTTATGCATGTATGTAGATTTTGCTCTGTTGACGCTTGCATGCATATGCATGTATCCAGGTGTGAATGCATTTAAACGCATGTGAATCTCTGATGGTTGCATATGGTTATGCACATACACTATGAAAGCTTTGAATGTACCACCTTTGTCCAAGCAGACGTGATGTTTCCGCAATTATATGAATTCGCGCTTGAAAATTTGTGCTGCTGTCTATTTTCTCAGACAGGGCTTTTGTGTGTGCCTTTATGTTTTATACTACCCTTTACAGAATGCGTGGACTGGAGGGTACATTGCAGGAACTGCCATAGCAACTGTAGCCAACCGACTACACTCACCTTACCCTTAAAAACCAGGATGTTGCGGCGGCTCAGAAGGTTGACATGATTCTGAATGGTCCACACCTGATCACTCAAACGGTGGAGTTCAATATTCGTAACTCAATTTGGAGTGGTCTATTATTCCAATTTCCCAGGGTTGAAATTAATAAAGCTATTATTTCTGAGCCCAGTCTAGCAGGCAATTTTCAGGCGGGGGCTTTGCAATTGAGCCAAGAATACTTGCAATTTTGCATTATAATTTCACGTACTAGCACTAAAGAACTGACGTGTCTCCCAGTTGCACTGTATCAGTTGCAAATATGCAATTTTGCGGTCACCACCACCAAGCGGTGTAGGACCCGAGTACCGTGTGTAGTCTTCCATTTCCTGTCCGCTTATTCCCCTGCAAATTCTCCTCCCATCCGCCAATTTACAGCAACCCAATGTTGGGTGGAATGAATCGCGTGCGGATCGACAACGTCATCACCACCATCACATCACCAATCCCAATATCCCCACCCACCATCTTCTCTCCATTAGGCAGACCCCGAAAGTCCCCAGGTGTTTTTGGCTTGCCCGGCTCCGCCGAAAAATGTTTATGCAGACTTGCGTCTGCATTAGGTAGCCCTGGAGAGAACCATGGCCGAAGGACCCAAAACGCAACCAAAATGCACACCACTCGACATCTGCTGTTGCTCAGGTTTTGAAGGTCAGGTAGGAATTGTTGCCTTCGGGCACTTCTGCCTACTATCACAGGTCACCCTAGGTTCCATTCCATCTGCTCCGCGCGGGTCAGCCACACGTTATTATCACTATGCACCCTTGGCCTGGCCTCCAACTGCAACAGCCCAACACGCGCCACTAAGTATCCCCTCGAGCCGCAACACGCGAGAATCGACCAAGGGACCTGCTTTTCTTTCTTCAGGCTTCTGGCTGCAGCCAGAAGGACGGACGAACGAAGGCCAAGCGGCTGGATTCTGTTAGGTGCCTTCCGAATAGCAGGCAGAACGTGCCGCGAGCAACAAATGTCCGTTCGTACATAAAAATCGATGCAATAACCGCTTGCGAGCAGTCTCACGAGTTTCGCCGTACGTAGTAGTACCCCGCGACTGGCACGATGACGAGAAGCCTGTCCCTCCGCGTGCCTCTCCTCCACGTCCTCTTAGCGCTAGTAGCCGCCGTCCTCGAGATTGCCTCGCCTGCAAGAGCAGCGGCAGTATCTGGCAACAGGCGCCCCTCACCCCCCGACTTATGGCCTCCGTATGAAATCCTAGGAACTTGCACGCACACAGGTAAGACATACCGCAGGATTTCACTCAGCTTGTTGTCTTTTTTTCTTCGTTTTTTGTTTTGTTCTTTATTCCTCCCTAGCTCTATTGGTTAAGTGGGTGATTGAGTAACGTTCGAACCTTGCTGTGGGCCCTTCCGTGATGCCGCGTCGCAGGTGCGATCAACACTACCATTTCGCCAGATTTCGTTGGGACGATGTGGCGAGGATGGGGCACTTCGCTCGCGTGGTTCGCGAACTACGTCGGCGGCTTGCCGAAACAGGAGCTGAACACGATTCTCGACCTCCTCTTCGATCCCGTTTCTGGCTTGGGTCTAAACATCGTACGTTACAACATCGGAGGGGGGCATAATAAGAAACTCAGTCCTCAGTTCCAAGACTTCAGTCAGGATTCGTATTGGCGTGGAGTGCCGGGTTTCAAGCCGACGGAGAAGGGGCCGTACGATTGGAGCGCGGACGAGCGGCAGCGGAATGTGCTGATGGGAGCGAAGGAGAGAGGCGCGAATGTCTTCGAGGCGTTTTCGAACAGCCCGCCCTGGTGGATGACTGTGACGGGTGACGTGGCAGGCTCGCGCAGGAAAAAGACGACGAATTTGCGAGTCGAGTACGAGAGCGCTTTCGCGGACTACCTAACGACCGTCGTCGCTGAGTTTGCGAAAAGATGGGGGGTAACATTCGAATCATTGGAGCCGTTTAACGAGGGGCTGGAAGGGTTCTGGGTGATGGGTATGAACCACGAAGGCTGCTCGTTTAACCCACCCGAAATGGGCCGTGTCATCAAGTACACTTCTGACTCGCTAAGCAAGAAGGGGCTAAAAACGAAGCTGGTTGGCGTGGATAGCTGGTACGGAGGCACAGCGCAACTGCCTCAGCTGGACAATCACCAGCTACTAACGAGGATAAACGTTCACTCGTACGTGAACAAGTACGACGGTGGGAATGCAGCTGCGTCTTACGAAGAGAAGTTCGGGAGTATTCGTGACACGGCGAAATTGATGGGCAAGGATGTCTGGGTCAGCGAAGCAGGGCCGATAAGCAAAGGAGGCAGCTTCTGGGATCTTTCGCTCTATTTGGCGAGGAACATTCTCGAAAGCGTCAATATCATGGAAGCTTCGGCGTACGTCGTCTGGCAGGCGTACGATTTCGGCGCGCACTGGTCGTTCATTCGCTTCCCGTCGTACTATCGTCCGCCGTTCAAAGGCCGAATGATACAGCCCAAGGCGAACAGGCGGTTTTGGCTCTTCAAGCATTTCACGCTGCTTGCCAAGCCTGGCTCCAAGCCAATCAGGGTAGGTTCACTTGTAAAAAAGAGTAGCTGTGACTACTGGAGGGCTGGAAACTTGGCTGGAAAGTCTTAGCAGGGCTGCTGGAATTGACTGGATGAGGTAAAACTTCACTATGTTCAAGATTAACAAGCCCACTAAAGCACAACTCTAGGCATCACAAACAAGACAGATTGAAAGCTCAAACTAGGCTGATAGACAATGTAACTTCCCTGGTAACTTGGGCACAATCTAGATTGGATGGACCTTGAGTGACTTTGAGTGCCACATGAGGTGCATGAATAAGAAAACTCTGGATATTTCTGTTATAGCTGATTCTGATGTGTAGAAACCTGTAGAAACTGCCAACACTTCGGTTTGAAGGCAGCTTTGAACTATATCGAGTCTTCGGCTGAAATCTGATTGGTGGTGGAACTTTCGAAGTACTTCCCGAAGCTCTGATTCATCGCCGACATTCCCCCTTGCTGCTGCTTGTGTGCAAAGGGCTGGGGCGGCAGAAACTCGATTCTCCAACACTCCCCCTCGCACCAGACCCGAAGCACACATACACCCATGCTGATGCTCCTTTCACATCTCCTTAGCATACACTTCATGCTGCTGCCCACGTCTCTTCCCCTCACACTCCTCATTCTCCTCAAACTGCTCCACTGCTTCATGAAGTGTCATGAGGCCTGCTCTTGCCTTGCACATGTTGAATGCATCATGTGGAAGAACCTTGGTCATGAAATCTGCTGCTTGATCGAATGAACGGCAAAAGTTGACGGCGAGAACTCCCTTCTCTAGTTGCTCACGAATGAAGTGGTACTGCACCTCGATGTGTTTTGTACGCCCATGATGAACCGGGTTCTTGGAAAGAGCTACGGCTGAAGTGTTGTCCACGTAGAGCGGAGTTGGTTGAGTTTGCGGCTGCCTCAATTCCTCCAAGAGTCCACGTAACCAGATTGCCTCCCTTGCTCCTTCGATCATTGCCATGTACTCAGCTTCGGTTGTTGAAAGTGCCACACAACTTTGCTTGCGCGATTGCCAAGAAACAGCGGCACCACACATGAGGAAGATGTAGCCGCCGGTAGACTTGCGTGTGCTCAATTCTCCCGCCCAATCTGCATCGGTAAAGCCTTGGAGGGAGCTTGCATATGGGCTGGCTTGGAAGAGAAGACCATGATTAGAAGTACCTTTGAGATACCGAAGAGCTCGCTTGGCTGCATGCATATGAATAGGTGAAGGGGCACTCATGTGTTGAGCTAGCTTAGATACCGTGAATGCTAAGTCGGGCCTTGTGCATAGGGCTGCATACATGAGACACCCAACCTGACTTTGGTACAGAGCTAGGTCTTGTGGGGATACCTTAAGTGAATTCTCACCATGATGCTCACTCTCCTCAAGACACAACTCTTTAATACCTATGATATCAAGGCTTGACTCTCTCTCTTCATAGGGCTGATGTGAAGACAAAGGGACAAATTTGGAAGGAAGTGGGGTAGGTGATGGCTTGCTATCATCAAGACCAAACCTCTCAAGGACCTTTTGGATGTACCTTTGCTGGAATAGGAAGATGGACCGTGACTTACGATCTCTCACAATGTTCATACCAAGATAATGACTCGGCTCACCAAGATCGGTCATCGTGAATGCACTCGTGAGAATACCTTTCACCTTGTTGAGAAGATCAAGAGAACCTGAGACTAGGAGGAGGTCATCGACATATACCAAGAGCCAAATGTACTCCCCCTCACTCGTGTGCATGAAGTACAGAGCGTTGTCTCTCATGGACCTTGTGAAACCATGCTTGAAAAGTACCTGCTCAAGAGCATGATACCAAACCCGTGGGGACTGTTTGCGACCATAAAGGGACTTTACCAAGCGACACACTCGACCCGTACCGTCATCATAACCTTCGGGTTGTGCCATGTATACCTCTTCTTCCAAGACACCGTAGAGAAATGCGTTCTTGACATCCATTTGATGGATATGGAGACCAAGATATGCGGCTATGGCGAGGAGGACTCGTACCGTGGTGTACTTTGCTACCACGGCAAAGGTTTCGGTGAAGTCAAGACCTGAAATTTGGGAATAACCTTTTGCCACTAACCTTGCCTTGTACCTATCGAGGCTACCATCACCTTTTACCTTGATCTTGTACACCCATTTGACACCAATTACCTTCTTCCCTGGAGGTGGCTCAACAAGACGCCATGTACCTCGCTTCATGAGACTCTCAATCTCCTCTTCCTCGGCTTTCAACCAATGCTCTCTTTCGGGACTTGCCATTGCCTCACGACGACTCAAGGGCTCTCGCGGAAGGTGTGATGCTGCCATGCATATTGCCTCTACCTTCTTGTGAATGCAATTCTCACTCTCCTCACATGTGCACCTTGATGACATGTCAACCATGAAATTGAAGGGCTTTTTTAACTTGCGGACTCGTTTACCTTTACCAAACTCCTCAGTTGGCTGAGACACATTAGTGGTAGGGTTCGGTCTCACAGTGTTTGATTGCGTTGATGCGGTCATTTGCGGCTGAGACAACGGCTGCGACATCGGCTGCGACGGCGGCACGGCTGCTTGTTCTTCTCCTGGCGTGGAAATATCTTGATTATCGGTGTTGACTTGAGGATTAGGTATGGTGACTCGTGGCGGTGAAGCTGAAACGTTTGTCGGCATAGTTGGTTGTGAAGATGCTCTTGGTGGGGATCTTGAGACTAGAAGCTTGGGAATTGATGATGACGCTGCCTTGTCGAGAGGTGGTGATGGTTGGGGCTGGTTGGTGTTGTTGCTCGGTGTTGAAGATGGTGGTAACTGATGACGACCGAATCCGGGACGTGGGGGTGAAGTTGAGAAAGGTCTTGGGTGAAGAAGTGGACTGTTGGAGCTGGTGTTGGTGGTGACTCGCTGAAGTGATCCTCGTGCTATGAGCTGGCTTGACGTTGGAACAAGTGATGAACGTGTGGTATGAGAACGAGGTGTTGCGGTGACGGTTGACTTGTTGCTAGGAAGAGTCGTAGATGGTGTTGATGTAGGTACTTGGGGTCTTGTAGCTGTTGATTGCTGCTGCATGGGATGATGATGAGCTTCTGTAGTTGCCTCTGGAGTGATGGCTGGTGATGGGTTTGATGGCGTAGTGGTGGGCTGATCCGGTTGGCGTTGAAATTGTGAGGTTGGTGTTGATATAGCTGGCTGGTTTGTGACTGTTGGCTGCTGCTCCTTTGGTGGTGATGGAACGGTGACTTGCTGCGGTGGATTGTCTTCATTTGATGGCTGAACTTCATCTCCACTTGGTTGAGTAGCTGCTGGTGGCACTGGCGTGGCACGGTTGGACTCGTTGACGACGGCTTGAGGGAGATCGATGATCGGTCCGCTATGGTCAGAATCGGTGTCATCTTCTTCCTCCTCTTGTGTTGTTTCCTCAGGTGCGCTTGCTGGTTCCTCTTGGATAGAGGGTAGAGAGGAGGAAGAGGAAAACTTATGCCAACCTGCAAGGGACATGTCTTCATAGAAGACAACATCCCTTGAAACCACTTCTCGCTTGGTGACAGGATCCCAAAGGACCCATCCCTTGCTCTCATTGCTCATGCCGATGAAGAGGCCCCAATGAGCTTTGCTGTCCAGCTTGAGTCTCTTTGCATCTGGAACACGGTATTGGGCCATGGAACCAAAAACACGAAGCATAGACAGATCTGGTTTAACTCCAAACCAAGCCTCATATGGCGTTACACCTTCCGGTAAGGGCCTTGTGGGTCTCCTGTTGCGAACATAAATTGCCATAGTGATTGCCTCACCCCACCAGAGCTTGTCAAGGCCTTTGAACTGAAGGAAAGTGGTAGCTATAGCCTGGATAGTGCGATGAAACCTCTCTGCCACTCCATTTTGCTGAGGACTATAGGGACAAGTGAACTGTTGTTTGATGCCCAATGCCAACAACTCCCCCTGAAACGCTTTCCCCATGTACTCACCTCCTCGATCCGACCTCAAGGTGAGTAACTTCTTCCTTGACTCTCTCTCAACAAGTGCTAGCCATTGCTTGAAACACTTGTGAACTTCATCCTTGGTGTTGATGAAAAAGGACCACGAGAAACGACTCTTGTCATCAATGAAAGACACCAAATATCTCTTACCGTTTCGAGTAGGGTCTCGCATGGGGCCGAAGACATCAGTGTGGACCAACTCTAGGAGGTCCCTTGACTGAGACTTAGAAGGGAAGAATGGCTTTCTAGCTAGTTTACCTTCCACACAAGATGGACATGGAACGGAAGAAAGGGACTTGACTGCACTTTCATTCAAACTCAATCCTTCCACGCTCTTGTGATTTACCAACTCTTTCAATGCTTGCACTCCCACGTGCCCCAAGCGTGCATGCCATACCTCAGCTTGGGAGATACTCCCTTTGTTGTTGACTTGATCGGTTGAAACAGCGGGAAGCGAGACAACGTCGTTCTTCGTGTTGCTAGCACCGCGCTTAATCTCCAACTTCATCTTGTAGAGCCGCCCGGTACGCTCGCCTTCAGCCACCAGATTTCCTGCACTGTCCCACACTTTGGCTTTTCCCCCTTACAAGAGAACGGAGGCACCTTTCTCTTCGAGTTGTCCGGCTGAGAGCAAGTTTGCTCCCAAATCAGGAACAAACAAAGCTTTATTGACACAAAATGACTTACCATCCTTTTCGAACTCAAGCTTGCCGACTCCTTTGATTGGTACTTTGCCAAGATCAGCAAGAGTCACAGCTTTTGAGTCATATGAGGGCTGAAAATCCTTGAGAATGGACTGATAGGGAGTCATGGTTTCAGAGCAGCCACTATCAAGAATAAACTCCTCACTACTAGTAGAGAAAACGTGCATGCAAGTAGCAGCGTTAAAAAGGACAGGACCATCGGACTCTTTGGACTCATCTTGACTTGTAGAATGACTTGCTATATTTGCTATGGCTGCCTTACCTTTTTCAGATAGTAGCTGAGGTGGGGGGACCCAATTAGGAGGCTTCTTAGGACAAGCATACCACGGGTGACCCCACTCATGACAACAAAAACACTCAAAATTAAACTTTTTAGCATTCGGGGCTTGGCTGAAATTATTGACTCTTGGCATATTGACTCTTGCATTCCTAGGCTGGTATTGATTGGGAATCGAAGGCCTTGGCTGGACATAGTGACTGGACTTATAGGGAGGACTTGACTGAGGAAAACGAGAGGGTTTGTATGGGTTGGAAGGTGACTGAAATTTCGTACCGTAGTAGGGTTGAGGGCGGTTTGGGCTGAAATTTCCTTGCCTCTGGAATTGGTTGCCATATCTTGTGGCTGCTGCAGCACTCCACGCACCTTCGTCACTCCGCTTGTTCCGTGCAAGGTCTCGACTCTGCTGCTCGTTGACAAGGGCCTCAAAGATGAACGCACGACTCTTCATTGACTGCGGGAGCGCTTGTAGTGTTGCACGGAAAGTGTCCCACTCCGGTGTAAGGCCGGTGAGGATGACGGTCTTGAAAAGAGACTCTGGAATCTCCAAGCCGATCGCTGCTGCTTCCTCCAGCATTGCTTCAGCTCGTTGTAGGTAGGCTTGTGCTGATTCATCTTCTTCCATCTTCAGATTCATGAAGCGGCTCCACATCTCGGCTTGGCTGCTCTCGGATTTTGACTGGTGCATAGTCTTCAGTCGGCTCCATGCTTCCTCTGCACTGTTTTCCTTGGTAGAACAGGGCAGGAGCGACTTCAACTGCTGCTCGTGAATGCTATTGAGTAGGTAGAGGAAGGCCTCCTTGTTGCGTCGTTCGTAAAGTCGTTTTTCAGCTTCTGAAGCATCTGCTGCTGGTTTGGCTGCTTCTCTAGTGTAGTAAGGCCACAGATCCAGAAGGGATGCAGTGAGCTCAAACTGAGTTGCCCATGTTGGAAAATCTTTGCCGTTGAACTTGGGGAGGTGAAGCTTAGGCATGAAGGAGGTGAGTGGTGAGTATGTTGTTGAAGGACTGCCTGGTGCAACTGCTTCCACTAATCCAGTAGCTGCTGATGTTGACTCTGAAGCTCCTCCGGCTGGCTGGAGTGCAGGACCAGATGGATTGTCTCCCGCCATGTTCGTATGGTGCTAGGATAGGAACGTGGTGGGCTAGGTTGATCGAAACGACAAGCTCTGATACCAACTTGTAAAAAAAAGTAGATGTGACTACTGGAGGGCTGGAAACTTGGCTGGAAAGTCTTAGCAGGGCTGCTGGAATTGACTGGATGAGGTAAAACTTCACTATGTTCAAGATTAACAAGCCCACTAAAGCACAACTCTAGGCATCACAAACAAGACAGATTGAAAGCTCAAACTATGCTGATAGACAATGTAACTTCCCTGGTAACTTGGGCACAATCTAGATTGGATGGACCTTGAGTGACTTTGAGTGCCACATGAGGTGCATGAATAAGAAAACTCTGGATATTTCTGTTATAGCTGATTCTGATGTGTAGAAACCTGTAGAAACTGCCAACACTTCGGTTTGAAGGCAGCTTTGAACTATATCGAGTCTTCGGCTGAAATCTGATTGGTGGTGGAACTTTCGAAGTACTTCCCGAAGCTCTGATTCATCGCCGACATTCCCCCTTGCTGCTGCTTGTGTGCAAAGGGCTGGGGCGGCAGAAACTCGATTCTCCAACAGGTTCGCGGTGCCAGCACGGGATGAGTGCGTTCTACAACCCTCAAGACGCGCAAGTTACAGTGTTTATGGTAAACCAGGAGGCTGGGGACCGACGAGTGACGCTTAATTTGGAGGGGTTTAAGACTAACGTGGGAGGGAGCACCAACGTGGTTGTTAGGAGGACGTCTGAGTTCGCTAATTTCAGCAAAAAGGTGTTCACGCGGTTCAAGGGGAAAGCTAGTCTCACGGTGTGGGGGCAGACCTTCGTTTCTGTCACATTCACCAATGTGGCACTCTAATATTTGCTTGGTAGCTTAGCTTTAGGTTGGGTAGCTCACATGGTCATGGCTCTGCTTAGACTTGATGTGCTATCTATTTGTAGTAATCAGGCAACAACTCTTCTAGGCATCACCTTGTTAACACACACCACAGATAATATTGAGGAATCCATAGGTAGATGGCCTTGGTAAGAAAGAACTCAAGTCAGAATAGGTCTTATAGTATCTGCTGTCCGCACCAACAAAAATCCACTAGTACGAGGAGAGATCGCAGAGAAAGAAATAGTCAACTTTTACCATTTCAAAACTGGGTGTAGACTTCACGACTCAAATGTAATCGCCATGTATTTGAAACCTGTTCGATTGCCCCGCCCACCCGCACCCCCTCCACGGTCGCTGCTTCGCTGCTCCTGCAAAAAACTAGCCCTTGTTTGTTCCTAATACGAGGGATGAGGGTTGTCACCCGCTCATTACAACACTCGCATCTCGAATCGCACACCGCACACGCGGTTCGACTCGGACCCACATCTGCCCCTTCGAAATTTGCGCCCGTATCTCACTGTCCTATACCCCTCTCCCTTACCCCTCTCTCCCACTGCCCCCCTACCAGATTGAACATTTACGCTTGCTGATTCCATGGTGTTCCTTGGATCCTTGGTCGGTGAGTCAGTTGCATGTGATGAAATGCGATTATGCGACACTGCATATCGATTATCCCTTCACACATGCACATGACCAGTGGGTGCCGTGACCTGTCGTTTGCGCTTCGCCGTGCGATCCTTCCAGGCCAACAACTCTGATACAGTACGTCGACTTTTGAGGCGGCTCAAATGACGGGAGTTCTTATAATAGCAAGCCGACAACACTGATAGAGTCACTTCACGACTTCCTGGCTAGCAATACGAGTCGCGTGACTACTGTAACAATCTACTAGCGCAGCCTGTAATGACCAGGACCAGCCGATTCTAGACGATCTAGCCGTCCGGATCAATGACCACGCACGCACTAGTCGAGAATCCAGAGTTCAAGACAAGTTCTCTGGACCACTCTTACACTGCTACATAGCGTACTAATCAGCAGCAATGAAACACATTCGCGAATCCATTCCAGGAGCTCCTTCGTCGCCTGAGTCGAGCTTAGTCACCTTGAGGAAAATCATTGCTAGAAGCAGTATCAGTCTAGGCTTAGCAGCTTCTGAAATCAAATTGATCTCCCGGAGAGGCCCGAGTTACCGCTCGTCCGCCTACGCTTATGACAATGACAAGAGTCCCGCTCCTCCGCTTCTCTCTCAGCGTTTTCCTCATTGCATCCCTCCTCGAAACTGCCGCGCATCCGGCAACAGTGGCGGCCAAAAAAGGCGGCGGCCATCCGCGCGGGCCGCCGCCGCCTGCTTTGAACCCGTCGTCCGAAGTCTTCCCGACCTGCAAATTTGCAGGTGGTATAAACTTCACGGTTTCGCCGAACTTCGTCGGGACCACGTGGCGAGGGTGGGGCACTTCGCTCGCCTGGTTCGCAAATTACGTCGGCGGTCTGCCGCAGAAGACGCAGAGCGAAATGCTCGACCTCCTGTTTTCGAAAAACCACCTGGGTCTGAACATCGTTCGTTACAACATAGGAGGCGGGAACAACAAGAATCGTAGCCGGCAGTTTTATCAGACGCAGCCTACGGATTGGAGAGGCATCCCAGGTTACAAGCCGACGGAAAACGGGCCGTACGATTGGAGCGCGGACGAACGGCAGCGGAAGGTGCTGCAGGGAGCGAAGGCGAGAGGCGCGAATGTCTTCGAGGCGTTTTCGAACAGCCCACCGTGGTGGATGACCAAGTCGGGTGACGTGGCAGGCCCCCGGTTGATCGGCCAATCGAATCTGAAGCAACCGTACGAGGGCGCTGTCGCGAACTACCTGACGACCGTCGTGGAACAGTTCGCGAAGAAGTGGGGCGTTACTTTCGATACGCTGGAGCCGTTTAACGAAGCGATGGAGGGGTTCTGGCAGGCCGGGAATAAGAATGAGGGTTGCTCGTTTGATGCGCCGGCAATGGGGCGCATTATCAAGTACACTTCGGACTCTTTAAAGAAGAAGGGTCTTAAAACGAAGCTGGTTGGGGCGGACAGCTGGTCAGAGTCAACTGCAAAGCTACCGCAGGTGCCTAACCATCAGCTTCTATCGCGGATAAATGTGAACTCTTACATGAACAAGTACGATAGCAGCGACATTGCGAAGAATTACGAAACGAGTTTCGGGAGTGTTCGCGACGCGGCGAAGCAGCTCGGGAAGGATGTTTGGGTCAGCGAAGCAGGTCCTCTTAGCCAATCAGGAAGCTCGTGGGACGTTTCGCTGTACATCGCGAGGAACATCATCGAGAGCGTTAATATCATGGAGGCTTCAGCGTATGTGTACTGGCAAGCGTACGACACGGGAAATGGATGGTCAATGATCGACTTTCCGTCGAACTATCGACCAGGATATTCAGGCTCAATGAAACCACCCACACCCAACAAGCGGTTTTGGCTGTTCAAGCATTTCACGACTCTTGTCAAGCCTGGAGTCAAGCCGATTAGGGTAGGCTCGAACTGCGCGCATGGAATTTCCGCGTTCTACAGCCCGGACGAGAAACGGGTTACGGTTTTCATCGTGAATCAGCAAGCGACGGAACGGATTGTAAAGATTAATCTCCAGGGGTTCAAGACAAACGTGAGGGACAACACTCGAGTGGTTGTCAGAAGGACTTCTTGGTCGTCGAATCTCAGCAAAACAGTTTACAAGCGGTTTAGCGGGGAAGGGACTGTCACTGTATGGGGACAAACGCTTGTCTCTATCACCTTTACTAACGTGCGCGAGTAGGAGATTTTGATGCGCAACGGTTGCTGATTAGGTTGTTAGGTTAGAACGATGACTTGCATAGTAGAATGCTGGATTGCAGAATAGGCCAGTTCAATCCTCTAATGTTTCCATCATTGGCTTGTTTTGTCTATATATATTCTGTATGTGTATGCTAAGTCTATATTATAGGTTTAGGGCTAGCACTAATATGCCCTTGTACCTTCTGCCATTTTGTAATGCAACACATTTTCTCTTCACGACATGTTTCAACAGCTGGTTGAATATCAATGGCAAAAATGTTTAATAGTGGTGATGCATATGAAGTTTATACACTAAAACTTGAAGCTTGCTGGAGGCTTTCAGAAACACGCTGGAAGGGTTTCGGTTTAAGGACGGACCACTAAAGGCAGATGAGGAGGGAAATCTGGGCTCAGTTTGCCTCTGCCATGCTGATTTTTGGGCGTGAATGGGTTCTGTCATCTTGCAAAACCTTCCTGGGGTATGCTGTGAGAAATCATATTTGGTATTTCAATTTCAATTCACAGATTGCTTCAGAGATATGAAATATCTACTATTACATGAAGATGGAAATACCTATTGCCTATTGCCGTTTATTTGGTACTGTTACGAGTGCAATTGAGTGAACGAACGAGAATTGCACTATCGAAGCAAGAGTACAATGAGCGAAGGCATGAGCGAAGAATATATAGCGAAACTACAGTGGTAACGGTAATGGACTGTGGTTGTCGCGCGACGGGCCTGGGACTGAGGTTGGGAAAAGTGTCGAAGCGGAGGCCCGGAGCGCGGGTTACCCGCCGAGCCGTGAGGTCGGGGTGCGACGTGCGAAAGTGGCGGGTGGATTGTCGATGCGAGTGGTAACGGTGCTGACTGTGGTGCTACAGTGATGTACGCGTTGAGCAGGGATGCGAAGTAAGGAAAAAGAGGTTTTCCTTACACTACCCCCCCCCTTTAAGGAGGTCCTCCTTACGAAAGTACGTGTACATCCCTGAAGTTTCGGCTGCGCAGATACTCGGTGAGGACGGGGTGGTTTTCGATTCTGTCCAGGGGAACCCAATTATCTTCGGTGGGTGTACGGTCCTTCCAGCGGAGTAAGAATTCGATCCTTCGGGTTCCTCGAGGGTCGCGAACCCTGTGACTCAGTATTTTTTCGGGGGTGATGATCGGTTCGGTTGGTGTTCTGGTCATGCTAGCTGGGCGATTGCGTGGCAGTTGGCTCGTGGACGGGACGTAAGGGCGAAGCAGGCTGACGTGGAATGAGGGGCTAACGTACCAATCAGCCGGGAGGAGGAGGTGGGCGGTGACGGGTGTGAGCATATGGCTTATGCGAAATGGCCCACGGTATCGGGGGCGGAGTTTCGGGGTGATGGGCAGTCGGAGATTTTGGGTGTCGAGCAAAACTAAGTCGTCGGGCTGATAAGTGACAGGTCTGCGGTGGCGGTCGGCGTTGCGTTTAGCGATGATGTTAGCTTTTTTGATTGCATCTGCTGCCCTGGTCCGTGCTGCTTGCAAAATTTCGGCGAACTGTTGCGCGCGTGGGACCGGGTTGTCGGGATTCGGGGTCATGGGTACTGTTGGGTCTTGTCCGTAGTTCAGGTAAAATGGTGACTGTTGGGTCGTGGCGGATGGGGCGTTGTTGTATGCGAATTCGATGAGCGGCAGTTGTTGTTCCCACGTGTTTGGGTCGTCGCACGTGGCCCGGATGAGCTGTTCCATGGTCTGGTTTGTCCGTTCTGTCTGTCCGTCTGTTTCGGGGTGGTACGATGAACTAAACTGTAGTCGCGTGCCGAACTGCTGCCACAGGTTCCGCCAGAAGTTGCTGGTGAATTTCGTGTCTCTGTCGCTGATGATTGATGCTGGTATCCCGTGCAGTCGAACGACGGTAGAGATGAAGAGGCGGGCTGTTTCTTCGGCTGTGATTGATTTTTTGCAGGCTGCGAAGTGTGCCATTTTCGTCAGTCGATCGACGACGACCAGGATCGCGTCATTCCCACTCGCCCCGGCCGGTAACCCCGTGACGAAGTCCATCGTCACCTGCTGCCAAGCACGCTATGGAGGTGGGATTGGCTGCAACTGTCCCGCCGGCCGCTTCCGTGATGACTTCATGATCTGGCAAGTGGGACACGATGCCTTGGTCGCTGCACGTCGGTCAACATTTCGGGCCAGTAATAATACCGCTGCAGCTGCTGCCGTGTTTTTTCTACCCCGAAATGTCCCGAGGTGACCCCGTCGTGTGCCTCCTGTAATAGTAATTCCCGTAGTAGTGTGTACCCTGGGACCCAGATGCGGTCGGTCCCGGCTTTTACGTAATAGACTCCCTTGGCTGCTGCGAACTGCTGCGAATTTCCTCCCGTGAAGAATGGGTCTGTTTGATATCCGTGGGTAAATAGTCCTGTCAGTAGCGGGTTGGTCTGGGCGAGTAGTATCGCGTGAATCTGGGCAGTGGGGCGGGTCAGTGCGTCGGCGATGTTCGAGGCTCCTTTTTTGTAGGTGACTGTATAGTGGAAGTTTGACTCGAGGAAATCGAGCCACCGAATCTGTCGCGGGTTGAGGTGGGGCTGTGCGCGGAGGTACTGTAGTGATCGGTGATCTGTCCGTACTGTCACGTCTGCGCCGGTCAAGTAGCAGCGCCACACTTTGAACGCATGCACGATCGCGAGCATTTCGCGGTCGTGTATCGGGTAATTTCGCTCGGGCGGATGCAGTTTTCGTGACTCGTATGCGATGGGCTGTTGGCCGTTGCCGAAGTCTTGTAGCAGTACGGCTCCAATGGCGATGTCGCTTGCGTCTGTAACAACCTCGAAGGGGCGGTGTGGGTCGGCGATGCGCAGGACGGGCGGTGAACAGAGAACAATTTTCAGGGCAGAGAAGGCAGCATGCTCTTTCTCCCCCCACGTAAAAGCGACCCCCTTTCGCAGTAAATCGGTCAGCGGGGCAGTCAGTTGTGCCATGTCGGGGACGAACCGACGCACATAATTAACGAACCCTAAAAAACTCTGCAGCTCCGTGATGTTTGTCGGGGGACGCCACGCTTTTACCGTATCCAGCTTCTTTGGGTCGATTTCAACTCCAGCCTCCGAAATAACGTGCCCTAAAAATTCTAACCTATCCTGGAAGAACTCGCACTTGGAATCCTTGGTCAGTAGGCGGTGCTCTTCTAAAACCTTAAAAACGGCTTCCAGATCCACTAAGTGCTGCTGCTTATCCCGACTGTAAACTAGGATGTCGTCGAGGTAAACTATGACGCATTTATCTAAGAGCGGCCTAAATGCCTCGTTCATGGTCATCTGAAAAGTCGCCGGTGCGTTGGTTAGCCCGAAAGGCATCACGGTGTACTCGAACGACCCGTACCTAGTCCTAAATGCTGTCTTGGCGCAGTCCGATGGTTCGACCCGAATCTGATGGTAACCCCACCGTAAATCTATTTTCGAAAACACCCGTGCTGTTCGCAGTTGGTCGATCAGTTCGTCGGCGCGGGGAATGGGGTATCGCGACTTGACTGTTACCCTGTTCAGTGCTCTGTAGTCGATATACATGCGAAAACCCCCGTCTTTTTTCGGCGTGAACAGTATCGGTGCGGCGAATGGTGACGAGCTTGGTCGGATGAATTTTTTCTCTAACAGGTAATCTAACTGCTTCCTTAGTTCGTCGAGCTCGGGCTGTGTCAGTCTGAACTGGCGCTGTACAGTTGGCTCTGCCCCTGGTTCTAATTCGATTCGGTGGTCATGTGCTCGCTGAGGGGGCAATCCTTCCGGTAAGTCGTCGGGGAAGATCCCGGGGTACCGTTTCAACAGTTCCTGTAATTCGGGCGGTACAGCTGCCTGCAGTTTCTTGAAATCGCTCGGCTGCTCTACTTCCTCTACTACTGCGATATCTACTGCGTACACGTCAGCTCCAGCAGCGACAGCCCGTTTCATTGTGATGGCGTTGACGTGCACCGTTGAAGACTCGGGCGACTGCCAGCGAGGTAGTTGGACCCAGTTACCACCACTTCGCACGGTGCAGCTACCCGTCGTCCAGTCAATTCGCGGGTTATACCGTCGCAGCCAATCGCGCCCCAGTAAAATATCGTGCCCATCCAGTGTCGTTGCGAGCATTTCCTGTGTAAACCCGAAATTCCCCCCGCAGCGGACTTTGACTCTCTCTACCTTTTCCCGTATGGCCAGCGGCGTGCCGTCGACTAAGCGTGCGTCTATCTCCGGTAAGCAACGGCTAAGTGTCAGTTGTAGTTTTCGTGCGGTTGCGGTATTAACTAAACTGTGGCTTGCTCCTCCGTCAATAAAAATCTTCACTGCTGCTCCCTGTATTTTCCCGTGGATCAGTACTGGGCAATCCGTCGTTGTACCCTCCTTATTCATCCGAGCCCGATCGATGGCGTGAATCGGTACTGTGACTCGGTGAGGGTCGGTGTGGTTGGGCGAGCAGGCAGTCTCGTCAGTAGTTGGCCCAACTTCTACTGACTGCTGGCGTTTCTCTGCCTCTGAGACTCCCTCCCCTGCTCTGCTCCGCGGCGCCTTAGCTCCTCTGGGCATTCGCTCTTGCGATGGCCCGGCCTGTTGCAAGCAAAGCAGCGCCCCTTAAACGGCGCGGCAGCTGCATTTGTCGCAACGGCGTTCACAGTGGCGTGCTCGATCGGTCCCCGAGGACGATGTCCGTAGTAGAACCCCGGTCTCGGTCGACGTAGGATGTCGATTTTCTCGGCGAGCGCGAGAATCTTGTTGAAATTCGAGAGCCCGCGTAGCATGATTTCGTGCGAGATGTCCGGTTTCAGCCCTCCGACGTAACGGTCCACCCGCTCCGCTTCGTGCATGTAGCCGACCTGCTCGCAAAGTGCGAGAAAACCGCTCGTGTAATCTTGAACCGATCCGAGCTGCCGCCAAGTGCGCAATCTCTGACGCGCCGAAATAGAAGCCGCGATCAGCTCGAAGCGCGCCCGAAGCCCTGCGCACCACGCATCCCACGTGCTGTATTGGGCTGTCTTGCAGAATGAACTCCAGGTGACAGCTGGACCCGTGGGCCCTTCCTCTTGCGACGGTGGCTCGTAGGCGCGTGGCGACGTCACGATGACTCGCCACCAGTCCATGGCGGGGCCCCTTAGCAGCGAAACGGCATACCGAATCTTCGCTGCGTCCGACTCGACGTAATTTGCGTCGAAGAAGACGTTCATCGTGAAGACCCACGATTGAACCGTCGGACCTCCACGTTGGCTCGGGTCGAAACAGGGCGGGCGTTGCGGCTTGAGTGGCATTGGTGCCATGAAGGCCTGTTCGCCACTTGTCGCCGCGAATTCCACGTGCCGACGGTCTTCGCGAGGCTCCCGCGGGCTTGGCGCGCCCCTGTTTCCTCCCATGCCAGGCATTGGTTGGGCGGCGCTATCACTGGCTGCGCCCGAGCGCTGTCCCATGCTGTCGTGTTGTGTTGGTGTACCGGACGAAGTGACGACCGGCTCGTCCGATTGCGCAGGTGCATTTGTTGGTGCGTGTGGTGCTGCCGGAGTGTTCACCGTGGATTGCTGACGCGCGGAATCACGTTCCGCTGTGAGCGTCGCAATTTCGAGCGCCGAGTCTTCGAGTTGGCGCACCAGGCGGTCGAGTTGCTCCTGCGTCAATGTGGCGAGCGTGAATTCGGCCATGGCGGGGGTGTCGGGCGAGCTCAGCGAGAGCCTCAGTCGTGGCCGTGCGTGCTTACGAGAGAGCACTACGAGCGGCGGTGCTGTATCGCTGAGAGACGTCTACCCCCCCCAAAAAATTGAGATAGTGGGGAAGCGAAGGTGTGGGTGCGGTCCGAGAAGAGATCGTAGGCTCTGAATACCAAGTGTTACGAGTGCAATTGAGTGAACGAACGAGAATTGCACTATCGAAGCAAGAGTACAATGAGCGAAGGCATGAGCGAAGAATATATAGCGAAACTACAGTGGTAACGGTAATGGACTGTGGTTGTCGCGCGACGGGCCTGGGACTGAGGTTGGGAAAAGTGTCGAAGCGGAGGCCCGGAGCGCGGGTTACTCGCCGAGCCGTGAGGTCGGGGTGCGACGTGCGAAAGTGGCGGGTGGATTGTCGATGCGAGTGGTAACGGTGCTGACTGTGGTGCTACAGTGATGTACGCGTTGAGTAGGGATGCGAAGTAAGGAAAAAGAGGTTTTCCTTACAGGTACTCACCCGCACTACAAGGTCTCTGATTCGCTGCTCTAGCAGGAAACCAGCCCTGGAAATGTCCTAATACGAGAAACTGCCGCTAATGTCACGCGCCCGTTACAGCATACACATTTCGAATCGCACATCGCAGATTGCACAGCGCGGCTCGACTCGAAATGACGCACATGTGTTCATTCGAAATTCGCCCCTGTCCTTCTCCACCCGTACCGAACAGTTGCTCCTTCCCCCAACCGACATTCTCTGTACTGTACTTTTTCCTTCTCCTCTGCAGTCCAGTCCACTCGACCCACTCCAACGCACCACGCTTTTGTGTGGCCCTGCCACGCTTCTGTGTAGCTATACCAACCAACCACACTTGTGTGTGTGACCTTGTTCCCCTCCCCTCTCCCCCTCCCCACTGTCCCCTTCGTTACCAGATTAGACATTTGCTCCCGCCGATTCCGCAATGTGCGTTGGACCCTTGGTCGGTGATCCGGCTGCATGAAACCAGACACTTTATGCATGTCCATGCGCATGATTAACCGACCGCTGGGTCCCATCGCGTTTCGCTGTGCGTGCGACTCTTCGTAGCCAAGCCCTTGCTCGCTTGCCCTTGAACGACCCCGTCGCATTGCATCGCATACCCTGCCCCTTGTTCGTCTTGACCTTCGTCGCATGCCCTTGGTCGCAAACGACTCCGTCGCATGCCCTTGTTTAAAAGTGGTTCCGTCGTATGCCCACGAAATCGTCGCATCATAGCTGCGCTTGAGATGAAAACGACTCAACTACCCTTGCTCGCATTGAACGACTTCCCCTCGTCGCCTCGCTCGCTCACCGAGTCACTCCGTCGCAAACTTCCTGATGCCCTTGGTCGCATCGCAAAGCTAATGCTGCTCGCTCGCGACTCCTGATTCCTGAAAGCCCTGTTCGGCTTGACGCGAGTGCTTATACCAGGCCTACCGACTTCCAGCTTGAATACGAGTCGCTACTTCGTAACGACTGCTAGTGCAGCTTCTAATGACGAGCTGATAGTAGACGGTCTAGTTGCCGCGGAAGCGACCCGACACGCAGTCTTTGTCGAATCGAAAGGCCAGGAAAGGTTCTATTCACCGCTCTTACTACTGGTATATAAGGGTATTACTAATCAGCAGCAATGGAACACATTCGCGAGTCCATACTATTAGAAGATCCCTCGTTTCGTGGGACGATTCTAACGGTTTCCAGGACGGTCATTGCTAGAAGCAGGCGAAGCAGGCTCAGGCAAACTTTGAAAGTTACCAGCTTAGATTTTTTCCGAGAGACCTCTGATACCACGCAGTACTACGACGATGACAAGGGTCCCGTTCATTCGCTTCTCTCTTAGTGTGTTTCTGATCGTAGCTCTCCTCGGGATTGCCGCGCATCCAGAAACAGTGACAGCCAAAAAAGGCGGCGGCCGTCCGCGCAAGCCGCCACCTCCTAATCTGAGCCCGTCGTCCGAAATCTTCCCGACCTGCAAATTTTCAGGTGCGACAGTGGCTTCATTATATTGAAGTAAGCTCAGGAGTGTCTTCCCGTGCAATAGTGAGCTTTAAATCTCATGCTTGATGCTGATCACAATGCCCGACAGGGTTTTGATCCCTGGGTCACAGTTCTGATCAGGAGGATGATGCCCATCATCATGCAGGGAGGGAGCATGCGGATTATGCGGACAATGCTGGTTATGCTGATCGTTGTGGTTCTGATCAGGCTTTCATGCTTATTGTGCCGAACATACTACCCTGAGTTATGAGGTGACCCCTTACATATTTTCGTGCCAAACCCGAAACCCCTTTTTCTACCTTTGAGCAGGTGGTATCAATTTCACGGTTTCGCCGAAATTCGTCGGGACCACGTGGAGAGGATGGGGCACTTCGCTGGCCTGGTTCGCGAATTACGTGGGCGGTCTGCCGCAGAAGACGCAGAGCGGAATTCTCGACCTCCTGTTCGGGAAAGACAACCTCGCTTTGAACATCGTTCGTTACAACATTGGGGGCGGACACGACAAGAAACGCAGCCCTCAGTTTTACCTAATGGAGCAGACGGATTATCGAGGGATGCCGGGTTACAAGCCGACGGAGAAGGGGCCGTACGATTGGAGCGCGGACGAACGGCAGCGGAACGTGCTGCAGGGAGCGAAGGCGAGAGGAGCGAATGTCTTCGAGGCGTTTTCGAACAGCCCGCCCTGGTGGATGACCAAGTCGGGTGACGTGGCAGGCCCGCCGTTGATAGGCCAATCAAATCTGAAGCAGGACTACGAGAGCGCTTTCGCGAACTACCTGACGACCGTCGTGGAGCAGTTCGCGAAAAAGTGGGGTGTTACTTTTGATACGTTGGAGCCGTTTAACGAAGCGATGGAGGGGTTCTGGCAGAAGGGGATGGCGCATGAGGGCTGTTCGTTTGATGCTCCGGCAATGGGTCGTGTCATCAAGTACACTTCAGACTCGTTAAAGAAAAAGGGGCTTAAAACGAAGCTGGTTGGCGCAGACAGCTGGTCACGCGCAACTGCGAGGTTATCGCAGGTAGCCAATCTTCAGCTACTGTCGCGGATAAATGTCCACGCTTACATGAACACGTACGAGAACAGCGACGTTCCGAAGCTTTACGAAGACAATTTTGGGGGTGTTCGCGACTTGGCGAAGCAGCTAGGGAAGGACGTCTGGGTTAGCGAATCAGGGCCCAGTGGCAAAGGTGGAAGCTTTTGGGACGTTTCGCTGTACATGGCTCGAAACGTTATCGAGAGCGTTAATATCATGGAGGCTTCAGCGTACGTGTGTTGGCAAGCGTACGACACGGGAAGCGGATGGTCAATGATCGATTTCCCATCGAATTATCGATCTGGATATTCGGGCTCGATGAAAGCACCCAAGCCGAATAAGCGGTTTTGGCTCTTCAGGCATTTCACCATGCTTGCCAAGCCTGGATCCAAGCCAATCAAAGTAGGTTCGGACTGCGAGCATGGGATGACTGCGTTCTACAGCCCGGACGATAACCGGGTTACGGTTTTTATCGTCAATCAGCAAGCGACGGAACGGAAAGTGAAGATTAATCTCCAAGGGTTTAAAACTAACTTGGCGGGAAACACGCGAGTCGTTGTAAGAAGGACATCTCGGTCGGCGAATTTGAGCAAAACGGTATACAAGCGGTTTGGGGGAAAAGCGACTGTTACTGTATGGGGACAAACCCTTGTTTCTGTCACTTTCACTAACTTGTCCGTTTAGGGGCTACTGCTTAGTGGCGATTATTGAGTAGATTATTAGGTTAGGATGATGATGTGCTAAGCTGACTGCTGCATTGCCAATATGGCAGTTAGGTCCTTAGTATTGTTTTCGTGATTTGGCTTGTTTCAACAGCTGGTTGAACACCAATGACAAATGTATTAATTTTAGGGCATGCAATGCAGATGAAATACATTTACTACAGAAGGGGAATAAACAGCACCAGCATGAGCAATATACACTGCAGCTAAAAGTTCACATCCCCGAAGTTCCCTCTAGATACGGCACGAGCTCGCTCGTGGTTCTTGGCGCGAACCACAGCCACCCAGGTCACAACTACCAACATAAATACTCCAATAACAACTCCAAGTACTGTAGCTACTATCGCGCCACTGCTTAGCGAGCCACTACTTTCCGACCATGTGTACGACGGCGCAGGCGCAGATCCCAAGTCCTCCGTTTTTTCCGCGGGTAAGGAAGCGGGAGCGGGTGACCAATACTCGCTATTGTCAACTCCGTTACTAGCTGTGTTGCTGCTGTCGGCGGCGAGACCATCTATATCGACATAAGGCGCTGAGCTTGGGGCGGAAGAATCAGGAGTAGAGGGAGGGACAGGGGGGGATACGGACCCTTCCGCAAGATCCGCGAAACTACTGGTAGAATCGAACTTCTGACAGAGAGTTAGGGAGGGGGCGAATGTGAAGAGACATGAAAGAATTAACAGGCTGGAAACTCGCTGGCGAATTGAGTGTCTAAGAGTCTCGTGAAGGGCCCGTATCCGAGTCCTACTACGGGAGCCATAGTTAGGCGTCGGACGATGATAAGAGTTATAATAACCTACAAAACAATGATCCTTTGCCAGGCGCGAGCCTTTTTCTCTGGGAGCCATAGTCGAGGGTGGCCGAGGTCTCCGCGTCATAGAATTGTCTGCGCGTAAATACTCAGTGGCCACGTCATAGTACCAAATCTGGCCCAGAACGTGGGAGCATCCATGGAGGCAAAAATGCAGAAAATGTGGAGGCGTGTGGAGCAGGAGGGCTTCATGAGAACCTGTGGGGGTTGGTTGGTAGGGAATCGCTGGACTCGCTGTTGTGCTTCGCGATAACGAATAGATACACAACATGGGAGTAAAGGCTCTCTAAAAAACATCACATTCAACCTGGTTGCACCCAATGACGTTTCGCTAACGAAACGCTAGCTGTTTTGTTTGGAACATCCCCGTTGAAGAGTGAGCGAAATCGCATGTCAGTGAGGTCGCATCGCTTCAATGTGACATTCGAGCCCCAATCGCACTCTGCCTCAAACGTCCAGGCGACGGCTGCTGGACCTGTTTGCGACCTTCTGGAGCTGTACGATGTAGCTTTACGACTCGTCTAAGTCGTTCTGCGATGCGAAGACCGTCAATTTCTTGGAAATTGTCGTCGCGGATAATCGTTGGGGCAAGGTCTGCCTGGGAGCTGGTCAACAGACAGCTGGGTAAGAAGGTGGCGAACCGCGTCTCCAGACCAAAGTGGCGCAATGTCTCAAGGAATTGCGCGCGCCATGTGCTTGGGGAAATATTGCCGACCAATGCCGCAAAAATTGGAAAATGTCGCGCTTCGAGCCCAACGTACCAGCTGCGTGAGGGGAGCATGAGCTCAAATTTGGAATGCAGTCGGTACTTTCTGTGTCACCCGTTCCACTTGTGTCTACAAACAGCCTCGATCGAATCCGCAAGGTATCATCGAGCCTCGCGCGCGAAATTGAGGCGCGCAGTCCCCCATGTCTATTCTCTCGAATATACCCAAGCATGGCGTGTCGAACACTGGCTGATCGCCGTCTATATTCGCCAAGAGCTCACAACAGTATTCGTTGTTGAATTCTGGCTAGTCTGGAAGTGAACCTCCCCACGAACGGCAAGACAGGTTTTGAATGCGCTAGCACTTCCCTGTAGCCTCAAGCCTTCTTCAAACCTAAGCACAGATTCCTTCGCTCCCCAGTGCTTCAGGAAAACAGAAAACTGTCGTCAGAGTTCTACCCTAAGTCTACTGCATCTCCAGCATGGCAAGAAGCACCGGGGCGGCTCCTAATAAGCGGAGACTCCCTCCACTGTCCTTGCTGTTCATAGTGTCCGCGTTATTGAGTGCCTCCTTCCGCGCCGCCCACGCGCGCGCGTTGCATCGCGACAGCATCCGCCCGGCATCAACAGCGGGCGCAGCGGGGCGATACTCGCTCGACGAAATCACCATCCACGCGCGTATGCGGCGCGAGCGGCGAAACCGGAGCGTCCGGCTGTTCTCCGTGGACGAATCCGCGTCACTCTCCCCGCCGCCGTCGCTACAGCCGGCCGGCGAGTTGTTCGACATCTGTAGCGTCCCCGGGCCGATCAGCTTGAATATCACTCCCTCCTTCATCGGGACAACGTGGAAGGGATGGGGCACGTCTCTGGCTTGGTGAGTCCATTTTCATTTTACTCACCATCGCCTTCCCCGCTCTATCCATTGCCGCTTTTGGCCATCCCCCCTCTCTTTCTCCCTTTCAACCCCCTCTCTTCTTTTCTCTGTCCCCCATTCCTTTGTCTGTAAATCACTACCGTATTGCTCACCCATCCCCCTCATTACCCTCCCAGACCCCGACTCTCATTTTAAGAAATGCCACATTGCTCACATTTCCCCCTGAATTCCAAATCCTCCCTTCTTCCGCCAGGCAAGGAAACTACATCGGAGGCTTCCCCAAGGATCGCATGGACACACTGCTCGACCTAGTCTTCCACCCCACGAAAGGGCTCGGTCTGAACATCGTCCGGTACAACATAGGCGGAGGTCACAACGACACGTTAAGTCCGCAGTTCTCTAAAGATGTGGAGACAAGCTGGAAGGCCATGCCCGGAAATTGGCCGGCGGAGTCTGGGCCGTACGATTGGGACGCGGATCAACGGCAGAGGAATGTTCTGTTTGGCGCTAGGGAGCGCGGCGCGAATATTTTCGAGGCGTTTTCAAACAGCCCGCCGTGGTGGATGACTGTGTCGGGTGACGTGGCAGGCGCGTCGGAGAAGAACCAGCCGAACCTGCAGCCGCAGTACGAAGGGAAATTTGTGGATTACCTCACTACAGTGGTGGAGAAGTTCGCAAAAGACCCGGCTTGGAATCTGACGTTTGATACCCTGGAGCCTTTTAACGAGCCGCTGGAAAATTTCTGGAACGCGGGGAACGGGCAGGAGGGGTGTAATTTCGACGTCCCCGCTATAACCCGTGTGCTGTGGGCTACTATAGACGCTTTGAAGAAGAAAGGGCTCCAGACGAAAGTCGCTGCGTTTGATAGCTGGACGGAGGACACGGTTTCGGCGATCGACTCCATAGCGAGGATAAATGAAGTGAAGCGGATCAACGTTCATGGGTACATGGACCCGGCCCCGAGTAATCAGGATCCGGTCAGCTACACCACCCAGACGTACAGTAAAATGCGCGATATGGCGAAGGGGATGGGAAAGGAGGTTTGGGTAAGCGAATCTGGACCAATGGGGCGATTCGGACAACCATTCGACCTGTCACTGTACATGGCGCGGAACGTGATCGAGACCGTCAATATACTGCAAGCATCTGCGTACGTGTACTGGCTGACGTACGATTCTGATCCTCGCTGGGCAATGATCCACTTCCCGTGGAATTACCCTGCCGGGTATACAGGTGCAGTAAAGAACCCGAAGCGGTCTAAGCGATGGTATATATTCAAGATGCTGACGAGTCTCGCGAAGCCGGGAAGCCAGCCGCTTACAATCCCCGCGGAGTGCTCTCACGGCATCGCTGGGTTTTTCAACGAGGCGGACTCTGTAGTGAGTCTGTTTATAGTGAATCAAAAGGCGGAGCCGAAACAGGTATCGGTGAATCTGCAGGGGTTCCGGATAAACTCGAGGGGGATCACGAAGGCGATTGTTCGGCGGACGTCGTGGGTGTATAACATGGTGCAAAGCGAGGTGATCACAGGCGGTACAGCGAGCATCACTATAGAGGGGCAAAGCTTTGTCTCCGTACATTTCACCAACGTTAGGAGA
The DNA here is from genome assembly GCA_947471745.1 of Closterium sp. Naga37s-1. Lineage (NCBI taxonomy): Eukaryota > Viridiplantae > Streptophyta > Zygnematophyceae > Desmidiales > Closteriaceae > Closterium > Closterium sp. Naga37s-1. Next base: position 3,411,397 of record CANJKZ010000211.1, read on the forward strand.
ATATGACTTGGCTTGGTAGGTAGGTGTGGTTTAGGCTAAAGGATTTGGTTGTCCCTTCCTCAGAGACAGACCATACGTGATAGGAAGGCGTGGTGTAGGATAAGCGCTGAGCTGATTGTCCCTTTCTCAGAGACATACCATACTTGACTATTAGACAAGACATATGTTGGTGCTCGGGAGTCAGGACAATAGCCCCCGCTACTACTTCTGCACAACATGAGTGAATGTTACAGATAAGAAAGACTGACCTTCCACATCAATCACTACTCTCGGTTTAGAAGCTATTTTTGCAGAACTGACTACAATATCATCTGCCCACGTGGTCCTGCGAAGAACTGCCTCTGTTTGTCCCCCCACATTCAGCTTGAACCCAGTCAGCCTCACATCAAACATAGCATCCTCTGCCCTCTGAATCACTATAAACACACTCACTGTCCGTTTCTCCGTACTGTAGAAAGCAGCTACAGTGTGTTGGCACTTCCGCGGCACCACCAATGGCAGGCTCCCAGGCCTCACCAAAACTGTGAACTGCTTTAGCATCCAAAACCGTTTTTGCAACACAGGAGATTCAAACGGTCCCATGTAACCAGGAGGGTGGTCCCAGTTTATCCTGATCACTGACCACTTGTCACTGCTGTCGTATATTTGCCAATAATTATAGGCAGAAGCTTCCAGGATGTTGACTGATTCAACGATGTTCCGCATCATGTAAAGCGAAAGGTCGTAGGCACTACCATCCCTGAGTAACGGACCTGACTCAGACACCCATACTTCCTTCTGGAGAGATTTGGCAAGCCGCTTCATCTGGGTGTAACGCGCAGTTGTCAACAACTTAGCCTGTGCAGTTGTCACGTTCAGGTACATGTGTAACGGCAGAGGGTAACCGTGCACGTTGATCCTGTGCAGGAGGGTATTCCCAAGGACCAGTGGTAACCCTATGCTGGTTAAAACCGCGTTGCTGTCAACCCCAACCAGCTTCGTCTTAAGCTTCCTTTTCCGCAGAGCCAGCCAAGTCTTGAGAAGAACTCGGTTCATCTCAGGTGGGTTGAAGTTGCATCCTTCCTGCTCCATCCCGGCCACCCATTGTCCCTCCAGCCCTTCATTAAACGGCTCTAGCGTATCGAATTCGATGTTCCCCAGCGCCGGGTTCTTTGCAAACCCTTCCACGACTTTTACGAGGTATTTGGCAAACTTCCCCTCGAACCTTCGTAGCAGGTTCGTCCTCCACGCCTTCTTTGCCCCTGAGACGTCTTTACTCGCGGTCATCCACCAGGGCGGGCTGTTGGAAAACGCCTCGAACACGTTCACCCCGCGGGCCTTGGCTCCCAGCAGCACCGCCTGCTGCCTCGAATCCGCCGTCCAGTTGAACCCCGCTGCCTGCGCCGGCCAGTACCCCGGCATGGCCCGCCAGCGCATGGAAGAATCAGTGTATAGCTGAGGGCTGTATTGAGGGAGGGAGCCGCCGCCTATATTGAATCGCACTATATTGAGGTTGAGGCCCGAGGGGAGGAACATGAGGTCCAGCAGAGGGTCCATCGCCGCCCGGGGGAACCCGCCGATGTAGTTGCCCAGCCTTGGGGGTTGGGCGGAGGGATTTTGGGGAGGGGAAGGAAAAAGGATGAATGGGGGAACCCCCTGATGTAGTTGCCCAGCCTGGGGGGGAGGGGGGAGGGAATGTGGGGAGGGAATGGGGGGAGGGGAAGGAGACGTGGTGAATGGGGGAACCCGCCGATGTAGTTGCCCAGCCTGGGGGTGGGCGGAGGGAATGTGGGGAGAAAGTGGGGGGAGGGGAAGGGGACATGGTGAATTGGGGAACCCGCCGATGTAGTTGCCAGCCTGTGGGTGAAAGTAGGGGAAGGGCAAGGTAGGCGGAAGGGGGAGGTGGGAGAAAGGGAGATGTGGGAAGAAGGGAGAGGTGGAGTTAAGGGAATTTTAGGGAAAGGGAGAAGGTGAGTGGGGAGGAGAAAGCGTGTGACTGGGAGTCTCATCCTCTGGAACAAAATATAGAAAACCACACATTGTCATTACAATCACCTCACCATCCCAATGATGTTCCCCATCCCTTCCACTTCGTTCCGATCTGCCGTGGAGTGATTGTCACGCTGAACGGTCCCTTACCACCCGAGCACACTTCAAACCGCTCCCATGCCGGCTCTAGGGTTGGGGCTGGTGGTCTGATTTTAGTTCCTGCATCCCTTGATGACGTATTTACATATGCGTTATCATCCCCAGCTATGTGATACCGCGTCACATTCCCGGGTTCGGGTCCAGGTGCAGAGGTAGGGGGAGGTGACTGTACGGGAGGTGAGCATACAGAAGGCGTGACTGCATCGGGAATGTTAGAATAGTTTGAGAGGGATAACCGTCGGAAAGACGCTACCGTTTGGCCGTCAGCGACTGTAATTCCTATTACCAGCAAAACCAGGAGGGGTTTGAAAGCTGTGTTGAGAGCTGTAATTCGTATAGGCGGGGATGTTACCGTTCCTGAATGAAAGTGACGTAAGGAATTAGTGGGCATTGTCAGCGTTACACTGATTAGAAGATATAAAACACAAGAATGGAAAATAACTTATGATAGATTGAAGCAGTGCATCGCGGAGAGAATCACGGCTGAACGACATGAAGATTTAGTCCGACTAAATCTGACGAGTCGTCAGTCGGGCTGGTTCGACATCAGATCACCGTCGCGAATTTCTGGGCTTGAAGTTTAGCTTGTGACAGGCCGAGTCAGGGAAAATGCCATTGGAGCGGTAATAAGATATGTTTCCACGGAGGTACACAGACGGACTGAGTTGGTCCGAAGCACGACGGTCTAAGGTGCCTACTATCTACGTCGCGAGGCGTGATGTAGACTCGTCAGGATGAGCCCAGGTGGGCTTCGGGTTGATGTCACCGCATTGCTGCGATGTAACTCACCCACTTAAAAACCTGAACTGGGGTGAACTGCACCTTTGTACTCGGTTTTTGGCGACATAAGGAGCAGAATGCGGATAACTGACTAGGAACTGCCGCGTCAGATGAACGATTTGAGGTGCGGTGTACTTTTGAGACATCTTAGTAAACGACTGATTGGGAAAGATTACCCTGACGATGCCCCACTTTGGTCCTAACTTAGGGGAGTGTTACCAGGGCTAGGGCAGAACCCGAAGCGGCTTTGGGAATGCCAAGAAGATATGATGGGGGGAAGCGAAGCGAGGCGGGGGGAGCCCAATGTTCCCCAGCAGACTGCACATTTGGGGTCTTCCATCGAATGTGAACCTCAGTTGACCGTTCGATGAAACAAGCGACAATAATCTGACGGCTGAGTGCTTGCCGAGTTTGCTGGAAGGATGGTAACCACACCCCTAAAAAATCTATCACGCTTGACGAAAGGTGTTCCACCGATTTTGGCTTGCCACTCCATTTCGCGAAGCGGTTTCACCTCAGACACACAGGGTTCGACTGCGTAGGTCGGTGGTAACGCGGTGATTGACCACCCACTAACCCACCGCCGCTGACAAGTTGAACTTGAAACTAGTGAGTTTGTGGCTCTTATGATTGTTCCCCTCGGATTATTCTGCATTGCCATAACCAGAGAAAGTTTGGGACAGATCAGAGTGACCGGAAAGTCTCTAAAAAATCTCAACAGAGAAGACTGCAGGTACAGGGCTGAACGAAAAAGGCTGCAGCGTTCTAGTCTGAAAAGGAGAAACTAGAAACTCGAGTACAGGTTCCGGACAAGGAAAAACGATGCTAGTGTGCTGGTATATTAAACCTTCAGTAGTAGGTTCAGTCATGAGTCAACACCAGCAAAAAGCGGTAGTCGTGCGTCGCTCTCCCCGCAGCGACGAAATACCGTATTTATTAGTACTAACATATAGCTACTATGAGCAGTGATGCTGCTTTTAAACGTGCAAGTCCTGCAGCTGTTGATCCTGCTGTCCGCCATTTCCCACACTGTCAGATCTTCTGCCAGTCACAGCAGCAACAGACCGAGTTCATCTAATACTGTCCTCATTACCGAGTTCAGCTCGATACCTCTTACAGCACATTCGCCTCCCATACAGTCACCTCCTTCACAGTCGCTTCCCGTGCAGCCACTCCTACAGTCACCTCAAGTCCAGTCACTCTCCTCATCTCGTGTACAGTCACCTTTCCCTGATGCAGCGAACACACCCATTCCCGACCCTTCATCACCTGCATCCGAACCTGGTCCCGAGCCTGCATCTGGGCCTATACCTCCTGCTTCCCAAGATGCCACCGCATTAGATGACTCCACGTATTTAAACGTCTCCCGTTCCGCATCGCCAGGCGCGAGTACTAAGAGTAGGCCGCCAGCTCCGACACTCCGACCACCGTGGGAGCGGTTCGGAGTGTGCTCGGGCGGTAAGGGACCGTTTCGCGTGACGATCACTCCACATCAGATCGGAACTAAGTGGAAAGGATGGGGCACGTCGCTCGCATGGTAAGGAGATCTCAATGCGAGAACATGGGTTGGCGAACGAAGACGAACAGTTGATGCAAGAGCGTGATATTCTGGATCCTGAATCACTTTATCCACCCTTTCCCTTTTCCCCTCCACCCACCAACCTCCCCCTCAACCCCCCCCCACCCCACCCCCACCCCACCCCCCACTTTCCCGCCCCCCACCTCTACCCCCAGGCTGGGCAACTACATCGGCGGGTTCCCCCATTCACCACGTCTCCTTCCCCTCCCCCCATTCCCTCCCCACATTCCCTCCCCCCAACCCCCCAGGCTGGGCAACTACATCGGGGGGTTCCCCCATTCAACCTTTTTCCTTCCCCTCCCCAAAATCCCTCCGCCCAACCCCCCAGGCTGGGCAACTACATCGGGGGGTTCCCCCAGGCGGCGATGGGCCCTCTGCTGGACCTCATGTTCCTCCCCTCGGGCCTCAACCTCAATATAGTGCGATTCAATATAGGCGGCGGCTCCGTTCCACAGTACAGCCCTCAACTGTATGAAGATTCCTTAATGCCGGCGCAGGCAGCGGGGTTCAACTGGACGGCGGATTCGAGGCAGCAGGCGGTGCTGCTGGGAGCCAAGGCCCGCGGGGTGAGCGTGTTCGAGGCGTTTTCCAACAGCCCGCCCTGGTGGATGACCGCGAGTAAAGACGTCTCAGGGGCAAAGAAGAAGTGGAGGACGAACCTGCTGCGAAGTTTCGAGGGGAAGTTTGCCTATTACCTCGTAAATGTCGTGGAAGGGTTTGCGAAAAACCCGGCGCTGGGGAACAACGAATTCGATACGCTAGAGCCGTTTAATGAAGGGCTGGAGGGACAATGGGTGGCCGGGATGGAGCAGGAAGGATGCAACTTCAATCCACCTGAGATGAACCGAGTACTTCTCAAGACTTGGCTGGCTCTGCGGAAAAGGAAGCTCAAGACAAAGCTGGTTGGGGTCGACAGCAACGCGGCTCTGACCAGCTTAGGGTTGCCATTGGTCCTTAGGAAAACCCTCCTGCACAGGATCAACGTGCACGGTTACACTCTCCCGTCAGAAAAGCACGTGAACCTGACAACGGCACAGGCTATATCGTTAACAACTGTGATTAACACCCAGATGAAGAGACTGGCCAGATCTCTCGGGAAGGAAGTCTGGGTGTCCGAGTCAGGCCCGCTATTTAAGCAGGGTAATGACTACGACCTTTCGCTCTACATGATGCGAAACATCATCGAATCGGTCAACATTCTGGAAGCTTCCGCCTTTGTCTACTGGCAAATATATGGTGGGAGTGACAAGTGGTCGGTGATCAGGATCAACTGGGAGCACCCTCCTGGTTACACGGGCCCATTTGACCCTCTTTTGCTGCTGAAGCGGTTCTGGATGCTCAAGCAATTTACAGATCTGGTGAGGCCCGGGAGTCGGCCATTGGTGGTGCCAAGTAAGTGCCAACACACTGTAGCTGCTTTTTACAGCAAGGAGAAACGGACAGTGAGTGTGTTGATAGTGATTCAAAGGGCAGAGGATGCTAGGTTTGTTGTGAGGCTCTCTGGGTTCAAGTTGAATGCGGGGGGGCAATCGAAGGCAATTATTCGCAGGACCACCTGGGGAGATGATAATGTAGTCACTACAACGAAGCTCTCATCAAAAGCTGGGGTTGATCTTGTAGTAGAAGGCCAATCTTTCTTATCTGTAACGTTCACCCATGTTCAAATGAAGAGATTGCAAGACAGGATGTTTGTACATGGTTGCTTTCAGTGGAGGATGACGGTGACGACCCAGCTTTGTCGTCTGTATCATAACGGATAACGTCACACTGACGGTAGATGGACGCTTGGACGCCTAGTGACAAGCCAGCTGAGTCAGGTTTGTCGGCGACAGCATCATACTGTACCGTGGTGGTGGCGATTCGGGTTTTGTCCAGTCTGCAATCTACCGAACCATCACGGTCTGTCAACACACGTTTCTGAACCGAAGTCGAACGAACTCCTTTGCCAACGTGGATGTGTATATTGTGTAACTCACGTTCGCGAGGGTCCTCGCGGTCCACTGCAGGAAGGCACGCCATTTGACTGCTGCTGGTGACGGCTAGCAGTGTGACTTGACACGTTCACCTTCGTGGTGTTGGGGTGACAGTCCCACCGACTTCTAAATTCCAGCCCAGAGACCTTCGGTTCCGTACCAACTTTCGAGCCAAAGGATACAGACCAAGGCGCTTGATATGAGGGGAACAAAGCTTCGCAGGGCTAGTTTGGGACCGCGAAAGCGTACTTCACCAGAATTTGGGATGCAACGAGACAGAAGATCTCGAATGACCGTCCATCGAACCGTCGATCTAGGTTTACTGAAGACAGGTTCGGCTCTTCGGCCAATCACCCAGCCATCATGGTTCCAAACCAGCCTCATCGCGCCTCGCCTCGAAATGCCCGTTTCTTCCTCTTCCTGTGACATTGCCGTGCGCGGGTGTGTCAAGTCCGCTCCCCACAACCTCCTCAAGAGGGGTGTGTATTCCTCGTTCCCCCTCCTGGCCTCAAATGGGGGAAAATATTCCCCTCCACCACATTTCCGCCGTCGGTGGGATTTTCCAGCGCGCCACATACGCGCATTGCACAAACGACTTCAACGGGGGAACGGTGCGCGGCCAACATGGGTTCCCCGCACCTCGTTTCGCTAGCTGCCCCCCATTATCGCTGCTCGACATTCCGTCAGCACCTCCGCGTCCTCCCCTCGACTCCTATGTCCCGCTGCTGCTGGACGGGGGCTGTGGACCAGGGCTAAAGTTAGGCTTTTCGCCAGGGTGGACAATCCCGATTCCCAAGGTCCGTTCCTCGGCTGAAGCGAGCATGGTCAACAATCAACCGACAAACCAGTACCTCGGCTGATTCATAATCCGCTACCAAATCCTCTTTGCCACATTGTTTGCCCCGGCGAGTTGGTTCGAAGCAACGCACAGCATTCAGCGCGTGGTGTCTCAGTCGCACCTCGCGACGATTAACATTTATCCATACTGCTTCAACCTGACTACATCCGTCCGTGCATCCCGCTCCCGTTACCTCTCCAAAGAAAATGCTGCTGGCCCGACTCTAGACCTTACCTAATTACGTCGTCCAGCGCGTGACCCGCGATTCTCTGCGATCTCTGCGAAAAGGGTGACTGGTTTTCGTCACGGCGTCGTTGACAATGCCCTCTAGTTTTTCCCGTCACCTTCATCCTCGAATAGTAACTTCCCCGTCAAGATCGTGCCAGGCAGCCATCTTACTGCTACTGCTCTTAATAGGAGCTTCAGCTACAGTCGCTGAAGGGTCGTCGATAATCGACCAAGTCGTCGCGTTTTTTCAGCGCCTACTCCCCTCGAACCAGGCAAACGCACAGGTCGCAGCCATACCTCCCGTACAGTCACCTCCTATACAGTCACCTCCTCCACAGTCACCTCCGGTACAGTCACCTCCCGTACAATCACCCCCTGTACAGTCACCTACCCCTGCCCCTTCACCTGAGCCCGAACCATGGAACTTCACGCGATACCCAATTGCGTGGCACGGCACTTCGTTAGTGAATACGTCAGCATCGGCGGCAGGAACGAAGGCCAAACCGCCAGCGCCGACGCTCGAGCCGGCATGGGAGCGGTTCGGAGTGTGCTCGGGCGGTAAGGGACCGTTCCACGTGACGATCACTCCACGGCAGATCGGGACCAAGTGGAAGGGATGGGGCACATCGATCGCATGGTGAGTTGATTGTACCAAGAATACGTGGTTCTATTGAATCGCCCTAGCGTATCTGACTCCCGACCACACGCTTCTTTTGAACTTCTCCTCTCTCACCGCACCCCGCCTTCTCCCCATCTACTCCTTGCCCCACATCCCGCTTCCCCCCACCTCCCCATTCCCCCCACCTTCCCCTTCCGCTCCTTCCGCCCACCCCCAGGCTGGGCAACTTCATCGGCGGGTTCCCCCATTCATCCTTTTTCCTTCCCCTCCCCAAAATCCCCCCTCCCACCCCCAGGCTGGGCAACTACATCGGCGGGTTCCCCCAGGCGGCGATGGACCCTCTGCTGGACCTCATGTTCCTCCCCTCGGGCCTCAACCTCAATATAGTGCGATTCAATATAGGCGGCGGCTCGCTCCCGCAGTACAGCCCGCAGCTCCACTCGGACGCGCTGCTGCGCTGGCGAGCCATGCCGGGGTACTGGCCGGCGCAGGCAGCGGGGTTCAACTGGACGGCGGATTCAAGGCAGCAGGCGGTGCTGCTGGGAGCCAAGGCCCGCGGAGTGAACGTGTTCGAGGCGTTTTCCAACAGCCCGCCCTGGTGGATGACCGCGAGTAAAGACGTTGCGGGCGGGAAGAAGGCGTTTCAGACGAATCTGCTGCCGAAATTCGAGGGACGGTTTGCAAAGTATTTGGTGGAGGTGGTGGAAAGGTTTAAAACGGATCCAGCGTTGGGGAATATCGAGTTTGATACACTGGAGCCGTTTAACGAGGCGTTAGAGGGGCACTGGCTAAAGGGGATGGGGCAGGAGGGGTGTAATTTCAACGTGTTCGAAATGAGCCGGATCATTTTCAAAACTCTGCGACTGCTGCGGGAGAAAAAGCTCAAGACGAAACTCGCCGGTGTGGACAGTTTTCCGGGCATGACGGCTCTCTTGTTCCCACTGCTCGTGGGAAATTTTTTTTTCCACCGGGTAAACGTTCACGGGTACACGCTGCCGGTTCAGCAGGTGGTGAACATGACTGCTTCTGTCGCCGAGAAGACCTACGCCGCTCGCTACGTCGCGATGAAGGTGCTTGCGAAATCGCTCGGGAAGGAGATATGGGTGTCGGAATCTGGGCCGTTGAACAAGTTTGGCAACGCGTACGATCTCTCGCTCTACATGATGCGGAACGTGATAGAGACGGTGAACATTCTCGGGATCTCCGCGTATGTCTACTGGCAGATTTTCGATCCAAACGACACATGGTCACTGATCGGTCTGAATTGGTATTATCCGCCAGGATATACAGGTACAGTAGACCCGCCCACCATGCTTAAAAGGTACTGGATGTTTAAGCAGTTTACGGATCTGGTAAGGCCAGGGAGCCGGCCGTTAATGGTGCCGATAGCGTGTCGGCACACGGTAGCTGCGTTCTACAGTAAGGAGAAGCGGACGGTGAGTGTGTTTATAGTGAATCAGCGGGTGATGGATAAGGTGGTGAATGTGAGGTTATCAAGGTACAAGCTGAATGTGGGGGGAACGACTCAGGCTCTAATCAGGAGAACTACATATGCAGAGGACAATGCAGAAAGCACTGTGGCTATACAGGGTAAGCCCAAGGTGCCAGTTCTGGTTGAGGGCCAGACCTTCGTTTCAGTAACATTCACCAATGTACAGCGGACAAGATGGATGTTTTGACTTGTACCACGATTGTATTACAAGAGTTCAGCTCGCTCGCTCACACTAGAATTGCTAGATATGGTATGGCTTGTTTGTGCCACACAGCTGCGTGGTGTACAATGGTGGATGTGCATCATATCAAACACGTCTCGACTCTCAAGCCCCCTCATTATCCCTGCGGGCCTGCTCTGCGGCCCTGGCCCCCTCTAACCCACACAATCAGTGCTGGCTTCAAATGCTACTGCTCTCCCATGCTGCATGGTGTATTCGCAAACTGAAGAATCACACACGGCTACTTGTTTGTCCCAGATTAGATTCCTAGCGCCATTTCATAAGAGACGTTGACTAACACGTTCACACTATGATTGTGATTCTGCAAGTCTTGCATGTTTCCCTGAAGTGATGACATGCGGTGCCCTATCAGTTGCATCCGTACCATCCATGCCACCCATGCCATCAGTGGCATCATTATATGGAATGGATGGATGGGTAACAGGCTACCCAGTGGTATCAGAGCCATCAGTGCCATCAGTGGAAGCAGTGGCATCAGCGGCATCACCAGTAGATGTTGACCTCCTTGCCGTCATTCATCTCACTCACCAGGTCCTTGGCCTCGCTCAGAGCAACCTGGGGGACATACGGACACGGCAAAGCATACCCAGAGCGGAATGGGAAGGAGAGACTGAGCCACTGGTAAAAACTGCCCGCCTTGCTCACTCACCACCAGGTCCTTGGCCTCGCTCAAAGCAACCTGTGGGAAAGAGGGACAGAGGGGAATGGGGTTGATTTTGAGAATTCTAAAAATCAACCTCACCAGGTCCTTGGCCTCGCTCAGAACAACCTGGGGGAGAAGCACAGAGGGAATGGGAAGAGGAAGTGAGTGGGTGGATAGCAGCAGCCCTGCAAGTGCCATCACCATTAGATGTTAACCTTCCGTCATTCATCCCACGCACCAGGTTCCCCCAATGGATGGACGGGCAGGGCAGTTGCCAGACCAGAGGAATAATAATGATAACATAAATAATAATGGAAACAACAACAATAATAATAATTATCACAATAGATGTAACGATAATATGCATAATGGTAATCATTATAAGATTACTAAAGAAAAAAAAGGTTGAAAGACTTTACCTGGCCGTATTTGGTGATGTAGTTGCTGGAGAGGTGAAGTGTCTCGACTGCCGCCTCCCCATTTGCTTTGAGCGCCTCTGCCAGGGCGTATGCCCACACACAACCCTAAACCCTTCAAGTTTACTAGAAGAAACATCAAACCCACACACATCCCACCTGGCCGTATTTGGTGATGTAGTTGCTAGAAAGGTTGAGAGTCTCGACTGCCGCCTCCCCATTCGCCTTGAGCGCCTCTGCCAGGGCGTATGCCCCGCGGTCGCGGATCTCATTAAAGCCCAGGTCCAACGAGGAGAGCTGCTCGTTCACCACGCGGAGACTTAAAGCCAAAATGGCCGCCCCCTGTTGGGACAGAGAGGGCAAGGGAACGGGAGTCATGGAAACGAGGTTGAACGTTCAGAGGAGAGGGGGGCGATCCCTGTTTGAAGTGAGCTGCTCAATGGTGACCCGCAGAGCAGACTCAGAGCCAAGATGACTTTTGAGTCGACTCAAAAGGGGCGCTCCCTGTTTGAAGTGAGCTGCGCTGCTCATTGGTCACCCGCAGACTCAGAGCCAAGATGTTGAAAAGGGGTGAGGGAGGGGTGAGGGAGAGTTTTGAGACGTCTCAAAACACTACTTCAAATCAAACACGAGGGAGAGAGATTCAGATCGACTGTGTTGTGCTCAGTAGTGCTGTTGTAATTGATTGAGAGTGCACCTGCCTGCTCACATCACACTACCCCCATTGACTTTTGAGTCGACTCAAAAATCACCTCTAGATTCAGATCGACTGTGTTGTGCTCAGTAGTGCTGTTGTAATTGATTGAGAGTGCACCTGCCTGCTCACATTACCCCCATTGGTACATGACCTGTCATCATCGCAGCTCACCTCATCACCCAGCGCGTTGGCCCAATGGAGCCCCAGATAGGAGCCATGTCTTTACGTGGCAGCGACAGATTCAACTGTAAATATTGTTGTTAGTAAAAAATTTGCTTTGGAATCTCTTGTACAAAATTTCGGCGGTCATTGAGTCGACTCAAAAGTCAACTAATCGAGAGTGCACCTGCCTGCTCACTCACATTACCCCCCATTGGTACATGATCTGTCGTCATTGCAGCTTACCTCATCACCCAGAGCGTTGGCCCTGAGGTCAAGCGTGTTGATAGTGCTGTTGTATTTTATTGACAGTGCGCGTGCTTGCTCAGTACCCCCCTTGGCTGCTGCCTGAACTGAACTGCCATCATCCCTCCGAGCTCACCTCATCACCCAGAGCGTTGGCCCTTAGGTCGAGAGTGTTGATGGTGCTGTTGTACTTGAGCGCATCCGCCATGTACTCTGCTCCCTTCACTCCTATCTGAGGGTGATGAGGGAAAAGAAAAGAACAGCAGGATGGAAGCAGGGGGATGAGAGCAGGGGAGCAGGGGGGTGGTGCTGTTGTACTAGAGAGCATAGGCCATGTACTCTGCTCCCTTCACTCCGATCTGAAGGTGATATGAGCGGAGGAAGGGGGAAGGGGGGGAGGGGGGTGGGGGGTTTGGGGGAGGGGGTCGGAAGGGAGGCAGGAAGGAGGGATGGGTGTGTGGGCTGAGCATCAGAAACAAACAGATGAGAGCAGGAGTGCGGGCACTGTTCTATAAGAGCGCATCTGGCATGTAATCTGCGCCTTTACTCTGATTTCGGACCACTCTCACCACCCTCACCTTGCATCACCCCAGTCAAAGTGACTACACATTCACATTCCCGTCAAACTTGAGCGTGTCTGCCAGAGCCTTGACCAGGGTTACCGTGCACAACACAATTTTCCTCACTCTTCCCTCACTCTCACTCTCCCTCTCACTCTCCCTCTACCTGCCTGGGCACACAGACACACCAAACATATCCCACATACTGCTTCTCAGCATCACAACCCCCATGACCACCCTCACCTGACTGACACCACCCCAGTCGCAGCGTCTCCACATTCCCATGGAACTTCACAGTGTCTGCCAGTCAGTGCCTGGACTCGGGTGCACGCAAAGCACATCTCCCACTCCCATGCTTCAACCCTCTGAAATCAAATCACTCCCCCCATAAGCACCCTCACCTCGCACCACCCCAGTCGCAGCGTGAAGTGAGGGTGTTTTTGAGACGTCTCAAAAACACTCCCATGCTTCAACCCTCTGAAATCAAATCACTCCCCCCATAAGCACCCTCACCTTGAACCACCCCAGTCGCAGTGTCTCCACATTCCCATGGAACTTAACCGTGTATACCAGTCAGTGCCTTGGCTCGAGTGCACATACCAGGCACATATCCCACCCTTCACCCCTCGGCATCATAACTGCACACTATTCTCACCTTGAACCACCCCAGTCGCAGTGTCTCCACGTTCCCATGGAACTTGACCGTGTCTGCCAGTCAGTGCCTTGACTCGAGTGCACACAGCAAGCATACATCCCACCCTTCACCCCTTGGCATCACAGCCCCATCCCTCCCCTTACCTTGCGCCATTCATTCTCACCTTGCACCACCCCAGTCGCAGCGTCTCCACGTTCCCATGGAACTTGACCGTGTCTGCCAGTGCCTTGGCACCCTCTGGACCGATGGGGTTGTAGCCCAACTCAAGCTGCAAGAGGAGTGAAAGGCAGGCACCAAACGGGACGTGATGAAGAGGGGGTGGGATGGGAAGGAGGGAACCTAACCGTGTCTGCCAGCGCCTTGGCGCCCTCTGGACCAATGGGGTTGTAGCCCAACTCAAGCTGTGGCAGAACGGGAGCAAGGGACAGGACAGATAAGGCAATGGATTCTTGACGAATTTTATCAACATTTAAGCTGGGGAGGAGTGAGAAACGGAGTGAGGAAAGGAGTGACAGCACAAGTAAGGTCAGACTTACTTAATCAACGAATTACTCATCCCCTAGAGCAAATCAGTGACTCTTCCATCCCCCTTTTTATCTGAAGTGGTGTTTACTCACAGTGGTGATGGTGGAGTTCTCTTTGAGTGCGTCACAGATGGCAGCAATGCCCTCTGCATGAATGTTGTTGCCTCCCTGGAGTAAGGAGGGAAACGGGAGGGAGCATAGGTGGGCAGGGAGAGGGGAAAAGAGAAGTTGTGGCAGATGATTGAGTGCGTCACAGATGGCCGCAATGCCCTCTGCATGAATGTTGTTGCCTCCCTGGAGGGAAGGAAGGGAGGTAGGTAGGAAGCGAGGGACGGAAGCATTGGCTTCAGTAGCTGCAATAAAAGTGGACCACGCGAACAACATGCACAGCACACACACATGCATGTACAGTCATTCGCTCACTCACTCACTCACACTCACTCACTCACAATCTCACTCATTCACACACTCAGCTCATTCACTCACTCACTCACTCAACTCACACTCACTCACACTCACTCACTCACACACACACTCACACACTCACTCACTCACTCACTCACTCACTCACACTCACCAGGTCAATAGTAGCGATCGACTTGTTCCTCTTGAGAGCATCTGCTATTCTCTCCGCTCCCTGCAACAACGGCAGTAATAAGACAGGAGCCACGATGTATGAAAAATATGCTCCAATTGAACAAGAGCCAGGAATAAGTTATCTCAGACGCAGGCCACTCCCAAACGTGTATGAAGATTGGTTTTGAGAGCGGCCTGCGTCTGAGATCAGCATATGAACGCATATGAGAGGCCGATCAGCGTCTGCGTCTCAAAACCAATCTTCATACGCGTGGCTATCTCAGACGCAGGCCACTCCCAAACGGTGCAACAGATCAGCATATCAACGTCCAAGCGAGGTGAGGAGCAGATCGTCAGTTGACTGAGCAGTCAACACACCTCGTCAGTTGACTGAGCAGTCAACACACCTCGTCAGTTGACTGAGCAGTCAACACACCTCGTCAGTTGACTGAGCAGTCAACACACCTCGTTTCATCTACCCACCATAACCACAACAGCCCACCTTGTCCCCGAAGTCGTTCATATAGAGGTTCAGCCACTGCGGGCTGCGACTCTTCTTGATCACCTCAGCAATGTGCGCCGCGCCCTTAGAGCCCATGCTGTTGTTGCTGCCTTACCAACTTCCGCCCATCAACCTCCACCCACCCACCTTATTCCCCCACCACCCACCTTATCCCCAAAGTCGTTCATATAGAGGTTCAGCCACTGCGGGCTGCGACTCTTCTTGATCACCTCAGCAATGTGCGCCGCGCCCTTAGAGCCCATGCTGTTGTTGCTGCCTTACCAACTTCCGCCCATCAACCTCCACCCACCCACCTTATTCCCCCACCACCCACCTTATCCCCAAAGTCGTTCATATAGAGGTTCAGCCACTGCAAGCTCCGGCTCTTCTTGATCACCTCAGCGATGTGAGCCGCCTTTTTGGAGCCCATGATGCCGCCTTTCCCCCCACCCATACTCCCTGCTTCCTTTATCCCCCACGCCACGCCACAACACACCCACCTTGTCCCCAAAGTCGTTCATATAGAGGTTCAGCCACTGCAAGCTCCGGCTCTTCTTGATCACCTCAGCAATGTAAGCCGCCCCCTTGGAGCCCATGTTGTTGTTGCTGCCGCATTCCCCCACCCATACACCCTGTTTCCCCACACCCCATTGTCTACCAAGTCAACTCAACACCCACCCACCTTGTCTCCAAAGTCGTTCATATAGAGGTTCAGCCACTGCAGGCTGCGGCTCTTCTTGATAACCTCAGCGATATGAGCCGCCCCCTTGGAGCCCATGCTGTTGTTGCTGAGGTCGATGGTCACCAGCTTGCCCTTGTGCGCGAGAAGGCCAGACGCCAGCACTCGAGCTCCCTCATCCCCCACTCCATTCCCGTTGAAATGCAACTCCTGTGTAGAGGGAAGGGAGGAAAAGGAGGGAGAGGGGAGGAGGGGAGGCGAGTGGTGTGAGGCGCCCCCTTGGAGCCCATGCTGTTGTTGCTGAGGTCGATGGTCACGAGCTTTCCTTTGTGTGCCAGCAGCCCCAATGCCAGCCCACGCGCTCCCTCATCCCCCACCCCGTTGCCGTTTAAAAGCAACTCCTATTGTAGAGATGGTTGGGAGGAAAGGGGGAAGGGGGAGCGGGGAGTTGTTGCTGAGGTCGATGGTCACCAGCTTGCCCTTGTGCGCCAGCAGCCCCGATGCCAGCACTCGCGCTCCCTCGTCCCCCACTCCATTCCCATTGAAACGCAACTCCTGGGGGGGTGGGGGAGAGGGTGGGGTGGGGTGGGGGGTGGGAAGGGGAGGAGGGGAGGAGGGCGGGAGGAGGAGGGGAGGAGGGAGGAGGAGAAGAGGGAGGAGCGGAGCAGTGGAGTGACGAAAACAGAAGGCCCTGGAGCCCAGGGATCAAGGATCCCTGGGCTTCTGAGAAAACGCTTAGCAAAAGGATCAAGAGAACAGAAGGCCCTGGAGCCCATAGGAAAACCTTGTGCAACCAGAATCGATTTACCTCCCTCCTAGAGAACCAACCTAAGGAGGCTTAGGATCAGCAGAGTCGACTGCTCACCCTGAGTGACTTGTTGACTTTTGAGTCAACTCCAAAAGTCAACTCGATTTAAAGTTTGATATTTACCTCCCTCCTAGAGAACCAACCTAAGGATCACGACTGCTCACCCTGAGTGACTTGTTCTCCTGAAGACCCTTGGCCAAGGCTGATGCACCCAGCGTGCCTGCATAGTTTCCACTGGCGATTGGGGAGCGGTGAGAAGGAAACACGGGGTATAAAAACTCGAGACAGGGGTGAGACGAGAGGGAAAATCGAGAGCAGGCTTGATTCCCTAAGCCCCTTGGCCGATGCAGACGCACCCAGCGTGCCTGCATAGTTGCCACTTTAGGTTCGTGACCATGGGGACAAGGAGGGAAAACGAGGGAATAGAGAAGGGGAGAAATTGGAGATGCGTAATAGGGTTTTATCCTGAAGTCCCTTGGCCAAGGCCGGCGCACCCAGCGTGCCTGCATAGTTGCCAAAGTAGGGAAGCAGAGAAAAACGAGACAGACAGACACACTCACCCATACACACTAACCCGTGCACACTCACACCCACTCACACTCACCCATGCACACTCACCCACTCACACTCACAACCACTCCCACTCATCCACTCCCACTCACCCATGCACACTTACCCACGCACACTCACCCGCACACACTCACCCACGCACACTCACCCACACACACTCACCCACGCACACTCACCCACGCACACTCACCCACACACACTCACCCACGCACACTCACCCACTCACACTCACCTATTCACTCGCCCACTCACCCGCTCACTCCCCCACTCACTTGAGGTGTACTGATCGCAGAGACTTGGCACCTACGCACACTCAGCCTCACACAACAATACACTCACACGCCCCATACACTCACTTGAGGTGTAGCGAGCGCAGGGACTTGGTGCTGGTCGGTCAGAGCATCAGCGAGAGCAGCACAGCCCTGGTGTGGTGTGGTGTGGTGTGGTGTGGTGTGGTGTGGTGTGGTGTGTGGGCGAGGGAAAGCACTCACGCACTCACACACTCCCAGGCCCCACACACTCACTTGAGGTGCGGCGAACGCAGAGACTTGGTGCTGGTGAGCGCATCGGCGAGAGCAGCACAGCCCTGGCGTGGCGTGAGGGCGACACACACACCACACACAGCCCACCAGTCATACATGAAGCTCACACTCACAGGGCCCCCCCCACTCACGCACTCACACACTCCCAGGCTCCATACACTCACTTGAGGTGCAGTGAACGCAGAGACTTGGTGCTGGTGAGCGCATCGGCGAGAGCAGCACAGCCCTGGCGTGGCGTGAGGGCGACACACACACCACACACAGCCCACCAGTCATACATGAAGCTCACACTCACAGGCCCCCCCCACTCATGCACCCCACACTCACAGCCCCCTCACACTCATGCACCCCCCACTCACAGCCCCCTCACACTCACTTGAGGTGCAGCGAGCGCAGAGACTTGGTGCTGGTGAGGGCATCGGCGAGAGCAGCACAGCCCTGGCGTGGCGTGAGGGCGAGGAGGGGAAGGGAAGGTGTGAAGGAGGGAAGAGTGCAAGGCGTCAGGCAAGAGCAAAACAGGTTGAGAAAATCAAGGAATCACAGACGCGGGGTGAGAGAGAGCAACAGCGAGAGCAGCACAGCCTAGCATGGCGTGAGGGCGAGGAGGGAAAGGGAAGGTGTGAAGGAGGGAAGAGTGCAAGGCGTCAGGCAAGAGCAAAACAGGTTGAGAAAATCAAGGAATCACAGACGCGGGGTGAGAGAGAGCAACAGCGAGAGCAGCACAGCCTAGCGTGGCGTGAGGGCGAGGAGGGAAAGGGAAGGTGTGAAGGAGGGAAGAGTGCAAGGCGTCAGGCAAGAGCAAAACAGGTTGAGAAAATCAAGGAATCACAGACGCGGGGTGAGAGAGAGCATCAGCGAGCAACACAGCCCTGGCGTGGCGTGAGGGCGAGGAGGGAAAGGTGTGAGGGAGGTGAGAGGGAAAGAGAGGGACGGACGTGAAGACATCTCCCCGGATCCCCCATGCCTCCCATCCCCCTTTCTCCCAACCCCGCTACCACCACCACACCCCTCCACCCCCTCATACCTTGTACCCAATCCCGTTGTTGTTCATCTCAAGGCACACAATCGCCTCGTTCTTCTTCACCATATCTGCCAGTGCCCGCATGCCCTCTACCTCCCCCCACATCATACCTCGTACTCGTTCTTCTTCTTCACCACCTCCGCCCCCCAGCGCCCGCATGCCCTCGCTGTCCCCGATCCCGTTGCTGCTGCACCCACGGATCACATTCTCTCTATCCGTAACCTCTACCTCCCCCCACATCATACCTCGTACTCGTTCTTCTTCTTCACCACCTCCGCCAGCGCCCGCATGCCCTCGCTCGTCCCCGATCCCGTTGCTGCTCAGCTGCAGCACCCAATGCCCACGCATTACAACTCCCAAACCGCCCTGTACCCATCCCAACCCCGCCGTACCTCGTACTCAATCCCATTGTTGTTCATTTCCAAACAAACGATCGCTTCGTTCTTCTTCACCATCTCTGCTATTGCCCGCATGCCCTCGTCCCCGACCCCGTTGCTGCTCAGCTGCAGCACCCAGTGCCCACACATCACATTGTTTCTCCGACGCTTCTATCCCATCCATCCCCCATCCCACCCACCATACCTCATACTCAATGCCGTTGTTGTTCATCTCAAGGCAAACGATCGCTTCGTTCTTCTTCACCATCTCCGCTAATGCACGCATGCCCTCGTCCCCGATCCCGTTGCTGCTGCAACACCCAACATCCCACACCCCACATCATACCTCGTACTCGATGCCGTTGTTGTTCATCTCCAAGCAAACGATCGCTTCGTTCTTCTTCACCATCTCCGCTAATGCCCGCATGCCCTCATCGCCAATCCCGTTGCTGCTCAGCTGCAGCGTCTGCACGCCGCGGTTCTGCTCCATGATCCCCGCGAGAACTTTAGCGCCCTCGTCCCCGATTGTGTTCCCCGAAAGGTTGAGCGTCTTGAGATACGCGTTCGTGGCTAGAGCTTCCGTCAGGGCCTTTACGCCCTCAGGGCCGATGCCGTTGTTGGAAAAATCAACACTCTCAACACTCTGTAGGAGTGGGGGTGGGGAAAGGGGAAGGGGAAGGAAAAGGGTAGTAAGGTGGGAGAGGCGTCTGCACGCCACGGTTCTGCTCCATAATACCCGCCAGCACCTTAGCGCCCTCGTCCCCGATGGTGTTCCCCGAGAGGTTGAGCGCCTTGAGATACGCATTCGTGGCTAGAGCTTCCGTCAGGGCTTTGACTCCCTCTGGGCCAATCCCGTTGTTGGGGAAATCAACGCTTTCAACACTCTGAGAGGGTGGGGGGGGACGGGGGAGGAGAGAGGTTGAGCGTCTTGAGATACGCGTTCGTGGCTAGAGCTTCCGTCAGGGCTTTCACTCCCTCTGGACCGATGCCGTTGTTTGAAATGTCCACACTCTCAACACTCTGTTCAGGAGGGGGGAAGAGGCAGGGGGGAGGGAAGGGAAGGGTAAGGGGAAGGGTAAGGGGAAGGGGGGTAAGGGGGGTGCAGTGGGTTGAGCTGAGAAAGGGGTCTGCACGCCTTGGTTGGTTCTGCTGCATGATGCCTGTCATCACCTTGGCTCCCTCGTCCCCTATGATGTTCTCCGAGAGGGCTGAACGCCTTTAGGTACGCGTTGGTCGCTAGAGATTCTGTCAGGAACAGCGGGAAGGGGAAGGGTAAGGGGAAGGGGGGTAAGGGGGGTGCACGCCTTGGTCGGTTCTGCTGCATGATGCCTACCAACACATTGGCGCCCTCGTCCCCGATGGTGTTCCCTGAGAGGGGGAGGGGAAGGGGGAGGGCAGTGGGGTGAGTTGAGTGAGGCGTCTCCAATCGCCTCGGTTCTGCTGCATGATGCCTACCAGCACATTGGCGCCCTTGTCCCCGATGGTGTTCCCTGAGAGGGCTGAACGCCTTGGCCCCGGGTCCCCGTTCTGCTCCATAATGGCTGCCAGTTTCAACTCCCTCTTGGCTGTGTCTAGTTCAAGGTGACTTTTGAGTCGATTCAAAAGTCATGGAATTCCCCGAGAGGGCTGAACGACTTGGCCCCGCGCCCTGGTTCTGCGCCATTATGGCTGCCAGATTCATCTCCCTCTTGACTGTGTCTAGTTCTGAGGCTTTTGAGACGTCTCAAAAGGCTGAACGTGATATAGGTGAGTTTTTGAGACGTCTTAAAAAGCTGAACGTGGTCTAATTGAGTTTTTGAGACGTCTCAAAAAGCTGAACGCCTTGGCCCCGTTCAGCGCCATAAAGGCTGCCAGTTTCATCTCCCTCTTGGCTGTGTCTAGTTCTGAGGCTACAAGCTCATACTGAGGGTCATTGGTAGAAGCTCTAGCTATTAAAGATTCCAAAAAGAAGCAGGAAATGGCTTTATAACGGGGATATATATAGTTAAGATTGGCTCACATTGTTGAAGGCGAGAGATTCTGCGAGATATTTGAACCCCTCGTCGCCCAGACTCTTGCCTGCAGTGGCGGAGGGTAAGGGGGGAGGGGGAAAGGGTGGGGGGATGGGGGAGGGGAGGGCAAAAGCAAAATTATTACTTGCCAGTCGACACTCCTGCTTGGCTTCCTAACTAAACCCCTGAGCCCAGCAAACAGCCTCGTTTTCTTTGACACGAGAAATGCAGATACGACGAAATGCAGGTGCGACGAAATGCGGGGTAGCGATGAAGCAAGATCAACGGCTCTTGAACGTACCGCTGAGATCGACGGTCCTGAATGACCGAAGCTGCTGCGCTAACTCCTTAACTTTCGCCATCGACTGCTGCCGCCACTTGCGCTGCTTCTCCTTGTCGTCACCCGCACTAAACGACGAACTCTTGCTACCCGCACCCTCCTCTTCCTCGTCACTATCCCCGCTACTGCCGATCCCGCCACGCGCTAGGAACCGCGACACTCCCCAGATTCCCGCGCCGACAGCCAATAGCATCGCGCCGATGCCTATTAACTCCGTGTCGATTTCCACTCCCGCGTTAGAAGCACTCCCGCGCCGCCCTCCTGACGCGTCTTGCACGGAGGAAGAGTATTGTCGTGAGCGCCGAGCCGCGGACCGGCGGGTAGACGACGACGCGCCGCTTCCGCTTCCGCCATCGTCGCCGGACGCTCTAATGGTCACATTTGATGCGCCTCGAGACGCGGCTCGGAGGCTTGGGGATAGGACACGTGGCAGCTTAAGAGGCGACCAGAGAGGAGAAGGGGGGGCCCATGGAGAGGAGGGACAGATGGGGAGGGGAGTGTGGGGAACGGGGTGTAGGAGGCGGGAGCCGTGGTGGAGTGTGGTGGGATGCGGTGCTGCTCTGAGTGACTGCATTGCGACGAAGCCTGATCCTGGTAAACACTGGAGTAAGATTTTTTTTTAGTCGACTCAAGTAACGCAGGACTAGGTAAACGGCTTGTAGCAGCGAGTTAATCGTCAGGCAACGGTGATTTAATCAATGAGAACTCTTAATAGTGATTAACGATTTTGCTACGATCGACCTGTAGTTGACGTTCGGTGACTGGCACGATCAGTATTCTTGGCTTTCCCTACCGCGGGTATCCCCTACACGTCCGAGACCTGACCCGCCAGGCCTAGGCTAAAATAATGCGGCAGAAGCGATTACAGAAATGAGGTTCTCCAAAGAGGGATACGAAGAAAACCAGACCAGAAGGTAGGCATCGAGAGCTCCACTGACAACTAGTATCAGACTAGGAATCTAGACCAGAATCCAGGATCAGGTAACTACTTGCATGAACAAATGTCTTCAGCTCTGACCAGCATAATCGAGTGTAGGTTGAACCTCGCGTAAGAATAAAGTGCACTCTCTAGGGATGACGGCTAACCTTTTCTCCTAACGGATCATCTTTTTGTGCGCTGTTGTGCCTTGGACAGGCCTAGCTGCTGAGCTGGAAGTCCCGTACTCGCCTAGAGAATCTGGCGTGGAGCGCTGATATATTTTCGGGTTGCGCTGTCATGGATAATGCTGCTCGCTGACTGGCTGGCCAACTGGTACACGTTGTCACAATCTCCAATGTCCCACTGACAGGGCCTTTTTTCGCCTCGCGATACACAATAAGGTTCGCACATCTTGTAACGGAATGACAAATGTACAAGCGAACTAGTACACGAGCAGCAACTGCAACAGACAATAGCTCACATTACCATCTTCTCAGATCTCCATCTTGTCATCTGCACATGTGTAAATGTGACTGACAGAAAGCTCTGGCCCTCTATCAAGACAAACACCTTGGCTGAACCCTGAGTATCTACACTTCTTTCTGCATTGTCCTCACCATATGTTGTCCTTCTAATCAGAGCATGGGTCATCCCCCCCACATTGAGCTTGAACCTTGATAATCCCACATTCACCCCTCTACCCTTCACACGCTGATTAACTACAAACACACTTACTGTTCGACTTCCCTTGTTGTAAAACGCAGCTATGGTATGCCGGCATTCACGTGGCACCGCTAAAGGTCGACTCCCTGGTCTTGCAAGGTCTGTAAACTGCTTCAACATCCAAAACCGCTTGAGCTTAGTGGCTGGCTCTATCGATCCTGAATATCCAGGCGGATAAGACCAGTTCAGCCCAAACAGCGACCACGACTCATTCGGGTCAAAAACTTGCCAGTAGGCATACGCCGACGCTTCCATAATGTTCACCGATTCGATCACATTCCGCATCATGTAGAGCGAGAGATCGTAAGCGCTACCCACCTTGTTCAGCGGCCCCGATTCAGATACCCATACTTCCTTCCCTAGCGACTTCGCAAGCACCCTCATTCTCGAGTAGGCCTTCTCAACTGCAGAAACACTCCCGTTCCCCTCCCTCGTCACTGGCAGTGTATAACCGTGAACGTTTATACGATGCAGGTCATCTTTCGCGTGGAGCAATGGTAACCAGACAGCAGTGAAGCCAGGGTAACTGTCCAAACCCACCAGCTTCGTCTTGAGATTTCTCTTCCGAAGCAGTCGCACAGTTCTAGAAATTATCCGGCTCATTGCGGAAACGTTGAAGTTACACCCCTCCTGCCCCATCCCCTTTATCCAGTACCCCTCTAGCGGCTCATTAAACGGCTCCAGTGTATCAAACTCGATATTCCCTAAAGCTGGATCCGTTTTAAACCTTTCCACCACCTCCACCAAGTACCTCGCAAACCGCCCCTCGTATTTCCGCAGCAGATTCGTCTGAAACGCCTTCTTCCCGCCCGCAACGTCTTTACTCGCGGTCATCCACCAGGGCGGGCTGTTGGAAAACGCCTCGAACACGTTCACCCCGCGGGCCTTGGCTCCCAGCAGCACCTCCTGCTGCCTTGAATCCGCCGTCCAGTTGAACCCCGCTGCCTGCGCCGGCCAGTACCCCGGCATGGCTCGCCAGCGCAGCAGCGCGTCAGAGTGAAGCTGCGGGCTGTACTGCGGAAGCGAGCCGCCGCCTATATTGAATCGCACTATATTGAGGTTGAGGCCCGAGGGGAGGAACATGAGGTCCAGCAGAGGGTCCATCGCCGCCTGGGGGAACCCGCCGATGTAGTTGCCCAGCCTGGGGAGTGGGAGGGGGGAAGATTGGGGTGAGTAGGGGGAACGGGTTAAGCTGGAGGAGAACTCGCCTGGGGGAACCCGCCCATGTAGTTGCCCAGCCTGTGGAGTGGGAGGGGGGGGGGGGGGGGGGTTGAGGATTGGGGGAACGGGGGGAATCAGGCTGAAGGAATGGAGGGGAGGAAAAGGAAAAACGGTGGATAAGGGGACCCGCCGAAGTAGTTGCCCAGCCTGGAGCAGCTGTAGGGGGACGGGGCTAGGGGGAGCGTGATAGGCGAGGGGGAGAGGTTAGACCGGAGGGAAAATGATGGAGGGAAGGAAGGTGCATGAGAGTCGATCTGCATCAGCATCCATGTGCGTGATAGATCAATTCATTCCAACAAGTAATATCATCTCCATGGAATCACCAACAAGTAATATCGCGATTTTAACAATCCGAAAAACAAATTCGCATTCTCACCATGCAAGCGATGTGCCCCATCCCTTCCACCTCGTTCCTATTTGCCGTGGAGTTATCGTCACTTGGACGGGCCCCTTGCGGGCCGAACACACTCCGAACCGCTCCCATTCGGGCTGAAGCGTCGGCGCCGGTGCTCGCTTCCTTCCGCCCGCCCACGCAGGCTTTCTTGAATGCGAGTCATCATCGCACACAGGGGAATAGCGCGATATGTTTCGGCGGAGACCAGTTTCAAATTGAGAGGCAGCGGCAGGTGCTGAGGGTGACTGTATAGAGAGTGCTGCTGTGCTCGGTGCGTGTGCGTCCAACGAGGGGCGCAACCGTTGGATAAACGCTAGAGATTGTTCGAACACGGACGAGCCTTCGGAGACTGCTGCGAATGTTCTTGTTGAGAGCAGAATCAGGACGCGAAGGAGGGCCGCTTGCATGTGTGGTAGTATGCGGCGAAGCGGAGAAGGTCCTACTCCAGGATGAAAAAACGTCGAACCTTTTTTACGCGACGCTTGCGGCTGTAGTATGCGAGGTGGGATGCGGCGAGGCAGAAACGGTGCTACACTAGGATGAAGGTTATGTAATGCGAGAGGAGGCATTGTCAACGATAGTTGACAAAAAAAAAGAGCAAATTATGCTGTTGACAGAGACTGGCGGATCAGATACTATGACTTCGGGTAGCAATCGGGAGAGTATTAGACTGGGATGCACGGACAGCCCAAGTCAGACCGGGCATGGAAATAACGTAGTCCTTTTTCACAGAAATTGTCGCGAGGTGCGACAAGATCTTGGCTACGAAGAATGCCTAGGATGAAGGCCTAGGACATGGTAGGTGTGCTTGCCGTCCTGATTATTTGCAGAGCACGTGGTAGTGCATATGTCGAGAATAGGCGGAAAATCCTCGCTTCTCCTGTCAAGTGCCGTGCGATTCGCACGACATGTAATTTCTTCTTTCGTCGGTGTCGTCGTTCTGGTTCGTCAGGGTTACTGACGTCGTCAATGTCGTTCTCTTGACATGCTGATAAGGCGGCTCGAACGTGGTGCGAGGAACATGTCTTGACTTGCATTGAGCAGAAGAATGCGAAATTTCTTTCCGCGACGCGGTATAATATCAGAATACATTCCAGTATTGAAGGCATGTAGATCCTCCTATTGTCCTTCATTCATCATAGAGAGAGCAAAGCACATATAAAAGAGCTGGATTGAACTGCTCAAATTGGTACTTCTCCAACCAGATATATACTCCTTGCAAGGGTGTATTGGCTCGTTGTTCGCTCAATTTCGAAGACAATAGCACATACTAAAATAGCATAAAGTTTTCAAAATCCACTAGTTGCAGTATGGCATGTCCTGTCATACGGTAGTTTACTTCATATGGGTACGCACTCTCTTACCCCCCACCCTCCGCTCTCTCCTACCCCGCATGCTCCTTTCTCTCACAACACACCCTCCACTCTCTCACCCCACACGCTTCTTTCTCTCACAACACCCTCCACACTCTCTCACCCCATGCCCTCTCACTCTCTCCCACCCCTCCACTCTCTCACCCCACACCCTCCACTCTCTCCCACCCCACACACACCATCCACTCTCTCTCAACCCACACCCACCACTCTCACCCCACACCCTTCACTCTCTCAACCACACCCTCCTCCCTCTCTCACCCCACACCCTCCTCCCTCTCTCACACCCTCCCCTCTCTGTCTCTCTCTCTCTCTCTCTCTCTCTCTCTCTCTCTCTCTCTCTCTCTCTCTCTCTCTCTCTCTCACCCCACACCTCCACTCCCTCTTATGACGTATAAACATCACTTGTAGGGTCCCTGTACTTGGCCCACTGGCATTCTCTGCAAAGCATGTTGATGGGCTTGATGGTTATGTATCCAGTAAACATCCAGCCCATCATGACATGCCAGAATTTATTCCATGTAGGTCATCCCTACAGTATACGTTATTCAATGTCTAGCAGAGTGTATACACACCTATGACTCGTAATCACCATCTGAGGGGTCCCTGCACTTGGCCCACTGGCACTTCCTAGAGAAGCACGTCTTGGTTGGCTTGATTGTCATGTTCGCTGTAAACAGCTGACAGCTGAGACCCGAAAAGGTGTAGTACAGGCAATTCGCGTCCCCGATACAAGACGACTCGCACTTGTCCAGCTGATTCGTGAAAAAGAGATTTCCATCCATGATGACTAGTTGCTCGTTCTTGTGCGCCTCGCACTCAACTGCAATTCCTCATCACAGACGGGAAAGGCAAGGGGAAGATGGGTTGAAAAATGCAAGCGACACGAAGAAATCTAGCGTGGAGTTTCTCGAGACAGCCGGAATGAAATGGAGGAAGCAGCTAATGGGCCTACTTCAACAGAGACGAATTACTTACTTGCCGGAGGGGCAGGAGGTGGAGTCGGGGGCTTCGGTGGCTTCGGGCTCTTAGGCGACTTGGGCTTCTTAGGACTCTTGGGGCTCTTAGTCACATTTGTCTCTGCCGGCTTTGGTGGAGACTTGGGCTTGCTCGGACTCTTGCTCGGGCTCTTATCGGGGCTGTTGCTGGGGCTCTTATTGGGGCTCTTATCGGGGCTCTTATCGGGGCTTTTGCTTGGACCCTTAGTCGGGCTCTTGTTAGGGCTCTTATCGGGGCTCTTGTTGGGGCTTTTCACGGGGCTCTTGTTAGGGCTCTTATTCGGGCTCTTTTTCGTCGATCCTTCCTGGACCTCGGGCGGGTTCTTGGCCTTCGTCTGGCTTTTCGGTTGAGACGTGCCCTTGCTGCTGCTGCTGCCGCCACCGCCGCCGCCGGCCGAATTCTTACTGTTTACTTTTGACGGGCTTTTCGTTTGAGGTGTGCTCTTGCTGCCGCCGCCGCCGGCGCCCGTATTTTTACTGTTACCGCTGCTACCCTTGACCGGGCTCGGTGTCGGTTTCTTCTTCTTCTTAGGGGGGACTGGGGACGGCGACGTGGTTGCCTGGGCGGCGGTCGTCTTGGTAAGCCGACGCCTCAGGATGGCGAATTCGCGGCCGTGTAGCTGCCAGAGCGCGCCTGATGGGGGAGGCGTGGAGGAAAGGATGGATACGGGAGTGGAGATGAAAGGGAAGGGAAGGGCGATGAGGAAGGCGAATTTGCGGCAGTGTTGCTGCCAGAGCGCCCCTGACAGAGGATGAGTGGAGATAATTAATGAATAAAGGATTGGAGAAACAGAAGGGAGCCGTAGGGTTCGCTTGGCTGTGGTGGTCGTTTTCAGCTTGCGCCTCAAGGGGGCGAACTCGCCGCCTTATCGCTGCGAATTCAGCTTGCCCTACGGCCGCGATGAATCCCATTTTCCGGTTTGTGAGACGTGGCGGCCACGGTTAACACTAAAGTAGCAGCCTAGTATGTCAGTGACTTATCGCCAGAAGAAAGGAAGGCTATGGATGGCGATCAAAGACGCGTGCCTAAAAGAAAGGAAACGCTGCGAATGTCTAGACTCGTAAGGCGCACCGTCATCAGAAGAGAACGGCCGGATTGCTGTCTCCTCTAATCGTGCGGCTGGAATTGACGCAAGCAGCAGCAGAGGTACGGCCCACAGGAGCAGATGAAATTGCCCGACTGCCATTGCCATGTGGACGCCGAAAATTATTCGTCCAACCGGCTGCGATCTGCACTCCCGCGTAGTAAGAGCTTCTCGATGTGGCTCCGAGTGCTTATGCTATAGAGGAAAACGCATGACTAGCGTGTCAGGCTGATGTGGTGGAACGCGAACGTCTTCGTCAGTTGTAAAAGTGTGTGCTGAGGAGAGTACGTGAATAACGCGTGAAACGTTGAGGGGCAAGGATGGCAAACTGGGACGAGACTCCACTTCTTTCTGTGACTCAAAGAGCCTATTGAAAATCGCGATCACTGATAAATGGCTGGAACCACGAACAACTAGGTCTAACGCACATATATGGACGCTGGCTGAAAGGACGACTTAGTATGGAATGTGTTGACCATTCGACTTGCTACGCGAGCCGACAAATTTCCATACAGTTTCCTGGGGCACCATCACGAGTCGTGGCTATCGAGAGCATGTCACGATGCTGGGCAACCGACAACGTCGGCAGCCAGTGACGTCGGCTGCGATACTTGCGGAGGCACAAGCGTGGGTCCCGTAAGGCGGTTTGGGCTGTGGCTTGGACGGCGGGTGCTTTGGTGGAAAAAATGTGTGCCAGGCCAGGGTAACAAATGGCCCTTTTCTTTCGGAGGTGTTTCCGCGTCGAGGGCATTGAGGGGTTCGACAAAGAGACAGGACGGGACGGGGGAGGCAAATTGGCATTTCTTGAGTGCGTGGGTTCTGCTGGCGAAGAAATGTTGCAGTTTGGGGCCGACATTGCGAAGCGCGTATGAGCGATCCGAGGTGGGGAGAATTTGGAGGTTGGTGAGGGCCGGACGTGCCACGTCGCGCGATGCGGGAGTTCGGGCAGCCGTCGATCTGAACTGAAGTGCTTGTCGTGTGAATGGAATGGAGGCATTTATTTCGCGGGGAAAGGGAATCTCACATTTCATTTTCTGGTTTTCGAAACGGTTAATAACATTTTCTTTCTGTAGCTATCATTGATTGCTTGCCATGTATTCTCGTACGTGATATAAAAATACATCTGTTCGCCATGTACTATTGATGTAAGATAGGAATCAGCAATCAGTATCCATCGTGATAGATCAGCTGAGAGCCACAAAATAACTATCAATTCTACTGGCCTCACAACGTACCAACTGTACATTCAGCCTGACAGCAACTTGGTGATGCACTCCGAGAGAGCCCTGTGAAATCTTGCCCCATCCCCTCTCTCCTTGACAATCTCCACTATCCTGTCAACAGCTGATCGCAAGCTCAACAACGTACACCGCATAGCAGTTTTGCTCTCTCCGCTGCTGAAATTAGCCATTCCCGCTGGCACTGATCCTTCCCCGTCAGTGGAGATCCCCTGCTGCTGAGCAGCTCGCCTTTTCATCCCAACTTTTTCCAAACACATGCACAGTCCGCTACAATGCCTTATTGCCCATGTCCCAAGCACGGAGCGCGCCAATCTGCCAAATCTGTCAGCAGGAAGGGAGAGGAGTGTGGAGACGAGGGGGACGGACGGAATTGCATGCAGCAGCAGCATCTCCAGGCCTGCGAGTGTCTCACAACTTGGCCCTTCCCATGTCCTATATTTGCCAGGAGAGGCAGCAAACTTGCTGCCTGGAGCGTTTCTGTCGTTAGCTTCAGCAGACGGATTGCTCCTGGCAGCAGCAGCAGCAGCACTAGCTTGTAGCAAAAGCAATGGAAGAGACACCTCACTCTCTTCTCCTGCAAGCCCTTTTTTGGTGTGAATCCAACCAGCAGCCTCAGCAGCTGCCAACTGCCATAACCATTGCTGCTCCTGCCCGTCCCAGGACCAGCTGTCTCCAATTAACAGCATCCACAGATCTTCCTGCTGTCGCTGCTGCTCTCGCTGCTCTCGCTGCTCTTGCCGCAGCTTCTGCAGCTTCTGTTCCAGCTCTTTATCTATCTCATCCTCTTCCTCTAGCTGCTCCTCTTCCTCCCGCTTCTGCTCTTCCTCCCGCTTTTGCTCTCCCTCTCGCTTCTTCTCTTCCTCCTGCTTCTGCTCTGCCTCTCGCTTTTGCTCTTCCTCCCGCTTCTGCTCTTCCTCTCGCTTCTGCTTCTGGCTTGCTTCCCTCGCCTCCTTATCCTCCTTTTCCTGTATAGATGACCACCTTTTCCTGAACAATGAAATCTCCCCCAAGAGAATCGCAGATTGCAGAGCAGCAATGGCGGGCGGATCAGCAGCAGACAGCAGCAGGTGCAGCAGGGGAGGGTGGCCGGATGTGGCATGGGGCAGTAGGCGCAAGGCCTGGTAAGAGACACGTTGGAAGAGGAGATTTGAGCCGTCCAATAGGATCCACCGCTGCAAGTCCATGTGGACTGCTGATGCCAGCAGATGCTGATGGTTGGGATGAGTGATGTGGGGATGATGATGATGATGACGGTGGTGGTGGTGATGGTGGTGGTGGTGGTGAAGGGAGAGGGGGTGAGGTGCAGCAAGGGTATGCAACACGCCGTTGCACCTTGGTGGCACTTTGACCTCCCGCTTCTGCTCTTCCTCTCGCTTCTGCTCTCCCTCTGCTTTTTCCTCCGATGCTGCTCCTCTTCCTTCTGCTGCTCCTGGTCCTCCTGAGATGCCTGCTGCACCTGCTGACGAAGCCTGCTTGCCTGCACCAATGCCTCCTTTCTTTCCCTTGCCCACTAATCCACCCTTACGCCCATCCCCCCCATCTCCACCTCCATCTTTCTCCGTACCGCTTCCCTCACCACTTCCCTCATCTCTCCCTTCATTCCTCCCCTCATCCCTCCCCTCATCCTTCGCATCCTCTTCCTCATTGCTCCCTTCCTCACCTCGCTCCCAGCACAGCATAACCAGGCGCTCATAGAAACCAAAAACCACTTCTGCTGGCACCCCCCTACACCCCCCTCTTTGTTCCCCACCCTCGTCACTCTCCTCTCTGCCCTCCCCTCCAGTCGGGGACCCAGCCCCCTGAGTATCCTTTTTCGAACGGGCATCAACTGAAGACGCAGGCTTAGTAGCAACTTCTGTACCACTAGCTGCCCTGGCTGCTGCTGCAAGTGCATCGGCCGCACTCAGTTGCTCTTTCTCCGTTGCTGCTGCACCCACACACAGTAACCAGGCAGTAACCGGCTTGCCCATGTCATGCCACGATATAAGCAGCTCCTCTACTGGCAGCAAGAAGTTCAAGTCATACCCACCGCATTCACCCTTGTCCTTGTCAGTCGCCTCACCGTCCTGCTCGGCCTCCCCATCTTCTTTTCCTTTTCCACTCCGCTGGCCCTCCTCCCCTCCTGTAGTCTCCATCGCATTCGCCTCTTCTCTCTGCTCCCCCTGGTTCTCCTCCCCATCCTCCCCACCACCACCCTCCCTCCATTCTCTCCGCCACCACTCATTCTGCAAAACATACTCGTGCAGAACCATCAACGTTGACGTCCAGCTTGATAACGCGGCGCCTTCTAGCGGGTATGGCGTTCCAAGCTTCGCCTTCACACCAGCTGCACCAGCAGATACACCGTTCCCAGATGCACCGTCCTCGGACGCACCACTCCCAGAAGCATCCTTCCCAGTAGCAGCCTCATCCCCAGAAGCATCGTTCCCAGTGACACCGTCCCTAGAAGCACCTTCCGAGGTTCCCAAGGTGGCAGGAAGATGGGGTAGCGGCAGCAGCAGCTCGTTCAACCGACTAGGAGATAGGGAGGCTAAGGATGGAAACAGAGGGCAGCCTACTTTGGCGAGACACTGGGAAACCCTAGTGGAAATCAGCGCCCATTCCTTCCTACCTAATCTGCGCTCCCTAAACCGAGAAAATTTACCAGTGCCTAATCTGACTGCGCGTTCAGCTTCAAAAGCCTTTGGGCCTCTAGCTAAAAACATGGCTGATAGCCTAGCTACCTTTGTAGCTGCGTCTTCTCTGCTATTCAATCCCTCTGGTGATGCTTCAGGAAGGGATTCTGCACCTGATCCTGCTGCTAAGTCTGTCGATACGCCTGCTGCTGCTTTATCTACCGAAGCTGCTACGCGAGCTCTCTTCGACCTAACTCCCTTAACTCCCCGTCGGTTGCTGCTGTTGCTGTCGTTCCTGGCTGCCTCACCTGCCCCGTCGGCTGCTGCTTCTGCTGCTGTCGCCGTTGCTTCCTCCCCTTTCCTGCCATCCTCGCAAGCATCGCTCGCCGTCTCCCCCTCTGTAGTGCCTCTTTCTGTAGTCACATCCGAGTCGACGCTCCTGTCAGATCGTTCCTCATCCAACCGCGCGTCTTCCTCATCCCGTTGTTCCTCTTTCACCACAGGTCGCCCCTCCCTCGCCCTCCCTACAGTTCCCCCCGTCCCCCCTTTGCCCTCTTTTTCCATCTCCTGCCCGCCCTCCAGTTCCCCGTGCTCATTCCCTTGCGCCTTCCCCTCAGCTTCCCCCTGCGGCTTCCGCCCGCCACCTTCACTGACTGGATACTCGCCTCTTAAAGCCACCAGGAACGCCTTGAATCCGCCAATGACCTTCGCCCCGTCCCCTGCCTCCGCAGCTTCTTCCATACCCTTAACCATTCCCTCTATAGCCCTCATCTCCTCGTCCATGCCCTCTCTCTCCTCGCTATGCTCTCTTTTCCCTTCCTCCTCCACCACCTCCCCTCCCTCCACCTCCCCAGCCTCCACATCCCCTCCCTCCTCCGCTTCCTCCTCCCCTTCCTCCTTCTCCTCCCTCTTCCTCTTCCGCTCCCTTTTACCACTCCCTCCCTCCGCCGCCTCGCTCTCCCCTCCGGCGCGCTCCCCTAGTTCCATCTCTGCGCCCTCCGGAGACTTGCTACGTTTCCCCGCTCCGCCAGGGCCTTTTCCACCAGCCTGGTCTTCCCCTGCAGCGCTAGCCTCCCCCATTTCCGCATCTTCCGCCGCCCTCGCGCCAGTGATGGACCCACTTGCGTCAACCGCGCCCTTCCCGGCAACGGCTGCAGCAGCAGAACCACCCACAGGATGGCTTCCGCTAACGCCTGCGCCCACTTCCCCCACTTCCCCCAACTCCGCCACCTGCCCTTCCTTGCCTCGCTGTTCCTCCGCCGCCCTTATCCCCGCTCCGCTGCCAACAATATTCCCCATGCCGTCCCTCTCCGCTGCCAAATGCGGGGGGGAAGGGCTTGGGGACTTCACCAAAGCCCCGCTCCCCCGCGCTTGGCCCCCTCTCCCCACTGCCCCTCCCCCTCCCCCAGGTATTCCCGCCGCCGCAGCTCTTTCCGCATGGTGCGGGTCATGCAGGGGCGAGGGAGGTAAGTACCGATGGGGAGACGCGTCGAGCCGACAATGCGCAGGAAAAAGCGCCTGAAGCCGCTCACGAAGCTTCGTCGGAATGAAGCCGCTTGTGGCTAGCGGCTCGAGACTAGGCACGACTCCCTTGCCGACCAAAATGTCGATCGAGGCGGAAATTCCGCGGAGAATCACGTCTCTATGCGCCGCGTCGTAGTTATCTAGGAGAAGGAAGAGGAATTCCAGGAGGGAGTTGGTCATAATGGCGTATTTGGGAAGGGAATGGACCATGCACAGCATCGCGGGTTCGATGTTCATGATGTTGTCTGTCTTGGGCATGAAGAAGAGCCAATCGTAGAAGAGCGCCAGCTTGGCATTTGCCTCCATGTGGCAGCTTCTGCAGCATTTGAGCAGCCAACCGACAATCGCCCAGCGTGGCACCACGTCGGATTGCAGCACCTGATTGGTCGGATGCACCGAGCAGCAGACGAAACGAATCAAATCCGCCACGAGGGACTCGCTCTCCGGGGCGGCGAGAAACCGGGTGGCAAACCACGTCTGGTAGCGCCGCTGGTGGCCCATGCGCACGTGTGCGAGGAGAAAGCGAAGCTGCGACTCCATTTCGGGCGTAACTCGCGACGTGATGAAACGCGTCGGCGTCCGCACGACGTACAGCTGAGCTAAATCGGAAAACCCCGGCGCGCCCATAGTCTCCGGTCTATGCACCAAGTCCCTCCAAATCGGCTCGAATTCCGGAATCAACGCTACATCCTGCAGCAGACGCACTAAGTCGCGACCAATTACCAGGCAGTCCTGAAACCGCTCCCTAATCAGCTGCGTGCAAAACGCGACCTCCTGCTGCTTCAGCTCTACTACGGTTGGCGCCTTACTAACCGCATGGTCTGGTAGAAGCCTAAGGAACGTGTATAACGAGAGGGCGAGAAGATTCGGGAGAGTGTACAGCCACTGCGTGTTGGTACGGAGGACGTCGAGTAATTGCCGAGCTAACCACACGTTTCCCACGCTGAGATCGCCGCCGGAGACCTGACGGAAGAGGCAGAGAAAGAGCGTTTCTGCTTCCTGAACGGCTAGCTGAACCAACTGCCGGAGGATCCAAATGACCTGCGCGCGCACGTGGTCCTGGAGCTTGCTCCACTTGTCGCTCGCTAATCGCTGAAGCGTCGCTAGAAGCGACGCGTGATGATCGCGCGTCACGGAGCACAGGATTCCGAACAGTCGCACCGCCGCTGCCGGAGCCGCGTGCGACGTCGGCGAGGGCGGCGGACCGGCTTTGTGCGACGCGATGAGGATGGCGTAGAGGAGACCGTTGACCACGTCGGCATGTTGTTGCGCGCCTTCCGATACCATTTCCTGCAACTGGCTGTGCACGTCGCCTTCGCTGTCCGACGCGAGAAGCGGCTTGAGACGCGCGTGGAGAGATTGAAGGGCCAGGTCCAGCTCATCTGTCGCCTCGAAGGCCACGTGGCTCAGCAGCCGCGAATCAGCGCGTGGCACGTGGACATGAACGTGCGCATGGGAATCTCCGCGCGATCCGCCGACCGAGCCGCGGGGCTCAATGGCGACTGGTGCTCCGATCGGCATAGCGGCAGGGGCTATATTCCAAGAATTAGGGTTTGGATGTCAAATCAGTAAGTCAGTTGAGCGGTCCGTTCATCCTAGCTGCCATCCAAGATTCAAATATTCGCACGTGAGTGCTCTTGGTCGATGCGCAAACCCTAATCTGGGTCCGAAGCGCGGGAATTGGTTTTGGTCAAGCAAGGGGGCTTGAACATTGCTGGAAATTGCTCCAGCGGCTAAGTATGGAAGAAGAGGGCCTGGGTTGGCAGGAATTGAGTTGGAGGGAGGGAAGAGCCCCTGAGGAGAGGAGTGCTGCTGGGGCCAAGCCATCTGGAAAGAAGCTGATTCTGAAATGAAGAATGTGTTGAATGAAAATGAGGGAAAACCGCCTGGTATTTATAGCTGGGCTGGCTGAGCTGAGGGGGTCGAGACGCGGTTCCAGCCAAGCCTGCGTTACACGCACGGGATTCCCAGGCCAACTGGTAGATAGCTTCGGTGAAAGGTAGTTTGTAAATGGGAACTGCAGAAGCTAGGAACGGTTCCCTCAGTGCATCTTGCAGAAAAAATTCTTGAGTTATGTGACTGACTCTTCATGATTTTTGGCAGGGTGTCAGATGTCGAAATGCGCTCTTCCGGCCAGATTCGTCAGCAAATTTTCTTGCGAAATGCACGGATGGATGGCATGCCAGGTCGGCTCGCGGGTCACAAGCTGGCCTTCATCCATTCAGCTTCATTCCCGCCGCCAGGGTCCAAGTCCATCCAATCTGTTTTCGCCAAGGGCGATCGCGCTTCTTGTGTGGTCAATCTTGGGATTTGTGCATGGCCGAGTTTTTGGGTTGCGTAGCAACCCCTTTACATTTGGTAGCACTTTTTTCGGTCGACTCGAATGAACAGTGCACATTTTTGTCATATTCCCAACATCTGAAGCACTAGCTTTAACGTTTTGAGAACGTGTGCTTCAAATGTGTGGAGATGACAGCACTGCTACACAAGAGCCTCCAAAAAAAGTGAAACCAAATGAGACCAATTATTCCATAATCGTCGATAAATACGGCGAATGGAAACAATTGGCAGCAGCCTCGCCATATTTTACGGTACATCACACACAATTGACGAGACAACAAATTCGGCGTGGATGCAAATTACGGATTTGCATCTACCGTATCGAACATGTGCAAAACGACAACAATCAACAACAGCAAATGTCATAAAGTGAATGGCAAAATGCATCAGTGCTACAATAGCGATGGATCCGGTATGCTAAGGCGAGCAACGCTGCCCCAACAACGATCCCCACCTCAATTGCAGACCTGACACACTTTAACATGACACCTTACAACAAACACGAACGAGCACATGCGACATTGTACTGGTACAACGACGACAACGCATAACAATGAGTGTCTTGGGGAGAATGCTAAAATGCATCGATGATGCAACAAAGGTTGGTCTGGCACGCTAAGGCTATTGCCCCACCGGCGATCACAACCTGAGTTGCATACACGAGGCACTTCAGCACACGCCTTGAGACAGACACACACGATACAAACAACACGACTGCACATGCACACACAGGCTCACACACACACATACACACTGACACGCACGCAAACAAGCACAGATACATACGGATAGTCAACACACAACCATCATGAAATTCAGCTATTAGTAAATCATCACTAGCCAATCACCCCTTACCCTCCCTACACCCCTCCCTTCCTCCCTCCCTCCCTCCTTCCTTCCCTCCCTCCCTCCCTCCCTCCCTCCCTCCCTCCCTCCCTCCCTGCCTCCTTGCCTCCCTCCATCCCTCCCTCCGTCCCTCCCTCATCTCCCTCCCATTGCCTCCCTCATCTCCCTTCTCCGCCAAACATAATCAAAGAATGCAGCTTACGAGCCCTGCACAAAGTAAAAACAGAGAATGCAACACCCCCTGCACAAGAAAGCAAAAACAGAGGATGCAACTGATGTGAGGAGGCCAATTAGGAAACAACTCACCCACACTGCATAAGAAAGCAAAAACAAAGAGAGTACACCTCATAGGATTGCACAAGAAGACAAAAGCAGAGAATGCAGCTCACCCACTAGAGACGAAATAAGCACAATGGAAAAAGATGAGCAATCGATTTGACAGCTCACAGAGGTAAATTGGTATTAGTCGTGGCACCACAGATACTACACCAGCATGATGCCATGCCTTGAAGCCACCCTCAAGTTCAACTTCACACTCACGTTCGCACTCAATCTTGTACTCAATCCCGCACCCACTCACACACGCACAAATACTCTCAACTTTCTTAGACACACTCACGCAGAAACACACATACAAACCTACACGTTAACTCTTGCACTTACCCTCGCACTCATGATCATTCTCATTCCAATCATACGTTACACGTTACAAATACTTCCACGCGCACGCAAGGACACTCACACGCACCCTTGCACTCACACTCGCACTTGCTCTCGCATTCACCCTAAGACAGTCTCGCTCTCAGCCTTGCACTCACACGCACACCCACTCATCCTCGTACTCACCCTTGAACTACCCTCACACTCGAGCTCACACTCACCCCAAACCCTGCACCATCATATTTACACTCACATTCACTCTCGCACTTGCTCTAACTCTTGCTCTCGTTCTCACCCTCGCACTCACCTAAACACGCACCCTCGTACTTCCTCTCATATTCACCCGCATACACGCACTTGCACGCACCCTCGCACTTACCCTCAAGTACATGCGCGTACTCACACTCGCAGTCACACCCGCTTTCGCACCCGGATACCGCCCTCTCACCCTCACACTCCCGTACTCACTCTCGCAACCACTCACGGACGCACAATTACTTTCAACCGTTCTTAGACACACCCTCAGAAACACAAACACACACCCTTGCACTCACCCTCGAACTCGCGCACTCACTCGAACACTTTCACACTCACACGCACACACAGTCGCCGGCACGGTGGCACCCTTGAACTCAACTCACACCCACACCCACACACTCGCCCTCGAACTCACCCTCGCACTCACTCTTCTACTTGCCCTCACACACCATCTCACACACCCTCGCACTCACACCCGCGCTCACGCTTGCACTAAACATCGCAGCCACCATCTAACTCACCATCGCACTCACTCTTGCACTCACTCTCGCACTCACTCTTGCACTCAAACACATGTAATGTACTCTCAACTCTTCTTCGACAATCACAGAAACACACACACAAACTCTTGCACTCATCATCGTACTCACCCTAGCACACACTCAAACGGACCCTCGCACTCCCCCTTGCACTAACACACACTCACACTCGTACTCACCCTCAAACTCGCCCTGGCACTCACTCCCACAATTGCTTTCGCACTCACACTCGCGCTTACGCTCGCACCTGCTCTCTCGTTCACACTCGCACTTGCCCTTGCACTCACAACCGCACTCACCTGCAAGTGCACGTGCACATCCAAGTCTCGCCCTCACGTCGCCCGTGCCCAAGCCGCCAGCAAGTGCAAGCGCCCACGGCGCCCGCGCCCACTGCACCAGCGCCTTAGGCGCCAGCACAAACGGCGCTCGCGCCCAAGGCGCCAGAGCCCCCGGCGCAAGCGCCCACAGAGCCAGCGCCTCATGGGGCAGCACCCACGGCGCTCGCGCCCTAAGCGCAAGCACGTTAGGTGCTAGCACCCACGGAGCCCGCGCCAACGGCGCAAGCGCCCACGGCGCCAGCGCCCTAAGCGCAAGCACCTTATGCGCCAGCGCCCATGGCGCAAGAGCCTTAGGCGCAAGCGGCCAAGGCGTCTGCGCCATAAGCGCAAGCGCCTTAGGCGCCAGCAACCACGGCGCTTGCGCCCACGGCCCCAGCGCCCTAAGCGCAAGGGGCTAGGCACAAGCGCCAATAGGGCCCGCGCCGACGGCGCAAGCGCGCACGGCGCTCTCTCTCGCGCCTCTCCCTCTAGTGCTTCCTTAGCTCTCACGCGCGCACTCTCCTGCGCTCTCGCTCCCTCGCGCTCCCTCTCCCCCCTCTTCAAATAGTAGTGCAACGCAAGAGACCAATCAACACACAGAAACTACAAATACGATAGGAAAAATCGGAAATATAGGACCTTTCAGTAGGGGGAAGGGAGGAAAAAAGGACAGGGAAAGGTAAACGCACCTGCAATTCACGGTGCAGAGTCAAACCCGCGCTCGCGCACCGGCTCCCACTCGCGCACCAGCTTGCTCGTGACCTGTCGACAGAGTCGGCGGCGGGATGGGAGGGAGAGGCGACGGCGGGATGCGAGGGAGAGGCGACGGCGGGATGGGAGGGAGCGGCGACGGCGGGAGGAGGGAGCGGCGACGGTGGATGGGGGGGAAAGGCGACCGTGATGCGGAGGGAGAGGCGACGGCGGGGAGGAGGGAGAGGCGACGGCGGGGAGGAGGGAGAGGCGACGGCGGGGAGGAGGGAGAGGCGACGGCGGGGAGGAGGGAGAGGCGACGGCGGGGAGGAGGGATGGGCGACGGCGGGGAGGAGGGAGAGGCGACGGCGGGGAGGAGGGAGAGGCGACGGCGGGGAGGAGGGAGAGGCGACGGCGGGGAGGAGGGATGGGCGACGGCGAAGAGGAGGGAGAGGCGACGGCGGGGAGGAGGGATGGGCGACGGCGGGGAGGAGGGAGAGGCGACGGCGGGGAGGAGGGAGAGGCGACGGCGGGGAGGAGGGAGAGGCGACGGTGGGGAGGAGGGATGGGCGACTGCAAGGAGGAGGGAGAGGCGACGGCGGGGAGGAGGGATGGGCGACGGCGAGGAGGAGGGAGAGGCGACGGCGGGAGGGAGGGAGAGTCGACGGCGGGAGGAACGGAGAGGCGACGGCGGGAGGGAGGGAGAGGCCTCGGCATAGTGGGAGGGAGAGGGGAAGGGGGGCTGGAATCGAGAGAGGATGGCGGGGTGGGAGGGAGTAGCGATGGAAAGGTGGGTGGGAGGGAGAGGCGATGACGTGGTGGCTGGGAGGGTGAGGCAACAGCTGGTGGGGGAGGAGAAGTGATGACGGGGTGGGAGGGAGTGCCAAACAAGAAACTACAGTAAACGAAAACGTTGGGGCAATCTGAAAGCCAGCACAGAACTTGGGCACTTGGAATTCAAAACAAAAACCAAACGCTGGTGCCACGTGAGAACACACACGGATAATCACGTGAAATTTGTGTGAGC
The DNA here is from genome assembly GCA_947471745.1 of Closterium sp. Naga37s-1. Taxonomy (NCBI): domain Eukaryota; kingdom Viridiplantae; phylum Streptophyta; class Zygnematophyceae; order Desmidiales; family Closteriaceae; genus Closterium; species Closterium sp. Naga37s-1. Next base: position 3,451,350 of record CANJKZ010000211.1, read on the forward strand.
TGGAAAACAGTTCAATTTGAACCACACTTTTGCTAGAGCAAGAACCGGATAGTATAGTGTTACAAAATATACTATTGAAGATATAAAACATAGTTGTTCGCTAAATTTTATAAACTACTTATAAAAAAGACACTCAATTGTTCTATTCACCCATGGTTTAGCAATGGAATCATAAACTAACACATTATTTCATAATCAAGAAATAACTAGACTTGCTATATTCATTAATACATGAAAGTTAAAACTTGGTGCTAGATAAATACATTAAATTGCTTGTCCTCGTGTTTTGTAAAATATGAATGTGACAACTACGCAACCCATCCGACGTTAACGTCGAATCTTGTTTACGTAATGTGAGAGATCGAAAGCGAACAGCGAAGGTATCCTTCTTCTTAACGAAGCATCGCATAGCAGCAACATTCAGCGGTTTTGACGAAGGGAATCATGACAAGGCATCTGCCTCCCCTTCTTTAGTTTACAGTGTGACCTACGCGCGAAACTACCCTCACAAATGACGAGCTTGTCTCGTTCACTTCCAACTTCCATTCCAGTCCATTGTCCCCACCTGGATCCTATCAATCTTGAAAACCCAGAATTACGGCAGGGAAAAAGGGATAACACGAATCTTAATACACTACGAAAATATCTTCGCTGAACGCGGAGATGCCCCCCTACGCTGGGAAACGCCCTGGGCGCGGAGTTTCCCCTTCCCCCGATTGGAGAAGCGACGGAGATCCCCAGGACCCGTTTGCAACTGCAAGAAGTTCCTGACCAACCAACCTCAGCAACCCAGCCTGTCACAGCAAGCAACACGACCCCATCAGACCGTTCTGGGTATCGTTTACTCTTTCTGTGAACGTATGTAACCTATAACAACCCAAGCAAAATGAAACTTACACACACCCGTGCAGGATTCCCAGATTCCAACTTGCAGGCATCCAGTTTTGTGTAGAGGTGAAAGGATTTCAAGTGAACTATTTATGGCTGTTTCAAAGTCATCCAAGTTCCCACATTTCCTCTTTACTCCACAAACTTCGGAACTCGGAGAGCTACTAAGTACGAGAAAGTAGGTCTCTCTTCAGCGAAAGTGAACTATTGGGTTTGGAGTAAGAACGAGGATAGGTTATGTCGAGCTACGAGACAGCCTCTTTCACGTAGGCGCACTGCGAATGAGCAGTTTCCGACATATATTTGCAGCCTGCGACAAACATTATCATGGCTACATGTCTCGTAGAAGCTAGGTTCTTGCTTCCGCTTTAATTTATGTCAGGCAATGCCAAGTCATACGGGTAGTATCTCAGTTTTCTCAACTAGTCCGAGTATTGCAGAAGGCATCAGTAGACAGGCCAACCATTTGTCCAGAATCTATTTTAGGTCCGTCCGATTTCAAGGGACTTGACGTATACTTGACTACGCTCGCAAGCAGCTAACAGAGAGTCAAAACCGGTGCTTCGCTTGACGGCGCTTCGTTCTTCGGTGCTTCGTTCGACGGTCCTTCATTGGTCTGCTTCCAGAGGCCAGCCTCGATTCACCGACGACCATCATGTCACTCGACGGTGATGTAAGCGCATTGCTTCCCAAGAAAATGTTCGATGGCATCGGTGTCGTCAGTGAGACGAGTCTATTCCACACGTAGTACCAGGTGAAATTTGAGTCGACTCAAAAATCGCTTGCTTTCAGATGACGTTCTTGGTTCAACTAGAGTTGAGCGACGCAAAAAATGCCGTTCTTGGTTCAACGACGACCATCATGTCGTCGCTCGACGTTGATGTAAGCGCGGAATCGTCGATAAAATGTATCATTGCGTGATTCCTGGGATGGTGCTTTTTGCGCCTGGAGGGCGGCCCTGTTCAACGAAGACCATCATGTCGTCGCGCGACGTTGATGTACGCCCAATATCTTCTATAGGAGTTCTCTTCAGGCAACGCCCGCTCCTTCTGGAGCGGGCGTTGCCATGAGTGACGGCGACGTTGATGTGCGCCCAATATCTCCAATGAAATGGTCATATATCAGTCTTCATTGCATTCATGCTACGTACGACCTTTTAGGCACATGTTGTCTGCTTTCCCGTCCTTAAATGCGCGTTCATTCGTCAATATCAGAAACACTCAGATTTCAGTGCGCGCTCAATAGGTGATATCGCATCTCACATGACGTCGAGGTGACGTTCCGTGTCCCGTCACTCCCTCCGTGTCCTCGTGTAGCTTGTTATGCTCGCGTTCGAGCATAACCTCAGCTCTGCTCAACTAGACACAGCTCAGTTCCGCTCAGCGCAACTGGCGCCACGTAGCTCACCTCAGCGCACCAGTGCAACGCATCCGCACAGCTCCTCTCAGCGCAGCGCAGCTGAGCTCAGCGCAGCTCCGCTCAACGCAAGTGGCGCAACTTGGCTCACCTGAGTGCAGCGCAGGGCAGCGTATCCCAGCTCAGCCGACTCAGCGCAGCGCATCTCGGCTCAGCCAACTCAGCGCAGCGCATTCGGCTCAGCCAACTCAGCTCACCTCCGCGCACTCCTGCGCTGCGCCTCTGAGCCTCAAACAAGTAGATGTTGCATTTTCCAGCGGTACCAGGGAGATTTATCTGATTCTCTTTTATGTGCTTCTGTCTCAGCCCAAGTACGGAAGAGGAGCAGGGTCAGCGGCAGCAGGGGAGAGCTTTGAGCTGGCATTGAACAGGCCCTGAGGTTCCTCACCTGCTTCTCTTCTTTCTTTTTCTCTTTCTTCTGCTTCTCTCTTCAGCCCAAGTACGGAGGAGCAAGCTCAGCAGCAGCAGGGGAGCCGTCCGAATGGAAGGAAAAACACACGGATTACTACGCCAGCGAACCTCCAGCAGACAAGTACCCGGATATCTACTCCAACGAGCCCCCTGCCGACGACCAAGGTACCGCCACTGCTCTGCCTCCACCCCCCGATTGAGGTGAGGCGAGTAGTTAACCTCGCGTTTGTGAGCCTCCAGCAGTCAAGTACCCGGATATCTACTCCAACAAGCCTCCTGCCGACGACCAAGGTACCGCCACAGTTCCTTCCCCCATTTCCCCCTCAACTGAACTGAGGCGAGTTTGTAACCTGGCTTCCATGAGCCTCCAGCGGACAAGTACCCGGATATCTACGCCAACGAGCCTCCTGCCGACGACCAAGGTACCACCACTGCTCCTCTGTCCCTCTTCCTAATTCACTCAACAAAGGTCACTTGGACAGAGAGGAAGTTCACGCGGATTACTATATTCCAGCAAGCCTCCAGCGGACAGTTACCCGGGTATATACTCAAATGAGTCTCCTGCCAACGATCAAGGTACCACCACTGCTCTGTCTCCCCCCTCCTGCCATCATCCACTTCGTGTTCGAGCTGACTTAGAATAGATGACTTTTAAGTCAACTCGTTAGTCATCTGAGGCAACTCAGAAAGAGTCCCCTGCTGACGATCAAGTAACCACTACCGTTCTGCTCCTCCTCCTGCCATCATCCAATTCGTCTCCCGTCTTCTTGTTCTCCTCTCCTCAACACCCATCAACTTGCTTCTCCTGTCATGTTTTCCCAGTCACAGTGTGCCCATGTATTTATGCTTTACAGATTAAATTTCTCAGTCTTGCCTTGCGTGCTCCAATCTGTCTTATTGTCGTTTTCTTCCAGGGGATCTGGGTGCGAGTGCCATCTCGCTAGAGGGCACGGTGCAAGTGGTGAAGGAAAACATGTGGTACATAGGCGATGGTGAGACACCCTCATCCTCTTCAATCTCTTTGCACTCTCAGTCAATCCTTGTGTGGTGAAAGAGAACATGTGGTGCATAGGGGATGGTGAGCACTTCTCTTCATTATCTGGGTGCGAGTGCCATCTCGCTAGAGGGCATGGTGCAAGTGGTGAAGGAAAACATGTGGTACATAGGCGATGGTGAGACATTGCTCTTCAATGCTTGGGCTGACTTTTGAGTCGACTCAAAAGTCACCTTGCAGGTGGTGAAGGAAAACATGTGGTACATAGGCGATGGTGAGAACATGGGATACTTTTCCCCTTGCATCCTCGCCCCTCCCCCCTTCACATCCTCTCCGCTCCAACCTCCACCCTGTACATACGCCACCTTCCTCCCATCCTCCCTCCTCCCTTCACGTCCTCTCCACTCCTCCCCTTGCATCGTCTCCACTTGCGAGCTTTTGGGAGTTCTGAAGAGCCCCGCTCCCTTTCTCCCCCCCTCCCTCCCTTTTCCCTCTCTCGCCTTTTGGACTCCCTTTCCATTCCCATGCATTTTTTTTTGTCGACTCAAAAAACTTTTCTTTCTTTCCAAAACCTTCCCATCTTTCACCTTCCCGGAACCCCGTTCCCATGCCCATGCCATGCAGCTACTTTTTTAAGTCAACTAGAAGAATATCCCCGCTTTCAACTCCTGAGGTGACTTTTGAGTCAACTCAAAAGTCACCTCTTTTTAGTCAACTAGAAGAATTTTCCCGCTTTCAACTCCTTTTCTTGGCGTCCTTTCCCGTTTCCCATCCCATGCAGCTGCGTTGAAAAGCGTTGCAGAGGTACTTTACGGGTTCGGAATCAGCCCGACAATACTCGGATACACGTAAGCACGCACCTGTCTCTCCATACTTCTGAGTCTGTCCAAAAGGCACTGTGCTGACAAGCGTTAAAGAGGTGCTTTACGGGTTCGAAATCAGCCCGACAAAGCACGCACCCTCTTTTTCGAGTTCCAGGCCTTTTCAACTCGTCCCGTGCACCCCTGACGTCCCCTGACGTCCGGCACCCCCAACCCCTTTGCCTCCCCCTTGCCTAGTCCACCCGCACATTCAAGCACAGAAAGATTTCAAACGCTTCCCCTTTTCTCCCCTCTCCCCTCTCCCGTCTCCCGAAACTCCACCCTCTCTCCCTTCACACTCCACTCAACCCGTGCTGTTCACAACAGGGAGGAGGAGCTGTTGGAGGAGGACGAGGAGGAGGAGTATGACATTGCACAGCCGGCAGTGCAGCGGGACGAGGTGGTGGCATCAACCTCCCTCCCCTGCTCCATCTTCCCTCTCTCTTCTGTTTCGCCCCCCTTGCTGAACAACGTGTACTGAGCAGGGAGGAAGAACTCCTAGAGGAGGACGAGGAGGAGGAGTATGACATTGCACAGCCGGCAGTGCAGCGGGACGAGGTGGTGGCATCAACCTCCCTCCCCTGCTCCATCTTCCCTCTCTCTTCTGTTTCGCCCCCCCTGCTGAACAACGTGTACTGAGCAGGGAGGAAGAACTCCTAGAGGAGGACGAGGAGGAGGAGTATGACATTGCACAGCCGGCAGTGCAGCGGGACGAGGTGGTGGCCAAGACGTCGTTTTCAATGCGCAGTGAGGAGAACATGCAGCGCCGCAAGACAGAGGAGCCAGCTCCCCCGGCGGATGAGGCAGAGGAGGTCTACATGGATCAAGTGAACGGTGGGTGTGGGTGGGGTGCGGTGGGGAGGTGACCTGGGAGTAGCTGGGTTCTGAATTGTGGTGTGAGGGGGATGGTGCGATGCGCAGTGAGGAGAACATGCAGCGCCGCAACACAGAGGAGCCGGCTTCCCCGGCGGATGAGGCAGATGAGGTTTACACGGATCAAGGGAACGGTGAGGGATGAGGAGGGGGTGAGGCTGGGGTGTGGTTCTGGTGTGGTCCAGGTGCTGTTCGGGTGTGGTTCGGGTGTGGTTTGGATGTAGTTCAGGTGTCGTTCGGGTGTGGGTTTGAAGTGGTTGGGTTCTGGATGGTGGTGTGAGGGGGATGTTGCGATGCGCAGTGAGGAGAGCATGCAGCACAGCGTGACGGAGGAACCGGTTACGCCTGAGGATGAAGCAGAGGAGGTTTACGTGGATGAGCATGTCTGCATAACGGGTGTACGACTGCTAGTGCCTTGTATACTTATTTGCTGAGTTTTCCTTGTGCGCAGATGGATGGGGAGGCGAGGAAGACTACATTGAGTTCGTGGAAGACAAAAAGGATAAGTAATAATTCATGGATATGCCCTTGTGAAATGTACTGTGGCAACTTATCAACCTTTCCCGGGGTGGGTGTAAAGTAGTGACGAAACTTATGAGTTTGGTTGCATTTGTTTTCTTGTATATGACACTACATGATTCTTCTACTGATTGTTAATTCATGGACGCATAACAACTATTCCGTTTTAAGCACCGACAGGGTGCTTCGTTGGCACCCTCGGCCTTCCAGAGCGTCAGTGACGGTCAAACCTAATGTTGTCCGAGCCACCTATCAGCCAATGTTGGCAACCCAAAATCATCAAAACTAACCCTCATGCCACAAACCTCGGCCTTCGCCTCGGACTCTAAGCCTCACGCCCACGATGCCTCTCGAATGCATCCGAGCCTGCATTTTTGTTGGCCTGGGAAAGCACCTCTCCCTTGGGAACTCCCCCGCTCCACTGGGATTTCCATTTTCAAGGGCCACCTCCATTGTCAAGGGCTGCTGATTCTGCTGATTCGGCGGTTGTTGTGCAGAGCTTGTCTAGAACTGATGGTTATCAAATAGCTTGCTGAAAGTTTGGCTGCTTTTCAGACACCAACTTTTCATACTGCTATGCTACTAGTCCCTGCTCGCTGTTTCCGTAGCCTCTGCCTCTGCCTCTCTGATGCTGCTGAGTGACATCGGATGGTGTTTCTTGTTGATTGAATGTGGCACGCATGCATTGCGCTTGAATCCGCCACCTTTCGCGCGAATCTCACGCTGAATTTGCCAATCGAGCCGGAAATCCCTCCTCTCAGTAGCACAAGTTCGAATTACTTTTCTCATTCGTCAGCATTGGCCATGCCAGGCACCGCAGCTCCAATCCCAGCAGCTTCTCACACTTCTAGAATCGTCATTCCCTCTGCTGGGCCTCTCCCCACCCATCACCACCGCCCAATCCGGATTCAGAAGTTTCGCCGTGGCTCTGAAAGTGCATGTTTTAGCCTAAGATGGCACGAAGTCGACAGAGCGGCTCGACGAGAATTTCCTGGCTCCGCAGAACATAATGAACTGAGTTACCCCAGCGGAATATGCGCCGGACCTCACGGATCCGGAATTGGATCCAGACGAAAAGGTGCAGAGTGGCTGGGAGGGATTCGAGCTAAGGAGCCTTATGGATCGTCCGGAGATGCTTGTTTGGATCGGAGACGACTCAGAGTCAGTGCATTGCGGAGTCGAATGGAGCTACAAGGATTTGCCATCCAACAGCCAAGAGATTCTCACGAGTTTACAGGAGGTGTCATCCAACGGCCAGGAATAAGTCTGGAGCCAGTCGGAGGTGCGCGAGGGAGACGAGGTGCTGGGACTGTTCCTGCAGCGACGGCCAATGCTGACGTGGCGTCTGGAACAGGGAGGGAGAAGGCAGGACGCGATGCGATCCGACGTGGCATGCATCTATTTATCGAGGTCGTGAAATGTGCTCTCTCAATATTCATTCTTTTTCCTAAACATGTCTTCCTTCTCGCTTCTCTTCAATCCCTTCCATCTCTTTGCCACTTTGCTCATTATACAATCGTGTGGCTGTCTTTCCCCAACCTATCTGTCCCTTTCATTGTCCGTCTTCCCCTCGATTGTGGCATCACATGGCATGGCACAACCATGGTACAACATAGTGTTGCACGGCACACATGGCATGCTATCCCATGTTATGGCATGGCACGGCGTGGCATGGCATGGCATGAAATGGCACGGCATGACATCCCATGGCATGGTATGGCATGAAATGGCACGGCATGACATCCCATGGCATGGCATGGCATGGCACTGCATGGCGTGGTATCACGCGCATGGCGTGTCATGGCATGAGATCAGAACGAGGTGGAGGAGTCACTAGCTGAATTCGAGGCTGCATTGGAGCTCGACCCCTCCCAAATCCCCTGTAAGTTACTGATTCTTGAGTCGACTTAAAATATGACACAGCATAACCATGACACGAGAGCAGAACGAGGTGGAGAAGTCACTAGCTGAATTCGAGGCCACATTGGAGCAAGACCTCCCAAATCCCCTGTAAGTCACCAATTCTTGAGTCGACTTAAAACATGGCACGGAACGATGACACGAGAGCAGAACGAGGTGGAGAAGTCACTAGATGAATTCGAGGCTGCACTGGAGCTCGACCCCTCCCAAATCCCCTGTAAGCGACCGTCCTCTGAAAGGCGTGCTCACTTCGAAGCCGACTTACAATTCACTTACCTGGATTCATGGCCGTTTTGATGCTCGACCTCTTTCCAATCCCCTTTATGTAGCTTCTGTAAAAGGCCCAGGCTCCACGAGCAAAATCATGCCAATTATTGACTTACTATACCATTCTCCTTTGAGACGCCTCAATTCTCGATCATGTAGCGGCTCGTTTGTGTGTGTACTGATACTGCCCGGCTTTCCTCTTTCCATCCCAACCACTGCCAAGCAGATCTATGGCAGAGAGGACTTTCGCTCTTCTACCTCAACAGGTCCGTCCTAATATAGAATACTTGTGACTGGCGTGTGCTGGCATGGGCCTACATACAATGGTTCATGCCATGCCGTCCACTGCCAAGCAGACCTATGGCAGAAAGGACTTTCGCTTTTCTACCTCAATAGGTTTGTCTCGGTTGCCTGTGTATGGCTGGTGTGTGCTGTGCTGTCTGCACTGAATGTCACCTTTTGCTCGTTTATCCATTTGTCATGACACTGGATTTCCGACGGGACAAATTTCCCCTTTCCACGGTTTTCTCAAGAGACTAAGTTGTATGCCTTCTCAACGTTCCCATTTTCTCCTGCCTTGGTGTGTCAGATTTGCAGAAGCTTCGCAGCAGTTTCGTGCCTGCATTGCAGCAAACTCAAGAGACGCTGAAGAGGTGAGAAGAACAGCTTCAGTAAATCTCCTCAGGTTCAGAAGCACCTATTGTTCCAGGCAACTGTACCCATGCACATCCTCATGCCCAAGACCGTACCCATGCACATGCCAATGCCCATGCCCTTTCCCTCACTTCTACCTTCGCATTCTCTCACTTCCCTTCTTGCCAGTCCTTGGTGCTTTGTTTTTCAAGATGTCTGGTGCCTTGTATTTTGAATTGTCTGGCGTTTTGTATATCGAGTGGCTAATGCTTTTTGTCAAACCTGTTCTCTTCTGTTGCCCTTCCCACCAGTCCATCTGGTGCTTTGTCTCCGAGTCCAAGACAAATGGTGTGGATTCAGCCCGAGAAAGCATGCCAGAGGTGGGCATCTCACTTGATAGTAAATCTGTTTCTTCCAGGCGCCTCAGAAGTCGCAAAAGTGCCTCAAAAGTTAATGAAGTGCACATAATCGCTAGAGGTGGCTTTTCCCCTCGTCTTGCTCTACTTGTGGCTTCTCAACTGCTTATATTCAGCCACTTCATTTAACTGGGCAAAATTATTCCCCCTGTCCTGTCTTCACACGCCTATGTTCTGGGACGTGTACGGATTCGAGACGTCTCAAATCTCGTCTTGCTTTACTTGGGTGTTCTCAAATGCCTATCACATCATGTCGTCACACATTCCTGCTCCCCGCGCTCAGGTCCCTCGAGACCCAGGAAAGGTGCTACGAGCAGCGTATGACATGTTCAAAACGGGAGCTGACCCCTTGCAGGTAATCTCGTGCAGTGCAGCTATTCCCTTGAGGCTGATCTCTCTGGTCCCTCCCTCTCGCACCCCTCCCACCTCCCCACCTCCCCACTTCCCACTCATGTCTCACCTCACGCTTGCTTCTTCCTCCATTCTTCCGCACTCTAAGTGGTAGACGCTTACATGCCACGTTACAGTGTTCTCAATCCAGCGTTCACACACATATGGGGCGTGGCATGGCAAATGGAGTGCCATGGCGCGGTACTGGACATGACATGATGCGGATGGCATGGCATGGCATGGTATGGAACCAAATGGAACTGATGGCATGGCATGGCATGGTATGGAACCAATGGAACTGATGGCATGGCATGGCATGGTATGGAACCAAATGGAACTGATGGCATGGCATGGCATGGTATGGAACCAAATGGAACTGATGGCATGGCATGGCATGGTATGGAACCAAATGGAACTGATGGCATGGCATGGCATGGTATGGAACCAAATGGAACTGATGGCCTGGCATGGCATGGTATGGAACCAAATGGAACTGATGGCATGGCATGGCATGGCATGGCATGGCATGGTATGGAACCAAATGGAACTGATGGCATGGCATGGCATGGTATGGAACCAAATGGAACTGATGGCCTGGCATGGCATGGTATGGAACCAAATGGAACTGATGGCATGGCATGGCATGGTATGGAACCAAATGGAACTGATGGCATGGCATGTGAGGACACAGGTGTTGGCAGCAGCAGGGGATGACGAGGGGGGGTCATCAGCCTTCTATGCTCGGTTATACGTCGGCCTCTTCTTTGAAATCATGGTACTGTTTTTTTAGGCGCCTCAAAGGTAGCCTTCTATGCTCGGTTATGTGCCGGTCTCTTCTTGAAATCATGGTACTGTTCATGTCATAAGGATGTTTCGAGTCTAACAATTATTGTAGGTCTAACAGTCATGACAGCTTGTATACTTAGTGTGTATGTGCCCATGTGTGCATGTGCCCATGTGTGCATGTACCCATGTGTGCATGTGCTTATGTGTGCATGGGCTTATGTGTGCATGTGCTTATGTGTGGATGTGCCCGCATATCCATGGGCTCATGCCCAGCATGTATTTGGCCTCTCCCTCACTCTACGACCCTCTCCCCCACACACACCCACTCACTCACTCTCGTACTCACTCTCAACTCTCTCCTTCTCCCACTGGCCTTTCAGGGGGATGAGGCCACAAGTCGGAAGTACATCCAATCAGCAGCTGCCACGGAATACGCCTGCAGGTAACCCATTTACCTTGGTTGCGAAACTCCACTCACCTGCCTTGCACTGCCGGTTGCGAAACCCCACTCACCCCATTCCACACAAACTGCCTGATGGCATGGCAGCAGTGGCATTGTCCTGTCAACTCATCAACCCAAAACTCACCTTGTTGCAATGGCGCATGACATGATGATACCGTTCCACTCCTTCCCTCAACAGTTCCCAAGCTGATCGTCTAACTACATGGCAGCAGTGGTGCCAGCGCATTGTTTGAGACGCCAGTCGCAAATCCTGCTTTTTCTTTTCCCTTGCTTGCACTGCTCTAGCGCCTTCGTGTAGATAGGTTGTTTTTGAGACGTCTCAAAAATTACCTGTCTACACGTGGCTTCCCTTGCTTGCACTGCTCTAGTGCCTTCGTTCCACCTTCGTCTGTTTCCCCCTCCTCCTCCTCGTTCAACCCATCCACGAGAGTCGCTTTTGAGAATTCTCAAAAGAGATTCAACCTGTCCAACACGGGTTGTCCGACTACATGGCAGCAGTGACGCGAGTGCATTGGTCTACCCTTCCTCCCTCTTTCACCTCTCCTCGTCCTTCTCTTCCCTCACCCTGTTCCATCACAGATCGTCAGGCTACATGGCAGCAGTGGCACGAGTGCATTGCTTGAGACGCCAGTGGGAAACTCTGCTTACCCTTCCAGCCTCCTTCCCCTTTCCCTGTCCTCTTCATTCACCCTGTTCCATCACAGATCGTCAGGCTACATGGCAGCAGTGGCACGAGTGCATTGCTTGAGACGCCAGTGGGAAACTCTGCTTACCCTTCCAGCCTCCTTCCCCTTTCCCTGTCCTCTTCATTCACCCTGTTCCATCGCAGATCGTCAGGCTACATGGCAGCAGTGGCACGAGTGCATTGCTTGAGACGCCAGAGGTGGCAAACCCACCTCACCCTTGCACTGCTCGAGTGCCTTCTTCCCTCCTTCCCCTCTCTCTGTCCTCTTCATTCACCCTGTTCCTTGCAGATCATCAGACTACATGGCAGCAGTGGCACGAGTGCATTGCTTGAGACGCCAGTGGCCACTCCCTCCCTCCACTTTCGACGATTAATCTCTTCCGAGTCCCATCGGAGCTGCCTGCTCGACCTGCGAGTAGACTCATGCACCCGCTACCCTCTACCTCTACTCCGGTCGATCAGTGATTGTCGACTCTAAACATCTGTTTTACATGACTAAATGCGTCCGAGCCGAGCCCGACTCTCAAGCCGTGTTTTTTCCACTCTAGGAAGCATCAAGCTTCCAAGAATCTGGGAAAGATGGCATATCAAGCGACGCACCAGACGAAGTTGAAACATCTATGACTGCATTGCATTACTGGTTCATCTGTATGCACACATGATTGCGACAGTCAACAACAGGCCCTTGTACAATCTCACGAAACGCTTAAGAGAAGCAAAACGTCTAACGAGGCGTTTTGTCAGTACTCACTCATTGAACAAAACCGCGTCAAGCCAAGCTGTGCTCCTGCGCTAACTACTTTTGTTGGCTGGTCCAGCTCATTACTTTGGTAGTCTACAACCTGTAATGACTCACGAGCCTTATAGTGAGCCTCTCACTACAGTAAGTCAGTGAGCCTTATGAAGAATCTATCCAAAATAGTCAGGCTCATTCCCGGGCGCCCACTTTATGTTGCAGCCGATGCTGCACAAAGGCGATAAAGGGTAGTCAGGGAAACAAAAGATGGTATTGCAGGACAATCAAGCAGGGATTTTGCAATCGAGTCAGCCAAAGAAGGGTAACCACGTCAGTAAAAAAGAACAACCACATGGGAATTTAGATTAGACCCCCATCTAGTAAATAATGCCTTACCTGGGCTTCTAAGCGCTGGGGACAGGTCACGGAGAGAGCACATTCAAGAGCACTGCAAAGGTCCTTGCCTGTGTTTTGAGGCGCCTCAGAATAATCAAGTTTTGAGACGCTCAGAATAATCAAGTTTTGAGACGTTTCGAAACTGTGACCAATGGGACGACTCCGACCTGTAGGCAAGCAGTGAAACCCACCTGGGCCTCTGAGCGCTGGGGACCGGCCTTCCAGAAAGCACGCCCAACCCAGAGCCTTGCAGAGATCCTAGCCGGTAACCGGGTAACCATTGGGGTTCTAGACCCTAGTCCGTATTGCCATCGAGAAGCTCACCTCTGCTTTTGATCGCTGGGGACTGGCCTGCCTGAGACTGGGTAAAGGCAACCTTACCTGGGCTTCTGAGCGCTGGGAACGGTCGAGCGGACAGCACGCAGCCTAGGGCAGCACGCAAGTCCTTCCCGGTGACCAGGCGGCCGTTGGAGGGGCGGGATTCGTCCAGCTGGCAGTGGTATGCCAGCTCAGATGGGGGTCCTTGCTGGTGAGCAGAGAACGACCCCAAAGTCAAGGCTTTGAGTGGGTAAAGGCAAGCTCACCTGGGCCTTTGAGCACTGGAAACGGGTCTTGCCGACAGCACACAGTCTAGAGCAGCACGCAGGTCCTTGGTGGTGAGCAGAGAACGATCCCAAACGTAAAGGTGGGTAAAGGCAAGCTCACCTGTGCCTTTGAGCACTGGGGACCGGTCGTGCAGAGAGCACACAATCCAGAGCAGCACGCAGGTCCTTGCCGGTGACTGGGCAGCCATTGTTGGGACGGAAGTCGTCCAGCTGGGCATGGTATGAGAGCTCGAAGGAACATTTGCAAGCTCACCTGGGCCTTTGAGCACTGGGGACCGGTCGTGCGGAGAGCACACAATCCAGAGCAGCACGCAAGTCTTTCCCGGTGACTGGGCGGCCGTTGCTGGGGCGGGAGTCGTCCAGCTGGCCGTGGTACGCGAGCTCAAAGGGGCGGCGGCCGTCCTTCTTGAAGAGAAAGAAGTCCGGCGTGCATGCAGCATGGTAGGCCTTGGCCACCTCTTGCGTCTGATAGATGGGAGGGGGAGGGGAGAAGAGGGGAAAGGGGGTGGGGTGATTGGGAAGCGGAAGAAAAGGAAAACGTGTCCCGCTGGCCGTGGTATGCGAGCTCAAAGGGGCGGCGGCCGTCCTTCTTGAAGAGAAAGAAGTCCGGCGTGCATGCAGCGTGATACGGCTTGGCCACCTCTGCACGCCCGACTATGAAGAGAAAGAATTCTGCACACTCAACAATTTGCGAAACGAATTGAGGGACATTCCTCGTCATAGAGATACGGGGAGGGGGCCAAAGTGCCTGAATCGTGGAGGATTGCAAATGTGGGGATATTACACAATGGAAAATGAAAGCAGTTTGTTGTGTGTTGGTGCATGCAATCGGTACACGGTGTTGATGAGTGTCTTGACTCCTGACGTAACACGCAGGGGGTGAAATAAAAAATACAGAACAACCACTAATATGCCTACGTAGCACAATGAGAATTCAAATCTCCACAATGAAAGCAGTGAATTTGATTTCTCATTGTGCTGCGTATGCATGTTAGTGCTTGTTCACTATTTTGTATTTCACCTCCTCCAAGGTATGTCAAAAGTTGATTTTTGGAAGGTTGATTTTCTTTTTTCTTGTCTCGAAATCAATCTCAAAGAAAATCAAGGCATAGAGCTTTCACATGGAGAAATGCAGTACCATTTTGAAGACCCTCGATGGGAATTCGAGAGACGCACCTCATCATAGAGGTAAGGGAAGGGGAAGCTGAACTGCTTGGCTTCCTCTGCCATTTTATCTGGTCCGTCCTGTTGTTGAGTAGAATGCAGAGAGGGGAGATTGGGGAGTACGAGAGAGGAAGTTGAGAGACAAAAAAAAAAGACCTGATTCACGGTAATACGAGGAGCGGGCAAATGAGCGTGGATGGAGTACGATGCACAATAGTTTTCTTCATCCACGATAATTATACACTAACTATACTACCGTTCACTATAGCTCACAGACACTATACTGCACAACGCAACATACCTGAGGGTGGGTGAGGACGGAGTTGGACGAGATGGCAACCACTGCCAGCCCATGCTGCATGGAAGAAGAATGGGGAGCAGGGACAGCAAGAGAGGGGCAAGGAATTAGTGGAGATGACGTTTGAGCTGACTAACAAGTGCCTCAACAGTGGACCGAGTTGGACGAGATGGCAACCACTGCCAGCCCATGCTGCATGGAAGAAGAATGGGGAGCAGGGACAGCAAGAGAGGGGCAAGGAATTAGTGGAGATGACGTTTGAGCTGACTAACAAGTGCCTCAACAGTGGACCGAGTTGGACGAGATGGCAACCACTGCCAGCCCATGCTGCATGGAATAAGAATGGGGAGCAGGGGGGGGAGCAGGGAGCGGGGAGCAAGCAAGGGGAGGAGCGGCCGAGTGGAGGTGAGGTGAGGACGGAGTCGGACGAGATGGCAACCACTGCCAGCCCATGCTGCAGTGAAGAAGAATGGGGAGCAGGGACAGCAAGACGGGGGCAAGGAGTAAGCAGCGATGCTGTTAGAGCCGAACTGTGGTCCACTCAAAAGTGCCTCCACAGTGGACCGAGTTGAACGAGATTGCAACCACTGAATGAAGTGAGGAAGAATGGGGAGTGGGGAGAGGAGAGGGGGGAAAGGACGGATTGGGGAAAAGCGAGTGGTTGAGATGGGTGATTGAGGGGGCACCTCGTGTTGTGATTGAGAGTGGGTGGGTGGATGGATGGGTGGGTGGGTGGGAGGATGGATGGGTGGGTGGGTGGGTGCGTGTGTGGTGGGTGCGTGATTGGGTGCGTGAGTGGCTGGTTGGGTGGGTGGGTGTTGGGTGGGCCATGACATGAGGATGGATGGGGTGTTGGTGGCTGGATAGGCCAAGCTGGCAACTCCTGCCAGCCAGCGTGTGATGAGACGAGTTTTGGGTCGACTCAAAACTCGTCTCATCACACGTGGGTGGGTGTTGGGTGGGCCATGACATGAGGACGGATGGGGGTGGGTGTTGGCTGGACAGGCAAAGCTGGCTATCCCTGCCAGCCATGCTGCAGACACGAAGGGGGAGGACGACTGGAATTTCGAAAAGTTACTCGTAGATGTAGCTTAAGAATGTACTGCCTAAAAAATGTAACTTAGACATGTACACTGGAGATGTTGTTGGAAATGCACTTGGAAATGTAACTTGGAGATGGACACGTTACTTCGAAGTGCAACTTCAAGTGTACCTTGGAGATGTACTCGTTGCCAAGAGCAACGAGTTGCGACTTGATGTGAACCACGAATGGGCAGTGATTGCAAATGAACATGACCTGTCATTGAAGGGAGGGAAGCGGAGGGGAGAGAGGGGGTGGAGAGGAGGGGGTGGAGAGGAAGGGGTGGAGAGGAGGGGGTGGAGAGGAAGGGGTGGAGAGGAAGAGGTGGAGAGGAGGGGGTGGAGAGGAGGGGGTGGAGAGGAGGGGGTGGAGAGGAAGGGGTGGAGAGGAAGGGGTGGAGAGGAGGGGGTGGAGAGGAAGGGGAGGAGAGGAAGGGGTGGAGAGGAAGGGGTGGAGAGGAAGGGGTGGAGAGGAAGGGGAGGAGAGGAAGGGGTGGAGAGGAAGGGGTGGAGAGGAAGGGGTGGAGAGGAAGGGGAGGAGAGGAAGGGGTGGAGAGGAAGGGGAGGAGAGGAAGGGGGAGGAGAGGAAGGGGAGGAGAGGGAAGGGGAGGAGAGGAAGGGGAGGAGAGGAAGGGGAGGAGAGGAAAGGGGTGGAGAGGGAAGGGGTGGAGAGGAAGGGGTGGAGAGGAAGGGGTGGAGAGGAAGGGGTGGAGAGGAAGGGGAGGAGAGGAAGGGGAGGAGAGGAAGGGGAGAGAGGAAGGGGAGGAGAGGAAGGGGAGGAGAGGAAGGGGAGGAGAGGAAGGGGTGGAGAGGAAGGGGTGGAGAGGAAGGGGTGGAGAGGAAGGGGTGGAGAGGAAGGGGAGGAGAGGAAGGGGAGGAGAGGAAGGGGTGGAGAGGAAGGGGAGGAGAGGAAGGGGTGAGAGGAGGGGAGAGGAAGGGGAGGAGAAGGAAGGGGGAGGAGAGGAAGGGGAGGAGAGGAGGGGGAGGAAGGGAGGAGGAGAGAGGAAGGGGAGGAGAGGAAGGGGAGGAGAGGAAGGGGTGGAGAGGAAGGGGAGGAGAGGAAGGGGTGGAGAGGAAGGGGAGGAGAGGAAGGGGAGGAGAGGAAGGGGTGGAGAGGAAGGGGAGGAGAGGAAGGGGTGGAGAGGAAGGGGAGGAGAGGAAGGGGAGGAGAGGAAGGGGAGGAGAGGAAGGGGTGGAGAGGAAGGGGTGGAGAGGAAGGGGTGGAGAGGAAGGGGTGGAGAGGAAGGGGTGGAGAGGAAGGGGAGGAGAGGAAGGGGTGGAGAGGAAGGGAGGAGAGGAAGGGGAGGAGAGGAAGGGGAGGAGAGGAAGGGGAGGAAGAGGAAGGGGTGGAGAGGAAGGGGTGGAGAGGAAGGGGTGGAGAGGAAGGGGAGGAGAGGAAGGGGAGGAGAGGAGGGGAGGAGAGGAAGGGGTGGAGAGGAAGGGGAGGAGAGGAAGGGGTGGAGAGGAAGGGGAGGAGAGGAAGGGGTGAGAGGAAGGGGAGGGGTGGGAGAGGAAGGGGAGGAGAGGAAAGGGGTGAGGAAGGAGGAAGGGGTGGAGAGAAGGGTGGAGAGGAAGGGGAGGAGAGGAAGGGGTAGGAGAGGAAGGGGAGGAGAGGAAGGGGTGGAGAGGAAGGGGTGGAGAGGAAGGGGGAGGAGAGGAAGGGGTGGAGAGGAAGGGGTGGAGAGGAAGGGGTGGGAGAGGAGGAAGGGGCGGAGAGGAAGGGGAGGAGAGGGAAGAAGGGGAGGAGAGGAGGGGAGGAGAAGGGAAGGGGTGGAGAGGAAGGGGTGGAGGAGGAAGGGGTGGAGAGGAAGGGGTGGAGAGGAAGGGGTGGAGAGGAAGGGGGAGGGAAGAGGAAGGGGAGGAGAGGAAGGGGTGGAGAGGAAGGGGAGGAGAGGAAGGGGTGGAGAGGAAGGGGTGGAGAGGAAGGGGTGGAGAGGAAGGGGTGGAGAGGAAGGGGTGGAGAGGAAGGGGTGGAGAGGAAGGGGTGGAGAGGAAGGGGTGGAGAGGAAGGGGTGGAGAGGAAGGGGGTGGAGAGGAAGGGGTGGAGAGGAAGGGGTGGAGAGGAAGGGGTGGAGAGGAAGGGGTGGAGAGGAAGGGGAGGAGAGGAAGGGGAGGAGAGGAAGGGAGGAGAGGAAGGTGGAGAGGAAGGGGAGGAGAGAAGGGGTGGAGAGGAAGGGGAGGAGAGGAAGGGGAGGAGAGGAAGGGGAGGAGAGGAAGGGGAGGAGAGGAAGGGGTGGAGAGGAAGGGGTGGAGAGGAAGGGGTGGAGAGGAAGGGGAGGAGAGGAAGGGGTGGAGAGGAAGGGGTGGAGAGGAAGGGGAGGAGAGGAAGGGGTGGAGAGGAAGGGGTGGAGAGGAAGGGGAGGAGAGGAAGGGGAGGAGGGAAGAAGGGGAGGAGAGGAAGGGGTGAGAGAGGGTGGGAGAGGAAGGGGTGGAGAGGAAGGGGTGGAGAGGAAGGGGTGGAGAGGAAGGGTGGAGAGGAAGGGGTGAGAGGAAGGGGTGAGGAGAAGGGTGGAGAGGAAGGGGAGGAGAGGAAGGGGTGGAGAGGAAGGGGTGGAGAGGAAGGGTGGAGAGGAAGGGGTGGAGAGGAAGGGGTGGAGAGGAAGGGGAGGAGAGGAAGGGGAGAGAGGAGGGGTGGAGAGGAAGGGGAGGAGAGGAAGGGGTGGAGAGGAAGGGGTGGAGAGGAAGGGTGGAGAGGAAGGGGAGGAGAGGAAGGGGAGGAGAGGAAGGGGAGGAGAGGAAGGGGAGGAGAGGAAGGGGTGGAGAGAAGGGGAGGAGAGGAAGGGGGGGAGAAGGGAAGGGGGAGAGGAAGGGGAGGAGAGGAAGGGGGGAGAGGAAGGGGTGGAGAGGAAGGGGAGGAGAGGAAGGGGTGGAGAGGAAGGGGTGGAGAGGAAGGGGAGGAGAGGAAGGGGAGGAGAGGAAGGGGAGGAGAGGAAGGGGTGGAGAGGAAGGGGTGGAGGGAAGGGTGGAGAGGAAGGGGTGGAGAGGAAGGGGTGGAGAGGAAGGGGTGGAGAGGAAGGGGTGGAGAGGAAGGGGTGGAGAGGAAGGGGTGGAGAGGAAGGGGATGAAGAAGGGTGGAGAGGAAGGGGAGGAGAGGAAGGGGTGGAGAGGAAGGGGTGGAGAGGAAGGGGGGAGAGGAAGGGGAGGAGAGGAAGGGGTGGAGAGGAAGGGGAGGGAGAGGAAGGGGCGAGGAGAGGAAGGGGAGGAGAGGAAGGGGAGGAGAGGAAGGGGTGGAGAGGAAGGGTGGAGAGGAAGGGGGGAGAGGAAGGGAGGAGAGGAAGGGGAGGAGAGGAAGGGGGAGAGGAAGGGGAGGAGGAGAGGAAGGGGAGGAGAGGAAGGGGTGGAGAGGAAGGGGAGGAGAGGAAGGGGTGGAGAGGAAGGGGAGGAGAGGAAGGGGAGGAGAGGAAGGGTGGAGAGGAATGGGAGGAGAGGAAGGGTGGAGAGGAAGGGGAGGAGAGGAAGGGTGAGAAGGGAGAGAAGGGGGAGAGGAAGGGGTGGAGAGGAAGGGTCGGAGAGGAAGGGATGGAGAGGAAGGGGAGAGGAGAGGAAGGGGAGGAGAGGAAGGGGTGGAGAGGAAGGGAGGAGAGGAAGGGGTGGAGAGGAAGGGGTGGAGAGGAAGGGGTGGAGAGGAAGGGGTGGAGAGGAAGGGGTGGAGAGGAAGGGGAGGAGAGGAAAGACAGGAAGGGGGGGAGAGGAAGGGGGATGGAGAGGAAGGGTGGAGAGGAAGGGGAGGAGAGGAAGGGGAGGAGAGGAAGGGGTGGAGAGGAAGGGGAGGAGAGGAAGGGTGGAGGAGGAAGGGAGGAGAGGAAGGGGAGGAGAGGAAGGGGAGGAGAGGAAGGGGTGGAGAGGAAGGGGAGGAGAGGAAGGGGTGGAGAGGAAGGGGTGGAGAGGAAGGGGGGGAGAGGAAGGGAGGAGGAGGAAGGGTAGGAGAGGAAGGGGAGGAGAGGAAAGGGGAGGAGAGGAAGGGGATGGAGAGGAAGGGGAGGAGAGGAAGGGTGGAGAGGAAGGGGGTGAGAGGAAGGGGGAGAGGAAGGGGAGGAGAGGAAGGGGAGGAGAGGAAGGGGAGGAGAGGAAGGGGGGAGAGGAAGGGTGAGGAGGAAGGGGGGAGAGGAAGGGGTGGAGAGGAAGGGGAGGAGAGGAAGGGGTGGAGAGGAGGGGAGGAGAGGAAGGGGAGGAGAGGAAGGGTGGAGAGGAAGGGGAGGAGAGGAAGGGGTGGAGAGGAAGGGGAGGAGAGGAAGGGGAGGAGAGGAAGGGGTGGAGAGGAAGGGGAGGAGAGGAGGGGTGGAGAGGAAGGGGAGGAGAGGAAGGGGTGGAGAGGAAGGGGTGGAGAGGAAGGGGTGGAGAGGAAGG